>CM070074.1:70626920-71880458 GCA_036250285.1 Pyrocoelia pectoralis
TATTATCACAGAGTATTGTCCCTTCCCCCTGACACACTCTTTATTAGTGTAAGGAATTGATTCCTTGATTATCGTAATACATTAAAAATTAATCTCGGTAATAATATAGCAGGGCAGAGTGAAAAACCAATGGACCAATGGCAAAGTGTAATTGAATTTAGTATTGCTTGTATTGCTATGATCACAATAACTACAGAGCTATTTCATTGACATCCGTGTTTGGCAAAATCATTGAATTCTATATTCAAAATTCAAATGGAATTTTATTTCGAGAAAGATATTTTCAAACGTAATTGATATTAAAATTTAAAAACATAAGCAGGTAGTAGCACTAAACATTCAAATAGTTTAATGCCACTATTAATCATTAATTTTTGCAATTAGCACATTTTTCTTATTTAAGCTTTGAAATACCGACAAAGTTGTTAAAATGTTGATTTAGGCAATTAGTTACATGTATTTAAGTTATGATTACATCATCTTCAAATATTCATATGCTGGCCAGTATTTAAATAGTTCTATTCATAAATTTGCCCATAAATTATTGCGGTAATGCTTGTATCGATTATGTGGAAATCCTTCTCAAAGATTTGAAACATATTCTAGAGAAGAAGTTGTTGTAAAAAATTTTGTTCATACCTCGTCTGCTCATTTAATAGACCACCCAGTACACATGTAGCTAATGTCCTTTTGAAATCTAATTAACCTTAGAAGAAGTTTTGGCAATTTCTGGAATTCTTTCGGTTATGTGAAAAAAATGTTAATGAGGATCGCAATGATATCATCTACAAAAAGGTAAAGACAAATTGAATGATTATGCAACTTATTAATTCGGTTAATGTTGGCTTTCAACAAATGAATTGGCACTTATACATATTTTGCTTTAAAAATAAATGGTATATGCCAAAATGTTTGACATAAAATCACTTCCGCCCATTTATCTCTCAGTATATAATATGTCCAGTTTAACATTGCGAAGCGAGAATTATTAGAAACGATCAAAAATAAAAAATCACTTTGGTTCGATTTTACAGTTAACGAATGATTTTGTCGCAGGATTCATTTCAATTTACTGTGGCCTAAAATTAAAATTAATTAGAATTAGTGGAAGGGTACATTATAAACCTGACAGAAGCATAAATCTGTTCTATAACAAAAACCATGAACGAATTAGATTTTAAAGATCTGATTCATCATTGTTGATGAATGTTCATCAATTATCACTTATTCATCATCTACAAAATGAAAATAAAGAAAAAGGTAATACTTGTCCACAATAAGCGCAGCAGGTTCTACACCTTGTAAAAATCTTTCTATATACCTACTTCTTACCATTCGCAAAATTTGAATTTCCTTTAGTTTAGTCTTATCATCTACGTTTGGCGATTGGGTATTTGCCGCCTTTTATAATCTTTTAATACTTTCCAAAATTTGCCTTATATAGCTTTTACCTTTTTTTGTTTTTTATTTAAGAGAATGAAAATTACTACATAGTAATTAGGTACTGTTTTGTAGGTGGCAAAGTCCAAGGGGAGGATATTTATATTTATACCTTTGATATCCCCTTAAAGTAAATCAATTCAAATGATTTATACTTCGACATTATTTTTGGAAAGTTCCCTTTACCACAAATAAATACCATCCCCAACAACTATACGATTTGCATACTGAGGAACGGATAATAAATCAAATGTGTCAGCAGTACAAGGCAAATGTAATTAATTTGCCTCAGGAATTAGGAAACAGTGTCGATTATTTCCAGGTTTATTAGGAACGAATAAATGTTGTTTTGGCAAATTTAAGTCAAAATAATTTCCATAAAATAAAATACTTGCAGAAATAGATTTTAGAATATAAGATATTTTAAAGATCCTATATCCTATCACACACTTATAAAGTTAATCCTGATACAAAAAGGAATTTAATGAGGTAGGTAGGTATTCATGTTTTGTTGATCAATAACATTTACAACAATATACTTAGCCTGAAACGTATAGATTGAATCAAAATTAAATTTCACTAGCGTCTACCTTGTGTGGGAATAAATAATGCGTGGCTTTACAAATATTTGTATTTTATTTCTTTTTTTATTGCAATATAATGTAAATAAGTTCATTAATAGAAGGACTTGATGAATAATAAATTAATATGTTGACTTAAACAAGGCATTTTTTAAACAAATGAATACTATTGTCGAAACTGTTTGAATTGTTGAACTAGATAGTATAAATAAATGTTACTTCATCGAAATTGCTCTACAATTCCTTCCTAACACTATTTTCTTTAAATTACTCAATTGTGGTCATGACAAACATAAAAGCGACGAAAGTACACAGAAATATTGAAATAGTCACTATAAAATTATACATTTAAGTAATCATACGAGGCATGTTAAAATATTGAAGGATGAACAATATTTTGTCAGGTACTCTTGCATGACCATCACACTCAAAATAATTTGTTTGTATGTAATTTATCCCCTTCGCTTCATTTGGGGCATTAGTTAACAGAGACATCAGATCATTATGAAATCAGTCCTTTTTTCCCATTTACAAAACAATTAGGATTTTATCAGTATTTGACGAAGTGAAATGTCAAGAAAAAGAGTTTTCGTTCACATTCGTGCCGTATTTTCGGTGTTTTAGGAGTTCCTTGATATCTAGTTTTTCAAAACAGTCAATTCCATAATAATTGGGGTTTTTCTATTTGTGAAACATTTTACAATTTTGAAATATTCCTGCATTGCATCCACCGTTCTTTTTAAAAAAACCTGTGAATTATCAAATTACGGCGCAAGAGAAGTACTTTTACAAACAAGTTTTGGCATAACTAGTGATCAACATGTAGATGATTGCTGTCAAAATAAAGGGAGAGGGAACCATATAACGTGTTATTGACAAAAATCGTGTAACTTCGAAATGGGTTGCTTGAATTTGTCAAGATTGGTCTCGATGTTAAAACAAATCCATAACCACAACAATTTATTATCTCTGTCTACCAATAGGGTGCAACTTCTTGAAGGAACAAAACGATCGACTTTTCTAAAAAAATTCAAACGATACCAAATGTTTTTATCACTGGTATTGGAAGAAAAATTAAGGGAGTATTTTTTAAAAAATTATGTCAATAGCGCTTATAGAACTGAAGATAAAGTAAAAAATGTGGTAATATAACAGGCAATGGTAATGGCCGGCCTCCCTTATTAGTTTGTACATCTGGTACAACACTAGTCAGCATGACAATATCAAAGGGTACAAATTGTTCAACAATTTTCTTTTTCTTCACAAATATCCATCAAAGTGGCAAACGTTTTCAAGAAACCAACCTTTGTTGTTTTCAACATTATGACAGTATTCTATGTAGGTAACTAATGTTTCCCTCAAAATAGAATCCATAATTCTGGAAATAACACTATCATAAGGTTATTTTCACAAAGTCCATACTAGATTTATAATTAATTTTCTGAATGGTTTCAGAGTGTTATAGAAAATTCTATTATTCGTACTAAGAAAATCCTTCCTTTCCTTTTGTTACAAAGAATCACTTTTAACTCTTGTGTTGTGCCGTATTATGCTAAGAAATGCTTGGACGTACTTTTGAAATATCGTACATTAACATCCTTTCAATAACAGAAAAGGGGATATGATGAAAAATACGGAATGATTACGAATGTAGTAAATAAAAAAAACGAAAGTACGTTAACTCGCTGGTCAATTTAAACAGTCGCGGGCCTCTTCCCTATTTTTATTGCAAGAATTTGCATTTCTTCCAAATCTCAAAACGTATAAGTACGAAGAATCGATTTTATAATATTAATCATGAGTTTATGAACGGAGAGATTAATTGTAACAATTTTATATTTCGAAGTAAGTTATTTTTAGTATAACGCTATAACCTATAATGTAACGCAGCCTATTTAAGGAAGCAACATTTTTTTGTTCAAAAAATAAACATAAAGAACCAGTCAAAGAATTATGTAATCTTTCACTCAACTTTTTGTAATTAAAGTTTAATGTAGTATGCCAGTCGGTGCACTGCCCTCAAAATTGTATTTTTATTAGACAATCTTCGAATTTATTCACACAAATATAAAACTTTTGCGTTGATCTCGACTATAACAAAACTAAGATTAAACAGCATTTCTAAAAATATTTTATAATTGTACTCAATTATCGAACTTAATGCCACAATCCAAGATTTATTTCGTGTAGTTGAGAAAGAGTAATAACTACCAATTAAGCGTTTAAAAATATGGTAAGTGCCTTATATCAGCTTTGATACATTTTCAATGCCCACTGGAATTTATCGTATAATTAAGTTTAGAACATGTAAAGTGCGCATATGTATTACATTACTCAGCACCCCAATGAATGAACAGGTAATTACATTCAACTCAACTGTATGATATATGAACTTCAACACGAACTGCATGAAATACAACAGGAAACTTGTAAACAACAATTTTCTACATTAAAATACATTTAACAATTTATTTACGTTTAGTTTATCATTAACATAACAGTATATTTTACACTATAGAAATAAATAGTAATAAATATAGCTGTTGGGGCGGAAAATTACGATGTCGCTTTTTTCGTAATAAAAGTACCTATGCGGTTGGTCTTGGTACGTTTCAAACATTGCATAAATCAAAGTTTTTATTAAACGCAATGAGAATTGAGGTGTAAGTTGCCAGCAGTAAGTAAAGATTACGCGAACACCAGGTTTTACTTAAAACTAATGGAATAATAAAACAATTACCATGAAATCATTTTAACTTTCAACTATTATTAATTTGTGACACTTTAATGCCTCTTCGCCCATTAACAAATTGAAAAATGTATCACAATAGGCATAGCTTTTCATACACAATTCTTTCCTTTTCCACTTCTACCAATCATTTATGTTAGTACATAAGTCACGTTTCAATTATAATTTTATTACTTTATAGGTAATTGATTATTTTCCTGTACGGTATAAATTTGTTTTTCTGATTATCAATAACTTTATTGCTGTAAATTAATTAAAATTTATCCTGACCTTGTCCACAATTATTTATAGAAACCTAATGCTTTCTTTAATATAGAAAATGTAAGCTACATAAACGCTTCATTCTTTAGCACACAGTATTTCTTTTTCCATATTTTGGAAATGGTTACAAGCGTGAAATAAATAAGCACATTTCTACCTCGTAATAACATTACTCCCTTTGTGTTCTTAACATATGAAGGGTTTTTAATACGGGCGGGTCGATTTTGAAATGGAATAAAACAAGCTGTGTGTGAGGTATTAACGAAATTCTTTTTTTTATTTGAAAGGTTCATGTATGACATTATGTATGGAATATAACATCGTTCAAATATCCGCCGGGGCTTCTCGCAGTGGGCACGGATCGGAGTGGCCCAATTTGAGCGATGGCATTGGTTATGTTGACTTTAAGGACATCGGTCGGTTGCGGCTTCTGGAAACCCCACAATAAAAAATCTGGCGGGGTCTTCTCGCACGGTCTTGGTGGCCAATTCACGTTAGCTCTGCGCGAGATAACGATACCCTCAAATCGTTCATGCAGGGCGTCCATCGTGGCGTCTGCTGTGTAGGACGTAGCGTCATCCTGATGGAACCACATGTTGTCTACCTCTACATAGTTCAATTTGGCCCAAAAGAAACCGGTTACCATCGTTCTATAGTGCTCGCAGTTCACGATGATTGCCTCACCAACGTCGTTTTCAAAAATCCGAACCAAACAGTAACATATTGTGGATTTATTACCACCTGGTAAACCTTGTGTGAGTTGGCGTCATCCCATATACGCTAATTGTGCTGTTAATATAGCCATTTATCCAAAAATGCGCCTCGTCGCTAAAGATGATTTTTCACCCTTAACTGGGGTCTTCTTCCAAACGTCTCGAAGCCCAGTCAGGGAACATACGACGTTGTCCATGGTCATTAATTTTGAGATCCTGGATCAGTTGGATCTTGTACTGGTGTAGGCCAAAATCCCGACACAAAATTCGCCAAGTTGAAGTCTCCGAAAGGTCGAGTTCTTGTGCACGGCGAGGAATTGATTGCCTCCGGTTGCTCTGCTCACTTTCACGGACCGCGACAATGTCCTCGGCCGATTTGGCATTTCTTTGACGTAAGGGTGTTGGCCGATTGTTTACCGAATCAGCCGCCTCCAAACGTTGGAGAGTCAACTTTGAAAAACAAATAGCGATGTAATGAAACTATTCACATAGTTGAATTACTACAGCAAATAATCTGCTCTTCATGTTTCTAAATCTGGAAATGCCACAGAAAAATCTTAAAAAATCATTAAAATTTACATATTTGAGGAACGCGATGTGCTCGAGACGGTACAGTTTATGTTATGTTAGGTATACTTCGAAATGTGTATAAGTACTAGTTCAGTATTTTAATAAAGTACATTATCAGGGGCGGCATTTAGGGGGGCTGAGGGGGGCGGCCACCCCCCCCCCCCCCCCCAAGAATGTGGGCTGGACTGTGTAAACCTCAATAAAATAAACTGTCTGTTTAAACACAAAAGAAAAAAAATTAAACTAAACTTTCCATAATAAAATACCTATATAAATACCTACTTCGTAATACTTTTACTTATAGGTATACAACGTGCCCAAGATAAGGATGAACAGCATGGGGATCATGAAAACGGTAAGACATACGAAGGCGATTAACTTAGACACAATTGTATAATTTAGGTCACATTCACATGTACTTAGTTTGCAAAAGTTCATTATTGTTTATCGTTTCCGAGATTTAAAACAAAATGCAATTTTTGGGTTTTTCTTTTTTCGTAATTCCTTCCTTTATTTTAAAAGATTTTCAAAAACCAAAGATACTTCTTCATTGTCACTTTTTGAAATCTATTAGATGGCGTTTTCAAATTTTTTATTCGACGTTTCTTCTTCGAGAAACCATCATCAACTTTATTATTTTATATTACAGCAACCAACGAAACATCTTGTATTCGATAGCATTTTTTATTACGAATTTAATGATGTATTGCACATTATGGTTGTTGCGTCCTCATTATCACCTTTATTAATCTCGAAATATCATTTTCCTGTGTTCCTTTCGTCACCTTAATTTCCTCATTTTTGCCCTATTTGTTACCCTTCCCTATCGTTACGTTGCGCGGAGTTAAGCGCAATAGCATATTAAATGCGTGAGTCGTCGATCAAGATTTAAAAGAACACTTTTGGCTTTAATTTTGTGACTTAACTTTATAACTACAACCGAAAACGCTGACAGTTCCAAATCAATTCGTTCAATTCAATTAATTCAATAGTGCACTCGTCGTATCTACATCTATTATACTCAATCGTCGTCGCGCCAATAAATTCGCATCGCATCATCAAATATCGAACTATAGTACAACCTGAGGAAGATCGTTATCGACGCTATCAAAATCAATTCGTTACCAGTCATACTTCCTAGAAGCAAAGGGATAGGTACATCACGCAGAAAACTCCAAACAAGTAAGTTCCTTTAATCCTTTGTTCCCTTCGTTTATTCGCCAATTGTTTTAGAACTGCACGCATCATATACGCATCACCAAAGAATTACATAGTCATACCTACATTTTCATTTACTTATTGAATCAAATATTTTATTTTGTATGTTTTTTCATATTATATAAATATTACAATTTGTAGTTCTTTAATTCCTTCTTACAACAATCGCATGGATTTCATGGTCATTATTGCATAATCCAGAATCACTCGTTGTCGTTTTGCGCGCGTTAAGCGAATCATACATGGTTTTGAACTAATTTTTAAGACAAATTTCAGTAAACACAATAAACCTATGTCCAGAAAATAACGGCAACCTATTTGAACAGTTATTGTACTTAATTATTTAACTTTAATTAAATAGGTTTAAAAGATTGGAGATGTTAAATTTGTACATAAAAAATATTATCAAATACTAAAATTAATCTGAATATTTTTTAAAAATTAGCTTCCAAACCATAATGTGGAAATACATCGTTAAATTCGTAATAAAATATACTATCAAATACAGGGTGTTTCGTTGGTTGCAGCAATATAAAAAAATAAAGTTGATGATGGTTTCTTGAAGACGAAACGTCGAATAAAAAATTTGAAAACGCCATCTAATAGATTCAAAAAGAGACAATGAAGAAGTATCTTTGGCTTTTAAAAATCTTTTAAAATAAACGAAGGACTTACGAAAAAGAAAAACCCGAAAATCGCATTTTGTTTTAAATCTGGGAAACGATAAACAATAATGAACTTTTGCAAACTACATATGTGAACATGACCTAAATTGTAAGTACAACTTTTCTCTAATTTAACCGCCTTCGTATCTCTAATTGTTTTCAAGATCCCCATGCTGTTCATCCTTATCTTGGGCACGTTGTATACATTGACTTTATACATTATACACTATATATTATAGGTACCAATTTTATTGAAATAAAAAAATAGAGAAAAAACCTGCTACTAAGAAATAATGCCTTCACCATTTTACAAATTTTTGAAAGGCTCCACACACACTACTGTTTATAAATTTGTGTCTATCACCAGTCAAGTCTGCTCCTTTTGACCTTGGTAGGTATTCGTTGCCCCCTCCAACAAAACACTGAAATGCCGCCACTGGTACATTTACTAAAAAACACTTTTCGCTGGACGAACCATCCGCTGGACGAAACGTCCTAGCATCGAAGGAACAGATCAAAATAACTTCTACACAACTGTCATGCAGCAGTTACTTCCATTTATTGTTAATTCGATAAATATTTCAGTATCAACATAATGAAACACTTTCAAGAAGTGTTACAATCTGAAAATCGAATAGAAATGTTGGAAAGATTATATCAGTGTCCCAGAATGAGGGTAAACATTGATCTCCAATTCTTACGGACAATCTATCAAGATTTTCAACACTATAATTTAAACGAAAACACTTCAATTCTATATTGAACCTACTTACATTCGTACTACAATGTGGCAAGTATTGAAAACAGAAAAACTGCAATAGCATTAACACATCTATACAAGCTACTCAGAAAGGAACTTGATGATCCTGAATTATTAAGTAAAATAAGTATTAAAGTTCCCTCTCGTTGTAATAGAACTCAAAATCTTTTTTATATTCCCACACCCAGGACAAATTGTTTGCTATTATCACCAGTCTTTAGAATGACAACTCTTTATAATAATTTACCACCCAATAGTATTGATATATTTAATTTAAATTTATTAGAATTTAAGGAAAAAATTGTGGAACTAGGTTTGTAGCTTGTTAATATGTTACTTCCTTAACATGGTTACTTGTTTATATTTGTTTATATTTGTTTCGTTACACTTAATTTTTATATTCTTTTTGTATTTTTGTGAATCTGACTTTTTATAATATATTATTCTGTAATTGGGCATTTAACGCCTGTTGAATTAATTAATAAATTCTAAATTCTATAGATAACGCTAAACCACTAAAATTTGAATCAATATTTCAATTGCAAGGTTGGAAGTAGATGACATTTTTTTCAAAATTTTCTAGAACAAGAATTATTTTATAAATTAGTGAGAAAGAACATAAAAAGACCCTAAATTTTTAACTGTCAATATCACATTTTTTGGAAAATGAGAAAATCCTTTAATATGGTAATAAGTTTAACAATAACACTCAACCTTCCCCATGATTGTTTTATTCTCGATTATAATATGATGAAAGTTAAGATTGAAATTGGAAAATTAAAAATCGTTACATGTTTGGGCAATTAGCCATCTTCAGACGATTACATATATCTGCTTCATCTAACAATGTGTCTTAAAATTTGAACCACCTTGTGTACTAATTATTAATGTATTTGGTCACACTGACATAGTTAGTAACTTTGATCTCTCTATCGCTAAGTTATTGCCAGATGGGTGGTAAATTACTTGTTTGTTTGTTTGTTAATTAAATGAGTTACTAATTGCATAATTAGTTCCATTTCTGCTACAAATAAACAATTGGTTAATGACCACCCATCATCGATCACATGATCAGAAGTATATCAGTCGGCAAGGGTGCAAAAGCGTCTAGGAATGATAATGAATTCCTAGTAGATATATTAGAGGGCATAGCTTCGAATGGTTTCATATTGTAATAATTAGTTAATCGGTGTTCTCGAACTACTTCAAAATACTTCAAAATCACAGTATAATAAAATGCTGCACAGTTTTGACAACTTCTACAGACTTTAATTTAATTTCGTTGTTATCTTTTTGTGTCTTCGCTTTCCATTATCATCTTAACCTGAATTATAGCCGAATTTTGAAAGCTCTATTTCTAAATAATATACCTACCAAAGATAATCGCTATCACATTTTATTCATTCATTTGAATGATAGTTTATATAATCTGTAATAAATGCTATGGGTCAAGCACAGGAAGGTCTCTACACAAATTCCAAAGGCAACATCCTATTACACGTAATTTTATTTTCACAATATTTTCCATTTCAGAAATCGTTTTAAAAAATTCGGCTTAACATCTCGAAAGCTTAACATTATCTATAGATATAAGTATTACATAAAATTTTGAGGTCATATTATTATCACACCGATTTGTCGAATTTACCAGTTTAGTACCACACAATCAGACAGAATGGTGATATTTTAAAGTATATAAGGTAAACACTTTTATCACGCGAGAAGGGGATGATTGATTGTAAAATATTAATAAATTGTGGTGTGATGTTGAACAAAATAACGCTTGAGTTTTATTATTATTCCAAATTCAGTAAAAATGCGCCCATTTTCATGGAACCTATAAGAAATTAAGTTTACTGCGATGTAATTAATATCAATTTATCTTTTAGCGGTTTCTACCTATTTTGGTTGTATTCAGTTCTAGAAACTTCATTCAACTTCATTTCAAACCATGCCCTACTAATCGAGAATTCGTTAAAATCACTTTAAAAACCGGATTCTGATGAAATTGAAACGTTTGTTTACACAAAGATTTATTACTACATGGGTACATGAATTAGTTAAAAAAATACGATAAAGAAGCAACTAAACTATTCCTACACAAACTAAAAACCCAAGCTCAATTTATCTAGAAATAAAATGGCACTGAACCTTCATCTGTGTTTAGTCTAGATTTACGTTGCTCTTGATTTTGCACGTCTATAAAAATTACATTGCAATGAGCAAGGCAACGGATTTTTACTTCAGTATTCTAAGTACAAAAATATAATGAGAAGCATAGAGAAGTAAGATTTAATCATTATTTTGTAGTAATAATTCACGGATGACATTGATATGCACCATTTGTAGACAGGTTAGTATTCAAGCTATAAAAATTGTATACATTAAATTTTTATTGTGTGAACTTACACGATAGATTGTCGTCCTTTCTATTTCGGAGTAATTTATTAATCTAGACTTGCAAAACATATAAGACGAGTAGGTTGCAGTGCTTGTTATATCTATTGTTCTTACAAATTGTTATTTTATGATGATGTTGATGTCGAAATTAAGGAGTATAACGAAGAAAAATGATTCGGAATTGAACTTACCTCCCATAGTTTTTTGTACAACAATTTACGATTCTTTCCTTGTGAATCTAATGTTTACAAGTTGTTAGAATTGCAGTTTTCTAAACACCTTTATATGTATAATAGCATGGCCGCAAATGGGCCATATTTTGACAAGATGCTCCTGGTTGTCGATTATAATAATCTGTTATTAGATTTTTTTAAATCAACAGTATAGACGTAATCTTCCACCCTCAGATCGTGGAGCACCCTGTATATGGATGCCACAAGGGAGACAGTCCACTCTAAACATGCTTGTAAATAAATTTTCTAGCCAAAAATGGCGAAACACGCCAAATTGGATATTAAAGGGGGTATACATTGCGTTTCTCTAACTTCATCTCCCTACCCTGCAGAGCTACCCCATAAAATTTGTGAAATAGGGAGGATGGTGATAATAAGCGATGCGAGGCAAACTAGACCTTCTCCATAGAACGTTTTACCATTTCATATTTAATGAATTATATGTAGGTAAGTATATTTTGGTTTTATAGCTCAATGTCTAGCATTAAGTTGTACTTTAGGAGCCTAATCATGACAACACCGTTTGTTGAAACTTGTCGCTTTTAACTTTAATCTATTTTATTTATTGGATGTCAGTTAAAACGTTCTATGGGGAAGGTCTAGTTTGCTTCACATCTCTTATTATCATCTAGTCTCCCCCTTTTTGAGGAATAAGCTTTAATTTTAACCCTTAATCTTCATCTTTGAATATGGATTCAACGAATATAGGAAGGGAGATCGAGTGGTACTTTCATTGAAAGATAATTTGATTCTCTACATGACGTTGTTTTTGTTTTACATTTTCATCGATTCGTTTTTTAGAAATAAGGATGAACGTTGTTGAACACGTTAAAAATCCGCAAAATGAGGATCTATTGAATTTGAAATTAATTGAACGCACTTCCAAGTTTTGTAGAGAATCTTTGTTAGATTGCGCAGTGATAGCGTTACCAATAGCTAATGATCTGCAATCTTCTAGGGTTACAAATTTTTAGAATTGTATTGCGCACCGTTATGTTTGGAATACGTTTTGACTTAGATGATGGGCTTAGTTTGATTTGTAATATCGAGCTTTAGCAAACAGTGTTTGTATAATTTTCGGGTAATATGCATTTAAACATTATTTCAACATACAGAATTGCAATATTTTTGCAAAATATTGTGTAATTATCGTCACGATTTTTTATGGGGCGTCACATTGTTTTGCCGGTGGTATCGTACCACAACCTTATTTTTAAAATAACGAATATTACAGCCCTTAATCTTGATGCATTTTGAACCACTGCATGTGTGTCTGTGACCCAAAATCAATATTAATCACGTATCCCTAATATCAATCATAGTCAAGCTATTTCTTGGCGGGTTGTGACAGAAGGCCACCGCTCATATTTTAATTTTAAAATGAAAAGGGCAATGAAATTTCTGGCGATATCGTTCATGTTGAGAATAATGTAGAGCAAAATTCAATATAATCTCGAGATTTATATTGGGATATTTTAGAGGGTTAATTTGACATTTAAACGCCACGCTTGTTAGGCGGGTTGGCGAGTTTTCGTTTAGCCGCCCAATATAATATGGGTCAGACGCTGTTTGTAGCCGCTCACTCTGAGGCAGATGCTACAGTGCTAGTTTTGGTCCACCCCGGGTATTTGATTTCCCCGGTACCACCCATTCTGGGAGGCATTCCCCTATCCGCCACCTAGGGAGGTGCCCGATGGGCGACTAGCAACCCCTCACAGCACAAATGATCACTTACTGACAATGAAGATATTAATCGAAAAAATAATAGAATACAAACCTACCGCTTCACCTAGCCTTTATTGACTATGAAAAAGCGTTTGACTCAATTAAACACTGGGCAATTATGATAGAATTAGATAACGCACACATTGACTCCAGGTACAAAAACATAATTAAATACATATATAAAGAAGCGCTGTCAGTGATCAAAATACATGAAAACACCAACAAAATACCAATAAGAAGAGGAATCAGGCAAGGTGATACGATGTCACCAAAACTGTTCAATCTAGCCTTAGAAGGCATCTTGAAAAAATTGGATTGGAGAAATTTTGGAATCAATATAAACGGAGAAAGACTAAACCATCTCAGATACGCCGATGATTTGTACTAATTGCTCAAGACGAAGAACACCTACAGAAAATGGTAATTGAACTGGAAAGAGAATCACAGAAAGTTGGGCTAAAAATGATTTTAAATAGAACAAAAATTATGAGTCCACAGAACATCCAAGTAAAAATAAAAGAAACACAAATAGAAAACGTCACTGAGTACATATATGTATCTAGGCCAAACGATACGAATTGGCAAGGAAAATAAAGATATAGAAATAGAAAAAAGAAGACGATTAGGATGGGCAGCTTTTAGAAAACTATCGAAAATGCTTCAAAACATCTATAAGACCATAATAGAACCACATTTTTGTTATTGTCCAACTATATTGTTCATGCTAAATTCCAATGCAATAAGAGGGCTGCAAATGAAACAAAATAAAGCAATGCGCATTGTGTTATCATGTAATAGGTATACATCAATACAGTTTATCTTAAATGCTTTGGATTTATTAGATGTTAAACATAGGATTACTTTAGGTAGGTACACTGTTATTTATATTTAAATTGAAACACAATTTAATTAAATTAAGTGCAAATATACCCATCTCATATGTACAAGACAAACATAACTATAATACTAGATCGGGAAACAACTTCTACATACAGATGGTTAGTTAATACAATGTTTCAAGAAAACCAAATTTTTTATACTTAGAGGATTAAAGATGTTTAATAAACTAAGTAGGTACCTAATGAAATAAAAACAGCAGATACGTTAAGTTTGTTTCGTATGAAATGCAATGAACATCTAAAACAAAAAAAATATGAAAAGTAGCTATGTACAATTTATTAACATTTTCATTCAAGCTTCCACGAAGTATTTTATTTGTAAGAATATTCATTTTTGGTTCATTCGTGTTTTTTATTTTAAATAACCTATTCGAACCCTTCCAAATTTATACCCTACAGATCAACCAAATTCATCGCGACCCAAAACAACTACCGTTCTATCGAATTTAAATAATCCAAATCAGTCAGTTACTTACATTGGACCTACAACCAGAAGTCGATCTTCTAAAAATAGTTAATTTTAATTTATTGTAATTATAGTTACCTTAGTTCATATTTCATTTCATTTATACGTTGACATTTTTAATTTATTGTTTAGTTACTTGAGAAAGGGGAAAAAGTGTTCCCCGAAATGTTGTATGTTTAAAATAAAAAACACGAATGAACCAAAAATGAATATTGTTACAAATTTATTAACATTAGATATAACTTAATTTAATGTAGTTTATATTTCATTATTATTTTTATATAACTATGACGAGTATTATAAGTGTTCACTTGATTTTTTATGAACCTGTCAATATTTAATTTTGAGACACAATTTTTAATATGTGATATTTTTAATCCTGTTGACGAGTGTAAATACAATTGTATAGTTACCACAAATAAATATTATTATGTACTTCGATTGTTTTTGATACTCAGGCCAAGCCTGGTTAACTAATCGCACGGATCGAAATCAAGTAACGATTAGTCCTACTAATACATATATCTATACAATATAAATTTGAAGTTGCTGTTAAAAAGTGAACATACTAAATACTATACACATATTATGTTCATTAAATTAAATGACGTTGATAAAACCAACGCTGATCATATTTTAGATAATGTATTTGTTTGAGTAGCCTCGGTGTATTTGATCCCAATTTGTAAAAGCCACGTCCCGTCGACCCTCTTTCCGCGAAGGCATTAACATGAACGCAGCGTCGCGCATCAATAACAAAAAGAGACCCTATATTCCTAGGCTTCTCCTATTATTAATTATTATTATTATTTCAACAACCTATTAATAAATCATCATTATTAAAAAAAAACTAGAAGTTACACAGAGAAATATGGAAAGAGCTATGTTAGGTATCACAATAAAATTTACCCCAAAATCCATATTGGAGTGTGGGAGAAAGCTAATTCCTTAACATGGATTTGTACTAATATTTCAAAAATACGACATCAACTATGAAAAGAAAAAAATTACAATAAACATTCGGAATGTACGGTAGAAGAAGGTAATTCTAATTAATCTATTTTATTTCAAATAATTTTTAATCTCTTTAATATGTTAACGTATGAAACACTAAGATGCCTACCATGTCTATGGGCAATTCCAAAAACATCTTCTAGATGGTGTGCAGAAATCAATAATTTCTTTTTAACAATCTTCAAATTTTTAATAATTGAAGATTGAAGTTTAAAATCGTGAATCAATAATATAATGAGGGATACATTTTTTTAGGATTTTGCAACAGTTGTGTGTTTACTCAATTAGGGAAATCTTCAGAAAATGTGGCAAACCAAAATACAAGGAACAAATGGAAGAAAAGTATCCCTTGCTTTCCCTTACAAGGGTCGAAACCGGAAAATTAAATTTTGAAGTTTAAATAATAAGGCAATTCGAACTGAACGATATTAGGCCTTAGTTCTTGTAATCTACTAACCTCACCTCTCTTGAATTCGTGGAAATAAAGGCGTATAAAATTAACACAGCACCTTTGTGATGTAGTAGGTAATGAATGAAACTGATCTAAATGTATGAACTTTTCTGTACCTATTTTTAGCGATAACAATTTTTTAAATCTCTTTTTATATCAAAGAATTCAAATAATCTTAACTACAGCAGCAGCATTATAAACAAAGGATTTAAATTGTCACATTAAACGCTTAAACTTCTCTTCCCGTTTGATGCGGTTTGAGATTTTTTTCTATAGCAATAGAAAAGATTTAAAGCGCAGATTACGCGCAAGATATTAAAGTGAGACAATATTGCTAAGAATTTGGTTAGGTTCGAATTTAAATGAAAACGTTAAGTTTATTACAGTTTGTAGTAAAATTTAACTTTATTTTTAAGGTCAAGATAAATATAACTAACGATACTTTAAATTCTGACTCAATGAAATATTCAACTCGTTAAGCTTTGCGTATTTGAAATTTTCTTGAAAGGAAGATCAGTGCATAATTTTTTTTAAATGTTGGAAGCTACACAGCCTTTGAAGCTTTCCCTTTTTTTATTTGCAATAATCTGCACATATGTCTTAAGAGATATAAGTACAAACATTTCCACTAACCGTTCAGTATTATAAAAATAAATGATAATGAGAACAAAATTAATGATGATAACGGTCAAAGTAATAATTTAGCGCTTATAAAATAGAACAAAAATTGAGATAAATATTATTGATGACCGAATAAAAATAATTTACAATAACCTGAAATATTAAGTGTAAATTAATAAGGTTAATAAAATGCTAAGTAGTAACGGCATGTGTTCTAAATCGTTTATGCCCAGCTCATAGATTTGATCCCAGATGGTGCCCTTATAACTGTATGTAAAGGACACAAAAGTGTAATAGTGAAATACATGGAAGAATGGAAGCACCATCATGCCAAAAGACACAAGATTGTCCAGAATTTCTCCCAAGAATAGGAAGTAAAGATCATTTCATATTGTTAACGGAAACAGGGCGTTACAAATCGTAAGGAAGAAGGGTAACGTTTCGAAAAAGGCACAAAAAAAGGAATAGCAATGGGAGAACCACAAATTATGTGTCGTCTGTAATAATAAAAAGTCAATAATTATTATGAGTACCAAATTTGGGATGTTTTCCGTTATGTATAACGTTACATTTGGTAGGTACAGATGTCCTGTTCTAAAATATAGCATACATAATCTTATGTATCAATTCAAATTAACAGAGTCAATACATAGCTGATCAAAATACCATAAATGGTACCAATTTTAACAGGACACAATATCATACCGATGTAATCTTCACCTACACCTAACGCTAACCCTTTTCAACCAAAGTTAGTAAAGGTGACAAAGTGACTTCTTTCACATGAATTAGCTATTCAAAAACAATTAATCAAACTACGATCTCTAAAAAATAAAGGCAATAAAATGAAAACACACATAAATCCGCAAAACTCGCAGCTCATTTGTTTAGAATCTATAAATGACAACGTATTAAAAAAATACGCACGATTTTGCCAAACGATTTGTGCTGAAAGAATTTTGTAAAAATAACGTAATAAAGTTATTATCGTTTACGTCGCAGAAGTAATTTTACGATAATCTTTGTTACGTATAGCGATTAATTTAAATTCAAACTACAGCGCCTGTTATGGAATAAATAATAAAAGAAGAAATCGCTACGAATAACGAAGAAAGTTTTTTTTTAATGAAAATGATCTTGCAGAGGATTTGATTAGACCATAAAGACTCTTGAACATTTTTGTTAAGGTTTTATTATGGTTATTAAACGGACAAATATGGTTTGATTTACTTAAAAATGAACTTTCAAATTACGAATTAAACCAGTTTATTGTCGTGTTCAAATAAATACAGAATATAAAAATTTTATTAGATATTCGGTGTCAAATTATTAACTCTGTACATGAAAACTAATCATTTCTACTATAAATTTTGAGAAAATAAAATGTTTATTGTCATTTATTTCTTACACGAAAATGCGTTTACACTTGTCATTTAAAGTCATAAATTTTTTTATGGGGTTTTAATTGTGCTACTATTTTTACGTATTTTCGTTCTTAAGTTTTAAAAATAATTTGATTGTTAATCAAGAAGCCTACGCAATTGGATGTCTCTCATCCTTTCAAAAAGTTATTTTGAAATCTGTGTCTTAATTGATTAATACCACATAATTTTAACCTAATAAAAGAAACCTACTTTTTTAATTGGCGGTTTTGTGTGTGTCTGTAAATTAAAAAGCGGCTTTACATAAATAATTTTTTCAAAAGTAATTGAAATAAATTGATTTTATGTTGTTTATAACAAAATTTCCAACAAACCCTTATTTCCCCACACAAAGTTGTTACCTTGACGTGGTTGTGGGGCTTGAGTGGTTCAATGATCAAGGGGGCGTGTAACGCCGGGCCTGTCTCGGCGTATGGCGGCCCCAAGTGAGAATCCAGACTAAAGACAACACCATTGTGCTTACAACACCCTCGTGTTTGTGCCGTGCGAGGCGACCCGTAATAGCGGATGAACGGATCCTGGTAGTTGAGTCAACCTTGGAGCGGGTTAGATCTCCAAGGGCGACAACACACTACTTTGGCCGGAATTTCACTTAAGACGGGAGGTCGAGACTAACCCATCTCGATCAACCGGCTGTGTCGTCGGGTCAGACCGCCGACCGGGTGAGCTTTTGTAGGGCAGCGGCAGCAGACTGATTAGCGGAAGGCGCGCCGGAAGCGAAACCAGGCCTGTTTTGTTGCTACCCTTGGAAGCTATATCCTTGTAGTAGCCCTGGCGTCTGGATAGACGCCCCCTAGTTGGGCTCCGTGGTGGGTGGGGAGCTAGAGGGATGAAATTTATAAACCAAACATGGATGATCTAAACCCAAAAAATCAACCAAAGGGAGCGTCTCAGGATACCCCTCAAACCGAGTTGAAGGTCAACGCACCTCAACAACCGCAACGCCCAAGAGGCAAGCGCATTTCTGGCGCCGAACAAAAGAGGAGAAGGAAAGCTAGGCTGGCTCAATTAAGCCAAACTGGCCCCACTTCATCCTCTAATGCCGCTATCTCCCGCGACCCAACTACGATCGAGAGCCAGGCTCCTTCAGCCACCTCTGATCAGGTGGGAAAACGGGTGGATAAAAGCATGAAAAGGCAGAGGTCGGATACCTCAACTCCGACTCCGCCTCCGAAGAAGAAGGGCAGACCACAGCCCCAACCAACAGCGGGAAGCAGCAAGGCTGCACATACCCACAACCGCAGCTACAAAGAAGCTGCCGAAAGGCAACTCAGGGTAGCAGTAATTGACACCAACAATCCCGTGGGCAAGCTGTCAGCTAACCAGGCAGAGATGGTGAAAAACGAGCTGGCCAAAATCATTGACCAGCTTTTCTATGCTACAGAGAGCACAACTCCTGCACCCACTTTCAAGGGCTGGAGGTACTCGGGCGAGATCCTGCGGATCTCGTGCGAGAACAACTACTCCCTTGAGTGGTTTAAGAAGGTGGTTAGCGACCTCCCACCATTATGGGAGGCTGCACACCTAAAGGTGGTCCAGGAAGACTGCCTTCAGAGGCTCCGCAAGGCTGCCATCTGGATCCCGGAAGAACCCGAGGATCTGGAGGTGGTTAAGCGGCGACTTGAGTGGCAGAATCCCTGGGCAAATGTAGGCAGCTGGTGTGTCTTTCACACAGCCGTGAACGATCAGCCTCCAGGGAGGCTGATAGTTTTCGGCATTGGGGAAGCCGATCAGGCTAACCTTAACGCCAGGGGAGGCAAGCTTAATTATAGGTTTTCCTCTCTAAAGGTGAAGGTTAGGAACCCTGCTAAACCGGTTGGAGCCAGTACCTCGGCACAACCACAAAAAGAACCTCAGCAGTTGCCACAGGAGCAACTGTCAGAGGAAAAAGAGGCATCACCGCCCAGGCTGCCACGGCAACCTATGGTCAGTGAATGCTCTAACCTAAGCAGCTCACCCGGGCCGATTACGAACTGGGATGAGTTTGCTAACCTTGAGGCGTTGCTGGAGTCAGAATCCAGCAACGCGGAATAAATAAAGGCAGCTCCTGCCCCTTTAACATACCTTAAGTATGAAAGAACATTTTATTCAAATAAACCTGCAACACTGTAGGGCGGCTGCGGTTACCCTAAGCAGGCGCCTTACTATGAAGCAGGACATCGCCCTCATCCAAGAGCCCTGGGTTGTTCAATCAAGGGTTTCAGGTCTTGGGGGCACAAAAGGAACCGTTTTCTACGACAAACGGCAAGACAAACCTAGGACATGTGTATACGTTCCCAGCCACATTAAAGCTCTCCTGCTGCCGCACCTGTGTGGGCGTGATATCACTGCCATACAGGTAAGTGGTAACATACAGGGAAGGGCTGAACTAGTCATTGCGTCAATATATCTTCCAGGAGATTCTGTTAACCTACCTCCTAGCAACGAGATGGTAGAGCTGATAGAACACTGTGAGAAAAACAACAAACACCTCATTATAGGGTGTGACTCAAATGCTCACCACACCACGTGGGGGAGCACTAACGTCAACCCTAGGGGTAAAGCACTACTTGAATATTTGACAAGCACTAACCTAGAGATACTCAATCGGGGCAGTGAACCTACGTTCGTAACTACCCGAAGTCAGACTGTGATTGATCTCAGTCTGGCCTCAGTGAGCATCTCAGACCACATAATGAACTGGCGGGTTACTCCAGAAGCGACAATGTCAGATCATAGAATGATTTCCTTTGAAATGAACCACATGGGTGAAGTCCAACGGAGTTATCGCAACCCCAAAATAACGGATATTCCCCTATACAAACATCTCCTTGGGGAGAAACTAAAAGGACACCCTTCTGAGGGACGTCTCTTAAGTCCTGCTGACGTGCAGGACGAAGTTGACCTTCTGTCCAACTCCATTATGGGGTCGTTTGAACAGGCCTGTCCCCTGAGAACTGCTAAGACGCCCCACCACCACCCCTGGTGGTGTAAGGCGCTCGATAAACAGAAAACTCGGCTGGAAAAACTGTTCAACAAGGCAAAGAAGGACAAAACCATAGCCGGCTGGGAAGCCTATAAGGCAAACCTAAGGCAATACAAAAAGGACATTAAGAGGCGTCAGAGAGAGGCGTGGAAGAGCTTTTGCGGCTCTATAGAATCCTCCTCATCTGTATCCCGCCTAAACAAAATCCTAACCAAGGATCAGCACTACAACCCAGCTAGTCTCAGAAGGGAGGATGGTTCCTATACGAACAACCTGCTAGAGACGGCTGAGGTGCTGAAAGACGCACACTTTCCCGGAGCTACCACTACGCCATACCCTATCTGGCCAGAGGCAGCCCCCTCTGTCCCTACGGGGACTGACTGGGCGGACGCCGAACAGATGGTGGATGTGACGAGGGTCACCTGGGCAGTGAAATCATTCTCATCATTCAAATCACCAGGACTGGACGGCATAATACCAGCTCTCCTGCAATGGGGACTGGATGTTATTGCTGCTCACCTAGTGAGAATCTATACGGGCTGTATCGCTTTCAGATACATACCAAAACAATGGAGGGAGGTAAAAATTATTTTTATCCCCAAACCTGGCAAAGGTGACTACTCCACACCCAAAGCTTATCGTCCAATCAGTCTAATGTCTTTTCTTCTAAAGACACTTGAAAGATTGTGCGACAGACACATAAGGGATACGGCGCTAACACGATTTCCGCTGCACCCTAACCAACACGCATACTCTCCAGGAAAATCTACAGAATCAGCCCTGCACTGTGTTGTAGGGCTGGTTGAAAGATCGTTGGACTCTAAACAGTCCACACTGGGAGCATTCATAGACATAGAAGGGGCGTTTGACAAAACAACCTTCGAATCAATAGAAATTGCCTTACGCCACCATGGCATAATAGAGGTCGCACGCGGCTGGATTGTGCAACTGCTGAAACTCAGAGCGGTGCACATCAGCGTCGGCGACAAAACACTCAGGTGCACAGTAGTGAGAGGATGCCCCCAAGGTGGGGTGCTGTCACCACTTCTGTGGAGCATAACTGTAAATAGCCTCCTCTGTCGCCTTAACGACAACGGCTACTACACCTTAGGTTATGCGGATGATCTATCCATCCTAATAACCGGCAAATTTATGGGTACTCTGTCCAGTCTGATGCAATCAGCTCTCAGAGTAACCGAAGAATGGTGCAAGGAACACTCCCTGTCCATAAACCCGACAAAAACGGAGGTAGTTCTCTTCACAAGGAAAAGGAAGATAGAGGGCCTTCGAGCTCCTCTACTCTTCCGAAAACATCTCCAGTTTTCAGGGTCAGTGAAGTATCTAGGTATTACACTTGACAATAAACTGAACTGGAGCAAGCACATCCACCTTAAAGCGGAGAAAGCAAACAGGGCTTTCTGGCAATGTCGCCGCGCTATCGGAAGACTTTGGGGCCCATCCCCAAAGGCTATCCTGTGGTTGTACACCGCCGTGATAAGACCTATGTTCTGTTATGGAGCAATTGTCTGGTGGCCTAGAACCAGACTATCCACAACCATAGCACTGTTCAATCATGTGCAAAGATTAGCTTGCCTTGCATGCACAGGCGCAATACGAACAACTCCCACAGCCGTCATGGAAGCCATTCTGGGTCTGCCTCCACTGGATCTCCACGTGAGAGAGCAGGCCACTCTGGCAGCCTTGCGTCTGAGAAATAGGGGGTTGTTGAACAGAAAAGGCACTGAGGTGGGTCACTCTCGAATTCTTGGCGAGGCAGTCAAGCGACTACCTATACTAGAAGGACGATCTGACTCACTCATACCTCGATTTATACTAGGGAAAAACTACCACATCTTCCTTGATGTGGAAGTGGCATCCCAACCAGACATATCCATCTTCACGGATGGATCCAAAACAATGGAAGGCACAGGTACAGGTGTTTACTCACAAGAACTGAACCTCCATATCAGCCAACCACTAGGCAAAATCTCGACTGTCTTTCAGGCAGAGCTAGCAGGTATTACGCTAAGTGCAAAAACAATTCTTATGCACAGCATAAAGAATAAAACCATTAGGATCTCCAGTGACAGGCACTAGATCAATACAAACTCACCTCTAGGCTGGTTTCCGAGTGTCACCAGGCACTAGAGCAAGTAACTAACAGCAATACCCTTGAGCTTGTATGGGTTAAAGGGCATGCTGGAATAATAGGCAATGTAAAAGCCGACAAGTTAGCCCGACTGGCCTCAAAACAACCGTTTTATGGTCCAGAGCCGGCTCTTCCACTTACAGTATCAACTGTAAATAACCTAATAACTCAGGACACCCAAGCTCAACACTGGGCTAGGTGGAACTTGATGTTAGACTGCCGCCACGCGAGAGAGGCCTTCAGAGGACCATCTCGCAGTCTGGCGCGCTTTTGTACAGGGCTAACCAGAGGTAACCTGCGGCTACTTGTAGGTATACTTTCTGGACACTGCAAACTTAACAAGCACATGCACCGCATGGGCCTGGTAGACTCACCATCCTGTAGGGGATGCTACACAGAAGACGAGACGGCGCAACACATATTGTGTGAATGTCCCGTACTTGTCGAATTAAGACGATCCATGTTGGGAGAATCCTGGCCGGACATGGCTAAGATTAGAGCCGCTTCCCCGTCCAGCATCCTCAGGTTCATCTCACGTGTGGGATGGCTTGAGTGACGTTGCGGGGTCGGACGACTCTAATCAGGGAGGCAGCACAAAGGGCCCGAATAGTTGGCCTAGGTGCGCGTGGGTTCTCCCACCCTCCCATCGAAATCCAGAATCCAGAAGAATCCAAACCCTTATTTTAATTAGTAAAAGCTCGCATTTCTAGTAAAGTGTATTTTTTGAACGAGAACTAGAGTCTGTCAGTTAGAAAAAGTGGATACGTAGATGATGCCAAATGTCGCAAAATTGCAGTTCTAACTTTATAGCAAAGGTGTGCATACCTCGTTCTCATTTGAATTTGAAATGCAATTTTCCAGACAATTTGGTTGTACATTTTTCCTTAATGTAGACACGGTTTAGTGTTTTATAGTCTACACTCTAGCTACTAGCTAACTGAGTTGCCACTAACATCATATCCTGTACGCATTACGGATTGGAAGTATTCATCTAAATTCAAATCGTATTCGTAATTTGCTTGTATTAAGTTGCCAATTTTTAGCAAATGATTACTTACCGGTTTTTCTATAGGTCAATATGTTCTCAAGTTACTTAATTTCAATCAGTTTCGCCAAACTGTTTTCGCATATAATATTCATGGCTGTAAAAACTATTTAACACAATTTAGTGTACCTACGATTCTTAAGCTTTATTTATAGTTCGTGCTGCTGTGGAAAAATTTGTTCTTGCGAGAGAATTGTTGATCAACTTGCGAAAACGAAAGAAACAAAACAAGTAAAAACATATCTATATGTGACATTCCTTTAAAAAAACAGAAACATTTCGTGTAGGCGAATGTGAGAAAAGCGAAAAGTGAGATGTACAAAAAATTTAATAGATACTTTTCTAAATTAGGTTATAATTAGAGACAATAATTGGTACATTTTGAATTTGGTTTCCATGGCCTACTTCGTTAAGTTATATAAAACATGCCATGTGTTTAATTAAATATTAATAATTGATATATTCGGCAGCATAAAAATCCTGTGATTTTTAACAGCCAACGGCTACGACGAATTCTCTAAATTTTAAATAGATTATATCTAAATCTTTCCATATTATATAAGTATTAAACTAGTTCTGAGGCATTTTTTCACTATTTTTCCTACTAGACTACCTATTAGTATTGTGTAGGCTTAAATTAAAATGGAAGACTTGCCTAAATTAAACTCTGCATAACGTACAATAAAGACGTCATCAATCGTCGTTCTTTGCTCTAAACATGGACTACTTTTGAAATACTTGACAGCCATAAGCATATCTTACTTGTTTGATGTGACCAACCCCACTGTTATCAATCGGTATAAAAATTTAGTCATGAAGCTTGGAAGTTAATACACACCTCGGTACAAAAATGTGTAATGGTTGCCAATGCCTTAAAGAATAATATATAATAATAACAAATAAAGAATAAAAGATAAATTAGAGTGATGGAAACTGACATTGTTCAGAAGCGATCCCCTATACAAAAATACAGTTGACAGTGCCAAAGAGAACATTGGGAAGCGGTTTGCTTGCAATTTGGAATTTTGAATTTGTTTATTTCCAACTCAGCCAAAAGACTTATCTGTTGGTGCCATTATATAATTTATGTAATACTACCTTATTATTTCACCATAACAACTGCTGAAACAAGAAACATTAATGACGAAATAACGCCTCTTTACATGACAACCGGATTTTAGATAGCAACGGACGTTATTTTTTATAACGCCTGCTTATAACGCTCGGAAATATAAAATTATGTTAACTGTGGGTCTATACTGATTTTATTGTTATCATCTGTTTTAATCATCTTAGTCAACTTTTTGCAATTAGTATTACATAAAGTTATGAAGGCACCACGGGCGTTATGAACATAACGCCCTAGATACCTTAATTACTATAATTTAGGATTAATTCATGCCAATGATTTTTATAATCATTTTGACGTTTAATTCTGTGTACAATGTTTGTAAAATAAGAATCGGCATAGTATGGTCGTTTACTTTATTTTACCTAATATGCCCTACGATCACCCTGTTGTAGTATGTTTGTGTTATTCCCCACATTTTCAGTTCTTTTTTAAAAACAGTTATTTGTTTGTTTCTTATTTCGAACGGTATGTAATTGATGAGTTGAAGAAATAGACACTTAACCGTTCTCTAGCGATATTGATTGAATAACCGAGGTAGGTACATCGTATTTTTGATGTCTTGATACGTGGTTACTGGTTATGCTGTTCTCTAGTTATATATTCGTCGTTGTCTTTATTTTGTATGATATTGTAGTATTTCTAATATCCGTTTGAATGTCACACTTTTGTAATAGTGCTTGTTTATTTAATTCAATCGTAATTTTAAAGATTCATTTTAATGTTTTTATTTGCAAGTTATCTATTTTTTGTCTGTGGACTTCTTGTGCACTTCGCAAAACTTGAACACTGAATCTTATTATCGATTCTGCCATCGATTTATACACCATAATCATTGTTTTAAGGTCGAATAATGTTCTTAGTGTGTAGATGCTCATAACATGGCAGTTTTATCCGAATAACACGGAGCAAAGCAAGACAGTTAGAGGAGAACGGTAGAGTCACCAAGATTCTACCCGATTCAGCACACGGAAGAATAAAACTTCATACAATACTCGCGAAAACTTGAAAATCATCATAACTAACCTGTACGGGGAAGTTCTACGTAAAACCATATTGTTCGTGAAATTAAGATCGAAGAGAAGCCGATTACTCTGCAATCTCACATTCATGGACTGGTGCATAGGTGACAAAATCGTACCAAGGAGTTTGAAAATGAGTTTTGAAAAACAAAATAACAAAACCTTAGGAACGCAAGCTTGGCGTTGCTGAGGGAATCACCTCTTCACGACCTTTACATAATTTTAAGGTGAAACTGTCTTTCCATTCAGAAAAGCTACGTCTACCTTGCTGATTTTCAGCAAACTTTCTATTCCTTGATACGGCAGCACCCATAGTAGAACCTTGACTTGCCTTTGATCGCACTGACCCTCCAGTATTCCTCAACCATTCCTTTGGCATAAAAGGCATTTTTCGATCTCCTTTGATTAGTCGGTCGACAACTGCAGTACTCTTTATAGCGGAATATTCGTATGTCCATATTAGTTTTTGTTGTATTGTAAATGTTCGTTAACAATTTGCATCCATCCGGTCCATATATTATGATTCCTACACTCTCTTCTGTAGCAGAGCTCTTTAGAAAAATTTCCATGTACACACACTTAAGTACAGTGCAACACATTTCTAGGGTCTAGGATATTCTCAGTGTACTTTTAACCTCCATGTTTCTCGCCTCCGCCTTTACTACCAAGTGTAGATTTGTAAGGGTTTTAAAGAAGTTGTGGGCGTTGTTGCCCTTGCTATCGTTCCTGTTGTACCTAAACAAGTTTCGCGTTGTACTTTGTTCAGTGTATCTTCCGCCACACTAAAAAACCATATTGATAGGCCCCACCGCTATCAAATGTACCTCTGTTTAAAAAGCCATCCAGTGCAATTTCTTTGAAAATAAGTGTTTCTTCTACCGCGCCTTCTATTCTACGTCAGATACTTTGAAAGATGTCTCGGCTTGGTAGACACATTGGTTCATTTTATCATACGAAAAACAACCTCAGGTTAATGCGGCTGAAAGATTTCACATGTCCGTATGACTCGCGTTCTGGGTTTGGTATGAACATCCTAGCCCTAAAGAGTCGGATCGTTTCTTTCAATATTGCTTAGGGAATTCCATTTATGAATTTATGTCTGGAATTTGTTCACGGCCCAATTAATTCTTTTTACTGGTTTATAATTCTTCCTGATGCCCACTTTCCAGATGGAAATTGACAGATATGAGAGTTACGGATCCTAGAAAGTGTATATAAAGCGGAATCCTTCCTAGTCTTCGTGTATTTCTCATTACTTTACGAAAATGTCCTATTCTACCTTCGTGTTGTTTTGAGAGGATCCTTTGAAGTCTCGCCATTTTCAGTATTATTTCCTTCTCTCTCCCTTAATAGCTTTGTTATTCTCTGTAATAACTCGCCTGCTTTCTTTGCTACTTCTTTTGCTTCCAGGGAAAGTGCGAGAGAGGCACAAGAACGATTAAGGAATAGGTGTTGAGTTGGTGAAGAGTTAAAAAACTCGTAATTCTCTACCTACGAGTTAACAATTACAAATGAATGACAAAATAAGAATTGATTGCAGTATATTTAAACGTGCAACTCGTATTTCATCATTTGAAATTCCAATTGCCATATGCACTTCGTATTCGTATACCTAGTGAATTACTTAATTCTTCAAAATTTAAGTTTTGATTGAAATTTATGAGCTTTGTACGAATTCTCTATCTTATAGAATCTTCAAGCCACAAATACGCGACAGCGATTATTTCGGAAACCATGGAATTCCAACGAAACACCAACAATAATTCACATAGCTTCATTAAAGTAAATTTGTTTAGCATTAAATGTTTATGAATTTACGAACTATTTGTATAAATCCTAATTTATTACACGTATAATAATACACACAGCGTTATACCGTACATAACAAGATACACGGTACACTGTCTGGTATTTAAATGGACATTGTAATAGTTGTACAGTAGCCAAACTGACATAACAGTCCTAACCTATCAATCACAGGGCTACGAAATCGATCTTTTAAAAATGTTATTGTGAATTATCGGGAGAACTAACAAAGCTCGTAGTTTGAAACAATCAAGTCTCCGCGGCATCACAAAACCTTACATATGGGATACAAAGTGTAAATACAGTGTATAACCTGTCAACAAAATATTTGGTAAGGAATACGATAATCATTTTATGATGCATTGTAAACCGTTAAAAATTCCGTAACACCGTATTATTTTTACCATTATTGACATATCACTGGCATCGTTATTAGATAAACAATCGTGAATTAGGTTTGAGCTTCCTGTAGATTAATAATCGAGCGAAAAACAAATGTTGTCTATAAATTACAACTGAACCACATGAATTACGCAGAGCTTAACACGAAAAAGATATCTAATAATTTATATTCAACAACTTTACATTTCAACTTTTGTTGTTTTCTAAGCGAATAAAACTTTTTATTTGAAATAAAAAAAAAAGAGTGTAATGTTGCCAGGTTTGCAACTTCAGTGTTTATAATTACGTTAAGAGAGTTTTAAGCTTTTTGTTTTTATTGAGGAAACGCTGAAACTATGTACCGATATGTAAATTTGAAAACTACAGAACATATCCTGTAAGTTTATAAGTGAGAAATAGAAAAGCAAATTTGTCGTGAGATTCTTTTAAACGACTTTTTTACAAGTAAATTTGGTTCTGGTGTGTGTTATCGTAATAAATAGTGACTGTTACTTCCGCATTAAAATAAACGCGCATTATATAAAATTTTGATCTGTTAGAACATATTTTTAATAGTGAATCTTCATAAAAGTTAAATTTTAATTAGAAACGAATGTAAAATAATATTTGAAAAAAGGGGTAGTAAATTAGTTCCATTGGATTTTTTTGCCAAATAATAAATTTCTAGTTTTTTTTTATAAATTATGGTTAAGAAGTAATTTGTTTAAAATAGATTTTGGCAACCATTCTCACTTTGTGTATTACGAAGATATTATACAATTTTAAAGTATATCAGATTAGAGCTGCGGGATTATACTTCTGAACGGACGCTTAAAAATCAAAGCTAGTTTAGAGAGAAATGTTGGAATAATTTATTTAACTGTATTTGCATCAAATGGTCGTATACCCAGACGTACTACATTTGAAGGATTTTTAACACTGCGCTTGAATTTAAATTACACAATTTTTTTTATTAATTTATGAGTGACATGCGGTGTTTTCGCTTAAAACAGAGAAACGAGTTTTAAAAATACGGAAATTTGTAATTTATAATCTTGCCCAATAATTTCATTCAAAATCTTGAAATCGACGTTATCTTGAATTGATAAAACTATCGATGCTAAAATAAGCAGTAGGTACCTACCTACACGCAAAGGGTATGAATGAATAAAGTAGTGGATTTATTCAACGACTACAGACTAGAAGACAATGTCTACGTATTTTATAAAAGAAAATGTCGCAAGTGCAAATTTCACTCTTCGGCGAATTAATGCTGCACTCGCTAGGAAAAAAGTCGCTAATTAATTATCCTATTTAGTATTTACATTTAAAAGAGAGTAAAGCAAAATGTAAATAAACAAGCTGTTAACTCACCACCTTGAGGGGTTGATGCAGATGGAGATCAGCGAAAAACAAATCACAGATGCAACGGAAAAGCGTCGCGACGCTTTTGATTTTTCCAAGTTGTACACCACTCACCTTTATTATTAATCACCGTTATTATTAACGTTATCCAATTTGTAAATTAAGCCAACACACTATATGATATCACAATTTTATCAATTACAGGTTCATCTTGCATAATTATCAATTAGTCTAAATAAATAAATGCGATTATGACGTTCCACGAAACACTCGCTTCTTATAGCAATTTTTTAACAATCAACTTTGTAAAGGATTAGAATTTTTGTTTGTATCACGGGCGGCAAAAAAAAATATTTTACAGCACATTACGATATCATGAAGGAAAGTCGTATAATTATTTCCCAAAGCTAAGCTAAGAACTTAATTTTCTTCCTACCAATCGGCTTGCAACCGCAGACTGCTTAGACTTAAGAATCGGTATCGGCAGACGTCTTCTGCCCCCACTGCGGTAATCTTGTTTAGTTTACAAAGGATTGATGGACACCACCTATATGCATATTAATTTTCTACCTATTATCGACAGTGCAGCGATGATGCAAATTGCTGTTGTACAAAAAATAACCAGACCGCTTACTGAATTATTATGTCATTTCCGTTATACAAATTAAGAAATTAATTTTTTCAGGTTGTACCACAAATTATGTTCAGTTAAAAATAATAAAGGTGAATGCGAAATTTAAATTACGATTACTAAAGATTAATAATTAAAATACTGCATATTTAACCTTCATTTTAGTGTATAAAACTGGCAAAGCATTTATTTGTACAACTAATTCCATAAATTTTAATTGTAATTATTTTGTAATAGTTCGGCTGCAGCTATTTCATTTTGTAACGTTTTTTGTTGTGAATTCTCAGATAAAATTGTATACGAATCCAATTTTTAAGGAAATTTTTATCTGTGTGAATTTATTGAAATTACAGTTCATTAATTTTCATTCATTCTCCTTTTATGTCAAAAATTATTATCTATTGATTGTTTTTTATATAGTTTTCTTGAGTGTATTATGCCTAATTGCTCATTTTAGCTCAAAAATTGGAAACGTCGTTTCCATCCGTTTCTCTACACACGATGGACCAAGTCGCCCACTTTTCCAAAATTTTGGGAAGTAGCCCAATATTGTGGAGTTAATATTATAAACGTAATCTTTCTTTAACAATCTTTTTAATATTCTCCTATTTCCAATTGGAAGTTTAAAACTAAACAATATTCTACTACAACCGCATATTGCTATTTCGATTTGTGAAACCAGTTTACCAGGTTTATGTTAATATTTATTTATAAACAATTACACTACGAGTTTTACTAAATCCTTTTATTTAAAAAACACTAATCTCCAATTTAAGGTTCTTCCGCATCCGCACGCTCCAAAGAGAAAGCTTAAAGCTTTTATGGATACGATGAAGCCAACCGTTTTGAAAGTACTGACCGTTAAAATTTCTGCATAAAAAAAGTTTTAATTTCCATAAACGTGCACTGCAACTTATTACAATATTTCACGTTAATAAGCTTAAACACTTCTACGATATTCACAATGTAAAAAAATGGCACTATTATTTAAAACTGGTACTCCACGCAGAATGGTTTTAATAATACGTTTTAAAAGTTTGAATGTTGTAGGGGCATTTCCAAGTATACGTTGGTCCTGAAAATCAAAAATTTTAGTAGTATTTGCACACGATTATGTCATCTCGTTATAAGATAAAATTTCCCAAAGTAATCCCGACAGACTCTTCAACTTCCTTTCTGATTGTAGTAACGAGATGGTGCAGAATGAGAATTTCTTAGCTTTTCTTTTCAAGATTTTTACAATAGCTTACTTGCAGCTATCCAGAACAAATAAACAGAACAGAATAAATTTGATATAATTCAAAAGTCTCGTAACGAGTCGCATAAGCCACCCTACTTGCAAAAATTACATGGTCAGATTTACACGTTACTTTATTTTACTTTGGCTCCATAAATGGTTAATTACCTCATCGACATCCAGAAGTAATAGCATATTATCCAGAAATTAATGGAAAAACTGAAGATCCCTTTTAGTCCAAATAGCATCTACAAACATCCTAGTTGAATGTTTCAACATCCACAATCAGTCATGGAAGTTTCATTAGAAGTGGGGCAATGATCGCGGTCTCATTAGTTAACCATGAATTAAGTAAATTTCCTCAATAAAGCCATAGCCACATACTATAATCTCCGACCATTTGATGTGCTCGACCTAACTTTCATATCTCCTGGTTTGGCACCTCGCATAGGCTGAAGTGTTGTTAACAAGGTGACCATTTTCACATACTCCTTCAAGCCGATTGTACCTACAAATTTAAAAAAAAGCGATAAGTAGGGAGTTATTACATAATGCTAATTGGACTGATTCTAACAGACTCTCACAGTAGCTGAAGCTAATAACAAAGATTATATACGGAATAGGAAACTCATCCGAAGCAAATCGGAAGCTACACGATCATTTCCGTGGAAATAAGATGAATTTGGAAATGCGATAAAGATAAATCTCACAAAGATACACTGGAAAATCACATGGAGTTTTAAAAAAAGTCCGAAGTATTAGTAGACGTAACACCTGAAATGATACACATCCACTCGAACAAGATAAGCAATCTTACATCTGAAAAGAAAGTCTGATTTGGAGTTAATGTACTTATCCCTAAGATACAGAAAGGAAAGGAAAAGTCATTATGGCTTGATGATACAATAGATGTCCCTGATTTCTTCATTTGTTCTTAGCCAACACAAAGTTTGGTGTGAGAGTTAGAGATAAATTATTTTATGTCATTTCGCCATAACAACTCTGAAACAAGAAACATTAATGACTAAATAACTCCTCTTTACATGACAACCGAATTTTGGATAGCACCGGGCGTTATTTTTTATAATGCCCGCAAATGTAAAATTTTATCTGTTAATCATCTTAATCAACTTCTTGCAAGTATGACATACAGTAAAAAAGGCACCTAGATACCTTAATTACTAATACGAGGGACAAGTCATTATTATTGAGAATAAAAGAACCAGTGTAAGTTTTTCAAAATTTTATTTTATATAGTTCAAAGTAGTTGCCTTCTGCTATAATGCACTTAGCCATTTTTTCCTTCCACTGCTTAAATGTTCCAAGCCAAGCAGCTGAAAAAAAACCTTCTTCCTCGTAAATTCTTTTTTTGCCCAAAAGACAGCCAAAAGTCACACATTGCTAGATCCAGTTGTTTGCAGCCAAATACTGCCGAAATAGCTCTGTAGTGTGGGAAGAAGCATTATCTTGATTCTTTGGCACTGTATTAAACACTTCCGGCAAACATCGTTCGACGTACCATTTAGTACACAACCAAATATTTCCTGCTTAACACCAACTATTAAATAAGTCTGGCTTTAGCGAGCTGGAAGGTATTTTTCATGCTTGTAAAATTACAAATAACAGGCCAATTTTTTACCTCCATTCGTTTGCTGGATCTTTATTTTGACTTATAAAGTACCGCGAAAATCGTTGAATTTGGTTTCATGCACCTGAAGCTAGAGAAACGTTATAGAGCAACGTACTGTGATAAACGCTTCTGGAAATAGGTAGAAATGCTTTTCTTAAAACATTTGAACCTTACTCTTTAGCGTAATTTTCTCTTCTTCTTGTCATGTAAGTCGCCCTCTACCTGCCAACACCAGAACGCGCACCCATCACCAAAATCGGAACATAAATTAAGGAGAAGAAATGTTTATATCATGTAGGTAGTAATCGTAATGTATTACCACAGAATAAAACACAAGTGATACAGAAGCGACACTCTGCTAAATACGTGTTGCACACGCGGACTAACAACTCCGCCTTCTTTGTTGTAGAATATAGTGCGCGCATTGATACATTATACATTTCAGCGAATGTACCTAGCGGTGCCCGGTGCGTTGAACTCTTATTGCGAGAATTCTATCGGAATTAGTTTTACGGTGAACCGCTTATCACATGCGAAAATGTATGGCAAATATTTTTCGTTTATCAAATTTTTTTATACGATTTCAAATTTATATAATAATGAGAAAAACTACAAACCACTCCTCATTTTACTAGCCTTGCTCATACAACAGACAAGGAAGTTTGACTAAGATGGGCGTGGTTGCCACGAGGAGACCGCCTTGTAGCGGCAACATAACTTCAAAGGTGCTGACGGAGAGTATCGCTTCTGTATCACTTGTGTTTTATTCTGTGGTATTACTATAATTTGGTAGATCTTGTAGATATGTCCATGAGAGGAATGCAGTTGAAATAATGCAGTAAAAAATAAATCGGCTGTGTTTAGTTGAGCGAATATATACCGTTTAGGGTGTATTGATGTTTGCTCTTCTAACTTGTAAGAAGGGGGTAACATTTTTGATGGGAAACCTTCCTAGAATAGTAGAAGAACTTGAAAATATAAATTTACTATGGTGAAAACTCAAACAAACCTCTTAGTGGACATCATTTCAAAATGGCGTTCTAAGGTAATGAATACAATTAACATGACATATAAGCGCGACTTGTAAACGTTTTGTAAAAAAAACAACTGAAATATCTGAAGTACATCGATGATAAAGGACAAGAAGCTTCAGATTCAGCCTTTAAATCTATTATAAAATCTTGCGAAACGTGGAAATAGCTTGAGCTGCAATAGTTGTGGAAAGGTTCCATCTTTCATCACCATGCAATCCTTGTGCTATAAGCATTTGCAAACGTCTTTTAGCCAGTCCTAATTTTCGCAAAAGATAAAAACATTCTTTCGTGTTTACGGCTACTGTTGTTTGTTGTATAAAACGACGAAGCAATAATTTCGTTCTGTGAATAATGTGGAACAAACAAATTGTGTTAGGCCTGTTACTGTTAACTCTAAAAGGTGAAATTATTCATATTTCTGCTAACTTAATTATTGATTACAACACACTTTGCTGTCAACTGTGGGTAATAGTTTGCCAATATTTAGTAATTTATTATATTTAATCACGGATCGGTATAATATATGTTTATTACCACTCCGACAAAATTAATGGCTTTTTGTGTGTATTCCATTATTATTAGTAGGATTTAAACAATTTATAACGTATTAATTTAAAATACTTTAATAAGGTTTAAATATATACGGCGATCGCTTTGACATCAAACTATTTCAGAAGGATAAAAGCTCGAAGGATTATTAATTCGGAGAACATAAATGGCGCTAGCAAAACACCCCCGAGGTTAATATTATTATTCGTCGTCTGCAAGAGAGTAACATTTCCGCCCATTAAAAAATTTTTATAGATACCAAATAGGGTTGCACCTCACAAGAAAATTATTACATTTAGATTAATTTTTAATTTAGGTGTTAATTTTGCACCGTTTATTTCTTACACGTCTTGTAACTTGATAATTTTAACAACTTTTTAATATCTCTTAGCCGGTACAAATTAAGTCATAAAACATAAAGAAACTGCCGTTGCATGTCATCAAATTTAATGACCAGAAATCATGAGTTAGTCCCCCATGTAAGAAAATTCAATAGACACTTTATGCAAATTCATAACAAATTAAAGTACGTTTAATGTAGATTAATATTTTATTACTAAAAAAATTAAATGAATATTAAAGAATTTATGGCAATATAATTTTACGCTTATCGAGCATAACTTTATTTTACAAAATTATTATGCTTCATAAGTTTATTTTAGGGTTCTTTTACTAAAGGATGGCCGCATCATTAAAGGCCAGGTATTTATTTATTCACATTACAAGGTGGGTCCAGAAATCTAATTAAGAAAATAAAATGCGGGCTCAAGCTTATTTATGACAGAATATTGGACAATAACGTACAGCAAAATTACAATTTATAAGTTTAAGATGAGAGAAACTTTGAATTGGTTGGCACAACTAAATGGGCACCTGATGTGACTAATTTCAACTAATCAGTACTTACAAAAATTGAATAATGTATGTATTTTACTACATAATAAACTTAAAAAGAATATAAAATAACACAATAGGTAAGTGTTTTCTCGATAATTGAGTTTATAAACTATAAAATCTGTCACTTATTAAATTATCTATTCATAATGAACAGTAATTTAAAACAAATTCGAAAGTGGTCGCAAATAAACTGACCGGCAGACTGTAAATAGTGTTAACCATTTGTTTATTTACAAACAAGACTTCTACCTTAAAGATTCCAAAAATTGTTAGTATAGTATGCCTCATTAATATGAATTGTGTGTTTGAACGTACCCAATGTAGTTTACTAAACCAGAAGATTCTCCTCAGTGTGTCACTAGCAAAGCTGTCAAAAATGAAGCGAATTTAAGCCGAAAGCGGAAAAGGTAACATAGCTTCAATTTAACATTTGGGCACTGCGGGCTTTTGTGAAATTCTGCACGCTGTGTATAAATGATAAAATACTTCAACTTTAACTGGAAACGTAAATATATTTATTAGATATCTATTGTTATGTGCTACGTAGCAATACTTTTTGATAATAGTTCCATTATCTAATGAAATATACTGAACAAAACGGCCTAGTACAAGATGGAATAAAATCAGAAAATTTGATTGAATATGAACATGAACATACATCTACATACTTGTGTTTTTTTCCCGTAATTGTGTGCCAAGTAGTACGTGCTAAACATAGGAGAAACGTTGTGTAAACGTGAAGTAAAGTTGAAGTATTGAAATTGCGTTCATAGTGCCATTTCATAATGTTTACACATTAGGTTCTACCGTAGTGCAAAAAACATACACCACGGTACTACGTACATTTTACGCTCAAACATAACACAAAGAAAAAATCTGTTCTAAAAGGTTTCGAATCAACTATTGTTTTTGAGCCACAGAGCTTCGCTATATTTACTTAACCTTCTTACAGCAATATTATTGCATTTTTTATTTTTGCCCTTATATTAACGATTTTTAATGACTAAAGCTAGAATAGTTAGGCAAAATAAAAGTTCAAAAAAGGCAGGCAAAAAGGCATAAAAACAATCGAAAAAGGCATCTAAAAAGGCAAAAAAGGGTCAAAAAAGGCACGAAAAAGCAAAAACTGACTAGAAAAAAGCGTTAAAATCTACACATACATACAGGGTGTCTGGTGGCAGATTTATGTTTTCAAAATTAAATAAAAAAACATCTATTTGATATATCGTTTTAATTGAAATATTAAACGACAGACTAATAATGCGGATTTCATTTTTTGAACACTATGTCATTCAAATGTCTTCCGTCGAGTTGCACGCACTGTTCAAAACGGAGCCTCGTGTTACGCGCCACACGCTGCAGTAAACTTGATTCAATGCGCTGATTTCTCGACGAATGTTTTCTTTTAAGTTCACTAGAGTTCGGGGATTGTTGCTGTAAACTCTATCTTTAAAGTAGCCCCATTAAAAAAAATCCAACAATCCCCGAACTCTAGTGAACTTAAAAGAAAACATTCGTCGAGAAATCAGCGCATTGAATCAAGTTTACTGCAGCGTGTGGCGCGTAACACGAGGCTCCATTTTGAACAGTGCGTGCAACTCGACGGAAGACATTTGAATGACATAGTGTTCAAAAAATGAAATCCGCATTATTAGTCTGTTGTTTAACATTTCAATTAAAACGATATATCAAATAGATTTTTTTTAATTTAATTTTGAAATCATAAATCTGCCACCAGACACCCTTTATATTCAAGTTGAGTATAGTTATAGTTTTTAATTGTCTATCTGGTGGCATTCTATTTTAATAAATCAGTTTAATCAGTTTTTATCAGTTTATATAAGCATGTACAAAACATTAAGTTCTTACACTTGTCTAAAAACGTAGATACCCATTATACTAATTACATATAAATATTAAAATGTCGACAGTATACATAAAATATCAGACAATACATATAAATAAGTAAAATAATTAAGTAAATATAAAATTAGTCTCAACGCGAGGAATCAATGTCTTTCAGTATATTATTTTCGTATTCTAGTATTGAATAATATGCTCGTGATAGGAAGATGGACTTCATCCGCTTCTTGAAACTCCCAATCTCTAAATTTCGGACATTCACTGGTACTGCATTGAAGAATCTTAATCCATAATATGCGGCACCTGTTCTCGATCTGCTTTTCTTTAAAGGTGGTAAACACAGGTTGGTTTTGGACCTCGTATTATGATCGTGAATATCATCCCACTTACTGTATTTTCTGATGTTCAGTTTTATATGTAATAGACATTGCATGATATAGAGACATGGTAATGTCAACACACTCATCCTGATAAACGCGTCTCTGCAGTCGGCTCGATAGTGCAGGCCACTAATCACATGGATGGCTTTCCGTTGAAGAGCAAAAATTTTGGTCTTTATTGTTGAGTGTCCCCATATCAGTAATCCATACAGCAAATGGGATTCAAACAATGAATGGTAGGTAGTTTTTAAGACGTTAGCCGAAACGGATCCATGTAGTCCTCGCGGAAGGAACAAGTGGGAACTTAATTTTCGAGCCAAGAATTCACCATGGTCACAAAAGGTGAGTTTTCTATCGAAATATATTCCTAGAATTTTGGCACTAATTCGTTCCATCAATATCTTGTTGAACATGTTTTAATGTAAAAATAACACGTTGGGTTTTGGCCTCATTAATCTTTAGTCTGTTGCTATGGAACCATTTCCTCGCTTCCTTAAATAAGTGTTCCCCTTTGTCCAAGCAAGCATTTAGCTGTTCGTCACTATTTAACAGTGTGGTATCATCGGCAAAAAGCAGTGCATTGTTACAAGAGAAGATAGTCGGAAAATCGTTAGTATAGATTAGGAATAACAATGGTCCTAGGGTGGAACCCTGTGGAACTCTTATTTTGGTTTCAGTAAATTTCGAACTTACCCCATTTATTGACACCATCTGTTTCCTGTTTGACAGGTAAGACATTAATAATTTACAGCTTCTGGGGTTGACATTATAGGCATATAACTTACTTAACAAAGTTGTATGTGCTACGCAGTCGATTAGTCGAATGCCTTCATTAAATCTATGAAGATAGCTTGACAATAAGTGCCTTTTTCAAAACTGTCTGTGCATGCATCCAATAATTGTTGTAATACTTTGCTTGCCTAGCATTCACTGCTAGGTTGCCTGGTAAGGGTTTGTTTATATAAACTTCCCTGGTTTGCTTGAATTAGGCTGTATGATGTTTTGCCTAACCTCCAGGGGTTTACAAACACTTTTCCTCGGGTAGCAAATAGTCGGAGACCAGTTCGTTTACTCAATAATAAAACGGTACCTTGTACTAATTTATATAATGAAAAATAATAAATTAACAAGTAATTAAATAACGAAAATAAATAAATAATTCTGGTTCGGTTGCTTGAATGCGACCCAAAGACGTTGCTCGCTTCACACCAGTTAATAATTGTAAATTGACAGGTGATTCTGTAATTGAATATTAATCGTTTACAAAATGTGAATAATTATGCTGTGAAATAAAATTCAATTAATACATTGGTGAGTATTATTTCTTTAAATGGGTTCGGTCAGTTACAAGTAAACGGTTTGAATTTACAGGTTCTTCAGGAATGCGGTTAATTTCAGGGTTCTGGTAATCAGGTTAATTAAGGTTAGTTCCTTTGAGCGCAGCCCTACGGCTATACAGAAAGGTCCTAAGGTAAGTTGTAAACTTAGCTCGGTTTGTCCTACCGTACGTAAGTTTTAGGCTCGGAATGGATATGTATAATTAGCTCGGTTCTACTACCGTACTAACTACAACAGAACAGGTTAAACAAACGGAATACAATTAGCTCGGTGTTAAACAACCGTACGTAATTGCATAACAGGTGTAACGGAAAACGGAATACAATTAGCTCGGTTCTAAACAACCGTACGTAATTGCATTTAATCAGGTATTAGGTTAATCGGATTTCAGATCTGAAGGATCTCTCGGTAAGTTCTCCCGTTTTATTGCGGTGCAATTCCTTATAAAGGTATTTTCAGGTTAGGTGGGAGTATTAGGAGGGAGAGATATTTGGTGGGAATGATGTTTACGTTTGCTGGCGACCCCTCCTGGTAGAAATTTGTATTATTTAAGGAATTCCTACCAGGAGTTCTAAAACAAATAATATGTACAAATTTCACATCATTACATACCACCCCTTCCTCGGATTAGGCCGGTACTCTTCGTAACCCCAGTTCCTCAGCATCGTTTCTTTTCAAGTATAGCCTCTCTCCTGTCCCGATTAAAATAGCTGTTCTTCTTCTGTTTCTCTTCTGCTTCCTTTTCATTTTCCTACTTAATGGTGGTTGTTCCTCTCCACCTTTTCTTTCCTCTTCTGGTTGTACCATTTGATTCCCCCTTTCTTTAAAAAATTGGACGGCTGGTTGCATTTTTAATGGTTGAATATCTTCAACTTTCATTTCGTTTTCTCTTGCATTCCATGTCGGCCTTATTTCTTCCCACGCTACTGGGCTGCCACATATTTCCACTATTGATGACGTTGGTGTGGGCAATTTTGGCCAATCTTTCATCGGCGACGGTGTTGATTCCCGACTTACCGGCGTTCTTCTATTTTTGAATATCTCTGGGGTCCCATCTCTTACTGTTGGGCCTTTATACGGGCTATGAGGACTACCAAATAGCCTCTTCATTTGGTTGTTCAACTCCTCGACTGCATCTTTTCTTGGGCGTTCACTTCGACTTACTCCCCTCGACCTCGTTCCCCTTGAGGACCTCTTACTCTTCTTTGCTTTTGTCACTGGTGCCATTTTAACCGAACTGTCTGTAGAAATTACTGCAACTTGGTTATATACATTTTCCAGGTCCCCTCTCTGTGATATTATCGCTGTGGGGTCACTTACAGGTGAGAGTTCATCAGATATCTCCTGCCCTATGATTTTCAAATCTTTCACATGCACTCTCAGGTGTCTTCTTTTGTTCTTTTCATCCTGCAGTTCTACAATTACCGGGGACAGGATTTTTCTAATTTTAAATGGTCCCTCATACTTTGGGGTAAGTTTATTTGTGATCCCTTTTCCCTTGTCGGACAAAGTATGTTCCCTGTAGTATACCAACTCACCCACTTTTGGTCTGTATGGCCTCCTTCTTAAATTGTACCCTTTTCTCTGCTCTTCGAACGCCTTGCTTAGGGCTTCTCTGGCTAGTTGCCTGATTTCTTTTAATTTCTCCATTTTAACGACTTGCTCTTCCGGTTGCAGATTTTCTCCTTCTTGACGGGGTTGCACTTCCCTTATCAGGGTGCCGGTTGGAAGGAGTTCCCTGCCAAAATTCAAAAACGCGGGGCTAAATTTAGTGGATTGGTGTCTTACCGTGTTCATCGCAAATATTATTTCCGGTAATTTGTTATCCCATTTTTGATGTCCTCCTTGCGTGGTTTGTGCAATCATTGTTTCTACCACTTTGTTCGCTCGCTCCACTGGATTTGCCTGTGGTGTATACGGTGGCGTTAACCTTTGTTGTATCCCCCATTCGGCAAGGACGGTTTTGAAGGCTTGGCTCGTGAATTGCGATCCATTGTCGGATATAACTGTCCTGGGACTACCGAATTTATAAATAATTGTTTCCTGAAAGTGACGAATTAATACTGCACTCGTAGCCTTCCTTATGGCCTTGACTTCCACCCATTTTGTAAATTTGTCCTGAAATACAATAGCATAACAATTTCCTTTACTGGATCTGGGAAATGGACCAATTAAATCTATGCTTACTGTCTCCCAAGGTTCATCTACTCTAGAAAAATACATTTCTCCTGGTGGTTTTTGGGTAGAGTGTTTGTATTTTATGCAGGTATCACACTTTTTTACATATCGTATGACATCTCTCGTACTTCCAGGCCAATAATAGTGTTGGAAAACCCTTGAGATGGTCTTCGCAACCCCCAAATGTCCGGCTGTAGGCTCGTCATGGCACTCCTTCATAATTCTCGCCCTCTTTGGTTTAGGGACGCAGAGTTTCCATGTGCTTTCAAGACCTTCGGCCACCTCAGGTGTACATCTAGGGAATGATCGGTACAGATGCCCCTGTTGGATCTTATACGTGGGGAATTCTTCCGGATGTGCTTCTACTTTATTTAACAGATTTTCATACCAATTACATCTCTCCTGGTTTTCAGATGCTGTGGTTTCTTCTGCTATGTTTGCGATCGTAGCCAACTTTGTAGTCTCTTCGTACTGGCGGGATAATGCATCGGCTACCTGGTTCCATTTTCCTTTTCTGTATATCACCTCGAAGTCGTATGGTTGTAGCTGTAGTATCCATCGAGTTAACCTCGCTGTTGGTTTCTCCATCGTGGTAAGCCATTTTAAGCTTCTATGATCAGTTACTACTTTAAAATGGTACCCTTCCAGATATCCCTTCAACTTCTCGATGGCCCACACCACCGCAAGGCACTCCTGCTCTATCGTCGAGTAATTGCGTTCAGCTGGATTCAGGGCTCTACTAATATAAGCAATTACCTTCTCTCCATCTTCTTGTTCCTGCGTTAGTACTGCCCCCAGCCCGGTGGTACTTGCGTCTGTTTGCAGCACGAACGTAGCATTAAAGTCAGGACATGTAAGTACAGGTGCTGTGGTTAGTGCCTCTTTTAATTTTTCAAAAGCATCTTGTTGCTTCTGATTCCATTGAAATCTGTTGTTCTTTTTCAGGAGCTCTGTTAACGGTTGAGCCACTTGGGAGAAATGAGGAATGAATTTCCGGTACCAGGAAGCTATACCTAAAAATCGCCTAACTGCCTTAACATTACCTGGTGTTTCTATTCCCACAATTGCTTCAACTTTTTCTGGATCAGGACGGATTCCCTCCTTATTGACCAAGTGTCCCAGGTATTTCAACTCTGTTCTACAGAACATACATTTCTCAACTTGTAGTTGTAGACCACTTCTTCTTAGACGTTGCAACACCACCCGTAAGTTGTCTAGATGTTCATTAAAGTTCTTACCTATAATAATGATGTCATCTAAATAAGCAAATGCTTTTTCTTCCAACTCAGGTCCCAAAATGCAATCAAGTAGTCTTTGAAATGTAGCGGGAGCTGAATGCAGTCCAAATGGAAGTACTCTGAATTGAAAGAGTCCTCTCCCTGGCACGGTAAAAGCTGTCACGGGTTTACTCTTCTCACTTAGAGGTACCTGCCAATATCCTGCTTTCAAGTCCAGCGTACTGATATACCTTGCGTCTCTGAGTCTGTCGAGGATTCCTTGTATAAAGGGCAACGGATATGCATCCTTTACTGTTCGTTGATTAACTTGTCGATAATCGATACAGAACCTGTATTTCCCAGATGGTTTCTTAACAAGCACTATCGGTGAACTCCATGGGCTCTTTGATGGTTCTATTACTTTGTCAACCAACATCTGGTCTACCTCTTCGTTAATTATCGCTTGCATCGCTGGATTGCGAGGGTAGTACCGTTGCTTACATGGTTCGGCATCTTGCTTTACAGTTATGTTATGCGTTACCATATCCGTAAGTCCCGGTGAATCTTTGAATTGCTGTAGTTCTTTTTCTAGGAAATCGTTTAGTTGGAGCAACTGGTCTTCCTGCAACCCTTGTATCCCATCTAGCCTGGATGAAGAATCTGTTTGTAACGAAATTGTTTCAATTCCTACCTTTAATGTCTTCTGCTTGATATCTATCTGTGCATCATATTGCAGCAAGAAATCCATTCCGAGGATTACTTCTGACGTTAATCCAGGGAGATATCTGCATTCTAATTCTATACAATGTCTTCCTATCTGGCTGGGGAATCGACACATCCCTTCTGTGTGTACCTCAGTACCATCCGCTAATTGTACTTTAGTGGCTTGGCTTGTTACAGGTAAAATTTTGTTTGCTTTTACCCTATTGAATACTTGATTTCCCATATAGGAGCGTGCTGCACCTGTATCAATCAAGGCTGAAAACGTTTCTGTGAATATGTTCACCGGAAGAAACAGGCGACAATCTTCTACTGGCTGTGTTACTTTCGGTAACTGGCTGTTTTGACAAGCACAGTTCTGTGTAGTGGCAGGAGCTTCGGCCATATCGTGTAAGGACTCCTGAGTTTCCCTTACTGGCGATTCCCATTTCCCGACTGCTGGCAATTACAGTTTCGAGAAAGGATTCCGGTACGTCCACATCTAGAACAAAATAATTTTGCCGCACCCCTACAATATTTTCTTTGGTGTCCTGTTTCTCCGCATCTCCAACAAACTGCTGTTCTTTGGTAAGTATCACTTCTATCTCCCGGATTACTGTTTTGTCTTACTGTTGTTTCAGCTCCTGTTGGTTCTACCGGTCTTCTTTCTGGACTTTTCTCCCGTTCCACCGGTGCTGAACTGGACTCGAATCTGACTCGCTGGTTACTCCAAGCACGGTTTTCCGGATGTGTAGCCTTGGGTAATCTCTCAAATTCGCTTGTGAGTTCCAATAACTCGGGTAAACTGTTGAAATCCCTTGGTCGAATATAGTATTTATATTCTGTTCGCAGGTTTTCGTAGATGCGGTCTAATTGATTGCTTCTAGACCATCCTCCATGTCTACGAATTAGCGTGAGGATTTCTGTAATGTAATCGGAAGCTGGCTCTCTGGGACGTTGCAATCTATTACGGATCTCTTCTTCCAATTTAAAATGGTACCGGTAGGGTAGGAAGTATAACCCTAAACTGTCAACCACATCAGCCCAATTTCTCCACCATTCTTTATGATTGCGGTACCAAAGCAATGCTTTACCTTTCAGCATCTCGGGTAAGGTGCGTAGCAAGTCATCCTCCTCAAATCCATAACATTGCCTTAACTCTTCTATTCGTTCTAGGAATGCCATTGCGTCTCCTGTTCCATCGAATTTTACTCCCCATTTTCTCACCTTGTCACTCAATTCAGCAGCGGAAGGTTTGTTTGTGACTTCTGGCCTCGGGTCATGTATAGATTGGTGGATTGAAACTTCTCTACCATACGGATTAGCATAACTTACTTTCGGTATCGCCCCTTTGGTACTTAAGGGTTCTGTTAGCTTTGGGGTCTCCTGTTCCATTTCGATCTCAGTTGCAGAAGCTTCTCGGAGGTACTGTATTAATCTGGCCCTCAACTCCTCAACTGTACCAGTTGAATTTATTCCCCTTTTATTTAATTCCATAATTAATGATTCTTTCTTTAAGGTGTATACCCAACTAATCTTCACCTCGGCTTCCAACTTGCTTACTGGCGGTTCAGCTGTAGCCATTTTGTGACTGTTAAGTATTACTTCGCACAACACTTCACTAAAATAAAATCTTTCAGGTTTTGGAAACTGCTAAAATAAAAATTATCCTGGAAAATAAAATTAAGTTCAAACTGGAAAAGAAAATTAAATTCAAGCTGGAAAATAAAATTAAATTCAAAACAAAAGTAAAACAACGAAAATCTTCTGGAGCTCTAGAATTAATTAGAATTTAGTAATTTATACCTGTACTTGTAATGGTTTCTAATTGTCGGTATTTATTGCCATGTAATGGTTTTAAATCCTGGTTATTCTCACTGCACGGGCCATGTAATAGGCTTTGAATCCTGGGTATTTCACTGATCGGGTGCTTTCTAATAGGCCTCCAATCCTGGGTATTTCACTGATCGGGCGCCATGTAATAGGCCTTGAATCCTGGGTATTTCACTGATCGGGCGCCATGTAATACTTTGCTTGCCTAGCATTCACTGCTAGGTTGCCTGGTAAGGGTTTGTTTATATAAACTTCCCTGGTTTGCTTGAATTAGGCTGTATGATGTTTTGCCTAACCTCCAGGGGTTTACAAACACTTTTCCTCGGGTAGCAAATAGTCGGAGACCAGTTCGTTTACTCAATAATAAAACGGTACCTTGTACTAATTTATATAATGAAAAATAATAAATTAACAAGTAATTAAATAACGAAAATAAATAAATAATTCTGGTTCGGTTGCTTGAATGCGACCCAAAGACGTTGCTCGCTTCACACCAGTTAATAATTGTAAATTGACAGGTGATTCTGTAATTGAATATTAATCGTTTACAAAATGTGAATAATTATGCTGTGAAATAAAATTCAATTAATACATTGGTGAGTATTATTTCTTTAAATGGGTTCGGTCAGTTACAAGTAAACGGTTTGAATTTACAGGTTCTTCAGGAATGCGGTTAATTTCAGGGTTCTGGTAATCAGGTTAATTAAGGTTAGTTCCTTTGAGCGCAGCCCTACGGCTATACAGAAAGGTCCTAAGGTAAGTTGTAAACTTAGCTCGGTTTGTCCTACCGTACGTAAGTTTTAGGCTCGGAATGGATATGTATAATTAGCTCGGTTCTACTACCGTACTAACTACAACAGAACAGGTTAAACAAACGGAATACAATTAGCTCGGTGTTAAACAACCGTACGTAATTGCATAACAGGTGTAACGGAAAACGGAATACAATTAGCTCGGTTCTAAACAACCGTACGTAATTGCATTTAATCAGGTATTAGGTTAATCGGATTTCAGATCTGAAGGATCTCTCGGTAAGTTCTCCCGTTTTATTGCGGTGCAATTCCTTATAAAGGTATTTTCAGGTTAGGTGGGAGTATTAGGAGGGAGAGATATTTGGTGGGAATGATGTTTACGTTTGCTGGCGACCCCTCCTGGTAGAAATTTGTATTATTTAAGGAATTCCTACCAGGAGTTCTAAAACAAATAATATGTACAAATTTCACATCATTACATTGTAGTAAGGCACTGGTTGTGGATTTCCTTTGCTGGAAACCGTGTTGACTTGAATGAAAAATATTCTCAAAATGTACCAGTAATTGACCATACAGTATCTTTTCAAATATCTTAGATATTATTGGCAATAAAGAGATAAAGGTTTCTGGGTAATTTGAAAAGAAGCTTAAACACAACACGATGTTAAAGGACGCAGTATCAACAAAGACTGTATTTTAGGTGCACACTGCAGGTAGAAATAATACAATGGGAAATAATCCAAAGTAAGGAAAATGACTCATCGGAGTTATTATTGTAACGGGCTTAATTATTAAAGTCTTCACTTTGTACACAAAATTCCTTTCCCTTTCAAACAATACCTATTATATGCATTACAAATAATCTTAGAAATTTCCCAGAAAAATGTATATAAAATTTAAAAATCAAGAAATACTTTCATTACAAAAAACTTACAAAAAATTGACAGGAAAGGTACTAAATAGGCAAAAGTAACAAAAAATTAGTTAAAAAAGGCAAAAATCTAAAAAAGAACCAAAAAAGGCAAAAAAGGCAAAATAAAGTTTGCATTTTTGGAAAGTGCATACTCTAAAACGGATTTTAAATGGAACCTGCCTTAAGTTTTTCCCTTTATAAAAAAAGGCATTTTGCCTAACTATCCTAGCTTTATTAATGACCCATAACGCCTACATCCGAATCGAATAATAATATAATAATAATATTAAATTTATTGCAATGGTTTACATAACGAAACATACAATACGTCAGGTGGTAATTATTATTTAAATTTAAGTATTATTTTTTATTTTTGATGTTGAGGAATTCATCCAAATTATAAAAGTTATGTTTGAGTAGGTGGTTCCTTAGATCCTTTTTAAAGATATTCACATTATTTTTTTTATTTATCCATGTCGGTAGCTGGTTGAATACTTTTAATCCAAAATAATTCCCTGAATGTTGGGTAATATTTAGTCTACAATGTTTAGGCCGTAGTTCACTTTTGCATCTAGTATCATACTTGTGTATATCCTGATTCATTTTATATTTGTTTTTGTTATTATAAATCATGATTGCTAATTTGAGAATAATTAAGTCATATAATGTCAGAATTTTATATTTTTGAAATAGCGAGCGGCAGTGAAAAGTTTGTTTAACGCCGGCGATGCAGCGCAAAACCTTTTTTTGAGCTATAAATACTTTGTTTATTAGGGGAGAATTGAACCAGACCGTTAAGCCGTATGTGAGTTTCGATAAATATTTAATAACTGTTTAGTATTTAGAACCTGTTTCAATTGTCGAAATTGATAACAAACAGTACTAAGCTGGGATATTAGTACTGGGATAATATGCCGACTATAACCAAATCGCACAATTTATTTATACGGAACGTGTCACCTTTTTCAAATTATGAACAGAGTAGACCTAGAGGTCTTTATACTGATCCCATATTTTCAATCATTTACTCCTGTAATTTACAGCTTTTCTTTTAAACACGACAGAGGCGCCGAATTTTAATCTCCTTTTAACAACAGGCTCTTATACAGGTGTAAAACAATTTGAAGTTTGTCACTTAATCTATATTTTTGGCGTTAAGCACGTCCCTGTAATTGTAAAGCATATAAAGTGACGAAATAAGTATCTGGTATTTTTTTTACCACTTGAGCCAGTATGATATGGCTTTGTGCCAAGTAAGAAAATTGATATTAATAGAATCACTTAGAATTTGGAAAATACTTGCCGGCTTGATTATTTAGCCGTTTGATATGTATATTTGAGAAGTGTGGAGAACCCATCACACAAGTATCTGAACTGCAATACAAAAAAGAATGTTACCATAACTCTTAATTTAATGTTAGAGGTTCTATGCCGAACTTGTACCAAATTTGAAATAATCATCTTGGAACATTAAAACATTGACACTCTACATAGCAAACATTGGCGGGGGGGGGGGGGGGGGGGGGGGCTGCATATAAGATGCAGGTACCATAATACCTTTCAATACCTAATAATGTAACACATATAAAAAACCCAGCGTTTTACGATTTTTGGCCAATTTTGGAAATTTTGCTCAAAAATATGTTTAACTAGTGCAAAAAAATTTGGGTTTTTCGGGCCCCCTCAAAATTCCACAAGGAAATTTTGTTCGATAAATCGGGTGGAACACTACGGTACCATACGGAACCACCACCCGAAGTTTCAATAACTTGGCATTTATTTTAAGGGTGAAAGTACATGGCGACTGGACTATTAGGCATGGAGTAAAATTCAAAACTTTCATCTTTATATTTTTTGAGAAAATGCAAAAATATTTATATACTTAGTTCCTAAACCTAGCGCTTTTTTTCGTTGTGCGCACAATTTTTTATCACCATCCTCACTCACAGCCATTCTTTTTTTTCAAATGGAAGGTGTAATTTTTTTTAATTATGGGATTCCGTAAAACATCTAAATCTCTAATCTTTTAGATCAGTAGATATTCTATCTACCTATACAAATAGGACTTCTATCACAAAAAGTCCTTGCGTTTTTTATACAAAAACAATACTCCGTTCATAGTTAAAAATTGTGACACCTTCCATGTGAAAAAGAAATTGGCCCATTTTCATTATGAAAATAACGTAATAATAGGTGTATGTCGCATTTTTTAGCCTATAGCCTATATTAAGATTGGCTGCTTACCTAATGAAAAATCTATTTGATTCGTCACATTCAGTTTTAGCTGAATTTAAGAACCCCACTTTTTGACATTTATCAAAAGATAAGTATACAACATTTTTTTCTTAATTGCTCTGACAGTAATTTATTTGATTTATATAATATTTATAATAAGTATATTTTATATAATTGAATATCTTCTTTTTAACAATTAGATCAAATTGATAAAAACTTTATTTTAATTGCCTTCATCAATGTGACTGTTTAGCCAAAGCAGTACATTTGAGTTTTACATTTACTTCTAACTTGTGTCAAACTATTTCATAAGAATTTGTAAGGCTTTTATATCCTGCAGGACCATTTTCCAGTAAAATTGTAAATACGAATTGACAAGAACCAATTTTTCATCATTAGGTACGTCTTCCTTCGTGGTTTTCAAGGGAGGTAGATTTCTTTTTAACACAACAAATTTTGTTTCAATTAACTGTTTTCCACCTCGTTTGCATTTAAATACAGAACTTAATGCTTTTAGTTTACATTTGCAGAATATTAAAATCAGACGCGCGCAATACAAAAGGGCGACCTATAATTAAATATTTTTTATATTCGTTAACATACTACGGTCCATGTAATCATCTAATACGATAAAATATCCTTGAAAGCCATCAATATCTTCAATATAATGTTCAAATAATAATTTAGTCGAGGAAATAAAGCACTAAAATAAGCCAAACCTACCAAATTTTTGTAGTAAGACGGATTGAGATGGGGTTTTTTGCATTCGCTTCCTAAATTCAATAGGAAACTTTGTACCTACTTTTCATCATGTTTTTTATTCGAAATTGCATTTGTGCAGTCGAAAATGCAACCTGAAAAATGCAGTTTTATAGCAAAAATTCATAGCTTCGTTATAAACTTCTAGAATCGACTCAATTCGGGTACGTGGGGGTTTTCGAGGTCGCTGATCCCGAATATGACCTCCAAATTGCCTCACCACACACCTGGAGCTCAGGATGGCTGAGCAACGTCATCTCCAAAGCTTTTTCTGAAATTCACTCTCAAATGACATCTCATACGAAGTTTGTTTGGGTTTCTGATTCCAAATCGGGCATCGGCAACCGTCCTCCGCGTACCTGTTGCCCCACATCCCGGCATCAACGCCATCCTCTGAAGATTCACTGAAGTTTCAAGACTATAGGGAACCGAAAATTGTTTCCGGGGTTTTTTGGGTAGCTTAGATCGAATATGGCACCAGATACTTGCTAACGGACACCTGGTGCATCACACCGCGGCGACATCAACGTCATCCTCTGGAGTTTTACTAAAATTTCAAGCCTAGTGAACCGAAAATAATTTGTAATTGCTAGGACGGGGTTCTCCCAGGACCTCTATCCGGACCTGACCAGTCGTGCATGGTACATAGCCCGCCTGCAGAGGCGGATTCCGAAGTTCTCCACGAAATTTTGAAACTACTTTAACTACCAACCTTATATTAGGAGTTTTACATACAAATTTAATGTGTACTTAATAAAAGGAACAAATTAAATTAAATTTAATTTAAACTAAATATTTTATAATATTAACTTCATACATTTGGATGATAATGTTATTAAACAAAACTTACATTTTTTTATATATATATCTCAATTTTATTTCACAAAATGAAAATGTCCACATCTATTCAAATGTTCCATTATAAGTTTTACCTTATGATTTCCTGATATGATGAAACAAACATTAGAATGAAAGCATTTGAGCAAAAATTTCAAGCGACACCCAGAGGATGACGTTGATGCCGCCGCGGTGTGGTGCACCAGGTATCCGTTAGAAAGTATCCGGGACCAGATTCGATTTGAGCGACCCAAAAAACCCGGAAAAAATTTTCGGTTCCCTATAGGCTTGAAACTTCAGTGAAACTCAAGAGGATGACGTTGATGCTCGGATGCGGGGCACCAGGTACGCGGGGGACGGTTTCCAATGCCTGATTTGCAATCACCAATCCTAAAAACCCTCGGATGAGATATCTAGAATCATTTGAGCGTGAATTTCAGAAAAAGCTTCGGAGATGACGTTGCTCAGCCATCCTGAGCTCCAGGTGGGCGGTGAGGCAATTTGGAGGTCATATTCGGGATCAGCGACCTCGAAAACCCCCACGTACCCGAATTGAGTCGATTCTAGAAGTTTATAACGAAGTTATGAATTTTTTCTATGAAAATGCAATTTTCAGGATGAATTTTCGACTGCATAAATGCAATTTCGAAAAAAAACATGATGAAAAGTAGGTACAAAGTTTCCTATTACATTTAGGAAGGGAATGCAAAAAACCCCATCTCAATCCGTCTTACTACAAAAATTTGGTAGGTTCAGTGCTTTATTTCCTCGACTAATTCTTTTTGTCCGAAATCCACTTTTCATTGAGCGTTATGTGCACAATAGGGTAAAAAAGCTTGAGTGTTGTGCTTAACTTAATAAATCAAGTTTCGTTTATTTAAGCTTTTGATTGCTGTATCAATAACTGCAGCTAGTGGGTAGGGAATGAGGTTTAATTACATTATAAGGAATTAGTTGAAACGTAGGTACAAACTCATTTCTAAAATTGATTAGGTGGGTGTACAAGCACTCTCATATATCTCTCTTATGGTATGTACCTATGTATGTCTTATGGTAAGGTTGCAACGCACCATACCTATGTTGATTTCATCGCTGTTTGCAAAACTGGAGATCAACTAAGTAATCCTGTATTGGAAGATCCAATTCACAATTAAATAATTCAGGTGTTAACTTTTTATTGACATATCTTTGTAAGATTCTTCCATAAACACACAATAAGGTAATTAAATAGAAGTAAATTAATGTGCTTCCAAGATTGATCTTCTTCAGACTGGAAGAAAATTAGTTCGGTAATGCATATTATTTTTTAAATCTCGCTAAGTGGACCACAATAAAACGAACTAAAAAAAATCAAATTTAAATGTAAATTGCCACGGTCTTGACCTAAATTTCAACCAAATCTATTTCAATATAGAGGGTCTGACATTTCTTTACGAAAAGTACACTATACACTTGTTGATTGCACTTTGCTATGTGTCGTTAATTAAAAAAATCGTCATTCGGAATCTCAAATGGAAATTATACGAAAACCGGTTAAATTAAATTCATTGATGGTTGTATTTATCTAAAACTTGCACTACCGTTGAAGCGTGTAAAAGGAGGAGCAAAAATTGTTTTAATTGCAAATTATATCAACGATTATAATATTTATGGAAAGAAAAATTGACTGTTTTCCATTTCATTTTTAGCACATCAAGGCATTAATAATTTTAATTCTGATCTAATAACTAACTGTAAAATATTACAAAATATAATAAGAATGAACATATATTTAATTATTCATGAACTTAATCACGAACTTCAAAGTAAACAATTTATGACACATATTATAAAATCTAATATAAAAAAATGCGCATCTTTCTAATTTTTTTACATAAGAATAAATAAGAATAAATTAAAACCTAATTCAGCAGGTGTCTTTATAAAATTTAGTCAAAAATATTCTATACGATTCTTTCATTCATTATATTACAACTTTATATTAGTAATATTTCCAGGTTCCTCTTAAACTTCGAAAAGAAATAATGACATGCAAAAATAATTATAAAAAACTTGAAATTACGAAATAGAGTTAATTGATTAATATGACAAGCTATGGCTCAAATCGGTTTAAATTACCCTTATAGGTACCTATCAGTCAACAATGACAATAAAGTATTACTATTTTGATACAATTCCAAACTTTTCCATTGTTATGAAAGCTCAATTCCAGGTTACCTTCCCATTTCTCGCGTATTATGTTTGTTGGCTCTTACTACTCACGCTACGTTCTTTTGCGGGAACGAAAGTGAAATAGTCAAATAGATAAACAACATCTCACGTGAAAAATTCACAGAAGCGTTGAAATGCACTTGACTGACCTCCCAAAGTATGGTCATCGCGTCGCCCAGGTATCAATATGTTCACGGGCATGATGAGGGATCAACTTTAGGCAAAGAACTCGTTTAAAGATGAATCGAAGAGAAACTTTGAAAAAAGGAAATTTATATATTTAAAGTTACAACATTATCCAAAGACCGGCATGTCATCCACGCGCCGTCACAAGTTTCCCACCTACGCCACATACGTTGGTTGCGCCAAATTGATCATAAATTAATTAACTGTATTTAATATAAATTCTTCTTTCAGGCGAATTTAACATCTTAAACCCACCTGTAGGTTGTCTTTTTCGTTTATAATTACAAACCATTTACATATATCATAATGCTAAAGACGATGAAACATCACTTGCATTATCGAAGGAAAATTAATAATATCCTCAGATTTCTTTTATTTAGCATTTTCAGGTGTTTTTGTTGCAATACTATAGTGGCATAAGGTAAGCGGTCAGCTTATTTTGATCTGGCCTATTTTTGTTTTAGGGAAATTGTGAAAATTACACATAATACATTAGAAACGTGTAGCACACAAGCACGAACAAAATTTAATCCAGAAGTACAAATCCCACTCAGCTGACTACCGACTTAATTCGACGTACACGGAACTCGCTTTTCCCATGGTTATGAAAATACCAAAAGGTGCGCAACTAATACTTCAATAATTCGACGTGCGAAATGTCATTAAATTTTAATACCGATAGTTTGAAAGTTGTTACTAACTCAAAATCCTATGGATATATGTTTCTCTCGAGTCTTTCCAAACTACTTAATAAGTTCATTAAACGACACCTCAAAGTATATCTTTTGAAATATGAGTCTATTAAAACTTTATATCATCAAAGATTATCAAAATATAACACAGCGATAATATCCAATCACCATGTAAATAAAGAATGGGAAAACAAAAACAATTATAATAATAAAAGCGGCATCCGAATCCCTTGGATATCGAAAACAAAAAGCAAAAAAGAAAGGGATAAAATGTTGGAATGATGATATCAAAGAAAAAATACAAAAGAAATGAAAAACCTACGTTAAATTCCTACAAAATAAAACAGAAGAAAGTTGAGAAGAGTATAACAACATAACAGCAAAAGTAAACAACTATGCACAAAAGTCAATCACGAAAATTGGGAAAAATTTATTTCGAGGCTAGAAAATGATGTACACGGGAGGCAAGAACTCGCTTACAAAATGATTGAATACCTAAACAAAAATGAAAAGACCACGCACGGATTGAAAACATCAGTGCAGGCGACTGGCAGAACTTTGGACGAAAGATAACATAACAAAAAATGAAAACGACAACCAGGCAATGGAAACAGACGAGTATGTAGACAAGGTTGAAATGAAAGAACTAGAAGAAGCATTAGGAAGACAAAGAAAAGGAAAGGTGCTGGGTGAGATGGAATAAACGCTGAACTATTGAAGTACTCAAACAACGACAACACAATTCCTAATTCTTGGAAAGTAGCAACAATTTCTACAACATTCAAGAAAGGAAACCGAACTATGAAAACTACAGAGGAATCTTATCGGCATGCAGTGTTTACTGTAAAATAGTAACAAACCGATTAAATACAATAATAGAAAACATACTGTTGAAAGAACATACTAGTTTCTTGCACGGACAATACCTTTATAATTAAGCAGATTATCGAAAGGCACAGAGAATACAACAAAGAAACCAACCTATTATTTGTAGATTATAAAAAGTATTCGACAAGGTAGTAAGAGAAAAACTGTGGAAAATCGTGCACAAAAGAAAACACAATAGAACAAAGTCGCGACATTTATATTTCTTCGGGTCACAAATATCATAAAACCAAGAAGGAAAAGACATACACTGCAAGATAGCAAAATTTAATTACATAAATGGTACAACATACAGGTCATTAAGAAACAAAGTAACACAAGACAAAGAAGGATAAGCTAATAAAATTTTACAAAACAATGTCAATCCAGTGAGGGATATATGGAAGTGAGACACAGTGGCGGAACTTCAAAATTTGGGCCCTCCCGCAAAATAATATTCGGGCCCAAAGGAAAAGCTTCTTTTTACATTTTTTTAAGAAAAGGATTTGGGTGGATCCCTAAAAACAGGGCCCCATGTCTGGGGCCCAGAGATTTGTCTCATTTGTCTCATTTGTCTATGGCACCTATGCTATGATAAGGTTCCTGCGCGGCGCGGCGGCGTGCATGATACAAATGAACAGGCGGCGTGTCATACCGAATGCTTGCGACTTTGTTACCACTGATTATCGCAATAAAAGTCGATTTAGCGTTTTGGCGAGGGATGAAGTTGACACGAGTAGAATGAAGGGGAGTGCGCAGCGTTAACGAAATCATAAAGCTAAAGGAATATCGACGTAATTGGAAGGAACAAATCGAGAGAACCCCTTTGTAAGAATTGGACTACTTCAACTATAATACATGAAGTAAGAAGAAGAAGTTTGTAATAATAAAAAGAAGGAATTCCACTAATCACACGACTCAAAGCGTTTCGGCATTATGCACCATCATCAAGGTTAATATTGTAATTATATTATATTATAAAACACTGTGCCTCTGTATGTGACTTCAATTGGATTACTTTAACAGATATAGAGGGTGGCGCTTTAGTTATGTTATTTTAAATTGATTTTTGTTACGCTTACCCGATGAATTGGTATTGCAGTGCTTGTGTTTCTTTGTAAATGATAGAATACTTAGGTATCTACATAACATTTTATAACACATTTCATTTTATCCAGTAAAAGGAACTCGAATGAAATTATTAAAAATACAATACCTAATCATAATTAATATCCATTTATTATACGTAATGAATTTTTCTCTACTGATGTCAAAGCGACATTTTGTCATTTTCCTACTCTACTACTTCTAATGTAAATTTTAGCCATTGGGGCACGTTTTTGGCGCTATCGCAGTCTGACTTTCTTATGTCCTTCTTCTAATTGCGAGATGAGAAGGCTTGATCGGTAGTACATTCTTCGTTAAACGATCTTATCGAGTTATTATTGGGATAACAATTAGGACGTTTTTTTTCTCAATAAAACAAATAAAATATGTAATCTTTATTTAATAGTCCGTAAAGTAATCATAAAATAAGGAAGTATTGTGTCGGTGGTTCTATTGCAAGAAATGAAAATAAAAAAAAACAAAAAGATAACGTGAAAATGCGCTTATTTTGTTCACAAATCACGATTTAATCATGCAAATTCTTCATCCACGTGAACCTGATATAGAGGTAGTCCTATATTTAAAGTAAACATGAATTAATTATTCTTACGTAGTGAACGTATAAAAAATTATAGTATAAATATAAATACAGTCCAAAGAGGCAACAACAAAAAAGTGCTCATTTACTGACTCGAGGGGAATGAATGAAAAAAAAATCAAAACCGTAACAAGCGTGACCCTTTATTTATACCGTAAAATTTCATGCCCACCCTAAAATTAGTACCGATTACCTGCTGCAAAATTGGATGCAAATATTTTCTTATTAGCTCCTTTACCTTCAAAATAAAATATGTAAATGGAAGCATATTGTACCTGAAATAACCATTTATATTAAAAAAGAACATGTTCCTCCACAATTTTTGTAATTAATCATTATTGGAAGTACACGTGCTAGAGGTCTACCAAGATTAATTGCACCTACCGGTCATATACTGTGTAATTTTTGGTTACTTTGAAATTTAGAAAGATAGATTGAATACAAAGAGGCCGAAAATTGTATTCAATTATTTCGCTTAAAGCAAAATATTGATACGTGGCCGGTATTAAAATTAAATACTTTATAGATGACTTAAAAATAGTTTTTTTATTATTAAAATGTGATGTTTAAAATTTTAAATGAGTTATTTAAACAATAAATCAAGCTACCAAAATTTATTATCATTGACTTCTATTGAGACTTGCATATTTATGGTTATTTTTTACACTTAATTGTGTTATGCGGAAACATAAATCTCTATAATGTAAAGATATAAACAAATAAATGCATAGTTTCTATACGAATTTGTCATTTTTCTAAATACGTTGTGAATGACACGAACTTTATTTATTTAGCTCTGTTCCATAGAAGTTACCTTATTTGGTATGGAAAACATCACAAAAACCAAACAAACGCCGTAGAACAAATGCAAAAATAACAGAAAATTATACGGTAGGTATACGTACTGTGTAATTATTATTAGTGGAAAAAGACGAGATTGTTTCCCGCCAATGGCTACCTACGGATCGAAAGAGAACAAGGCGACAACAAAAATGAATACGTTATTTTCAATTCCCCAAAATAATCAAACAAACAAACGAAATTGGTAAAAAATAATGAAGTATTGATGGTGTTTCAAGAAGTTACACAGACTGGAAAAGAAAAATTGTTTTGAGAGAAACTTATTTTTTTATCTTCAAAATGTTTATGTTTTGTGCACTCGAGCATGCGTTTAAAATAAATATCGAAGTATTTTTCCCACTCTAAAGTTGGTATCTCAAAAAGGCTGCAACAGCTTCTTGAGGTGATGAAAATCGCTGTCCACGCATTTTTTGTTTAACATTCGTGAATATGCGATAAATCTAGCGAGTACGGACAATTTCCTTCAAATAACCAATTGTTCGACGTGTTGTGTGGGAGCTGGCATTGTAATGATGAAGAATGGTGTGACATTTTTGATTATTTTTCTTAATTTCTTCGACAACTTCTGTTAACAAATGGTTATGTACCATTCAGTGTTAACTATTCTTTGATCCTCTCTAAAGAAATGGTTGTAACATGTCCAGTACAACCCAAGCAACAAGCGATTTTCTTGGATGTGCTTCGTGATCGAACAATTTTTGTGAGATTCGGGTCACCTTGGAACAGCAAAGCGGTGAATTATTGTTAGTTTCCGGTTCATTCGACCATATCTAAGTTTCTTTACTTTACCTATGCTGTACACGGTTTTGCAGTTCCTCTTGCAAATTTTTAAGCCTTGCGTTACAAGAATTAACTCTACCTCGCGGTACGTCACATGCCGATCTTCTATACAATCATTTTGCGCTCAGCATCGATCCGATTTACCTTTCGATTTTATGTAAGTTTATTTATTAATTAATGTTATACATCAGCAAATAATAATAAGTAAATACAAATATTGTTAATGTTTGTTGGTTCCTTTAGGTAATTTAATTTTCAGAATTGGGCGAAAAAACAAAATAATTCAAACTAAGGTTATTATCTCGGAAACTATTGCCTTTAGATATAGGACATAGTTAACAAAAATCAAAGCTGACTTAAAAATCAGCACATTCATGAAAAAATATACAGGGTATTCCTTTTAAAATAGTCGACTTTTGGCAGTTCTTCTGTTGTCGTTAGAAAAAATTCAGTAAGTTCTGCAACAAATTTCGTTCAAAATCAGCATATCGAGAAATAAAACGCTCTTTTGTTTATGATAACCTCAAATTTTGTTGCTCTGTTGCCAATGACTGAATAGTTATGATTTTTTTCTGATTGTTGATTTCGGCGACAATTTCTAAAAAACATTTATTTTCTCCTAAATGAGGTGACTTAAATAGGTGAAAGGCTAATCAAACTTGGTCTAGAATCGAATATGGATTTCAAAAATATAAAAATCTATAGGGTGTTCCATTTGAAATAATCGAGTACGATCCTGTACAGACGAAACCGAGAGCAGTGCGGGCCTGAAAATATTTTTAGGTTGTAAACAAGGAACACCTTAATAAGAAATGTCTCTTAACCTTTTGTCCTAAAATTAATATTAAAGGTACTATCGAAGAACGAAGGGCAAGTGAGCAACCCTGTATATCTTTTTTGATAAGTATCTATCTCGGACCAATAACATTATTGGTCCGAGGTATCTATAAACAAAAACAGAACTAAATCTAAATACAAATAAAAATTCCCAAGAACTCACAACTTAATTGTCTAAGATTTTGATATACGAGTACCTGTGCTATAAGGAACTTAATTTTCAAGCATACATTATTCAGTGAAAATTTTAAGACATACTTTCATATCGTCTGTCAAGAGCATGCATAAAATAAATTTACGACGTAGAATTTTGGCAAAGGTGAAACCTTAGCCGTCATAGATTTGTACTTATCTGATTGAAATTCCGTTTAAAAATTCAACTTGCATATATAAAATACATCGTGAGAATAATCGAATGTTGTTGAGTCCCAAACACCTTTAGAAATTGGAAAGGAATACAGTTACATGCATTAGTCTTCATGCAATGTAATGAGATTGTTTTCGTAAACAAGTATTAATACCAGTGCTTAAATTGTAAATTAAAAAGGGCCGGCTCGCGGTTTTACCTAAAAAGGCACATTTTTTACGAAAAAGGGCACTTTTTATATACAATCCAAAACCACGTTATATCTTTCGTAAGCATTAAAATATGGATTATTACCTACTGTGACCAAGAGATTTGTTTTTATTTTTATAACCACTTTGCAGAGAGCTATACAGGGTGTTTTTTGGGAGCTTTAGTTAGACGTTTCCAGAAAAGTTTGATAAAATGGCAGCACTTCCGGAAATGCCGGAAATAGCTACTAACTTCGTTATTTTAAATGGTAACCCCTATTTTTTATTGCATTTTTGGATTCTACGTGAAATTTCAGTTCTTTTGATACCACATATCAATATCTACATGTTATGGTTTTTAAGTTATTTTCACTTATTTAAAGAAAATGGCGGATGCAGACGGTACAGGTACTTTAAGAATTCATTACTTGAAAACGGTTGTAGGTATGACAACCCAGTTTTCACCAGCGCATAGAGGAGGAATAGGCCTTTCTTTTGGTGTACTTAAAAAAGGCTAAGTTGCGTACGACCTCATCTATGGGCACTGACCTGTATCTTAAAGGACTGAGCATTCTAATGATCCCCTCCACTATTTTTGAAGCAAATTGAAAACCGGTATTTTAAGGTGCCAATTAGTAATTTAGGTTTGTTGTGTTGGTGATTATTGGTAACACTGTAACTAATGTTTTTATTTACATAAACATAACCTTGTTTCATACGTAGTATAAACTACGTTTATGCATTGCAATAAAATACAATTTTTAATAATTTACGTTTTTAAATAATTATGAGCCTGTAATTATACTACTTTTCACCAGATATTAAGCATATAGGTTAGAACAAGCTAAACTGTAACAGCTGATACCAGTACTACCAACACATTATAAACACCGAGCTACCATCATTATATAACTAACGCACTAGTTGGCACCTGAAGTAACTAATATTTAGGTGGGGCTTGTTTGCTTCAATGTTGTATTGAAGAATGCTCAGTCCTTTATGATACAGGTCAGTGTCTATGGGGTTCCAAATTTAGGAAAATTCAAAGACTGAAAACTCAGATTTTTTAAATGAAATGACCATTTTCTTACTATTGTATTTGATAGAGAGTCAAAATGGGCATATTTTGGTATTACATGTTCCTATCCCTATCTTTAATAGTTTCTGACTTAATTCTCATTTCATTGCAATGATGTCATTTTTTTCGAATTTTTTAGTACGTAGTTGGCTGAAAGATATGCCTGTTATGTGGAAGTGGGAAATGGTTGTAAATCGCCTTGATCGCAGTTTTAAAATTCGACCTTGAAAAATTGGGCCGTTGGGATCTAAATTAATGCGAGCCGGTGAAAAACAAATAAGCGCACTTTAGCCGGTTCGCTAGTAAAAAGGGCCAGCTCGCAAGGGCAAAATCAGGGCCGGCTCGCAGAGCCGTTTCTTCCAGGACAGGCCGGCTCTTAGAGCCGGTGCGAGCCGGCACAATTTAAGCCCTGATTAATACGATCTAGTTTTTTTATACATTTGGACTTAGAGAACAAATATGTATGTGAATTTGAAAAATTTGAATCGGTAACGGTAATAGTTGAAAAACATACACTGATTTGCCAAATGGTTAACAGTAATAAACAAATCGCTCTTAAAAAGTTTATGTAGATGTCGTTTATTACACAGGATGTATTTTTTTCACTGTCTCTGTAGAGATTTCCCAATCTATTAGAATTAGGGAAATGGTTAGATGTACACTGTCGCGAGGTCCCAAACACTGACAAAGTGCGCTTACAATTATTTTTCTTCTATTTATTTCAGATATAAGTTCAATCTACTTAAATAAAAAATTTCGATCGTCCCTTGGGTTTGAAATGTTTTGGAGATAAAAGTGGATAAAATTTTTTTTTAAATCAAGTTTTCTAATCTTACACACTTTCGCACGCACTAAAAAGTATAAAATAATTTTTTTAACAACTTTTCTAATCTTACACACAATTTTACGAAAGAAAGTGTGTGGCCAATGACTAATTCGGCCCGCGAATTTATCTAATTTAATACACTATTAATTTCCTGTTATGAGTACATATTCAGAATAATAACGATATGTTATTAATATTATGGTCAACCACTACAGTGTGTCTAGTTAAGTTGGCAACATATGGGAAACTTTTTTATTATTAATTTTACGAAACCTCTTTGTGAGTATTACGAACTATGTTAATTATTACAAAGTAATTCGAGTAATGTGCAGTTTCTCTAATCATACAATAACAATCACTTTTATTCATTTATAAATATTACCAAAGAGTACGAGGCTACGAGGTCTAATGTTTTGGCATGTCCACCTTTATTTTTAATTATTATTTAACATATTGTTTGGTTTTCTGTAGAATGTATAGTATATTTATGTAGGTAGTATAAAAAATACATATTAATCGATTTTTTAACACCAGTGAACTGTATAGAGTTCACTGTTTAACACATACCTACTCGTCTTTGGGAATGAAGTTTACTTTCCGTGTTTCCTTCAATTTTTACACACGTTCTATTAACTTCACTTGAACAATAATTTCTTACTTTCTTTCTTGTTTCAAAAATGTTTGTAAGCCTGTATCTCCGCCCCTATAAGTACTAGAGGGCTGAAACTGGGCTAGATATTAGAACTCGGTGTACATTTGAATGTATTAAATTTTTGTGGCGATCACCCGGGCCAAACCCCAAATTTGAGCAAATTGAAAATTGAAGTCTACCATTGCTGGTATAAGCAGCATGACTTAAATACTGAGTGTTACCGATTAATTAATTAATTTATTTATTTATTTAAACAGTAATAAATTAATAAAATATTGCTAAATGGACCAAAGACATCCTTAAAATAAAATGTAAAGCAACGAAGCCTTGTGGTTTAATAACCTGCGTGAGTGAGATAGAGGTAGCGCAGACGCTGTGGCGCTATGGATAAAAGCACTGTACTTGTATGCCTTAGGTTCCAGGTATAAATCTCACAGGAAAATGTTGAAAATTTTGGTAAGTTAAATATTTGAAACAGCATTCGGGGGTGGTCTTGTATAATATAGTAATAATAACAATTAATACCAAATTGAAAAAAATTGTTTTAAAAACAAGTTTTCTATTCTTACACACCTTCTCGTGCACTGAAAAAGTATGTAATCAAATTTTTAAACAACTTTTCTAATTTTACACACAATTTTACGAAAGAAAGTGTATGGCCCTTAATACAGATATACAGTGTGTCTAGTTAAGTTGGCAACATATGGGAAACTTTTTTATTATTAATTTTACGAAAAAAAGTTATTCTTTATAAAAAGCTCTGCATGTTCTAAAATCTAAAATACAATCATCAGATATTAAATTTTTCAGTCGTGTACGCGGTTTGTCAAAAAATATGAATTTTGCTCAAGAGTAAAGTAGGTACCTTTATTTTTGACAATATCGAAAATTGTTATTAAAAAAAGTTAATCAGAACTAAAAACTACGTTCAAATATGCAATTACATCCTGCTAGTAAAAAATGTTTTTTTACAACTTTTTCTCAAATTTACTACCTACCGGAGAAAAAGTTGTAAAAAAACATTTTTTACTAGCAGGATGTAATTGCATATTTGAACGTAGTTTTTAGTTCTGATTAACTTTTTTTAATAACAATTTTCGATATTGTCAAAAATAAAGGTACTTTACTCTTGAGCAAAATTCATATTTTTTGACAAACCGCGTACACGACTGAAAAAATTTAATATCTGATGATTGTATTTTAGATTTTAGAACATGCAGAGCTTTTTATAAAGAATAACTTTTTTTCGTAAAATTAATAATAAAAAAGTTTCCCATATGTTGCCAACTTAACTAGACACACTGTATATCTGTATTAAGGGCCATACACTTTCTTTCGTAAAATTGTGTGTAAAATTAGAAAAGTTGTTTAAAAATTTGATTACATACTTTTTCAGTGCACGAGAAGGTGTGTAAGAATAGAAAACTTGTTTTTAAAACAATTTTTTTCAATTTGGTATTAATTGTTATTATTACTATATTATACAAGACCACCCCCGAATGCTGTTTCAAATATTTAACTTACCAAAATTTTCAACATTTTCCTGTGAGATTTATACCTGGAACCTAAGGCATACAAGTACAGTGCTTTTATCCATAGCGCCACAGCGTCTGCGCTACCTCTATCTCACTCACGCAGGTTATTAAACCACAAGGCTTCGTTGCTTTACATTTTATTTTAAGGATGTCTTTGGTCCATTTAGCAATATTTTATTAATTTATTACTGTTTAAATAAATAAATAAATTAATTAATTAATCGGTAACACTCAGTATTTAAGTCATGCTGCTTATACCAGCAATGGTAGACTTCAATTTTCAATTTGCTCAAATTTGGGGTTTGGCCCGGGTGATCGCCACAAAAATTTAATACATTCAAATGTACACCGAGTTCTAATATCTAGCCCAGTTTCAGCCCTCTAGTACTTATAGGGGCGGAGATACAGGCTTACAAACATTTTTGAAACAAGAAAGAAAGTAAGAAATTATTGTTCAAGTGAAGTTAATAGAACGTGTGTAAAAATTGAAGGAAACACGGAAAGTAAACTTCATTCCCAAAGACGAGTAGGTATGTGTTAAACAGTGAACTCTATACAGTTCACTGGTGTTAAAAAATCGATTAATATGTATTTTTTATACTACCTACATAAATATACTATACATTCTACAGAAAACCAAACAATATGTTAAATAATAATTAAAAATAAAGGTGGACATGCCAAAACATTAGACCTCGTAGCCTCGTACTCTTTGGTAATATTTATAAATGAATAAAAGTGATTGTTATTGTATGATTAGAGAAACTGCACATTACTCGAATTACTTTGTAATAATTAACATAGTTCGTAATACTCACAAAGAGGTTAGAATGTAATATTCAGAGAAACTCAAAACCTCCCCTTTGAACAGTTTTTTTATTTTTTTATATAATAAAGTACAGAGTACTAAAACTGGCGTCATTGCAAAAACGTCAGGGTAAAATGTTGAGTAGGCTTAAGTCTGCAGCTTATCCACTGATAGACTACTGCAGCCAGAGGTCAATCGAAAAAAATTAACAACAATAGCAAACTGTGACAGAAGGTCAAACAGTTAAATGATTACAAATTAAGAGGGGTAGCTAGCAATGCGACTTTCATTTTTTGTAATGTTTGTGTTGTTGTTGAAAAATAGAATTAGTTTTGTTCCTGTTTATCACGTGTTTCTTTTACTAAACAAAGCCACATACCATAATTTAGAAATTGCGATCACCTCTGTAGATTAAAAAATATGCAAATACCGCAACATGTTGCACAATAATGGACAACATTAGGTGTTTTCTTTTTGCACGTTGTCGTAGACCTAAGTCAGCTCTGTCAATAACACACCATTCCTTTTATAAAAATAATTCAGTTCTCAATAACCCTATTCGTTTTAAAAGCTTTATTTAAGTTTTATATTAACCTGAGGCAGAAATGTCTACATGACGCAAGGCACTTTAATCACGTGATGATTGTAACTTTACCTGACCCTGTGGCGATGCAAAAAGAAAACACCTATTATCTGTGGCAAAAGCAATGTCCCTCGGATACTGTGATTTAGGCAACCAACGCACCACATAGTAGATGGTAGGCGATGTTTAACCAAAGAGTATACATATATTATATACTCTTTGGTTTAACGAAGGTTTGATAAGTAACGAAGGAAATAATTGGCAAATACGTTAAAACGAACCCTCTCGCTTTCTTATTGATAAATATTTGTTAAATGATGCATTGTTTGCCAGATTCCACTATCTATAGTTTGAAAAACTCGTTACCTACCGCATTGTATATGTATACGATATCGTGGTAAATGAATAGAATTAGTTAATTATTAGTAAGACTTTACACTTTGCATTCTTCAACACTTTTTGACCTATAACTGCAAGTTATTAGAACGTTTGTCACGTTAGTTTCATATAACATAAAACTATACATTATAAGAAATTAAATCCTTACTTATGAGTTTGCGAACATTTCAAATATGTGGATATCGTTATCAATATATTTTGGAAGTGGCGAAGTAACTTTTCCGTGTGATGTTCAATTGTCAAGATAAGAAATCACGAAAGACCTTTGACACCCATATTCATAGGTGATTTAAATCTTAATGCGTATACGAGGAATCTAAGTATTTCCGAGTTTAGCAATAATTTATGAAAACATGCTATTATTGAAGACCCCTTGTGAATTTTCCTAGTGGGTTATCAGCAATTTTTACTAAAACTACTTGCCATTATGCTTATTAATTACTGTAATAAAAATTCCGATTTTTCACAAGATGACATGTAGTTGCGTTAAAATTTGTTCATATTAATGTATTGTAACATGAATGGCTAATATCTCTTACTTATAGCATCAAATTAAAAAAAATTCTCATCTTATACTTCACATCCAATCTCAATGCATCACCACAATTTCAATCTGATTTGTTTATCGCGCCCATTAAATATATGAAGTGAATGCTAAATTGAAAGTAATAATGCCTAAGGTGTCACTCATTGGGCTACCCAACTGTGTGCATCAACCATTTCAGCCAAATTAATCAAATATTCATAAATAAGAAAGCGAAATGGTTAGTTTTAGCATATTCACGAATTCCATTCATTATCTATAAATTTTCATTAAACATCGTCTACCATGTGATATGTTGGTTGCCTAAGTCACAATATCCAAGGGACGCTACTTATGACCAAAATAGTACATGGTGTGTATGCCTAAATCAGTCTAAAAGTTCAATTGTATATGTATATGACATTAGTCACATAAATTCGAAGACTTAGCAAATAACGAAAAGATATTTGCATTCCTTTTATAAGAAAGTTGAAATAAAGAAGGTTATGATTTGATAATGGGACACCCGGTACTCTACCTATACATATACGACTATATAAGCTTCTTTATAATCCTAAACATTTTATTTATATTGGAGGAGTGGCTTCCGTATCCTATGTGCTTAATGTGGCATATAAATAGTAATTTTAATCCCTGGAAAAAAATTCCCTAAAAATTAGTTCAAAACCAGACGGATAGAAAGATTTATATCGGACCCAGTCTCATGCTAACATATAAGTTACCGGTGACAACTGAAGAACTACGTCTAGGGAGTTTATTGACAAATAGTTAATGTGTGTAGATATTAGTAAGGTTCAGTTATCAAAACAACTACCTACGAAATAATTCATAGCTTAGCCCGTTCTATAGACACAAACATTTTAAGGTCACCTGGCACACGTTCAACAAAAAATTTTCAGCTCTCTTTCATAATTTACCGCAGAGTAGTTCAAAAGTGCAGAAGGACAGACCGACGGACAAAACGCAAACAATAACAGATTTTCTTAATTTAAATTAAAAGAGAATCCCTAAAAATTAAATGTTACTTCGTCCGCAGGAAAAGTGATGTTGACAGTATTTTGAAAGAAAAATAGTGCCATTTGTGAAGTTTACCTTGTGGCGGTACAATTAATGGCACTACCTATTGAACCCGTTATCCTAAAACCAGCAATAAGGACGAAACAGCATGATAATGCTCCGTTTCATCGTGGGAGAACTCAACGCAACCAACAATTGATTAACTTACAGCGATTGAACGTCCATCTTCAGAACTATCCAAATCTGATTACTACCTTTTTAAAACATTAAAAACAAATTTGATTGTTCTCGGGCGACGAAAGCGAGCGAATTGCGGTGCACAAATAGCTTCGGGTGGATTTGAGGCATTAGTTAATAGGTGGAATGGGTGTATTGAGCAGCAAGAAGATGCGTAACATTCATCACTAATCATCAGTATGTTTATGGAATAAAACAGTTTCATAAACCCAATCCAAATTTCATTTGAAACAGCGTCATAAAACTTTTGTGACTATATTACTCAAAAAATCTACTTAGGTAAATTCACCCATTACCGCCCCACTTAAGGAAAGTTTGACTTTCTAGTTCAAAATTAAGCCCATTTTGAAGTTTTTCGTATATTGGATGTTTTTTTTCTGTAAATGAACATTTCTCATGCAATAAATGTTTAATTTTTTCTTACACGACAAAGCCTTTAATTAAATTTTATTTTAATAGTAAAGACTACGTTTTTCCCTATTACCGCTCTACCTTAAGAACCGCTTTCCTGTTTTCGCCCTAGAGACTTCCTATTACCGCCCTATTTTTTAAAATAACATTAACAAAATATGTTTATTTCTGACAGTGATATTATAAGCTTATATTGTCATAGTTACGATACCAATAAAGAGTGTCATAACTCCCTTGGGATATAAAGACGCTATAATTCCCTCTACGGCTCTTTTATGAACCAGTAACCTAGCAACAACCAAAACTGCAATCGACGATACCTGAATCGAATATACCGGAAATGAACAAATTTTATTAAACTCTGTCAGAAATAAAATTATCTATGTATCACGGGAATTAATAGGTCTCAATTACCTCGGGTAATTGCTGTCCCTCGGGCGCAAGGCCCTCGGGACGCAAACTTTACCCTCGGTAATTAAGACCCTTATAACTCCCTTGATACATAAATAACTATAATATTTTAACCTTTTTTTTCTGAATTCCACAGGTGTCACGTTCATATTTTTTATTAATTTTATCTTATATTGTAGTTTTTAGAATTCCATAGCTCTGAGATGCTCGGTAAAAAGACATTCCGTTTTTGTGGACACCTTCTAGGGCCTTTTGAAAAGCTTCAGAGGTATGATTTTTTTTTCTTTTGGCATATTAAGTTTTAGTGGTGCCATTTTGCTGAACAACGTTAAATTTAAGAAATAAACAGACAAATGGGAACAAAAACCAACAGAAAAAAGTATGCCTAGTCATTTACATGAAATAGAGCGGTAATAGGAATATAAGCGCACACATTTTTCGCCTATTACCGCCTACATTAAAAATAAATATTCATTAGTTTTTTTTACCTAAAATAAAAGGAAAAACATAAAAAAGTGTCCTAAATAACAATTTTTCATGTATATTGGGTATAAATATTAAAAATTGATTTTTTGAAATATTCCTTATTTTAATATATTGAATATTTGGTCCTAATTTAATCCGTAAAATAAGGTATTTCTGAAAGCAAAATCATGGGGCGGAAATTGATTCTAGTCTACATCAAGCATTATTTAAAAAATGTAGTATAAGAAAAAAAATGTATTTCTTAATTAAATTAAATAACTGGGATTTAAAAAAACATTAGATTTCCCTTATTCCGCCCTAATAGAGCGGTAATAGGAAAATAACTAAAATCGTTTCCTATTACCGCTCTATTTTTATTTATTATTTTTCTACTTTAGCGTAGTATTTATTTCAAAGAAAACCTATATACTTATTGCTGAATACCTATTCTGTTTACTTCTGTATAAGACTAACAAATATAAAGATTATTTAAAGCTTTTTTTGTGAAAATACCTTAACAAAGCACAAATGATTGCTTACCAAAATAGTTAGATTATTCACTTCCTTCACCACGTGCACCGACCTTTGACTAAATGGTTTAGGCCTGCTCTCCAGACGCTAATATATTCCTCTCGCCATAATGTTTTTTGGGTCGCCTAATAACTCTCCCCTCACATAAAACAATGGCAGATACAATTTTGCAAAGAATTTTAAGAAAATACTCTACAAGAAAAGACAAACTCTTACAGGGCGGTAATAGGTAAAGATTTTGCATAGGGCGGTAATGGGCGAATTTACGATGTCTTTGCAAAATAATGCAATCTTTCTAAATTTCGAAACTAATCACAGTGAGACCTTATCAGTTTGTACAATAGTTTCTGTTGTTTACTTGTTAAAAATATTACAGCGATATACATATCATCGGAAAACTTTTCAATTACATGAAGTATTAAAGTATTTATTGTTTTATGTAAACAAATCATTTTTCCGAAATGCGTTATATAAGAAATTTTTAGATAAGGAGCATTTCTTATATTCATTAAGTACCCACCTACATTGAAATTTAGCAGGTCCGACCACACAGACAAATGTATAATTTACGGTTTAAGTATACGGACCATTTCACTTAAAAATTCTGTCGTAAATTGTCCTTATTGCTCTGTTACTCAACAGGAATCAATTACATGAATTACATTGGGATAACTTTTGTATACCCAATGTAATGTTCAATTCGAAAATTTTCGTCTGGCTCCACAAAAATATATATCAAAATTAAATTTTTCAGTGGTATATAAATAATACGCTAACGGGTATAAATCAGGAGTTTAACGTAACTCGAGTTTTAATTGAAATACAATATGTTTCTCGCTGTATAAATAAATTGACAATGTCAATTAGAATCTAGCTAAAATCTAAACTAAAACAACGTGATTTACTAAACTTGTCTCTATAACCCAAATTTTATACGTAAGAATGAGCCTTTCAGGATGGATATAGGTAATCAAACCTCCATAATGCCATGTGTATATAAAAGACAAACTTTCTTTCGACAAATAAGAATAATGTTTAGTGTATTTCAGATCTTATATTATAATTTCAGGAATGTCGAATTTATTAGAGAGAGCGTCTGGTTATTGTTAATCACGGAATCTCGAGTATAATAAATATTTTTAGTACATTACACACCTGGAGAAAAACTTTTTATTACTTATAAATAAATTTCTACCCGCTACACTACCGCTTTTCCTGCATTCTTTTCATTTCGTTCGTATTTTAAAGGGTAGTCTCCGATTTTATACGGTTCCTTAACAGAGGAATTACGAATAAATTAAACTTTAAAATTATTATTACTATATTTATACAGTCTGAATGCGGTTTCCCGTTTTGAAATATAAACATGTACATAGATCTGGTTAATGTAATTCATATAGAAAGCTAATGTAATGAAGAAGAAACGCAAAAATAGAAAATTTAACCGTAAATAATATTTTGTATAAACAAGTTTGCAATTTTTCGATTTTCCGCGGTCAATTAAAATAGTCATAAGCTTATCCTTCAACTTCAAACAACTTTAGATGATAGTTAGATAAGAACGTTTTAAAGGCTTCTTGCGGACCACCAAAGAAATTTTAAGTTCCTGTACTTGAAATTATAATATTTATGATGTGTTAATGTTATAAATATCAAAGTGAGAAGTTTTAAGTATTGAGATGATCATTAAATCATTTAAACTATTTAAGAAGATGACTGTTCATCCACTGAACAACGTGTGAATAAATGAATTCCTTTTACGTACATAATTAACGCAACCAAAGTATTTTATATCTACACTTAGTTGTATTTAGTTTCATACCTAATATGTAAAATCATAATTCATTGCAATCCAAAATGTTACCTTTTCAAATTTTACTAAACAGGTGAGCATCAAAAAGAGTTTACTAAGCTAAAAAATTAATGAAACTATACTTGTTTTTATTATTGCAATTAAGAATTCGAGTCAAATTATTTTAATAAAATAGATACATTTTCACCTTTTTACTAAATAAGACCGTTGATGAATAAATCAATCAACGATAAGACTAAGCGAATAATAATCCGAACATTTCATAACTGTTTGGTCACGTATTATATACTATTCGGAATTACGTGTGTAGCCGAATATTTTCCAAGTCACTCATTCAAATTGTAGCTGTATTTTGATATTTGCACCTACTTTCGAGAAAAGTAAAATATATTAAACTTATGTATAAGTACATATGTAGAATAAATGCCGTCATACTAAACAGAATCAAATGTTCATCCCATGGAATTCAATAATTACCCTTTTTGGGGCATGACATTACAAAATTGTATGTCGATTGATCCTGAGAGAATTACAGCAATACAATTTTTCCATAATTGTAATTGTTCAGAAATCCTTTTCTATTCAAGAAAAGCATTTTCTTAGTGTCTCAAGAAATATATTGCTGAACAGTATTCGGTTAGTATATTTGGACTTAAACAAGGAAATTTTACTATCTCTTACTGAGAGACGTTAAATACAAATTGAAAGAGCGGTATAAACCACAACTTGAGACGCAGGAGAAAAATATGTCATTGGTGTCCCCTATTCTTACTTAGACAGATCTCATCCCATTGAACAACTGATTGCTGAACTACTGTATACCTGAGAGAGCTTTAGTTGAAGTGAATTCCGAAATTTGGCTTCATGTAAATTTAGTAGTTTCGTTAGTTCAATTAAAATCTCATTTCTCAAAAGAAATTAAACAAGAGCGGTTAAAAGATCCAATATGCCAAAAATGCATGAAGGATATCAAAATATTGATGTTCTTCAACTAAAAGTTCAGTGTGGCGAATCGAACATTTAATTAGAATTTCGTTGTTGATCGTGAGCGGAACTAATTCTAAAGAAACATTCACATATGGTTTTTCATACACAACTGAGATGAATGGCCGACGACCTGCTGTCTATAAACCTCATTGAAGCCGTTATATACAATCTAACAGGCAACATTTCCGTCTTCTTTAGAAGCAATGCGTTTAAGATCTATGCCTTTCTAGTCCTAAAAGTCCTCTGATGTTTCCCCAAGTGGTACAATATTATCAAACAACCATTTGGCAATTGCTGATTGGACCGCTGTATCATCATTCTTTGCAATAGTTTACTTCCTTACTTTGTCGCCTTAATCCCATGAATTAGTTTGAAAGCAACACACCCTTACTATGGTAAGCATGGGTGCCAATAAGGAGGGGTCTGGACTCGGACTCTAAGCAGTAATATGTATGGGCGCCCATGATGGTAAGGATCATTCCAAACACATGACATAGAGTAATCTACTGATGTGGAATCCTCTCAATTCGACAAACGCTTTTTTATCCAGAAAATGTTTGGTTTCCCCTCGATATAAAGTATAAAGTATAGTATAGTATAGTATTTTCCCAGAAGAATTTCTTCTGTTAGGTATGAAAAACCAATTTATCCTCCTGAATTATTGATTAATGTTAAAATTCTTGTAATAAGAAAGATAATTATTGCAATTGATATTAATTAACGAATGTTACCTATAACTATAAAAATATGTAGTTTTATTAAATACGATTAATTCGTTTAGGGGATTAAACGTTTGATATACGACGTTTAGTATACACGGTCCTTATATAATTAAAATATTTGTTTAATACAGTTCGTAAATTTGTTCTAAAGGTGTGTATAAGATTTTTAAAATTTATCATCTGCCTACTGAAATCGTTAGATTATTACGCATGTGACCCATTATTCACGAATATTTGTTGCGTGTTGATGAGGCAGATTGACATTATTACTATTATGTACTTTGTAGAAGCTGTTCTATTAAGGCATTCCTAGAGCTTAGGGCGTGTGAACGACTGCGCTGGTATCTATTTATTATTTGCAGATAGATGTGTTGATGCTATCCGAAGCGGTTTCCTGTTTCAACTTTGACACTACTTGAACATCTCTTTACCAAAAGAAAATAAATAAACACTTTTTTATGGTCTGTTTACTACTCAAAAATGACTTCAGGAATGTCAATGATGTTTGTGTTATTTTCTGAAGGTTGCACTTGAATTAATTAACTACCTTTGAAAAACTTCTTAAAAATTATTGTTTTTCAATCACGGCTTTAAATTTTTTCATGAAATTCCCATTTTAGACTACTCGTTTTCACGAAATTACCATCAATTAAAAATTTACCTTTGAAGTAATGTATTGTAAAAATAAGGTATCTGTAAAAACAACTATATATTTCAACCCATTTAATACATAATACAGGGCCGGCGCAAGGCAGGTTCAGCGCGTTCGCCATAACCGGTCCCCGCGTTTTGAGAGGCACCGCGGTCTACGAATATTACCCAATTACAAAACACGGATTTTGATTAACTTTTTGCAGAATAATACCATTAACAGATGCAAGTAGCGATGATTCAGTTTAAAGGAGTGACAAAAATCATCCAATTTCAGTGTAACTCCATAAAGTCCTTATATCCTAGAAACTACTTTAAATAGAAAAAATCCAAGCGCTTTCAAGGAAATGTATTTTGTAAAGAAATTAAACTACATCAATAGTTTTTTACAAAAGTCATACATGATTACAAATTTTGTACTCTCATTGAATTTTTTGCCCCTTGAAAGCGAATTATGGATGGCCGAAGCATATCCAAATTTATTAATCGGATTACAAATTATGTTAACGACGCCAGTAACCGTGGCTTCAGCAGAACGTACTTTCTCACGATTGAAACTAATAAAAAATTATCTGCGATCATCGATAAGCCAAGAGAGATTTTCATCTCTGGCTATTCCATCATTTGATAGTGAAGTAGCAAATTCGATCGATTTTGATGATGCTATTAAAGATTTGGCGTGACAAATAGCGAGAAAAATTATGTAATATCATTGAATAACTAATATTATTCAATGGTAATATTATTATTGGATTGTATTATTTATTTAATATTCATCTTAAAACAAATATATAATAACGTAACAGTATTTGTAAATAAATAGGTAATTCTTCGTTGTCAAATTTAAGTGTAGGATTCAGGCCCTGCAAAAGGTCATAAATATTACTTGGGGACAGTTGGGGTGCTGTAGTTGCGCATTATTTTATTACATTAGGTAATATGCTGAGATTATAAATTACAAAAGTACAAAATACAAAACAGTCTACAGTCTTCGCAGGCTAGTGATTAGAAAAATAGTGGCTAATTTCACTGAAAACGGTTATGAATATGATAGTATCATTTATCAATACCTATTAGCAAACACAAAAATACATACGTAAAACACAGTTGTCTGAAGACGATAACGATACTCATCCTGTGAAAAAATTAAAATTGGCTTTACATTTATATTGATGGGAATCAATTAATTAATTAATTAATGGAATCTATGTCAGTTTGTACATAAACAAACGTAGGTAGGTAGGACATCCTTGTTCATTCATGCATTCATATAATTTATGAATAAAAAAATTGCTCACAAAGGAATGTTTCTAATTTATATATACAAACTACAAACACGAAAGGTGAAAGATTACGTAAATTTGTTTAAATCATAAACTCGATAGCATTTTTGCATTTTTCATATAATAATATTCTACAATTATTTTTGATATACAAAGCGCAATCTTAGCTACGATACTAATACTACGCTATAGACAACTTATTTTATGCTATTAGTTCGTAATTTTACTACACGGTAGCGTTCCTATCTTTAATTGAAAGTTCATTGAAAATCCGTATAATCCTTGTTTAACAAGGGTATGATTTAATTACCTATTTGTGTTTAATTCTATTTCAGGAAGTAGGGTAGGATCTTAAAACAAAGCATGTTGTGACTGTTGTAAAAAAGGGCCCTCGGGGATGCATAAACAATAAACGAACATTTACAATAATTAACTTCCCCAGTAGAAATAATATAAAAATGCGGTTCAATTTAATGGCAAACATTTGTTTATGTGAAAATTATAAATAAATTACATATACATTTCCTTTATATCTAATCATCATTGAGAGAATTTTGTTATTAGGTATTATGTCAATGTCTACAAGGTGAATTGATTGAGCAGGATAAACATTATCATAATTTATACATTTGTACTAATGACTGTCATTTGTAGGTATAACTTTTTTCTTCCGTATCACCATCCTTAATGTTTCTTATTGCAATAACCCAAACGAAATAAATTAAAATGGCAAGTTAAGAAGCAAAGAGTCCATAAATACGTCCATTTTTAATATTTCTTATTGGTTGTGTATCTACTTAAGGGAATAATGAAACCACCTCTGTAGGCAATATAAGTTTCTACTATACATATGAATTTAAATTAGTAAATAAATCAGCACAAAACCATCCCCATAATCGTTTAATAAGTTCTATCTATTTTGAAGTTACATAAAGTTGAAAAGTTAATTTGTCATTATCAGGCTACAAAGGTAAAATTAAGCGACAAAACTAAAGATTATACTTAGGTGATATTTAATAAATTTGTAAAAGTGATGAGTAGAGTTAGGGAGGCGAATCAAATGGAAACGAAATAAAATTACAATAAATCTTAAATTGGCGAAGTATCTCCCTGTCAATGAATTGCTATAATTTAGGTAATGGTTCGATTCCTACAAAAAGAAATATAATAATGGGCGTTTCTTGCATGTTCGCATTGACATTTTGAACGCATTTCATAATTTTTTCTCTATACAGTTCCTCCACATAATCATTAACTTAGAGACTTAGATTTTGTACATTTTCGTCGCTGTGGAGGTTTCATTCCATTTTTTCTTATAGCTTAACTGTATTAACACTATCCCCATATGCTTCGGACGTGCACTAAAAGTATTCATTCCATGTTTCACATATTACACAATTGTGTACGTACCTACCTGCATTAGAGATTCAAATGGGACAAGTGTCCCTTGATTATCACGTACTCGTCCAAATGGTTGAACACATATAGGTACGTAACTATCAGAGCTGCAGTTGAGATTTGACTTTGAGGTAGGTACTAATTATGTAGCACTTCCAAAATTTTGTTACCAATGTTACCAAATTGGTTTAATAGTTTAAAAAATTCATTAACAATAATTTTAAAAAATGACAGGAGTGTGATCATAGAAAAAGAACAAGTCTGATGCTACTTCTTAATTATGCAATTTTATTTAAATCGAACTACATAGTAGCCGTGTTTAGTTTTGTTTACGTAAATGGCAGTCTGTCAATGCATTCTCGCTAAATATCTCGAGTAAAAAACTGTTTATTTATTTTTCGAACGTGTTCAAGTTTAGTGACAATTTGCCGTACCTACCACTACTTTTACTTCATTCAAAGAATATAAGATGGCTTTGGTATACAGCCTTCTCGTAGTTCTATTTACTTCGTCAGGTGAGTCTTTAAATAATTTTATATTATTTTATTTTGGCTACTTTTTACAAATTTGTCTTAAATATTCAATAACAAACATTGGGGGGGAACAGTTTAATGAGATTGTACAGAAAAAATATTTCAGCGCATTGCCGAGCATGCAGGATTTGAGTAACAGGGGGTAAAAAAGAAAATAAACCTCTTCAGCTCAGTTACCAGCCAAGAAAAGAACACTATATTTTATGTGGATAACTGTGTGAAAGGTGCCGTTAAAGAAAAATGTTTGTTTTCCTTGAAATGCCTTATTTATTTTGCGTAGTAGATACGTATTGTACCACGATATAGAATACTAAGTATTGTACCTTCTCGCAATTCACATTCGTTTCCTTGTTTTTTAAATGTTTGTGACTATGAAGTAGTTTCGCTAACCCAAAAAATTCTTAAACAAAAATCACCTAAGGAATCTACAGTGCATCACAAAGAAGTGACAACAGCGGTGGTTTGCATATTGGTCCAATACTATTTGTACATTAGCGACTTCCGCGCCATGTCACTTCTAAATTATTATTATTAAAATCGCCAGAATTTTCCGGGATTAGTTCACGGTTATAACTCATTAATCAATATTGAAAAATTGTATTATCTTCAAGCGTCTCTGAAGGGGAAACCCTTTAATATTATCGCCTCATTACCAACTTCAGACGCAAATTAGGTACGCGGCTGCATGGAGATTACTCAAAAAACGATTCGAAAATTAGGTACTTATTGTAAATCGGCATTTTAAAAATCGTGGATATGCAAGTCTAGTTAAAGGAATCACACATATCATTAAGACAGATATTGTGGTAGGTTCTGACTCTCAAAGGGGGTAGAAGAATTAATTCCTTTTTATTGTAGCCATCATTCATCTCTTATGTAAAATTGCTTGAAAATGAAACCTGTAATGTTTCGAAACATGTCGCCAGAACCCCCATGTAAAATTCGTCAAATTTCAATTTTTTAAAATTTAAGTACATCCATCGATTGAGGTTATCCGTCACAGTAGGCTATCAGTGGATAAGTTGTGACGGAACCCACCAATTTTCAACATTTCACACCTGCTTTTTGCATCGGAGCAGTTTCAGTACTTTGGTACTTAATTTAAAAAACATAACAATTTCATCATCGTCTTCATTAAATAATCGGTAAGGGGAGGTTGAGAGTTTTATTTACTATTCATTAAGGCAGCTTAAAAATTTATAGGTTTTTGTAGGTGCGATAGCAAAGGTAGTAATCATAAATAGCATCAAGCACCAACTTCGCACTCCAATCACGTGGTATTATCAAGCACTAAGCAGGTTCATAATAAAATAATCCTTTTATCAACCTCAATAATTGATGTAGGTATGTACACGATTAGAATTCAGTGCAGGTTACTTTCCGACTTCACAGCAATCATTTGATATAACAAATCTTGATATACCGAAGGGGTTTGCGTTAGCATATTCGCCCCTTTAACGAATTATTATGTATTGGGCAAATCAAATTCCTCCCTATTATACATTGAGGGATGAGGGAGTCCGACTCCCTCTCCAGAATAGGCAGTCGCTTCATTGCCTCTCCTAGAATTCGGGAGTGTCCTGCCTCCATACATCTGTTATATAACAACCCCTTTGTTGTTAGAATGTAAGGCTGTCAGAATGGCCTACTCTCTCACGTGCAAATCCCGTGGAGTCCATAACGGTTGTGGGGGTGTTCGCATTGAGCCGGTGCATGCAAAGCACTCTAGTCTTTGCACATGATTCGGAAGGTGTATGGTTGTGTAGAGTCTGGTTGTAGGCCACGAGACGATTTCTCCATAATAGAACATAGGTCTAATCACGGCAGTGTACAGTCACAGGACAGCCTTTGGAGAGACAGTCTTCCAATCAAATAGCTTGAAAATTAAGCTTTCTAGCTTAAAATTTAAAAAAACAAACAAATTAGAACTATTAGTTACCAATTCACTGAATAATAAAATAAAATAAATTTATCTCACAGCAAATGTTCAAATATGGCTCCTTCTCTCTCTCCAGACATTTTTGAACCCATTTATGCACTTACCTTGTAGCAAGTTAAAAAGTTAAAGTTCTAGGGGGATGGTCCCGTTTGGTTTCGGTTCCTGCACTGCGACCTTTTTGGTCTATTGTACTCCCTTTGCCTACCCTTCTAGAATACCTGTACCTTTAGCAAAGTCCAGTATATTTTTAGTAGGGCGGCATATCCCAGACACACCGAGTCACAAAGTGGGTAGAAATACCGAATGGTGTTAGCAAGTAGATTCACATAAGTGCTAAACAATTACAACTTAACCTCAACATTTCCTCAACTTAATGTCATTAATTTAACAATAACCCTCTAAAGACTGTATTGACCCATAAGACGACACTGAAAACATATTAGCTACCTTATACCATTATTATATGGTCTTTGCTTATACCCTTGTTTAAGGTATATAAACAAGGCTTATACTAAGATTTATTGGAATGTTTAACTTACGATTAATTTAGTTGTACCTATTGACATTTCCTTGTTTGCAGTTAACAATATAATTAAGAGCGCATGTTTATGAATCATTTTCAAATAAGCAAGAAATTACTAATTGGATCATTTAAAGACATAGGTACGTACATAAACTTGTATAAGAACATAGAACTGCCAGATATTTCTGAATCATACAATAGCTCAAATATTTCTAATAAGCATTATTACAAATTAAAATTGTTAGAATTACTTAAATAAGTTGGCAATTAAAAAAATTAATTATAACTTCTTACACTAACAAAGAATAAGACATCTGGTTAGATTTGCACGTAGCTTAAGTACGTAAACAATTTTTATGATTACGATGGCAATTAATTTCTTTAGTAGGTACGCTACGAAGGGCATAGAAAAACGCGTTTATAATACAAATTTTGTGCATATCTTTGTCCATTTTATTTAACCTACATTTCTAATTTGACGTTATTCCTGGGTTTCACTTGAATATTTGTATACATGGTGTTAATTTTGAAGAATCCCGAAAATTTAGGTGGTATTAAAAAATATTTTCGAATCACTACAGCAAACTAGGATAATATCCAATAATGTGCAAACAGGCAATTCATTTCCTCTCCAGCAACTCGTCTATGGACATATAGATTCTCACAGTATGATTTGAGAGTCATGTCGACTAAATTCGATCGCATCAAAAGTTAATCAGCTAATCAGTAATAATAATCGAGCGGCAGTGCCCTGCGCGTTCAAATTAAACCATGGAAATCCATGTACATACGAACGGGCTTAACCAAGGTCTCGCTCAACGCTCGTGTAGTTGTTGCAATTTAAATACATTATATTCATTCGAGCGGACTGCACGCGGCGTGTTGTACTATTCCTAGTATTGTAGTATTCCTAGCACTGACCTGATACAGGTCAGTGATTCCTAGTCTTAGCTGTTCTTTCTCAGCAAAGCCTCTAATTCTCCAAGTTAAAATTGTATAAATGTTCTCCTTTTCCTTTGTTCTTCTTTTGTCGTTACCCAATTCATTGCAAATTCATACCTAGTTTCGTTCATGTTTTGTCCATCAACACGTTTGTTCTTTGTTGTTCAGTTTTTTTGAATCGTTTCCGATCTTTGTAATTTTTCTCAGTTACTGGTACCTTCTCCTAGTGACCTTTCATTTACAGCGCGTTTTGCTTTTCCGCATTGATTTCTTCACTCCCTTTCCTCGAACTATTAAGAGGTTCAGAATCTCCGACATCGTACGCTTTATTATTATTAAACAACTTATTGTTATGCCTTAGTGAAGCTTTGCATCAATTCATCTTGACCTCAATTAGGCGTGGGGTCAACTTTCCGCTACTCTCAGTGGCGTATTTAACGGGCGTGCGAGTCGTGCGGTGCACGACTAGGCCCTCGCTTTTGGAGGCCCTCAGTCCCTCCAAAAAATAAAATTAAAGATAATAAAGTATTTTTTCCATAATATAATAACTAGACCTTTTTTTACCACCTATATAATGTGGCCCTCCCTACTTTTGCACGACGAGGCCCTGGACCTTAAATACGCCACTGGCTACTCTTAAACATTCTTAGAGAAATTTTCATCGATTCGTTAGTTCCATTTTCTTATGGGTTGTCGATAGTTTTAGTAATATTAGTCTTTTCATCTGATGCATACCTACTTGCGTTTATGCTGCTATTGTTGTCCATATCAGACGGTCTGATCTCCGAGCTACGACGGTAAATTGCTTCTAATTGGCAACGTGCTTATATTGTTATCATACATTTTTGCAATATTTGTTTGATTTAACAAGTCGCAAAATTGCTGTAAAATCGCGTAGCGTAAAATCAACCAACTGAACCAACCATTACAACTGTAACAATTTTTCCAACATTAAAAAATCAATGACAAACGAATAGGCGTAAGACGTACAACAATGCAAATGATGAAAAATGAAAAAGCCAATTACAATCATTAATCACTATTAACTAATATGAACCCCATTATTGTTATAAGAACTTGAAGTTACATATTGTTAAAGCTTATGAAATAATTACGTTTAAATTCTTTATTAGCAACCCACTTACAAAACAATTACGGGTACAATTAAGGAAATTTGTCGTTGAATGACAAACGGTGGCTTTAAATGAATAGCATGTTTTGTCCGAATGTGTGACAAAATTTGCATTCAAAATACTTCCGTATGCTATTCGTTAGTGTAGCATTGCAAAAATCATGAAAACAAGCATTTGATCGGCACAAAGTTCGTAATAATGAGATCAGTTCATGATATTATAGAAAGTAGTACCAACATTTTTGTTATAGAATTAATCTTGTTCCCGTAGTTAATAATATTTAGTAAAAATAAATCAAATTGTCTTGGCGAGTATGAATTATTTTTAGATTTTGTTCTTGTTGAATATTATCTAATGCTCAAAGGGTAATTGAAGACACTAATTATTACACACTTTCCTTTCATACTGTAAAATGTATGCAGTCGTCACTGAAGCCAGTCTAGAAAATTACACTGTCCCCTCTCAACAGCGTTGATGTGATAAAAGAAAAACAAAAACAACATATAAATAATTACAATCATTATTCTCCACTTTAAAATGTTAACACATTGATAGTTAAGTTAATAGTTAAAATAGTTGTTATTTATATGTATATTAGAAATGGCACTTTCTTCTATAATATTGTACAATCGCCGTCAAAAAAGAAGCCCATGTCCTGAGGCGATATTAAAAGTTTGGACATCGTTGGATATACGGGGATATTATATTCACATCATACAATAGCACAGAGTAACAATAGTAATTACCAACCGGTATAATGTCTAACAATAGCCGCAATTTCTCAGGTCGTTTGAAAATAATATAATTGATTATTATCGGGAATCATATTTTTATTGTACATTTTTAAACTTTACGAAACTGGAACGACCCTGATTATAATGGAATTCGTGAAAGGACGGTGCCATCTTTATTTCAACATGTTAATAGAGTATGGGAAAGCTTCCGCGGAAGTAGGATTTGTCAAAATTTAGTAAACAGCATGCCTGAACGATTACAAGAATGTGTAACCAGGCAATAATGGTTACTATATTAGTTATTAAAACATATTTATTTTGTTTATTTATTAGGTATTCATAATTGTAAGTTCTTTATTTGGTTGTTTATTTATTTGTTGACAGCATTACTTATATAATATGTATTTTATTTTTTATTCTTAATTCATAATTACTCCAGTTTTATAATTTATCAATAAAATGGAAAAAAATATATTTGAAATTATTTTAGGAATAAATGAACCACAACGCATACAGTATTTATTACATTTTTTTCGTTTTTTAATATTCCAGAACCATTATGAGATTTAAAGAAAACGTAATTTAAATAAAAATGAAAAATTAATGGTTTAGAAAACAATTTATACATTTAATTACCTCTTGATTAAGCAGTATTCGATAATGACAAACTCATTTGCTTTTAGATCTCAATTTCTTTAATTTATATCGAGGAATGTTGCGGCTATTGTTAAACATTATACCTGTTTGTAATTACTATTGTATAATGCGAATACAATATCCCCATATACCCAAGGATGTCCAAACTTTTAATATCGCTTCGGGGCATGGGCTTCTTTTTTGACGGCGATTGTACTAATAACCATTCCATAAAGAAATATTTTTATTTTATTCAAAAGGTTTGTTTAGTAGGTATAGGAAGATACATTATAATATCCTCGCCAGGAGTGTTTACCGCTACGTCATTAATGTATGAATCTAGCTATCCAATTTATTAATACTGTCATCTCATATAAAACAGTGAATTCAATAAGGATGGTGAACATTCGCAGTGCATTTGACGAAATCGACATACGGTATTGAATAAGCAAATGTTATAGAAAGAATAAACCTATAAACGCGAATTTAATTTCTTTTATATGCATAAGAATTTAATTCTCATTTGACTAATATAGTACAATTTTGATTCGTGTTTTTCATATTACACCATATGATTGTATGTGATGACGTAGCGGTAAACACTCCTGGCGAGGATAGTATTAAATACACTGACATTTTGATAATCGATAATTGTTACAAAATGATTTTGGAAAGGCGCGGGAGCCGATCTCCACAGGATTCTTTGTTCTGAAACTCCTTCAGTAAATACCATTTCCTTTGCTGTAGCGTAGCTAATGGCTACAGTTACTTTTTCCTCTTTACAGTTGCAGACTTAGCTACAATGGCGATTTAATTCTCTATAAATTATTAAAATTAACCTTTCCTTTTCTCCTATTACATTCAGAGCCGGCGGAAGCGGGCCTGCAGAGGATGCGACGCAGGCGGGCGCCGCTACGAAGGGGGCGCCGCCACCATGGCTCGGTTCATAATTTCATTTAAAAAAAACAACATTTCAAAAATAAAAATTAAAAATTCAGCCGCTATTAACACGATTAGTAGTCGAATCTCGGTATGGTTAAATGTGCGATGGAAAGAAACCGGCAAATAGGATTAAGTACCTACTTAATTAAAGTTGCATTTGACTGGTTTTAATTACAAGGTATTTTGTTTGAAGAGGACATTACCAGTTATTAATTTCAGTTGTATTTTATGGGTGGTTAACGAATAATCCCATGTTGTCGGAAGTAATGAAACTCGTATGTAATAATGACGTTTCGCAGCACTTAGCCTGCTTCTTCAGATTTAATATGAACAATAAAATTTTCTTAAGAGTAACATTGGCATTGTGTTGTGAAGATCGTTGAGATAAGATTACCAAGTTTAACATAAATTTCCAGAAGATGTTGATTGATTAATTATTTAAAATTTAATTCGATAATCAATAAAATATCGTCAAGCATGGCGTTCATATTGCGTCATGCGCAAAGCATTATAATATAACTTAAGTACCTACATTGATCGTACAGGTCGCCATAACCATAAATATCCTTGCGGGTGAGTTTCTCGAGGCAATGAAGCTAGCTGTTGCCATGGGCGCCCATACAGTAATTTCCAGGGAGGGTGAATTTGGGGAAGATCGAATAATTAATTTTATTTAAATTTAAAGTTTCGCTTTAAGAAATTATTACTGCTTAGAGTCCGAGTCCGGGGAGTGGAGGGGGGCTCCTTATGGGCGCCCATTGCCGTTGCCATTACCTAATCAATTTGTGAAACGGCACAATCTCAAAAAGATAAGTTTAGGGTGAACGTGTTTTATACTCTTGTAGACGTTAACAGAACGTTTTAAACAATTAAAAACATTGGGTGTTTTTTGGAAGCTTTAGTTAGACATTTTTGGGAAAATATAGGTAGGTTTTTGAAAATTTGAACTTAGGGGTTACTCTGAAGGCGAATCGATGTAAAATATACTTAATTTTGCCATTTGTCGTGCACTAGCTCGCCACTACCATTCTGATCTTATCCACCCATCGCACAATCGCTTATATTGTTTACGCTGTCAATATATTCGTTTTATAATTTAACTTCTTTCATACAAAACGAAAAAAAACAACATCATTGTCTTATCATGCAGACGTCCAGACGATGATGATTGCAGTGGTTTTTGAAACAGAAGGACTGTATTATAACAGAGATACTTCTTCGTTGACTGAGTCAAGTGAAGCATAATTTTGATATTATCGGCAGAAATATTAATGATTTACAACGGGAGCACATTATTGATCATGCATGGCTTTCATCGAAAGGATTTCAATATTCAAGACAACCTGGTGGTAAAAGGTTAATTAGATTCGTTTCCATAACTCATTTATTGTTAAGAAAAAGAAGAAGCGTACTGTAAATTTTATGCTTTATTTGGCTCCAAAAAGGATGGAAGGTTCTCACTAAGAATTTGTATATCTTATAAGATATCTTAACACATTGAAATGAAAAGGAATTACCTAAATTTTTTATTCCGTTTAGGATGGTAAGCAACTGGATGTTCAACACATTAAATATTAAATTTGGCAAAAATGGAAAGAAAATCATGCGAAATTATTTTAAATCGCAGGAACTACTATTTTATGCGTACACCAAGATCTGCATTGCGTGGTACATTCAATTCTGGGAAAAGAAGTATTTTGCATTGCGAATAGTGGTAAAACGTAAATTGAAAATCATTTACAAACAATCTAACATGATCGTATCTTATCTGCACCAATTTCAACAACACAGTGAATCATTCACTCCGCTTAATGAAAGGCGATTTAAAGGTTAGTAATTTTGTTTCTACTTATTCTGACGCATTAAACCACCAAGAAATAAAATTAATGGCTCATTGTTGTACGATATTTTTCATATTGAACTGGAATACACGTTAAAATATCTGAAGTAAATGAATTACCAGGTGAAACACCTGATATCGTCTCTGATTATATTTTGACTGAGTTGGAAAAAATTATTTAGAAACCAAGATACTTGGATTTTATCCTGACAATACTAATACTAATTTTGGAGAAATGCGATGAAGACGAAAAACATTTTTACTGAGCTGAGGTCGTATTGGGGAGAAAAAAATCTTGTGGGAATTGGCTGTGCCACTCATGTTATAAACAATGCGATTCAAACTGCAGCCGATTTTATGAATATTTTTATATCTACACAATGCGTGTTAATGAATTGAAAGAATTTTGTAAACTTGTAGAGATCGAATATAAGAAAGTCTTCGGATATAGTTGATTAGCGCTGCGGTGCCCTATTGAGTGAGTTCTACAAATATATTCCGCCCTAGCACCGTATGACACGTGTTTTCAGTATGTAGAAGAATGAGAAGGTCCAATGAAAGAAATGGAGAATTCAACTGGATTTTGTTAAATAGTCAACAAGATTCAAATTTTTTGCCGTTTCATCGTTTCCTGATATCGGTTTGGTAGGAAACGACCGATTCGACGAAACGGATAATGATGTTTCTTTTACCAAGTTGGTATTGTTTATGTCCACCATGAGCCAACGTGTCTTTTCTACTGCAAACAATATCTGGTCCAACGAGAAAACTCAATTGGGAACTTTATAATTTTTATCAAACTTACACGCAATTTTATAAAAATATCCAAGAAAAATTCAATTCACACATTACCAAAATATAAAAAGTAACCCACACAACGTAGTGCAGGAACAAACTCGGACCACCACACAACTGGCACTGTATTATTAGCCTAAGAAAATTAGAAAAAAATTGGGCAAATAAGTGAAATGTAACATAACCAGCTGAAATTTGGTATAATGACTCCCCATCCCTCCGACGCTTGCGTTCTGAGATATACAGGGTGTAAGGGAAAAATTAAAAAAAATTGAAAATTTTTTTAATAAGCAATCCTTCTTAAAGAAACAGTAAATGAATAAAAATTGAGTAAAAAGCAGCAAAAAAAGTGGAAAAGAAAAATATTTCCCCAGCTTTTGCGATGTCATGTTCAGCTCGAGGATCGTTGAATACCGAAACGGTTTTTCTCAACTCTGTATCACTTAAACAGTTGTTACTTTTCCTTTTATGAAGAAAGCTGATGTATCACAACCTGACATTGCATGTGCAAAAAGTAATACATCTTTCAAAGGTGCTGGGCCTCTGTTTCCTCTGTGTTTCCTCTTCAGTTTCATGTCTCCGAAACTGCCAATAACATTTTTCATAGACTCCTGGCCAATATCTAGAGCCCTATCACAGATGAACTCATCACCAAGTAATCCAGTGGCCAAGGATACCAGTTCATTTTTTCGTCTAGATACAAATGGATTGTGATTTGATAACCAGTCCCGTAAAATAACGTACCTAGTCTTTTTTTATTACATTATTTCTGAAGTAAGTACGTATAGAGGTCGTCTACTAGCGGTTGGCGAGACTACCTAGCTGTTGAGACCCTAAATACACATTCTTGAGCTTCTTAGGATAATTGACATTAACGTAAAAGTGCAAGTTGTGGAAATCCAGTGGCGTTACAGTAATTACACCAGTGAAAGTGATGACGAATATTATAATGACAGTGATTAACGTGAAAACAGTAAATGTTCATTAGTTGCCCTTATGTATGTATGTAGTAGTTTGTATAATAGCATCTAATAAAAAGTAGTAACCTGTTAATTTAAAAATTTGGTGTAATCACTTTCACGCCACTGGATTTCCCCAACTTGCACGTTGTCAATAAATTATCCTAAGAAACTTAAGTATGAGTATTTGGTGTCCCAACAGCCAGGTAGTCTCGCCAACCGCTAGTAAACGACCTAGGTGGTATAGGTACTTACTCACCATTTGGAGACTTATTTTTAAAAACTTTGGGGGTGGAGGGGGGGTCGCCCGATTACACATTTTTAATCTAATTTTCAATTTTTACTGGGCCTCTTCTTACTCCCCGTAGTGCCTAACCACAATTGACGCGTACCGCTTTTCAATTCCAACAATTGTGTTTTTTCCTCGTGATTTTTTATTTTTTATCATTACCATTGAGGCTTAACTGCTGCGGTCTGCTACACCTAATGCTGTAAATCCATCCGCATACCACATTCACACCTTCAACGCCTCCGCTACGCGTACCAAATTTACATACACATAAAGACCCAAGAATTTGAACATACCTACTACAGCTTGATTTTCTCTAGCGTTGAATGTAAGATCTCAATGTTTTGAACTGAAAAAAATTCATCCAATTTCACAATGTGGTTACTACTGTAATTGGGCAAATGGTAAAAATGCCAAGGATGCTTACTTTAAAATCTGAATGCAGTAGCAAAAAAAATATTAATAAATAAATTAATGTGTAATAAATTAATTCGTCGTTGTTTGTAAATGTTGTACTCAATAGCTAATATCCGGAGTGGGCGGTGAATTTACTTGTGTATACAATATATGATACAGTAGCCGTTTATAGTTTGGTCGATGCAAAGGGCGCTCTGCCAATTCATTCCCGCTGAATAACTCGAGTTTAAAACTGCTCACTTATTTTTCAAACGGTTTCAAGTTTAGTGACAATTTGCCGTACTATTTTTACTTTCATTCAAAGAATATAAGATGGTTTCGGTGTACATCCTTCTCACAATTCTATTTATTTCGTCAGGTGGGTCTTTAAATTATTTTATACTTATGTTATACTTACTTATTTACGGAACTTATATATTTGCATATCGATAATAATTGTAACATGTCAAGTTTAATTTTCTTTTAATTTGATTTAATTATCCTTATGGACAAATAAATGAAATTTAAAAAAAAATTGTCCATACATTCTTTATTATGACATTTTGTACTTTTTGATAAAAGGTCAAAAATGTAATAGTTGTAATATGTGAGACTAATCCGAATTAAGTGATTAAACAATAATGTTAAACTTGGCATTGATAATGAATTAAATAATGTTAATCAATTCAAATCATTTTTCCATTTTTAAAGCTGACATTTCGTAATGTAAGGATTACGTATTTAAGAAGAAACCAAGTAAGTGAAATTCAATTATAAAACGAAATTAAAAGGTTCATCGATACAATTCAAACGCATTTTAAAATTTTAGATTTCCTAATTATCTGCACGGAAATCTGAAATTAGTTTCTAAACGTTTAGCATTTTAAATACTACTATAAGTACACAAAACGACGTTTCTATAATTACCGAAGTATGCAGATTAAACTATATACCAACATTTTAAAATAGGTAATTGCGATTGTTAACAGTGTAAAATGTTTTTGTAATTATTGTTTATTTCATGAAACTAGATAAAACTATGCAAAAATGGAGCATAGTAATTTAATGGTAATAAATAAAATAATATCTATTACATAACGAAAATAACGAGCACCTTTTCCCGGTGATACGTACCTACGTGTTATACTGCAAAATTGATTACCTATTATTATTTAACTTATTAAAAATGTAGAATGCTTCTTTTTATAGAGAACTAGACAACTTTTACTAATCCGTTTTTTGTTAAACAAAAAAGATCGTTATCCGAGCATAAAAACAAAGCCATTTACTTCCTATTCATACTTTCTTGCAATGTTAATAAAAAAAACCAAAAATCTTTAGCGATAAAATTTCTCGTGTCATTAAACCGCACCTTGAGACGGATTTGTAATGATTAATTGCTCCAGACAAGGATTGCTTTTCAGTTCAATTTTCTAATTAATTTGTATGAGATTTATGTTAACTATTTCTTGAATTCTTTTAACAAATTATTGTAATTAATTAAGAAATAAAGTGGATGGTTAAAACCTTTTCGGAGATTAAAGCAGACCATTTCTATACTTTACCATATTGCGAAATACTCATTTTGTGCATTTAAATCTGGACCGGGGGCTGTCGCCTTAACTAGATTCATTTTTCTTTTTTATTATTATATTACAAAGAGATATTGTGTCATCGGAAATTATTTTCACTTATATGGAATGATAGGTTTAGCCTTGGCGTTATGAGAATATATTTTTTTGGATAATCATCCATGCGTTATTGCATTATAGGTTGTACACCGTAGTTGATACCTAGAAGGCTACGTTTAGGGTTATTAAATTATTTGTCCATAACATTTTCTTAATAATTGCATCAGTTCCTTTTGTGTTAGTGCTATGCTATATGGTTAAAACAATTTATGCCATCCAGTACCTGATGCAGGGGGCCATAAAGCTATGTGAATGCACTCCATTTGAAAGAACTGGAGCTCTTGTGACCGTTGAAATACACAACACTGAAAACATCAAAAAACTACCAATTTATCTATTAAATCAAATGCGTTTCAACAGCGAAGCTGTCATCATCAACGAACAACTGTTCAGCTGATTAAGACTCACTGTTGGTGTTTTCAAGGTTATTGTAGTCAATTTGTTGTTATTCATAGAATTCAAAAATTTCTGATACATAGATGTATTTTACTTTGACACTAAATAAGGCGCCTTAGCTACAGATTCCTGGAATAAAAATATAATTTAACCCAATGTTATATCCCAATTATATCTAAAATCGGCTTTAATGCATTTTGTGTAATTCGTATATTAGGTACTTCCCGAGTACGAAGTAAAAGGGAAGTATTGTATTAGTGTTCCAAAAAAAAAATTGACCTATGCAAATTTTTACATATCTTTGCGTTTCTGAATACGTAGATTCAAAAAATGAAAAAAAAAATTCCGTCTGTCGTCTGTAGTCTGCAGTCTGTCCGTACACATTTTCTTGCAACGCTCTAAACTCAGAAACTATTAAAGTTATCGAAATGCGGTTTCTCCAATCGATTGCATTCGGGCTAATGACCAAAATTCTGATATTACCTTTGATGACGTCACTTCCGGTATGAGGTACAATGGCGGCACTCATTTTTTTTATAAGATAAAGTTGCAGTTTTTTTATGTAGTTTAAAAGAATATTTTTTTCTGAATTCAGCAATTGTAATTGTGCTATACTTATTTTTTGATAAAAGTGTTAATACCTACGTGGCAACTTGTCAGAATTTTTTTAAAAAATGAATTTCGATTATTGAATATTTTGTATTAGTACTGACACTAATAAATTTTATGTTACGATATCAGAAATTATAAAAATCAATTTATAATCAAAATTAGTTCTTTTTTTTTTAATTTATGTCTTTAACGAGATACAATGTTAACTTATTACATAAATATCCTTAGCTCGATCCTGGTCATATTTTTAAATTTTTGTTGAACCCCACGGATACCCTTTCTTTAACTTACTTAATAGATACATATTCGTGTTTTTTATGCTGAAGCGAAAGGCAGTATCCACAAGAGCTCTAATTTTTCAACGTCAAGGAAAGGAAATAGAATGTGTATCCTTTAAAAGTGTCATCATCGTCGTTGTTGTTTAGAATAATACTTTTTCACTGCGATATTCCACAATTTACTTACTCGCTTATTTAATCTTGAAACTCTTGCACCTTTCGGTGTCGAGTTATGTTGGAATTGAATTTTTTCCATCTGTGATCTCTCTTTTTCCATCTACGTCTACTCGTCTGCCTTTCTTCTTTTCCCCTTATTTCTCTCGTTTCAAATATCTGTTTTACTATTTTATCTTCATTCCTTCTCATTACGTACTAAGTTGACCTTGTTCTATGGTTGTCTCGGCAGGGATTAGATTTAGCTTTTCATATACTGTCGTCTCGAACAAATTCAGCCATTCATTTTTTGCCTTTCTTTCTCTTATTGAAAACATTATAACTTGTATCATGCAAATATTAACCTCAACAACAACTTCACCTAAAATCAAACTATATTTTATTTGGACTGGAATACATTCGTCGATATATATTTTTTCGAATAAATAGATATTAAAATCGTAGCACACTTTCTTCTCAGAATAAACACAATTTTATTACGTACTGGCTGGACATTCATGCTGTTTGGAGTTCTCGAAAGGGGATGGAAAAGATTTTGGGAAAACCTATAATTTAGGAAATTTAGGGGTTTTGATGATAATTTTATTAGTTAAAGGTGAAAATAACGCCTTCCACAATAAACAGAATAAATCGCAAGTTAATAACTTCATTGGCATAAATCCGGATTAAGTCTGTAGAACATGCAAACGTGTCACCGTTAGAAAATATATTGAATGAGGTGTGTAACAACACTTATTTGAGTAAGCTCCGACCTCTCAGCTTACCTGTGTAAAACATTTACGCCATTAATGGAGTTAGAAAGAATTGGTCTAGCAAAGAACTGCTCTCAGTTATAAAATTGTTCTGCTGCCAAGTGTTTTTTTATCGGCCAAGAAATTTAAAAGTGGAACGTGACTAATTTACATTTCCCTAAGAAAAATAGGTAATGTAAAAATCGCATAAATCGCTTCCTATGCATGCAAAAATCTCTTCTCCGTTGGAATTCAAGCAGCAATTTGGATTTCATTTGAAATAGTCTCAACCTTCGCAAATGTGGGTGACTACACAATATTGTACAATATTAAAAATGTATGTATCACCATCAAAATAGGCCGCTTTGTTAAATAAAAAGTTGATAGTCAACCTTAGTGGCACTACACAAGCTACATTCTTCAACGTGCAGTGGAAGTAGAGCTTCGTACAGAAAGGATAATATGCAATACCCCAAAAACTTATTCAGTCAAACAAGCTGCTAGAATATAAAGCATTGGGGTGCATAGTGCAAGAACTATTATATCACCTATATAACAACAGAGAACTGTGTGTGGGTTTTCTGTCCGCCGAAAGTTTCGAACGGAGAAGGAATATCATCAGGAAAAGCAAATGACGCCAAAGCGACTTGAAGAACCCGTGACCCTCTGTGCGAAAGCTCGTCTGCCTAACCACTAGAGTCTAGTGGTTAGGCAGGCGAGCTAATGGTCTAGTGACTAGACCATTAGGAAATTGCTGGGCAATTCGTTCGAGCTGTACTATACCTATAGTTTTCCATTTTTCAAGATATTTTTAATAATTTTTTAGTCTAACGTAGCTGTACTGTCATCTGACTTTTAAAGTATATTGTTAGAAATCGTGCAGAAAATCAGAAAAAAATTTAAAATTCCAAAAATAATGGCGCAGAGTAACGTGCGAGAGCGTTTATAATGATTTGAATAAAACAGTATCGTATGTACTGATAATTATAGTCATGTTGGCATAAGAGGGAACGATATAGTACATCTTAAAGGAATCCGATGGATCACAAAGGGGAATAATTGTAATTGTTAATTTTCGAAAAGGCTTGATAATGGGAAATGTTTTCCCGAAAGATGTCGCCACTTTAGAACCGATAATTACCATTTACTGAATTATACGAAAAGTGTAAGGGGTTGGTTGTGTGGTTTCAGTACAATTAACGATATAGTAGATGAAAGTTCTACGTTTGGCCACAAAATACAATACAGCATACTGTACCTGGGCAACTGGGCGACGTACCTACAAAGCTTCTACAAAAAACAAAACTATGGGACGAAGTCGCAAAGAAAACTAAAAGAAATAAACCTATACATATATGTATAAATAATACTGAATATTCAAAAACCCTTACACAACTATGACAAAAATACTCGCTCGTCTACGCATAGGCCATTGCCACTTGGCGCCCAACTACGTGCAATAAAAAAAATAATAAGAAAAGAATTGAGCCGAGGTTTAGGTTAGCGTAATCGTTCGTATTACCTCCAAAGTTCTTCAGTAAATCAGAAAAGCTTGGAGGCTTATCAAAATCTGAAGAAGAATTTGCACTTCTGTATGTAAAGTAATCATACACGCGATGGTAGCAAAAATTGAAGGAAGGTTCAACTGAAATGAACGGATAATGAAAGAAGCAACATATTTCAATCCGAAGAACTTCCTGGATTACGGTTTATTACATCTTGCGGTGAAAGAAAAATAAATTTGAACATAAAATTAAAAACATAATTTTATCTAACCTAGTAAATCTAAATAGATATAAATTTGTTGCCAACATTAAATAATTGCGAATTTACTCAAATATTGGATAACTATATAATAGTTGTATAGAATTTCGTTTTTTGCACGTGTATAATTATGTAAACAGAATCGATATAATATCAATTTGTTTCTTTCGCAAAAATGAAATTCCGATATACCACACATATTCGAAAGTGCAGTGTAAATAAACACTGATTGAAAGTTTTTGATACCACTTTTTTTACACATCCTTTCATTTCTGTGAATTATGTTTTGTTAAAGAATAAGATTTAACAAATAGTAGTTCATTTATTTTTTAAAAGGATTTGGTTGATTAATGTATAGGTGAAAGTACCTTGCTTCTTAGCAAGAACAGATCTCTTTAATGTAGTTGTGGAAGTATTAAAAACCTGTACTTACCTAGGTAGGTACTTAGCTAATCAAAAATCTAATTGAAATAAAGATATCTTTACCTAGGAATCAATTAAATCTAAAAAATAATTCATTTCAACTTGATAGTTAAGATTGTTTTGCTTCGATGTTAGTTTCTTATATCTGTATTCTTCTTCTTATTACCTTGTATCTAATACTTTATGAGACACTTTATATTTTTGAATTCCTTCCTATATGATCAGTTCAGACGAGATCAAGACAAACTTTCGAGATAAGACGGGAAACGAAACTAGACTCACAGTAAATCACATCTCGTCTCGTCCCCTGGTTTTAGTTATTGTATGGAATTTAGCTCGATGAATTCAGCATCATACTTGTAGATATCGTAACCTAATAATATATTAGGTGCAAATAGCAATGTTAGAGTGAACACTTAAACACTAGAAAAGATTTTGTAAATATTTGACAAGCGCCACATTAGGTTTTTGTTCTAATTAAGAAATGTGATTGTTTACCAATGGACATAAATATTTTTGATTCACAAACGATAGTGAATGATCAAGCAATTGCACGAGCTGTAAAATTACTTTTTGTAAGCGTTGAACATACTATTGCTTCGAAGAGAACATTAGTAAACTAAATGAAATTGAAAATTATATAGTTTTAGTTATATTATTTTAATAACAATTCCACTAAAATCTTTGTTCAAAAATATCGTCACTGGTTCACTAAATGAAAAATCTAAAAATGAAAACTCTAAGGTTCCAGATCTTAAGTTTGGATCATTTTTACTGACCTAAATTATTAATGAAATAGTTGTAAGATTATAAATATATGAGAAGGTACTTTGCTGTGGAAATCACATCCAACGTTCTGCGTAAGAAACGCCTCTTAGAAAAACAGTGATTTGTCATTAACGAACGAGTACTAGTAGAATTTATAATATAGCTACGTAATGATAGTAAACAATTTCGTGTTTTTTAAATAAACTATTGATTTGGTATTCTGTTTCGTTCACATTACATTCTTTAACAACAATGTAAACAGTTTCTTCTTATAGAATAAAAATTTTGTATTCACTAATCAACTATTACCAGTCATAAATTTTAATCGTATTGAAAGGTCAAGTCTTTATCATGCAAGGGATTATAAACCTCTTTTCCGGAGTATCATAATATTTTTAATGTCGCACACTACTATCCATTTAAATTATTGCCACTGGAATTTGTAGTAATTTGTGAGAAATCGAAACATTATAGCAACAGCACCAGTGACACATTTTCCATTAATGTTAATGACTTCTTTCTTTATCCTCATATTCATGACTTCATGAGACAGCAAGCGGAGAAGAGTTACTTCATTTTGATATAATAGACACTCTTTATTCACGACCCACGTTTTACTTCCTCTCCGAAATGGTCAGGTTCGAACGTGCGTATTTGTAGATCCTGACATAAATCTTTTACACTACTAGAAGTAAATTTGGCAAATTGTTTAGCTACATCACTTCTGAGCTACAAGATCAAGGCCAAATCGTGTGTTTAGAACATATTTCTTGACTTAGCATATTATCCATTAGAGATGAAAACATTAGATTTACTTCCATTTACTTTTGACTACGTAGGACAAAGAACAAGGATAACGTTATCTGTGATCTAAAAATCGGATGTATGACATTTTGTCTATTACTTCATCTTCTTATTTCAGTAGCAAGTTCCAACAAATGGAATAAAGAATATCAAACAGCATTCCTTTCCTTCATTCATTAAAATTGTAGTTAGTATAACTATTTCTTCCCAAGAAAAAGTAATTTTATTTTTTAATCGTTTAATGGACCTTCTATGGTCTACTTTCTATTTAATTTCCCACTAATACATGTGTTTTGTCACGATATTATTATAATAGGTACGCGTCATTTTTAACAATAATAAACAATACAGGGTGTTTCAAAAAGTTGTAGCGGGCTATGCATAACCGGATTCTACACGTGAAAATAAATCTAAAATGTTCAGCAACATTTTTATGATTTCGGCTTAGTTAAGCCGTAATCAACCATTCTGTATTATCTTCAAAATAATTATTATTTCAAAAACCCTTCAACATATTTTTATGAAATTTGGCATATGTCTTCATTTGTCAGAAGTCTACAATTTCCAAAATTACTTTTTTTCAAAATTATCAATTTTCAAAATGGCGTACATACAAAAACTGCTAAATAAAATTAGGTATGTATTAATAATTTAAATATTTATTACAATATTCTTCCTCCTTTTTCGAATGTATTATCACAGATAAGTATATCTGTGGTATTATCGTTTAAGGACGTTGGTAATCAACATGGCCCCCTTCCACGTTTCAAGTTTTTCAAGCCAAAACGCACGGCGCTTTGCTGAAGTTCTTCTTCCTTGCACCTTTCTCAGTATGACCTATTTCATCAACTCGTATTTCTCGTTTCTTAGCATGTGTTCAAAGTAGCTCTTTTTATTTTTTTTACTGTGGTGAGCATGTTTTATCTTCTTTCGTGGTTTTTAATATATCAGTGTTTTATTATATGTTGTGTACGTGAAACCTTCCACATTCTTCGATAGCACTACATTTCAAAACTGGCAAATCTCTTTTCTCTTCCTGTAATTGTCCAAGTGTCAACTCCGTAGAGCAGAAACGCGTATAACCGAAAATATGTAGAATCCCATTATCTATTTACGCACTATAAAACAAGCAAAGCTGAAGAATTGTTAATTAAAAATATCCTGCTATAGATAACTATAATTCTCTGGTATCGAGACCTGGTCTATTGAATTTCGAAATATACAATAAAGCTCGTAACATTCATTATTCGCTCGAGATATAGTCCGTGCGTTGCAAGTACTCGTCGGGTTATTCTGTGCACACGTTCTTAATTTAGAAGAGAAAATACATTTAAAATAATTATGTCCACAATAGCTTATTGTCAGCGGCGCCGCGCCGAGTTACTTACATTGACTTCTACTTTACATAAAGTGTGAATTATAAATATACGCAATAAACGAAATTCAATTATTGTTCCATTGTGTAAGCAAAATTGATTTAATTAAGTGCGTGATAGTAGAATTTTGATAGAGGTACTTTTTTGTGGCCCAGAAAAATACTTACAGCTCGCAGAGTGCAAATTCTCTTCACAAACTTGCTGTGTACCTACATATGCTTTAGTCGTTAATATGGTATTACGAAATCTTCGATTTATAATGATGTAATCAGTCTGGTTTCTTACCATAATCCCATCATCACCTGTACATTCCATGTATACAATATCTTCAATGGTTTGTACCATGTGTTTTTGATAATGAACTCGATGTCTTTGCAGATTTGGAACAATTCTCAATCCTCTCTCATTCATTGTATCTCTTCTTAGTATTGAAATCGCTTAAAACTATCAACTTCTTCCTTTTTGATTTCATTCAGTGTTTTTTTGTTTCATCATGGAAATTGTCTTTTTTTCTTCTGTGTTAGTAGATGTTAGTACATATATTGAAATGATATTTATATTGCATGGCATAGCGCTAAATTTATGTATCGTATAATTGTATCCGTGAGCGATACGAATTCTCTGACTAACCTTTCTGTTTCTTTGTGGAGTGTTTACTCAAAAATAATAAAAAAACATAATTTTTAACTACTATTGATTCGCCTTTAGAGCCGATTTTACACTTCTAGGACAAATGGGTACCCTTAACTCTTTACTAATTCGTATAACAGAAGTTGTGTAGGAAGCGACTGTTTTTTCCGGAAATCGTACGGTTCCTATCTACGTTAACCGCTTAAGTGTCGCCAGCCACTTTCTAACCCGTGGTGGTGCAGGTTAAATTGTCTACGACATTTCGGCATTTCTTAAGCTCGTCATAGGGTTAGAGAGCTTTAATTGTTAACGAAATGCCAATGATGATCATGCTTGTTCTGTGATTAATAAACGTACCTATCTGTAACTATTTAGCAAACTATTTCCTTTGTACTTTTGCATCATTTGAAATGTTTACTTCTTATAACTTCACCTTATTCTCTTCATCTTCATCTATTGTAGGTACATTTCAGTTGCTTCGTACAATTTTTTCTGAATAATGTTACCAATATTTGTTCTTTAACTATACTTGCATAGTCGGAACCTTTCTCGATTCTAATTGTATAAATGAACCAATTTTTAAAGGTTATATTGCAACTAGATTTGAGCAAAAATACTTATTAGGCACTTTTTTTAATCCAAGGATTTATAAGCAGATCATTAGTGCAAGAAAAAAGCGAAACTAGGTAACTGATGAGGGTCAGCTTAACTGACCCTCACAATTGCTTGTGTAGTAATTGGTACAGATTTAAAAATCGCCGATAACCCCACTGAACTTAACACAGTTGGTTCGGCGATTTCTTAAAATCAAGGATAGCACTTTGTAATTATTTCCTTGGAAACACGAAACACATTTGACATTTTCAATATATTACTTAATTATGAATCAATCTTCTGCAGACTAATCAACGAAAATTAAAACCACGCAGACTAACTTGATTAATATTAAATAGCATACATGAATAAAAAGCAAGATTATGTAATTTTCCGTAGTTTAAACGCGAATTCCGTTCGGTGTTCATTTCAACACGTAGTTAATTATAGCATTTACATGTACATAAACAAGAAATCTTACAGAGCAAGTAAATCTTTCATTAGTGAACAAACTAAATAATTGGTTCACATTATTCGTTGACATATTATCAAACAGTTTACACATTTTTATAAAATCCAATACAATCCTGTGAAGAGTAATCATCACCGCGTATTATATCTCTCTAAAATTATCCTTTGAGTAGTCATGTGTGACATTAGATTTGTGCATAGGTAATTTCTAATTTGTTTCTATGGTGATAGATTTTTATGGATTAAAATATTAAGGAAATCGCGGGCTAACCTGTTTAAAATTGATGAGCATATTATGTAAATGTTGGAAATTGTTGACATTTTTCATATATTATTCAAGACACTTTTGATTAAATGCAAGTCAATCAATAAAACAGTATTTAATTAAAATCTTGATGAGTTACAATAATGAATATTCAATTTTTCAACATAACATTTGATTCCTTTTTACAATGAAGCTGTGTCGAAATCGATTTAATGGCATTGCCATATGTTTTGTAATACGTCCAGGAGGTAGCATTTTTCAGTCTTAAAGATTGCTGAAGAAAATAGTAGTAGGTACAATTTTGGTTATGTTTACAGTAAAATATTAAGAACTGAAATAGTTGCAAAGTATCGTAGAAAATAAAACATCTTCTTTTTGTTTAAAAACAAACTGTTGGTTATTTCACTTTAAAACGGTAACAAAAATTGTCCTTTAGCTTTTGTTCGTTGGTATTGATTAGAATCTGATGTTTTCATTTCACTGAACAGCACGTCCTTGTACAATGAATAATTTACTCCGTTGTCTGTAATAGACAAGATAAATTTATTAATACAGTATTCACATTACTGAATTGTTTAAAATTTGTAATTGAAAGGAAACGTGTCCACACTTGTCTACAGGTCTAGTGTTAATAAGCGATTTGCCACGTCATACAGATATTTCCACATCTTAATTACATCCAAATGTATTTTGTGCTAGTTATGGTTGCAAATTGTCCTATAAGCGTTTGTACCATGTATTGATTAGTAATTGTATTTGATTCTTGATGAACAACCCCAACATTTGGAGCTTTTTGCTGCACACGTGAAAATAGGGAAAACAATTTTTTTTATAATTTCAAAAAGAAAAAGAAAATTTTTCTGAATTGAACAATGTATAAATTTCAAATTTTGATTTGGAATTTATTTAAATAAACAATAATTTAATGTCTTAATAGCAATAGAAGAAATATTTGATAGGTATCATTAACAAAACAAAACTGCACATCATCTGTCAACAATTTTTTAATGTTTTAAGTAACAAAAACATAATAAGATGATTTATTTTGTCATTATTCGATCACTATGGTATTGAATTTCACAAATTAATAACGATATGTTATTAAAACATTAAACTATTGTTTATTTAAATAAATTCATATCAAAATTTGAAATTTATACATCGTTGAATTCAGAAAAATTTTCTCTTTTTCAAATTTTAAACAAAAATTGTTAACGCTATTACAAAAAAAAATTTGTTTTGTTCACCAAAATGGCTGTACAAAAAAATGTTTTTTGCCCTATAATATGGAATAGGTAATACTCAATAACTTTCAATTTAAATGTTTTTTCCTAACGTTATTAGTTTAAGGAAATATCGTCTGGACATTGCAAGCCAAACCACCCTGTATATAAGTACATTAATGAAAGAAGTAGGTATATTTTGAACTCAATTGGGAAGTTAAACAATGGTGTTTTAGTTACAATTGAAGTTACTAAGATATCAACCCAAAGACTAGATGATCTACAATGTTGAGTTTCAGTTTGGTATCGTACAAGCGTCGACTCAGTATTTATATAAACTGTATACCATCCGCATAGAGTGCATCAACGTATCAATGTGAAAAACAAAATGTCTACAGAAAATAGACTCAATATACAGGGTGACCCAGGGCTGTGTGATTGGTCAATAACTTTTTTGCTATTCAAGATATCGACATGCGGTTTTCACCGCCAAGTAAGCACACTTATACTGCACATTATAAAAATATTTTGATTATATACAGAGTGTTCCTATACAGGGTGGTGAACCAAAGTTATGTTTTTTTAAATGGGACACCTTGTATATTTCTACATTATTAGTTTTTACATGAAAAAATAATGGCACTTTGTATAGGTCAATATGGCTCTAGTTCTCTCCGTTTCGGCGTTATTCAACGTTTTGTTCGAAAAAAGACTCATATTTCATGGATCACTGCCCAGTAGCCCATGGATGTTTTTCGAAAAACTTGCCACAGAAAATTTTAGAATAACTTGGAATTTTAATAAATAGTCGACTTTTGGTCCATGCATGCACACACTATACAGGGTACGCTGAAACGCAAAAAGTCGAATAACTCTTTTTTTATAAATGGAACACCCTGTATTTCTGTTCACGAGTCGATTAAGTTTTTTATAAGCTTTCCACTGATATGAAATTTGTATGGTCAATTATGAATAGTTACTGAGATTTTCTGGAAAAACTATTGTAATTATGAAGAAGTTGTTGATTTTTGCAAGTAGGCTGCTATCAGCGAATATCGCAACTGATATGACAGTCAATTTAGATGCTAGTGTGATCCACATTGTTACTGTTGCACATTTTTGCTCGACACTAAAATGAATTACACACATCAAGAATTAATCAATATGGTTTACTTGTACAAAGGCGTCGCCACACAATTTTCCCGGGGGGGGGGGGGGGGGGCAAGCACTATTGGGAGTTCGTGTTTATTTTAATTTTAAATAACTTGCCTTTTATCCCCGGGGGGTGGGGGCGATGGCCCCCCTTGGCGGCGCCCCTGTTACTGTATTGGTGAAGCCGATCGAAATGTTTTGTTAGCCAGTAGAATATACCATCAGAAATCTCCCGATGCGAGAGTACCACGAGTCATTTCTTTTCAAAACTTAGAAACCGATTTGAAGAATCTGGCAGCATTAAATATGGGAAGAAGGAGATATTGGGAGGGAGGATTGATGAAGAAACTCAAGTGGATGTTTTACTCGTGTTGCAAGAAATCTAAATTAACTGTCATATCACTTGCGATATTCGCTGATAGCAGCCTACTTGCAAAAATCAACAACTTCTTCATAATTACAATAGTTTTTCCAGAAAATCTCAGTAACTATTCATAATTGACCATACAAATTGCATATCAGTGGAAAGCTTATAAAAAACTTAATCGACTCGTGAACAGAAATACAGGGCGTTCCATTTATAAAAAAGAGTTATTCGACTTTTTGCGTTTCAGCGCACCCTGTATAGTGTGTGCATGCATGGACCAAAAGTCGACTATTTATTAAAATTCCAAGTTATTCTAAAATTTTCTGTGGCAAGTTTTTCGAAAAACATCCATGGGCTACTGGGCAGTGATCCATGAAATATGAGTCTTTTTTCGAACAAAACGTTGAATAACGCCGAAACGGAGAGAGTTAGAGCCATAGTGACCTATACAAAGTGCCATTATTTTTTCATGTAAAAACTAATAATGTAAAAATATACAGGGTGTCCCATTTAAAAAAACATAACTTTGGTTCGCCACCCTGTATAGGAACACTCTGTATATAATCAAAATATTTTTATAATGTGCAGTATAAGTGTGCTTACTTGGCGGTGAAAACCGCATGTCGATATCTTGAATAGCAAAAAAGTTATTGACCAATCACACAGCCCTGGGTCACCCTGTATAGAAATAGATTCAATTTTATGTATAACTCAATTCAAATCCTTCTAGAGTCTTGCAAGTTATCTAGATACTTTTTGAGAAATAGATCCGACAGTTATTGTCTTATGTAGCTTATTTTGTTTTGAATATTCTAGAAAAAGCAAGACAAGTGGAAAATTTAGAATGGTTTACTCTGGATTTCATTAGCAAGAAGAAAAGAAAGTGGGTTGTTTAGGTATTACTTTCGGATACGGGGCACCCCAACTGTTTTATAGAAAACACAAAGCATGTTGGATGCAGTAATTTAAAGAATTTTGTTTGCATCAGCATTTAGAATTTACCCGGAAATCGTCTTGGAAACAACATTTAATAATAATAATAATAATAATAGGCTTTATTTGGGTAAAGAATTAAAGATAAAAATAGAAAAATAAGTAATGTTACATTACTAAACCCAAAGGGCGAAGTTCAGATAGGTTTTTTTTTAAAAAAAAAAAACCATCTGCTGTTCCACTTAACCCTTTTCCTCCTTATTTACGCGCAAGAAAATTGAATTGTCCGGACTAGTACTGTAAAGACTTTACAGGACGCAAACTATAGTTTGTAACTATATAGTTACCAACAAAATTGACAAACTAATTGATTTTTGTGGAATTTGTAAACAAAAACAATTTTTCTAAAATTTGTAAATTTCGTCTTTATTTGCGATTTCCGGAACAATTTAATACAAAACACTTCAGTTACTTGACTCGGAGCTTTAAAATACTCGGCACAAGGTGCCTCTTAATTCAGTTTAGTTCCTCTTCAGTAATGTGAGATTTTCCTGACTTATGTAAATAACTATTATTAGTTATTACTATATGATTTCATTGGTTATAGTGTTAGTGTATGGAAACGCCTTAGTGACAGTATTAAGATATCGAATAGGTACATTCGCCATTTATGCATACCTGCAACAATAATAAGGTAAAGTAACAAAAAGTAGGTAAATGGCAAAATACAACTTAGGTATTCTTTCGTATCAGCCACAGTTCATGCTTTTCCCCAGAGCTTTGCAAAGTATTTTGTGTTACACATTATTTCCGCAAACATTTACATTGTATGTATTATTATTTAAAAAATATTAATGATTTAATCTCCTATGTGAAGAATTTCCCATTTGGAGTTCACAGTGTAATTACCAGTGCAGTTTTTAGAATCATTTTTAAATACGTAATTACTAATTTGATCAATTAGATACAAAATTTGCATAAGTATGATATACAATTGCAAGATATTCCTGAATTACGCAATCAATCTCTAATAAGCATAATGATAAAATCATTAATTACCGTATAATGCAATGTTAATAAACACATGGGAAAAAGTGGCACAGGTAAATGTTTATACCATCGATTACTATATTATTTATCCATTTGAAGTCCTTTGTTGCGTTATTTGTATTGTATTAAGAAAAAGATTTGTTACATACCTTGCACAAATAGACCTTAGAGTACAATTAAAATGTTGTTTGAATACGGCGTGCGTAATTACATAAGTAGGTACTGTGGAATAATTATTTAATTGAAATCGTTAGAAACTAGAATTACTTAAATAAGTTGGCAATTAAAAATCTATTATAACTTCCTACATCGACACAGAATAAGACATCTGGTTAGATCCGCACGTAACTTAAGTAAGCGATTTTGATGATTACGGAAGTAATTAATTCCTTTAGTACGCTACGAAGGGCATAGAAAAATGCGTTTATAATACAAATTGTTTACTCATTTTGTGCTAATTCATTGTCATACTTTATTTAAATGGTTAGTTGTGAACCTCTGTAATATAAAAGCAACAGAGGTGGATGTATTTGTACATTTCTAATTGGATTTATTATTTCCAGTTCCGGGAGGATATGGTTCAAAGTGGAATCACATCGACCAAGGTAAGTACTATAAAGCGATTGCATGCAATAGTTTTTATTTGATATTTTGACTTTGCTTTAATATGTTATTCTTCAGTTTTGTCTCGAGTCACATCATAGTGTTCGGACCAACTATGGTACAACAAAATAAGGTAACATGCGCACATATGATGTATGTGGAGTGGACTCAGCGATACGATATTCATACCAATTAGTTATTATCATTAATTGGGCTAGTCTAGAATAATGTTTCTACCTTTATGATCAGCATGATCACATATCACATTTTTCTGATATTATTCAGTTTTTCTATAAACCAAGTTATAGGACCTAGATTACCTTATCTTATTGTACCATGAACCAGCAAGCCAAAGTTTCACAAGGTCTTCATTTTTTTAATAACTCGCAAACTATAGCGGCATTTAAACACTTTATACAGGGTATACCACGGAACACGTTCATTAGAAGTTTCTGGGGTCCCTTATTAGTTATGAATTTGAAACTTTCAGGTTAAGGATAACCTATAGCCTTCTTTTGTTCTAAAATATTTTCGATGTTGTACAACTTCCGGAAAGACCGGAAATCGCCATTCATCTTCTTATTTTAAATGGAACACCCTGTATATTATTGCATTTTTCGATTATACAATCGATTCTGCGTTAATCTGTATTAGATTATCCTATACCTATCTTCAACTGTTTTTGAGATATTATGATTTTTTTGAAAAATGTGCGCTTTGCGGACGGATGTTTAATAGCCCACCTTTTGCTCTTCTTTGAACGCAAAACATTCATACTTTACAAACACGAAGTAAAACCATAAGGGTTCACAAAATGCATTTGCAAACCTATCACAGATTATACAGGGCGTTCAAAATTAGTGGCAAAGTTAAAAAACTTCAAACACCAAAAAGTCATTTTTTTCAAAAGGAACACCCCGTCTATTTTTACATATTTGGAAGGCTATTTAATTTACGCATCGATAAACTATAGGTATCCCTATACCTATCTTTAGCGGTTTTGTAGTTATTAACACTTTTTATCTAATATTGATTAAAACTGCACTCAAAACCTATGCACATTTGAAAGTAGGCTGTGAGTATGCGAAAATAAAGTACGGTAATGAACGTCTAACAGGGTTGTGTGCAAGAACAGGTCTCTACTTTTTTTGTAGACACCTGAACTCCCTTCTTTTGAGAACAAGTGTGCAGTTTTAACGTATTTTGAACAATCTTATGTAATTTAATAGTTTGCTCTCAATAAAAGGTATTATTATTATTATACTTAGGTTTATCTGGATTTCATGCTCATTAAAGCAAACAGGTGGTAAACAGTAAACAATTTTACAAAATGGAAGCAGTTAACGCATATTCCAATACTGATATTTTGAATTTATTTTATATCCATTAAAGTCATTTTTATTTGTTTGTTGTATAAATAAGATCATTAAATTCGTTTTGTAAAAGTAATTGTTTTTCCTGTTGTCATACTCACAGCCTGCTTTCAAATGTGCATAGGTTTTAAGTGCAGTTTTAATCAATATTAGATAAAAAGTGTTAATAACTACAAAACCGCTAAAGATAGGTATAGGGATACCTATAGTTTATCGATGCGTAAATTAAATAGCCTTCCAAATATGTAAAAATATACGGGGTGTTCTATTTGAAAAAAATGACTTTTTGGTGTTTGAAGTTTTTTAACTTTGCCACTAATTTTGAACGCCCTGTATAATCTGTGATAGGTTTGCAAATGCATTTTGTGAACCCTTATGGTTTTACTTCGTGTTTGTAAAGTATGAATGTTCTGCGTTCAAAGAAGAGCAAAAGGTGGGCTATTAAACATCCCTCCGCAAAGCGCAAATTTTTCAAAAAAATCATAATATCTCAAAAACAGTTGAAGATAGGTATAGGATAATCTAATACAATGTTACGCAGAATCGATTGTATAATCCAAAAATGCAATAATATACAGGGGGTTCCATTTAAAATAAGAAGATGAATGGCGACTTCCGGTCCTTCCGGAAGTTGTACAACATCGACAATATTTTAGAACAAAAGAAGGCTATGGGTTATACTTAATCTGAAAGTTTCAAATTCATAACTAATAAGGGACCCCAGAAACTTCTAATGAACGGGTTCCGTGGTATACCCTGTATAAATCTATCAATAATTAATATAGCTAAAATTGTTTAAGATTTCCAATTATAAATCCAAATTTCTGTCTTAACGGAACGATTTATTTTCGTCCGAACTTCCAGAACGCCTTTTTCTAAGCTTCTCTGGTCATTGAGAAACATCCGTAAAAGCTTTAAAAATGCCCAGAATTTCGAAATCTGTGATTATAAACTTTCTATCAGTTTTGTGTAACATCTTCTCCGTCTCAATCCAACCAACAAAAATTTGGCAGTAATACCATCTCATTTAAAACTGACTCATTTGACGTAATGATACGTAGATGGTGCATCAATATATGACTATCATAGCGAATAGTTTGGAACCGCTTAAATAGAAACGTGTATACTCCCAATAAGTGTACACATATGTCAACCATAACCGTAAACTTAGTAACTTACAGACACATGATGTGCTAACTGCAATTTATATAGATCTAAAGCTAATAGTAATAACCATTGTAGACGATAACATAAACACTGAATACTTTACAAGTAGCAAACCTCAATTAACTTTCTTTGATGAAACGATGTTTCAGGGAAAGACACGTACCTACGTTTAAAATATATTATAAATAAAAAAAAAGGTAAATTCAGTACTGCAACTACCATAAAGTTTAAAGAATTTCGCGCATAGGCAAGAAGAGCGATACTTAAAAGTAAACGCTCGTCGATTCTGAAATAACACCTAACGCTCTTGCAAATACAATGTGAGAAAAGTATAATCTATTCAGAAGAAAAACGTATCATCCTGGATATATTTAATAACAAACAAATATCAAAAGTCGCGAATTCTTATACAGGGTGATTCAATATTCACTCCCCAGCCATCGGATATGTATTCTACAACTAAAAATAAGATAAAAATAAAGAATAGTAAAATCCCGAAAGCCTAACCGTTTTCTGTTAAAATTGAAATAAAGAATAAAACAATTCAAAATTTTAAATCAAATTGCAATGCACTTGTCGTTATTTTGTTTTACTTTGACGTTTATTTGACTTAATATCACTTATAAAGTATTGAAAGCTGAAAAAGCTTTTAAATTAATAATGGAAAGGTAGACTAACAGAGAATACGTCGATATAATAAAAGTTTTAGGCGCTTGTAATGATAACGCCCTTACCAGAAAACTGTGATTCATATTCACTCCCCAGCCCTCGGATATGTATTCTACAACTAAAAATAAGATAAAAATAAAGAATAGTAAAATCCTGAAAGCCTAACCGTTTTCTTCGGAAATCGCTCTCTGTATAAACGTTCGGCAGCACGAGCGTTATCATTACAAGCGCCTAAAACTTTTATCATAATATCGACGTATTCTCTGTTAGTATACTTTTCCATTATTAATTTAAAAGCTTTTCCAGCTTTCAATACTTTATAAATGATATTACTTAAGTGAAATAAACAAACAAAATAATGACAAGTAAATGCATTGCAATTTGATTTAAAATTTTGAATTGTTTTATTCTTTATTTCAATTTTACCGGAAAACGGTTAGGCTTTCGGGATTTTACTATTCTTTATTTTTATCTTATTTTTAGTTGTAGAATACATATCCGAGGGCTGGGGAGTGAATATTGAATCACCCTGTAGAGTTCTAATTTCAACCAACTTCAAATCTGTAACTAATTATGGCATATACTATATACAATATATATGTATATAACAACACCCCCTCCCCCCAACCTCAGACACAAGCACCACGGATTCTGCAAAAATGAATCATTGTTTTTCTTTCCACTCTTAAGGGAGATGGGAGCGGAGAGGTTGACGGAAAAAAAAGTAAAAAAAAGATCATTTTTCTGCGGACATGTGCAATTTTCCCCCTTTCCACCCCCAAAAAAGGGGTTGCAGTTTGGGGGTGAAATTTTGAACTTGAGAATAGTTTTTTATGGAGAATCCAAAAGTGCAATAAAAATAGGTGTTCGCTGCACCCCACAGGATGGTGAGGGTGATGTTTCAATAGGTTTTAAAAAATGAAGGAAACGTGTTTTTTCCTTTTTGTAATTGGATATGTCGTTCTCGAGATATTCAAGGGTGTATATTTTGACTTTAATGGCGTCCCGACGGCGAACGGGTGATCCGATCAAAAAATTTACCAGAGATTTGGAATCAGTAAACAATTTCCTATAAGATGGCACCACTTCCAGCTTTCTAAACCGTGTAACATCCACCAACGCACAGACATCCGGACGAATTTAGTAACTAACTTTTTGAAGTTGGTTGAAAACATCATACTCGTAGGTATATTGACGTATAATATGTTGTATCAAACAATTAGAAATCCTACGGAATCAGTCATTCATTGACTCAATTGTCATACTAAGACTCTTACAAAATTTAACAAATCTCTCTTCCTGTACTTCAACTGCTAACAAAGAACATCTATAGGATGCCACTGAAACACATTAGCAAAATCTTCGAGTATAGGCAATGTATCTAAAAACGAACAAAACACAAATAAGACGACTATTAAATTAGATAACACATTAACAAAGAAAGTACAAGAAACAAAGAGCATCCGACAAGAAAATAGTTCCAAGTTCAATTTTATTCAATATTATAATGGATCAAGTAATGAAATTGGTCAAAGAATTAAGAAGTATACCTTAGGACATAGAAAAAATAATGTAATGTTACGTCAATGGTGAGATGTTAATCAGTGAACACGGAGATGAACTACAAGGACTGTTACAACTATTCAATCGAAACGCTAAAAATTACAATATGGAAATATCGCCCGACAAGATGCAATCCATAGACAAAAGACCTATAGCACAACCATAAGGTATATCTTAGAGATCGAGAAGGCATTGCTTGAAACACATGAACATACTACCAAAAGCGCCTAAAACTGCAATCAAAATTCTGTAGAATAAACTTGTTAGGGAGCAAACCTTAATTTGTCAAGGGTGGGAAAATCTATGAAAGAATGTTGAAAGTGCACGGAAATACTTATTTGTTTGAACTGTTCAAACTTTTTGAAATGAATAGAACAGTTAAAAGTGTCTCGAACGAGCAATGAATTAAGTGAACAATCGGTTGATGAAGTTGCAACTTCAATTCCACCCTCGAATCTCGCATTAACGCGTTAGTTAAGAACAACAGGCGTATTACCGTTGAACTGATAAGTAGCTGAAGAAGTGCAAGCGAATATATGAACATTATTAAGAATAAGTACCAAAAACCTGTGCGAAATGGGTTTCAAGACAACTTAATAAGAAGCACTTGAAAAACGGGGGGGGGGGGGATTCTACCCGACCTCGTTCCATCGGATGTCCATTTGTTTGGAGGCTGAGTGAGAAAGATGTTAGATCCAATGAAGAAATTAAAAATCAGTGATGCATGAGTGGCTTCGAGATCAACCCAAAGAGGCATACACAAATTAGAAGAACGATGGCGCCTTGTATTGTATACGTATAGTACCTAATCTGAGTACCTAAGTAAGGAGGGATTTCTGCACATGCTTAGGATTATGGTCCTTTCTCTTTATCTTCTACATCGGTAAAGTTATACACTGTGTCCAAGATAAGGAGGGCCGGGGATTTCGGAAACGGTAAGAGATAGAGTTTCGGTTAAATGGGAGAAAAGTTGGGCAATTTTGAGTTTAGTAAAATGAAATTTTTAAACTGACGAAATTCCGAACCGTTCCGAAGTTATGCAACAAAAAGCGAATTTTCAGGATTTCGTTTTTGACGAATTGTTACTTTGTCGTTGATGTTAACTAAAAACTAAAAGAACCTTCTACAGGTACTTTTTAACGTTCTTTAATATGGCATACAGCAAATTGGAATCCGACGTTTCGTTTTCGAGCAACCATCATCAACTTTATTTTTTTAAATACGGTCCTGATTTTTTTATGCATAATATTAGAAGAGTTTTTTATTCTTCATTCAAGCATGTATCACACTTTATGGTTTAATTGCGATTTTATATTTACTTTACGATTACCGGAAAAAATCCTAAGTACGAACCTGTATCCCTCCCTCAAAAACAATCAAACTGAATTTTATTTATAAATGGACTTTTGCTAACTGTGCTTTCCTCATCAAATTAATGAAATGACACAGAATTTTCAATTTTGAATACAAATTTTATAACCAAGTACATAATTACAAACAATAAACAACACGACATACATGAACAGATAACATTTGATGAAACGAAAATTTAAACATGTCACATACCAATAATTAAAAAAAAATTATAATAAATGCTCGAAAAGCCCTCCTTCGTTCTCCAATCGTAAATAGCATCTTGTAACTGTAGAATCCAAAGCATTCTTTAACATTGCAGGTGTTACAGTTTGGAATGCGTTAAGTACAACCCTTCGGAGTTCTTCTTCTATTCCAAAGATATCTTTGTAAACATAATTTCATATGTACCACCAAAGAAAAAAATCCAGTGGGGTTATATCGGAAGAACGAGCTGGCCAGGGTGTTTCAGAATTGGTGCTTAAAACTCTGTTGGAAAACCTATTTGAAAGGTAATCCTTAACCACCCGTGAATTGTACGCAAGTGCACCATCCTGTTGAAACCAACAATTGCGTACTACGCCTGGGTAAAATATCAAGAGCATCTTCCAAAGTAGAATCTAGTAAATTTAAGTACAATAGTAAAATAAGTATAAAATCGCAATTAAACCATAAAGTGTGATACATACTTGAATGCGGAATAAAAAGCTCTTCTAATATTATACATAAAAAAACCAGGACCGTATTTAAAAAAATAAAGTTGATGATGGTTGCTAGAAAACGAAACGTCGGATTCCAATTTGCTGTATGCCATGTTAAAGAACGTTAAAAAGTACCTGTAGAAGGTTCTTTTAGTTTTTAGTTAACATCAACGACAAAGTAACAATTTGTCAAAAACGAAATCCGGAAAATTCGCTTTTTGTCGCATAACTTCGGAACGGTTCGGAATTTCGTCAGTTTAAAAATTTCATTTTACTAAACTCAAAATTTCCCAACTTTTCTCCCATTTAACCGAAACTCTATCTCTTACCGTTTCCGAAATCCCCATAGTGGCCCTCCTTATCTTGGACACAGTGTATAATGATAATGATTAATGTAACATTTAAGAAATTTGAAGTAATGTATTTAGTATTTAGATATTGTTTTATATTTATATTCAAAAGAGAGTTGGACGCTACATACAAATTACAGTAAAACTAAATATCCGCAATTTCTAAAAATATTCAAAGATCTAGCGAACTAGGGTTGGTATAAGAAACTTTACTTACCTACTATGGTTATACAAAACTATAATCTCACCTAGGCTGGAATATGGTAACACCATACGAAGGATACGGCACATAACAATGTTCACTTATAAAACAAAATGTAACAATTTTATTCATTTAACTTAAAACCAAATATGTATGTGTCTTTTTTGTATCTTCTGGGTCAATGTAGTTATTCATATTCCAAAGCGTAGGTACTACATTTACGTAGCAGTTTGGACTACAACGTTTACAAGTACTTATTATGATATTATTCAATCTCAGGATATAATTAATTACAATTTATTTTTGGTACATTCTTGCTGTTTTTATGATTTTAGGTTTGGCGAAGGAATGCTGCAACATTCCTTCGCCAAACCTAAAATTAATTACAATTTTATAAGACAATACCGCCATAAATTTAGATAAACCATATAATACTTTTTTGAGATATTCTGATTTGGTTGATGGAGCATCTTTTTTGCCTCTGTTGATATCGTACTTTCATATAGCGTGTAATACTACAAGCAAAGAATATATATTCTCTTTGCTACAAGAGTACACAAGTGTCAATTATTTCTAGAACTATATGGACAACTAAATCAGATAACGTTAGTACAAAATTGAAATAAAATTTTGCAGAGATGGGAAGCGAAAAATGTATATCATGTGATATTAAAATCAATTGAAACGAAAATATAAGTCAAATGAGACCTACTCAAAACCAAAACATCAAAACTACAAAACATTACCTACATTTTCGGGATGCCTAAAGGAACTCGTAGGTATTCTGTATAGCAATTTATTCTACAACAGCTATTTGTCATACGGATACGTAACCCTCTTAACGTAAATTGAAGAGAAATGTTAATTTACCTATATTACATTCATTGCCGGTACTTACTTTATGGAGCGGATGACTAATATTTATTTGATTCGATAATGACTGCTCAGAGATTTGTTTAAAGTAGATCATTTTATAATAACAAAGATTTAATGATCTAAACATTTGTGCAATAAGATTTAAAATGTGGACAACATGCCATGAAACGTATTAACAGTTAGTAGGTGTATTTTGAGGATTGATGAGTTAGTAGTTAGTTATCCTAACACATGTATAATTAGTAAGCATAAGGTTTGTATTTAATAACGATTTTACGAAGGCGGACAATATGCCATTTATAATTTTGGACACACACACGGACTAATGGTGTGACTACTTAGCTTATCCACTAATCTACAACAATAATATAACAGGCACTGATATTAAGGAAATTATTGTTATTGTTTCAAGCCTAATCAACAGACTAAAGATCTTCATATTTTTTTATTAAATGAAGTCTAACCAAAGAGAATATATACTCTTTGGTCTAACATACAACAGTATTAACAGTAATACAAAGAAATACGTGAAAATGTATACCTATTGGTTGTAAATTAACTAAACCCTCTATCACTTATCCAGACAGAAACAGAATTTTAGTTGTTTTTTGGTACTTATTAACATACATTATTCAATCAAATAATGGCAATATTTAAGATGTACCTAGGTATGTCTGTTAGTAACTCTTATACGATACTGACTTGCTACATTTTATGGAGAGATTTAGAAAATACCAACATTGCAATATAACCTGCTCCATGTGACCATGTCACAGACAATTCTAATCATATTGAAAATCACAAGCGAAAATTACTTACATTTTTATAAAGCTTACGCATGTTTGGTAAATCACATGTTTGGAGAACATGAAAGGGATAATTGTATTCTAGTGATTACAGCCAAAACAGTGCTAAAATATACATATATGATGTAATATAATACCTAACACAAACACATTCCTAAGACTACAATTACCGTAATTTTGGCACAGTCACACCTGACAAACATGCAACTAATTAATATGTCTTGAATACATTTTCACTTGGAACCGTATTACACTTTTCACAAAATTAGAATTGGCACTCTTATTTTGATGATTACATGCACATCAGTGTCAATCCAAAGCAATATGTGTTCCATTATAGACACACCAATTGCTTGACTGTAAATTCTAGGAATCAAATAGGACGCTTTGTAGAAGTAGTGTTACGTAAAACGTTAACATGGGATTACAACAAATATTTTTATTGGCAAGGTAGATAACCATTTTTTCTAAAACCAAAATAACTTAAATTAGTACAACGACCAAAAATGTTTATCGTTAAAGGAATTATTTATACCAAAATATTTATAGATATTAAACAATTTGATTGTTAACCGTATTTATGGGATCTAATTTGCTATTATTTTAGGTTGAAAAGAAAATAAGAAATTGCTTTGCAAGCTAATTAATTAAAAACGATTTGTGTCTAATATTTTTAACAAAAATCAATTGGATTCAAATATTAGAACATTTCTTTTGTTTATAGCTAAAGCTCTACTTATTCCGTTTATGGCTTTTTGAATTTAAAACAACATTATTTACAGTGACCTTTTTTAATCAATCTATTCGAGAATTCGAGATTGCTTATAATAAAATGCAGTTGCTATTATGAGCGTCCACAAAAAATCGCTGAGGCTTTCTTTGATGAAGATAGTAGACTTTTTGGATACATCCATCACTTTGATGTCTAAGAAATGCTGTTAATTTGAAAAATTTCGAAAATACGTAAATAAAATAATTCCTTTAGCATGCAATATATTCTTCATAATGGCATTTTCGTCTTTTCTCTAAAATAGCAACGAACTTTCCCATAAATTATTTTACTTGCACCAGATCAATAACGTAGTGTATTGTTTTTTAAAAATTTTTGATGAATTTTTCGACAATAAGTCATAATGGTATAAGAGGTATCTAATAACTTACTTACAGTTTTCATTTAGATACAAAAGTAAAAAAAAACACTTTGCGTGTAGCGGCTCTATGAGTTGCCCTTACCATTAAAAATTTATGAACTTTTCAAATTTCAATTTTCTCGGCCCTCTAACGGCCAAGCGGTGTACCACAGCAACTTGACCCTTATGACAAAAATAATCAGCTCCTCAAGCTCTATCGGATAGGTCCAAAGCCTGTTTCAAAAATTCAATTTTTAACTTGATAACCTTTGACCCCGGGAGAACTGGATGTGACCCAGATCATAAACCGTCCCATGTACCTACCACATCTCCCTGAAAAATATTTTACTTCTAGGTCTTACAGTTTTTTCAGGCATATCCATCAAACAGACTGACAGACAGACATGTACGGACGCAACTTTTAGTATCATATTGATTGACCTGATAGGTTTAATAACTGCAATAAAACAATTTGTGACAAAGAAATGTAGGTAGGTGTAGTATAGATAGATTGTCTAGGTATACGGTATGCCACTCAATATTTATTCCAGGTGACGGTTTTTTGTTAAACATCCAAAACTGTCAAAAAATCTATAAGATGTACTTAAGTTTCTGCAAGTGGGTACCTATATCTGCAAAAACAACAGCGCTTCGATATCAATTGCCTCGTAACATACAAAAATGATGTGGAAAATATAGATTCCTACTTTAAAATGATGTTCATGTATAACTCCAAATTACGCGGTTGGAAGGATATTTTCACGTGACGAAGAGTAATGTAAATATCTTAAAACGATACTAGATAATTGGTTATGATGAATTGACACCAAATAACTCGCGTCCGCGTGAGTTGGCATATGATTTAGCACTTTTTAACAAGAAAGCTATTCCGACGTTACACTGTTACACATCAAACTGCAGGAAATTGTTCACAAGATGTTTCCCTAAGAAGTGAGCATGTTAAAATATATTATGTTTACGAGTAAAATTACTAATGAAATACACACACGAAACTATTAAAAATTTAGAAAATGCATTATTCGAAATTGTAGATCGCAATGCAAGCAACGGTTTTCCATTACAGCTTGTATTGAAAGTAACAACGTTGATTGAGGCTTTAGTCAATGGTAACAATCAATTTTTCTATCTGCTCGAAAAAACTGAGTATACCTACATAGGTAAAATGTAAAACATTTCCCTTTGCTATCTAATAGGTAGACAGTTTAATTTATTGAGATTATTTGAATAATTAGTTTAATAATTGTTCCTTTTCAGACGAATGGCCTGATATATGTTTAAAAGGACGTAGACAATCACCCATAAATTTAGATGCAAATAGTGCGCGGGATAAATCGTTTGAAAAATTCGATTTTGTAAACTATAATAAAAATTTGAAAGGAACTGCATTCAATAACGGGCATTCTGGTAGGTAGTTATACGCACGTAGTTGTCTCATATACAAAGGATCTATTTTTTGTAGTTGTCTTAATATTGGAGGAGTCCGATGATCGTCCAAGGGTGCGAGGTGGAGGTTTATCAAAAGAATACATCACGGATCATATTCATTTTCATTGGCAGGCTGAGCACACGGTAAATGGACACAGGTGACGTTTTAATAAAAATTAAGCGTTTGAAATATAAAATCCCTTTTACAGATACCCTTTAGAGGCCCATCTAGTACACTATGCGGCTGAATACAAAAATTTTTTCAACGCATTTAATTATCGAGATGGAATTGCAGTATTAGGCGTACTTTATGATGTAGGTACTACCTACTACATTATAAAATCAATAATTTTTATAGATAACATTTTAGATGTCACCTGATGACGATATAGAATTGGAAGCGTTAACAGATGTTTTAGATGAAGTAGAAAACACTCATAAAAAATTCCCAATAAGCAGGGAAATACAACTTCGCAGTTATCTACCTAGAGATGTTGCTGGATTTTATCGATACGATGGATCGTTAACAACTCCAAATTGTAGTGAAATAGTCACATGGACAGTATTTACGAATACATTACCAATATCTAAAAATCAGGTATTATTTATAATAATTTAACACCCTCTTTCTGTTACTCCCATTTAATATCATTGTATTAGGATTTCTGAATGGTAAGACCTTTTTTCTAGATAAAGCGTTTTGAAGATATTCGAAGTGAATCAGGAAAACTGACAGAGAATTTCCGCGCCTTACAAAAACTTGGAGATCGAACCGTGTACTTAAAAAGGAGCCCTATGTTTCATAGCGAACATAATAGATCCAGTCACACCAACTATAATATTTTGATCATGTTTACAATTGTTTCATTACGTTTTGCATTTAACTGAATAAAGTCGTTGTTTTGTTGTTACATATTTTTAAGGGCAAGTATGTATATATAATGAAAATTTGAAATTGATGTGATTTTTAATATTTTTATAATATAATTCTGTTATCTTGTTAACAAATATTACTTAAATTGTATATATGACCTATGAAAATACTAGGAGGCCATTAAACTATGTATTTTTGTATCCTATATTACTATTGTTGTTTATTATTCATTTTGTGATACTGCTCAACATCTTTTTTGTGTTTAAATATGTGATGTTAATATAAACAGGGGAGAATTGAACAACAAACAAACATCCGGTTATTCTAACTGAAACATACCCATCTTAATCATACTGCTTTAACAAGAATCTACGAAAATAGACGGGTGTCGCAAGGAAAATGTCAAAATAATCGTTTTGACAAGTATCCAAAAACACGTCGATTGTAACTTTCACTCTGTATATGGAGGGGGGGGGGGGGGGCAACTCCCCGAAGCTTTAAATATGACGAGGGGTTAAACGGCCATTAACCCATTAGCGCCCAGAGATTTTTTTAAGAAAAAATAAATAGAATTTCTATCACTATAGGTACGGTACATACATATATACTGTGTCTAAGATAAGGAGGGCCACTATGGGGATTTCGGAAACGGTAAGAGATAGAGTTTCGGTTAAATGGGAGAAAAGTTGGGCAATTTTGAGTTTAGTAAAATGCGATTTTTAAACTGCCGAAATTCCGAACCGTTCCGAAGTTATGCGGCAAAAAGCGAATTTTCAGGATTTCGTTTTTGACAAATTGTTACTTTTGTCGTTGATGATAACTAAAAAGTAAAAGAACTTTCTACAGGTACTTTTTAACGTTCTTTAACGTGGCATACAGCAAATTGGAATCCGACGTTTCGTTTTCGAGCAACCATCATCAACTTTTTTTTTAAATACGGTCCTGATTTGTTTAAGCATAATATTCGAAGAGCTTTTTATTCTGCATTCAAGCTATCACTTTATGGTTTAATTGCGATTTTATACTTACTTTACTATTGTACTTAAATTTAGTAGATTCTACTTTGGAAGATGCTCTTGATAATTTACCCTAAGCCGTAGTACGCAATTGTTGGTTTCAGCAGGATGGTGCACTTGCGCACAATTCACGGGTGGTTAAGGATTACCTTTCAAATAGGTCTGCCGAAAGAGGTTTAAGCACCAATTCTGAAACACCCTGGTTAGTTCGTTCTTACGAAATAACCCCGCTGGATTTTTTCTTTTGGGGGTACATAAGAAATTATGTTTACAAAGATATCTTTGAAATAGAAGAAGAACTCCGAAGGTTTGTACTTAACGCATTCCAAACTGTAACACCTGCAATGTTGGATTCTACAGTTAGAAGATGCTATTTACGATTGGAGAACGCACAAGGGCTTTTCGAACATTTATTATAATTTTTTTTAGTTATTGGTATGTGTCATGTTTAAATTTTCGTTTCATCAAATGTTTTCTGTTCATTTATGATGTGTTGTTGATTGTTTGTAATTATGTACTCGGTTATAAAATTTGTATTCCAAATTGAAAATTCTGTGTCATTTCATTAATTTGATGAGGAAAGCACAGTTAGCAAAAGTCCATTTATAAATAAAATTCAGTTTGAATGTTATTAAGGGGGGATACAGGTTCCTACTTAGGATTTTTTCCGCTAATCGTAAAGTAAGTATAAAATCGCAATTAAACCATAAAGTGTGATACATTCTTGAATGCAGAATAAAAAGCTCTTCTAATATTATGCATAAAAAAATCAGGACCGTATTTAAAAAAATAAAGTTGATGATGGTTACTCGAAAACGTAACGTCGGATTCCAATTTGCTGTATGCCATGTTAAAGAACGTTAAAAAGTACCTGTAGAAGGTTCTTTTACTTTTTAGTTGACATCAACGACAAAGTAACAATTTATCAAAAACGAAATCCTGAAAATTCGCTTTTTGTCGCATAACTTCGGAACGGTTCGGAATTTCGGCAGTTTAAAAATTTCATTTTACTAAACTCAAAATTTCCCAACTTTTCTCCCATTTAACCGAAACTCTATCTCTTACCGTTTCCAAAATCCCCATAGTGGCCCTCCTTATTTTGGACACAGTGTATGTGTATTATATAAGACAATAATAGCAAAAAATGTACACCAAGTGTTAAATATGAACGTGTAGGTACTCAATCGAGTATAATAGGCTCAACCATGGTATTGGCAGAAACAGTCCCTTTCTAGCATAAGGTAACATTGCATTTACAGCATGTCCATTTCACTCTATAATGGCACACTACACATCTCAACTGATTCTTGAGAAACGGTTGTGGAATATCAATTTTTGAAGCTGCAGCAGTTGACTTGGACACTTCAGTGTTGACAAGGGCGGATCTATAATATGGCTTTTTGAGCTGCAGCCCAAGTCCCCGCAGATATAACGGACCCCCAGCTGTCATTGAAGACAATGGACAATATTGCGAATTAAAAGAAAATAATCTAAAATCATAAGGTCAGCAACCCTCACGTCAATCAACCCGTGTGCGCGCCAATCGAGCGGGAGTTTTCGGTGAATTTTTTCGCAAACGCAATCAAACAGACTTTATGCATCAGTTTATCACCGCAACTTCTGTACACGACGTCAAAGTAACAAACTGACTATAGTAAGCGTTTTTGTTTATTATAATGTACTGTATTTACAATTTACATCATTATAAAAAACAGTTTTTTGACAAAATGGCAAATAGTTTGATTAATTAGGTAGGCCCCCAAGTAGTGTTAGCTCAAAGCCCCACAAATTCACGGTCCGCCCCTGAACGTTGATCCGACCTTTGCTGAGCACTTTTAACGTGTTTCTCTCCAAGTAACACATGGCGGATGGCCTCATCTGTAAAAAAGACGTGGTTCAGCGAGTCGCCTTTAAATGCTTGGCAGAACTCAACTCTTCGTTCTTTTTTTAAGGGTGTCATCGTGGGGACCTTTCTCGGTTTACGCAAATGGTAGCCTTGTCGATGTAGTGCGCGTCGGGCAGTATCCATGGAAAGGGTCTACATATAAGAAAATTTCCTGAAAAAGTAATGCTACAACCCCACATTAGCCCACTGTACTCGTATGAGTACAGCGAGTAACAGGAACTCATATAAGCAAACAGGCATGCGTGCGCCTTTCTATCACATTCATAAATACTTAATAAAGTTGTAGGTACCTACTTATACAAAACATCGTCCAAAATCAATTGCAACTTTTATTGAAGCATCTAAGAAACTTTGCAAAAAGGGAGACTCTCCGAAATGAATTTGCAAACACGTTACCGATTCAAAACATACCTGCAAATATCAACAGTTGCCGATAATAATATGTATCTACAACCTGTATTGTAGGTTGCTATATACTTCGTTAGTAATTACTTACAGTACCTACTTACGCAATGCAGTTATCCAACTACTTGCCGTAGCGGCCAAGCAATATCTCAATATTTTTTGTACTCAACCAAGTACAATGGACACTAATGGGTTATTAAGTTTGGAGAGCTTTTCATTACTTACACAACCGTATTTTGTTTTTTACATCGATCAATTTGTTGCTAGGTAGGTAGTAAATTCGGTCTTTAAGTAAGTACATACTTCCAAAGTAAAGAATCAAATTACTCTACTCTAAGCTAGGTATTTTGCACCATTTACGGAAAACAGCATAGGTACAAGTCTAATGGAAAAGCAATGAAACGAAATTTTAATGTCACCTGATACCTACCATTCGCAACTACTCATTCATTTTTAACAGAATAAGCGATGGCAACTAGAATGAACAGATAATGTTGAAAAATTATGGTTTACAAATTCACCTACTGAAAACCTATCTAGTTTTTTTCTTTCATTAAATTTGCCCCCAGAAGGAATGGAAAAAACTGCTTATCAAAAAATATGTTTAACATAGGTACATCCATTTTACCATCATTTACTGGAAATTCTGTTACCTAACTTAAGAGGTTATTAGTGGTTATTACTTATTTCCATCTGAAACTTGATGGGATCCACCTTGAATACGCGTTATTGTAAATGTTAAGGACAGATGTACCTAATGTTTAATTAGGAGGTACCTACTTGATAGTGATAGCAAAACCAATGCCTGTTTGATAGGTTGGTCATCAAATTGCGCTTCCCAAATTTTTCTGCGAGATGACAAGTTATTTCTTTAGAGCAGTTGTATTAAAATCTTTTATTTTGAAAGTTTCTTTGTATTCAATATTGTGTTGGTCCGTGCGTCCGTCGCATGGTTCCTAGTGTGATAGGGGAAACTTAAATACATAATGGATTTGATGTGAAATTTTACGCAGATTTCAGATCTGCAATCAGCTTATCGATATCTCTAAGAGCTTTTGGTGTAATCAATTTCAAAATCGCACACATGCGGTATTCGAAGTTCGCTCTGTAATCCCGCGGATTTCAACTAGTTTTCTTCTGTGCACATATTAGACATGCCGTAACATTTCCATGTTCATCCCTCTTAAAAGAATATAGTAGGTACGTTTTCCTTTTCTTACGAAGGCGCAAGTTTTCCCACGCTGAAGTGACGTTAAAATGGCGAGCTGATGGGTAAAGTAAAGGTCCTTGTTGATTTGTGAATTATGTGTGCTCATCGTACGACTGTAGGTATATAAGCTTCTTCCCCATTACTACTCAATCGGTACGATAAAACAGCACACCCAAACCTGTTTTGCTTACCTGATGCTATTAAGAGTCGTGAGTCGAATGCCCAGATCATAATGAATGAGCACTAGTGGCGTACCCAAAAGGGGATAAGAGGGATATGTCCCCCTCCCCAAGCGTCCAACCCTGCCATTCTATTTTACTCTTATTCTTATTAATCCTTAAAAAAGACCTATCTTATAAATTCAAGCTCACAGAACAAACTAAATGGGCCGGCAATGATGTCAATTCATAGGGAACTACCCATTTCAGAAGACGAAATACTAGACAAACTTGCACAACAGCCAAGGGGATTGGATTTTGTATTATAATCATATTTATTTTATAACTTTCTGTAAAACAAATGTTTTTTAAAATTGGTAGATCACACCGCACTTTTTATATCCCCTCCCAAGGTTGTAGTCTGCGTACGCCACCGATGAGCACTTGCGGTATGAAGTTGTATTGCCTTCTCAATGTACCTATACAATATACGTTTCTGAAGTAATCGATTCCAGGTTAGTGGTTGGACAGTGAGGATATACCTCAAAGCCTATATATGGGGACAACGAATTTCCGGTTAAGGAACTACTTACTTAAGTCAACTGTAATAATTAAAATAAGAACACATATGCATGCATGCATGGGTTTATATACAATTCAAACTCTTCAAACAATAATCCAATGAAACGCGTCTGTAACTAATTAAGTAGCGATTCACAAGTTATTCTTTGGAATAAACCGTTTTGATATAGTAGATGAACACGATCTTACACTGTGGTAAATTATATTATTACTTAGGGGTCTGACATATTCTAATGTTCTTTTGTTGCCACTTTACTTAAATTCAAGAAAATCAAGCTTTATCTCAAAACAGTGTTTTCTCCCATTTTATGATTCATCTGCATAAGTAGGTATTTCATTGTTACTACCCCCATTTAGTGTAAGTGTAATATAAAGGAATTTAAAATCGGAGATATTTTACACAAAAATTAGTGTATCCATAGTAATCACTTTTCTCTCACAATGTTTTCCAGAAAGTGGTGACCAAAATCAGAAAAAGTTAAAGCTGTGTGCTGCAGGATGGTGCGAAACTACGGTTTATGGGCTATGGCAAATTTTCGGAAAAAAACATGATATACACAATATTCCAACAAATAAACATGAACATTTCAAAAGCTGTATTTTAGTTTTTAGTATCTACATAAAATCAGGCAGAATCAGTGGAAAATGAACAAATCCACATGCGCATAAGTTCCCATTCGAGCCTTTTGTGTTACCGCCCTGATTAGTCGCCCGACTCCGCAATGTCACTCAAGTCAACCCACTTGTGTGCAAACGCAAGTTCTTCCTTGACAACCTAGTACAGAATCATGCAGGCTGGTAGATCGTCCATTAAAAGCCTCTCAGTGTGATATCAAGTTTAGGGTTGTGGCCAACCAGACCACTGCATGGGTTTTTCTTAGCCTTTTATTCTCGCACGCTCTTTCACCCATATATGGGCTTCTTGAGGGTACTACAGTCTGTCAGACCAGCCTACAGGTAATTTTACAGTGATCTAGTGCCTGAAGGTAAAATTCGAGTCTGCTGTCTCATAGCCTCCATTATTCAACAGCCTATTCTTATGTGAAGATGTAGAGACAGGCTCAGAAGAGCCTCTAACAATGGCTCTAGAGGTCATCTTAAGCACACAAGGAATGCTAGTGCCTGAAAATAATGGTTGTGGAGTCTGGTCCTAGATCACCAGACAATTGCTTCCAAGGTTAATTCACTTTTTTTTTACATTCTACTGTATGCTATTTGTATAAGCTGACTTGGTGGCAACCTCCAATTGATTTGAATCGTACTTCGTTGTTCGCTATAAACCATCAGCATCGTCACATGGGATGCAATGTGCTATATTTTAGCCATTATTTCATACAAAGCTTGTCTAATATCTAACCACATACGCCACATAAAACCTCCTAACTTTTATTTTTAAAAAATGTGGAAAGTGGAAGCTGTAAAGGCGATACTGATAATTAAAAAATAATAATTTTTAACCCTTGGATGCATATGTGGGGTCTGTTGGACCCCAGGCTTGTTATTTTGTTGTTATATTTTTGTATTTTTATAGTTAAACCCAAATGGCTCCGTGAATTCTCCTAACACACGTTTTCTTACATGGATTACAGCAAATTTGATTAAATTTCAAATTCAGTGATGAAAAAAATTAGTTTTTTTATATCTACCACAACTTTTCAGATGTGGGGTCTACGAGAACCCGGCTTATTTTTCAAATCCTTCAGTAGCAGGATGTTTCTGTTGTTATTGCATTTGTTTATAGAAAAACCAAATGCGTTTCGTGGACCAGTAACTAAGATGAGATGCTTTCAATGTGCTCGCAATAAAGGTCGGAAGACATCAGTTGTTTGTGACGACAAGTGCTTCAACATTGTATGCTCTGAACATAGCATAGTAATTCGCTGCCTACGTAAAGAATAATTTATCTAAGGTATCTTTGTTGTAATACCGTAAATTAATCTAAAAGCATGTAATACCATTTTAAATATAAGGGTAACTGTTGAAAATCCTGTATTTGTATTAAAATCATGTTGGGGTCTAACAGACACCGCATATGTAAACTCGGAAAAAATATTGCGTATGCATCCAAGGGTTAATTAATGGCGAGATGTAAAAAGTTCACTGCTTATTAATTTATAAGTTGTGACGACATAATTCTTATAAATAAAAAATCAAAAGTTCTTGCAAAATTTATATTCCTCACTGAAAGACAAAGCGTACAGAAACAACATTTATAACAGTTCAAGGTAAATTAATAAGGATTTTTAAATTACTTTAAGGGATGGCAATAAATAAAAAAAATGCTTAAAGTATATATTTCTCACAACTAATCTTATAAAATACTTTGTATAAAAGATACACATGTCGTTAATTGTGGGTTTGGTAGTATGATTTAGAAGTTTTTAGCTACTATAGGAAACAAACAAGTTGTATAAAAATATAAAGTATGTACATTTGGAAGATTATTTTATTTTGTGTATTTGTACTGTCGAGCCAAGCTAAAGTAGCATTTTTCATATTGTAGCTTGCAAAAGTTATAAACACTAGTTAGCGATCTAATAATACAATTCACATGTTTACACAAACATATTCTAGCATAACCTATACAAAAGCCTGTTATTAAACAAATAAATATTAGTAGGTACAATAAAAACAATCAGTCTTTAGAGGCAGCAAGGAAAGTGCACCGGATTTGTATTTGAAGGTACACCTCTGTGGATTCTAAGCGTTGTTTATGAATTATATCATGTTATTTGCAAAGGAATTAAAGGTAGACAGTCAAACACATTACATATTACACACTCTTACATAAAAAACTATAGCACTATATAAATAACAAAACTACTAACGTTTGATACATAATGCGAAATATTACAAATACAAACTTGACCTATCACTTATGACAAAATAGCACACTTCATCGCGCCAACATAAATGATACTTACTAATGTAATATTTCTAACATTCAATTGATATAACACCAAAAAGTGTAATAAATATATTTACAACGAATACTGATCTTTTTATTAAACTAATTATTATTAGGTATTATAATAAAGTGTGATGAATAATTTAAATCTTTTTTGGAATGTTACAATAATCACTAGATTGTCTTCATATCAATTTGAGCCAAAGAGAACATAATGATCTAGTATTACATAATAGCATTGAATAAAAAAGAAGTTCGAAATAATCACAACAGTCTAGAAACAATAACAGTTCTATGCATCCTTGCCTCCATCTATTTTAATTCCTACTACTATTATTATTAATAAACAAGTAGGGTATAACTATTAATGCCCATGATACAAATAAACAAGATATATTGGGTATGTGGGCAAAGTCATGATACGACACGCGGATCTGAATTTCAAACAACAGCCCTTGGTTTATGTGAAGTTTACCACTGTTCCGTTTGTTGTAATTTTTTTTTGTATTTCACGTGATTTACAAACGTATTTTTTTTTAAATGCGGTGTGCAGTTACAGGCTGTAACACGGATAGTGAGTCAAAACATTTTACAAGCAATTCAATGCTATTTCGTTTTCCAACAGACGAAAATATTCAAAAACATTGGGTAGCAGTTTGTAAACGCGTCTACAAAATTAGTATAACAATCGCTAGAGTTTGTTCAAAGCATTTTAACAAAAAGAGCTACGAATGAAATCTAAGATTTGAACTTTTGGGCTGTTCTACACGAAATCATCAACTTTTAAAAAAGACGCAGTACTATTTCTCAATTTACCTTTGGAACAACCAAAATATGTTGAAAGAGTTATGGCAGAGATAGGTGTTTTTAATACTCCACAATTCTCGCATCTTTCTTCTTTAAAAATCCTATAATTTAAAAAATCCCTATATACGTAATATGTATAAGCATATTTAAGAATCAAATGTGTTATTTACCCTCAATAGTCGAAAAATAGTGATCAATTAAACCATAAATTAACTTTTTTATATTAAAATTGTATAAACATTACTTTCATATTAGTAAAAAGCTGGACGACTTTGGGAGGGCAATCGATCATATCTTGTTTATTTGTACCATGATTAATGCCTACAACATCAATAAGAAAGAAAAGAGAAAAAACATATGCATCAGTTAAACTTAAACCCAATGAAATAAAATAATTCTTTTTGATTTTATCTGCTTTTCATAATTAGTACAACATTCCCTTGAACATCGACTTCTTTTTTATTCATCATTATTAATCATACGAGTTAGTATGCACTTCCTATATCATACAGACACATAATAAATAACAATTTATCTTAATACATAATAAGGATAAACAAAATACTGAACCATTGTGATGTAAACCACATTACTATTGTCCCATACATTCAAAACGTACCACTTCTATAGTAGTGTTGCATAGGTACCCGTAATTTTTTGCATTAGTTTTAACAAAATAATAAGGGTTACTCTTACACATAACATTTTACCTTATCTATAAAATGTGTGGCTCACTATCAAAACATTACCTAGTCTTGTCGAATGTATTAACCTTAATATTCATACTTGCTGCATGGGACCAATCACTTCTTTTGAAACCACCTACCCACGGTAAACACCACCTACCTATCACTTAAACCCTACTCCAAAAGGATACAATGGTCACTTGACTTCAAACTTGTTTCTAGCAACTCTATTATTTCACTCTGTTTTAACAACTACAGTTTATCCAGTGAATCTTTGCAGATATGGCCGCCGTCCAAAGTGTATGAATCAAGATAAAATATTAAATCAGCAACTACTTTCATGACCTGTCACAAAATATATTAGTTTGTCAACAACAAATTTAACACAAAAAATCAAAATAAACAAATCAAACGTCAAAGAATGATAATGACAAATGTCAATTTATTCGGCGGAAGTGGTGTGGTAACACTACTGAAGTCAAAATAGAAATGGTATCCATACAGCGTAAGCTCAGACAAACTAATTAACTTATGCTTCTACACACAAACTAAACTAGTGTCAACGTATTTTGAGGTTGCGACACACGCATATAACAAATACTGTAGCATCTATCTTTGTTTTTGGTGCGTAATAAGAACCTAGATTGTGAGGACGTATATTGTTGTATATTTCATACATCGGCAAACATTCGCTGGACAAACTGTATTTCAGATCTATCGAACCCTGAAATGTTTTTCATTGTTAATGTTTCAAAAAAAAGTCCCATTGCATCCTAAATGGGTCGGCAAGTTACAAATTACATTTACTTTACTTTAATGGGTGTATAGTTGTACTCAATTTACAACACAACAAAAAATTCACTGTACCTTTGATAACATTACAAACAACTTTGACGGTATTTCATTTTTGCATAATTTGAATAATTTCGATTAAAATATTTTACATGAAATGCGAATACATTAAGATTACTGATTGTAGTGACTAGAATTACACTGCCAAACCCTATATGTTCTGCTACGAATGTCACAAAAATGGCACATACTAAATAATGCTATTAAAAAACTCAGTCATCGTATTCAATAGTGTAACGCAAAACCATGTAGTAATTAATGCGTTTTACCTTTGGCATCTACCTTCTTCTACAACAACAATCTTCTGTGTACAAAAACTCTTCAACAAATCAATTATTGACAAATGAACTAATTTATAAATAATGTCGTTTTTGACTGTCGAGAAAGTTTGGCAACACCTAATTTTTTCAAAGAAGGGTTCAAAGAAATGTAAGAAAATCAAAATCTGAACACCTTTTTGAAATATTATTTGCAGACATATGGTTAAGATAGCAAAAACCCAAACTTTTTACAATCTCATTTTGACAAAAATTAAACTTTTCCACAAAATTAAAGTGGTAAAGTGAATAGCATAGAGAATGTGCAAAGTATGAGCCTTCAAAATTAATAAATGTTTTGGCCATCTTAAAGTTTGTAAAAAAATATATATATATTGTCATATGTCAAACACAATATGGGCCACCACCAATGTGTTCAGTGGGTTTGAAATACAATCAGAGGTAACGTTAAAGAAGAGATGAGTGAAGTAAATCATTAAACTGGCCGTTGTGTACTTGAGCAGATTGCGGCGGCATAACAGTTTGAATGTTAGGTAGCTGCATATGTACAAAAGGACCAATTAAACTGCTACTGTTTGATGAACCTAAGACAAAGATTAATTAAATTTACAACAACAATGAAAACATACCATTTAGCAAGTCTAACTGATGCGGTAATATAAACCGTTCCTCAAACGTAGTTGGTAAATTTAGCAATCCTTGTTGCAGGAAAAGCTCATCAGTTTTACTAAAAGTAATTAAATCCATCATAAGAGGATCAGATGTATCTAAAGGTTGTGTAAGTTCACTAGACGGTGATGTATTTGAATTTGTTTTCTCTTTGGAACTATTTGATGGTAAACACTCCCCAGTCTTGTGGTCAACTTTATGTCTTCTGCGAGTATGTTTTAACCAATTGGGATAATTTGTAAACGTGCGATCGCAATATTTACAAGCATACGGACGTTCTCCAGTATGTACATTATGATGTTGCTAAAATATTTGTGTAAGAATGTTGCTCATAGATGACACTTTGAACATACCTTCAATTTTGTACTACTAAGAAAACCTTTATTACAGTATGTGCACACAAATGGTCTTGCTTCTGCATGGACTAAACTATGTACTTTTAAGCATCTTTCAGTCTTGTACATCTTTTGGCATACATCACATTTAAATGGTCTTATATTACTATGAAAACTGTAGTGACGAGCTAAATGTGATTTTTCGGCAAATCTAAAATAAAAATAAAATTCAAGGGCATTCGCTTAGTTAACTCTGAAACCTAATTACAGAAGAATTATTCGGAAAGTAAGTTCCCACTCTATCTGCTCAGTAAATAAGTGGATGTTGCACAGTGATTTATACGTAGCTGTGTGGTCTAAGAGAGTATGAAAATTCAGTGGTTATGAATTATGTGGTTAATGTTAAAAGCTACAGACATGCAGTATATGACTATTATCGGTGATAGTGATGAGGAAATGGTGCAGTTTGTTGTTCCCTCAGATATCATGATGGACAATGACTGATCAGATTTAATATTAGAAAATTTGTGTTTGACAGGTTCCAAAACTATTGACTATTGTTGAGATCAGATTAACGTTTTAAGTATACAGTGCAGTACATACCAAACTGGTAGAGAGATTGTCGATTTTATGAAAAAAAAACACTACAATAATTTCCAAAGCTTACTGTGAAACCTTAACAAGCTCAGAAGAGCCGTTTAGAACAGAAGGTGTCAAATGTTCACTTCTGGCATAACTTTTTTGCATGATAACTGAACAATTTCATGTGGGAATTGTTTGAGCAATTTTCTGCAACAGAACAGTTATACAAGTTATTTGTTTTATCTGTCTCAATGTTCAACTGATTTTAAGTAAAAAGTAATTTGTAGCCTATTTGATTTGTTTTATTGCTGTGAATTTTAAGTATCAGGTCTTTTGTATAAGTACAAACCACAGTGTATAATAAAGTAGGTGACCGACTTACTCTAGCTTCGCCGCGTGAAAATGGTCCACGAGTCTAGTCAATGTGTGACCGACAGGTTTTTATTACTTGGGTTACTCTGTTACTTGTTTGCAAATATTTAATAAATTACAAGTAGCTTATGTTTTTCGTTTTTATACATAAGGAGTCAAACTGTACCAGTAAGCCACATGGCTTAGCAGACAGTTGACATTGAAAGTAGTGCTCATTAATATAACAAGTACCTTACGGTAGAAAGTGTATATGTAAAAAATGACAGAGTTAGCTATACGAACATAAGTAATATGTACCAAAAAACCCCCACAGTATTGGCATTACTTCGAACCACATGGAAGTTACTTTCCGAACAAGTCTCTAATAAACTCTATATTGAAAGCTACTTAACCAAATGAAAAAGAAAACCTATTTAAATCTTTTACAATCATTATGAACATTACACAAGCTTAACTGCTTACGTTTTTCCACACTTATCACAACGATGCGGTTTATCTCCAGTATGTTGCTTAACATGCTGCTGCATATTTACTTTTTGTGTAAATGTTTTCCCACAAACATCACACATAAACCGTCTTCCCAATCTGTGCACATTCATATGTGATGTTAAACCTCCTCTTGTATGCAATCTGCATTACATAACAAATTAGTTAAAATATGAACTAATAAAAGTAGAAGACAAAAACCTACACTTTCCCACATTCAACACATGGATAATCTTCTTTAGCCTCCACATTATGTTTCTTAGAATGTATTCTAAGACCGGGTTTGGTGACAAAACTTTTACCACATATTTCACATGCGAACGGCTTTGCTTTTGTATGTCGTGATAAAATATGAACATGGAGCATACTTTGTAAACTAAAACCTTTGTCACAATCTTGACACCTGTAAAGAAAAATTCGTTCTAATGCTGCCAATCATCGTCATTAATATGTAGAAGTCTGGTTGACCTTATATCATGAAATGGGTAAGTAAATATTGTGTTATAATTTGTCAGGTATTGTGAAGTAATAGAACCAAAGTTTTCAAAGGGATAATATAATTATTTAATGGTTCAAGTGGTTTCATCTCATACTGTATAGATGTGGGATCAAGCAATAGACGCCACGCCATACCGTACATTTTTGATAATTAGAATTTTTTGTGCTGAAAACAATCATTTCCTTTCATTTACTGTTTTATTTCAAAAAGAAAATCTGTTTAAGACAGTAATAGGGCACCACTGCTTCGTTATTTTTTGCCATTAATTTTAATGTTAAGTGGAAAAAAAATCGGGACATAAGGGCTACCAAAAAATTGGCAAACTCAGGAAAAAGTAGAACTGTACTTTGGTATTCTCACTTGGACTTTAAAAAATAATCTTAAATCTGGTTCTCCAAAAGGATGATTAGGAGCCAAATCAGTAAAATTCATTTTTATATTACAAATCAGTATACGTTTTTAAAATGTCAATTAAACTCAAAAATTTAATCCTTTCTTTGTTAACATTGAAAAATTGCACACGCTGTTTACAAACAATCATCATGCTAATTGCTTGTTGAAATACACTCTGACATCTTATACCCCCTATAATTTTATTTAAAGAGCTGAACATTCTAATTGTTTAGCTGTGCACATAACAGCAAAAGGCAGCATGACAACGGAGATATTTGTATACCCCATCTGAACAATTTTAATTTTTGATGGAGCATCAAGTCATCTGTTGCTGAAAAAATGAAGGCTTTGGGTATTAGCTTTTGTGCCTACCCAGAGAGCTCCAGCCAATGAATAAATCTGCATTTCACTCATATGAATTTCACTAGGATCAATAGCTTATAGCGTATTGAGATGAACATCCTACAGGAGCTTGAACTAGGAAAGATTCTCTGGTATATTCATGGCGATCAGAGGAAAGTAAGTACATATTACTAATAGCAGCCCAGAAAATATGTAAACTAAATTTGAAATAATTCAAACTGACCAATAGTCTTCAATAACATGTGATACATTTAATTCTAGAAGTTGAAATGCTGATATTATGTTGCTTGTTACGTTGATTACATATTGCCTCCATGAGGGCATATTCAACTTGTTACTTAAATGCACGAAGAATTTATGTTAAACAAAAGAAGGCAATACTCTGCATGTAAAAGACATCTAATATCTTTAAAGCATACATTATGACATACCAATAACTACAACTTACTTATATCGTCCCTCAGTTATGTGTCTATAACAATGTGATCTAAATGTAGAATACTTCTCTGCAGATTTGTTACAAAAGGAACATGTATACACAGGTGTAATCCCATAATTGGTACGATAATGTCTATCAAACTCCATTTTAAATGGAAATAATTGCTCACACATATTACACTTAACTCCCCAATGAGATCTCCACTCTTCTTTTACATTATCAATTATCTCGTCATCTAATTTTTCACCGTCTTTAAAAAAATATAGAAATTAGTAACACAGATACATATTATTTAGCATACCTACTTGTTTCCTCTTGTAAACCTTTGAAAATGTTCTCCTCATCAATATCCCGTAATAAATCTTCACTTTCTGGCAATTCAACATCATTTTCATTATCGGACATAAATAAATCAGTTTTAACATTGAATATATTTTCATTGCCGAGCAAATTAAGGAAGTTACTTTCGGAGGCATCTTGTGAACATTCGGAACTATTACCAATCGAGCTACCTTGACTAACTTCCGAATGTACCGCTTTTTGTGGTTGCAAAGCTTTACGTCTATGTTTCCTGGGTAAAACATTTTTTAAAGAAATTTCATATTCGCTTGATGGACTATTCGGACTAAGAGGTAATTCAATGTCATTGAAACTTTCATCATCGCTAAAGTTTGTTTTTATCAAAGGATCACAGTCGTTCAAATGAAATCCGGGTAATTCGTGTTTAATTTCATTTATGCTTTTTAAATCTTCTTGATTTAGTTGAACATCACCGTTACTTGCTTGATCTAAGTGCCTCATGGTACAATACATGAAACCCCGACTATACAGCTTAACTAAAAAACAAGGATCAAAATATACTAACTTATTGATATTGTTATTGGTTTCATTAAAAAATATACTTGATTCAACTTATATAATAAAACTTAAGCATATTTCAATTAAACGTCTTATGAATTCGGAAAAATAACAACTCATTTTATATGAAATAAAACTTTTCATTATTTACTTACTTTAAATAATATGTAAACATAATTAAGCAAGCCATTTTATCCCTACCTTAAAGTTTTGCAACAAATTGGTATGTGTCTCCACTTACGCTACAAACTTACCCGGGGTTGTTTGAAAATTATCGTAGTTATTTAACCTACGTGTGCATGTGAATCTATTCTAAAATGTTACTAATATTGCTTACATATAGAATAAAATGTGGGTTCTTTGGCGAAAGCAGGTTTTAAGAAATATCTTCACAGTTTCTTGAATAAAGACCGGTTGTATCATCGTAGCTAAACTTCCCCATTAGTGTATAGCGTGCCAGTCCCGTTGCAATATGGTTTAAACGTGGTTTAAACTCCTAAAATCAAAGATTAGAAAGTCTAAAATGTGTGAATAAACAGTGAACTCTATACTTACTGAAACGGACGCTATATCAAACGTTGATCCTTATTTATGATTGCACAATCCAATATTAAAAATTGGAATTGAAATAGCTTTTGCAGACGAGCACTAGAGGACCAGATTAAATTATTTATTCATACAATTAAAGTATCCTAAAGGGATGTGTTAGAAGACACTTACAATTTCCTCTAGAGCCTAATACTACAAATAGTTATGGTTACCAATTTCATAAGAACAAGATTTTTATCATCTAAATCAATCATTCATCGATGTAGATGGCACCGCTTACTTTTGGCAAAGATTCTAAGCATTGGCTAACTATGAAGTTTCTTAATTAGCAGTGTAAACGGAATCCTCCACTCCAAGATCGTTGGGACTCCCTGTATTGCTGATAACTAGAAGAGAGAAATTCAAGTGGCTTGGTTTTAATTATGAGGGCGGTCCCAGAAATGTCCTGCCTAGCAAAGGAAAGGATTTGAACAAGAATATGTTTATTTCTCAACATAATCTACTTTTAGCTCGATACACTTTGCCAGCGATATCCAATACCCGCGATCCCACGTTTACAGTGAGAACCGTCAAGCTCCTTAAAATATCCATTAACGGCATTAACCGCACGCTCCGCTCATGATCTTCCTCCAAAATATATTTGAAGGCGTACAAAATACTCGAAATTACAAAGTGAATGGGAACATATTTGGGTAAGTTCCGGCCTAAACGTGACGTTGCATTGTTATAAACTACACAAAATCTACACCAATAAAGGCGACACGATAGATGTTTTCTTTTTGCATCGCCACAGGGTAAGGTAAAGTTACAATCATCACGTGATTAAAGTACCTCGCGTCATTGTAGACATTTCTGCCTCAGGTTAATATAAATCTTATGGTGGGTTCATACAAGCGGCTAATGGGCCTAATGGCCAACAGTTACGTTTGCTAATGGACAGATACGCTAAGCGCTTTTCACATCGTTCATAGATCGAGTTGATGGTTATATACGAAACCGACCTTTATTATGCTGTAACTTGTGTATAACTAGGTACCTTTAATCTTTAATCAAAGCTACCAGCTGATTTGCTAGGAATTTACTTCAGAATTTATTTGTTAAAACTTAAAAGTATTTCGTTGCCATAGAAAAAAGAGAGGTTTCGTGTGTTTAAGAAAATGGAAAACAGATTATGATATGAACGCCATTAATATAACGTAAACGTACAATACGCGTGCGCAACGGCTTTGCAGCCAACGGCTAGCTTAAAAGTTAAAAGTTGACCAACTTTGTCCGTTAGTCGTTATCGTAACCCGTTGTAAGAACATCTGTATGCATCATAACACTTTTAACTTTTAGCTGCCTAAGCCATTATCTGTTAGCCGCTTGTATGAACCCACCATTAAATAAAGCTTTCAAAACGAATAGGGTTATTGAGAAATCAGTCAAATTATTTTTATAAAACGAATGGTGTGTTATTGACAGAGCTGACTTAGGTCTACGACAACATGCAAAAAGAAAACACCTATTAAAACACGTTATAACAACAATTAAATTGCAAAACATGTTTCCCAACAGTAACATTTTTAAAAAAACATAACGAAAACAATGCAAGATAAACCGTACCAGTTGTCTGACAGTGTCCTGTTTGTTGTGCTTGTGAAGCAAATTACCTACACTAGTTTTCCCAGGAGTTTTTTCTTAAGTTGCTTTGCACTATATGGCTCAACTCCATGCTATATTAATCGCATATTTCCTTCAATGAAAATTGAAACACATCATTTTGTTCCAGAAACTGACATGGCTTTTCAAATGCACCTAATCATTCCCCATCTTCTATTAATCCTCCTCTTCCTCTTCCTTCTCCAGGTTTGGTTGATCCTGGACAATTGAATCCCGAAAAACAATATTGTGGTACCTTCATCTGCCACAAGATCAATCACACCACTCAGCCTTAGAAGTAGTTCCTGCCTCCAAGCACAGTCACTTCCTCTTGCAGTGGCACTTGTACGAAAAATGTTAATCATACCCAATGTTTCAACCCTACTCCATTCTTCTTGAAAACGATTCTGCATTTTGATGCCTCTTTACACAAGCGACCACACAACAAGCAGGATGTTCGAAACCGGAACTGAAATGGAACACGAAGTGGAAGTCTTGGTGGAGGAGGTGGCACATTTTGTGTTGAGGGGGTTTGGGGATTTCGAGCGTACGTTTTGCGACACACTTCATGCACTTCCAAAACAGCATTGTTTTGAAACTATTCTTCCACACCATCCTGACATTCTATAATATTTTATTCCTTTTGAGTCAACCTAATCGTTTTCCCCACCTTTATTTTTGCACGAAGAAGGACTCACTTCACAGTGAATTATAACGCCGTTTTTAATAACTCGAAATTAAACGCCTCTCTGTGACTTCAATAGTGAACACTTGTTTAATTTGAGTGCAAATGGGAGGGAGCCTTCTTGTAACTTCATAAAAATTAAATGACCAGTAAACTGGCACACAACTTTCCTGTGTTTACTACAATGATACATTAATTGAAATAGTTTTTTGCATAAGAACTCAAAATAAAATATATTTTGCGTACCTAATAAAATAACTCAAAAAAAGAAAATAATTAATATATAGTGTAGTATATAGTTGTAATCAGAGAACGATTTCTGATTTTCTCCTGAAATAATATACGGGGTGTGTCGTAAATATTTTTAATATTTTGTTAATTTCCGGATAGAAAAAAAAGAAATATATAGTGTATAGTATAGTCGTAATCAGAAAAGGATTTCTCATTTTCTGCTTAAATAATATACAGGGTATGTCATAAATATTTTTAATATTTTTTTAATTTCCGACTAGGCCGGAAGTAAATTGGTATACTTATAATACTCGATTAATAGAGTCGTACTTCACTGTACAATTTTATTTCTTCATCTTTGTTAGCAAAAAGGTTATGAAGATGTAAAATTTTGAACTTCAAACATTCATCCCCCTTCGTCTATTTCAGCCCATTTTCACTTCGCGTCAGTGGAGCATAATCCACATGAATATACGCTTCCAGTTGATCTGCGGTGGATCCCAAGGGAGTACCATAACTTTCGGTGGGTTGTTACGCAGTTTAGCACACTCTTGACAACTCCTAACAAGTTCTTCTATGTTACGATCTAATCCAGCCCATAGACGTACCGTCTAGCCAACTGCTTCATTTTTGTTATACCTATGTGTGTAGCATGTAATTCATGGAGAATAGAGGTTTGAAGAGTTTTCAATACTATAGTGAAATATCTAGTTTGAAAAATATGCAACCCAAAATGCAGAGATTTAACCGCAAAGCCACCCACATTAATTTATACTAAGACTGATTGACAGGTTGTAAATATTGTAAAAGGATTATGGTCATAAACATTTAGGTACCTGTTTACTTCAAGTGTGTATTTTTAAATAGTTACCTGAATAGATAATACTATTATGGAACTTGTATTTAAATTTTTGTTACATCGAAGTCAAAGAGTGTTTCCTAGACATTTGAATAAAGCTAATTAGTGTAAACCGTAACCATTTTCTTGAATCAGAATCCACTTTCAGTAAGTCAATGACATTGTCAAACAAGGTTGACTCCGTATGAATAAACTGGATCATCTTCATTTGAAACGTGATGTGTAGGTATCTGCTTACTGTCAGCTGCTTGATTTAAGTGCGTTTTAATACAAACTTTAGCGACGTGACTGTTTTTATTACAGGCTTCGCAATGGAAACTTCTTCGGTCGGTGTGACACTAACTAGACTTATGATTATTTTTCTACAATTAAAACACAAATTTTCAATTCCAAGTGCATGATAATCTACTTTTGTTCTTCTCTTAGGTGCATGAACAGTGAACACTCCACACAGACTCTTTATCAGTTTGATAGCACGTTAAGAAGTAGGTACCTAATGTTGAGCCAATACACTGTTAGTTTTTGGTGTGAGCATTTTTCTAAAACTGTCGATAAGGTCTTCGTACATACTGTAGATCCTTAACTTGTTTATCTGCATCCAAGAACGCTGACAAATTGTTGTAATGAATTGACCCAATAAATTGATGCACAAAGAAGTTGTGCTTTCTTTGTTGTATCGATAACAGCAAGAAACCTAATTATTGAATCTTTCTAAGTAACATGTAAATTTTTCTTTTTTAGGATCGTAATTTTCTAACGGAGCAATATTTAACATCGATTCAGAAACTGTGGTAGCTGGTCTATTTAGAAGTTGTTGAACTAGTTGCTGTTGGCTGTTTGTAATTGTTTCAGCAAACACTCCCAAAATTTGTTTAAGCTGACTAACCTCCATTATTATTCAAATCGTAATCGAAATTGAAAGTCCTTGTGACAAGTTGAAAATTTGTAGAACAAACACAACCGTTGAGGTTTTTTTAAAAAAAATGTGTTGTGCTTAATGAGGCATTGATAACTCGGCATACATTTGACTTTTGACATCCGTTGCTATTAGTTATTTATACAACTAGAGGTAAAAGCGATACTTTTTGTTACTAGACGTAAAATAGTAAGAATCCAAATTTGCATCTCCAAAAGATCTGCGCGAGCGAAAAATTGCGGAAATATCGCTCTTGTTTGAATTTTTGGCGAAAATCTACCCAAGCCTTTCCACGGGTTTACATTATTTATTTACACTTTCAACTGCTCCTGCTGACAATAAAAAATACAAACTTTTCACCACTTTTTATAGAAGAATCCAACCCTCGGTAGAGGTAGCTGACGTATTTCTCCAGCCTAATGTGAACCATAAAACAATAGCAATACCTGGGGAAAAGTGCGTCGTGACTGTGTATGGAAGAAGCCGAATCAGGCGATTTGAACTCTGCTAAATTAGCGACTGGCTGTCATCACGACCGATTTGGAACTCGCACCGTGTTCTAAAATCTTTCTTGTCGGGAAGGAATTTATGTTTGACGAGGAAGTTATTGCTGCAACCGAGCAATGTTTTAATCACTTTGTGAGCATTATAAAACAGGTGTATCTATTATACTCTTTGGTATAACAACATTTCAGCATCGCTGGTTCGGCTTAAGTTGAAAAATATAAAACAGTTGAGATAATTCATATTGTTCATTTCAAGTCATACGTCCTGTCAAATCAAACCTCCTAATGAGCGTACAGGGTTCGGCTTAAGCTCAAATTGTTACAAATCTATTCGATCTTAAAAAAACTGTTCAGTATGAATCTTAATTTAGGAGATTACTCGTCAAAAACCGTCATAAATGTGAACGTTTCGCAGTTTTTCACCCACTAAACAGCCGCGCAGATCTTTCCGAAATGAAAATTTAGACTAAAATTATGAAAACATGAAAACCTGCACGGGGGAGTGTAAGGAAGGATTTCAAACACTGTCTATAAGCAATTAAGTGAGTTGCGAAAACATGAGCTTAGTCTGCAGCTGCACATGCCATTTACACAAATTCTACTTGTTTAAACTCATCTTAAATGCATGTATTATAGCTACAACTCTATCGGTATATCAAATAATAGATGTAATATTTCTAATAGTTGCTGTTGTTGATTGACCATTGTGCTACATACAATATAAAGGATGGAAATTATAAAACCCTTATTATGAAAGCACAGTTAACAATATTGTCGTTAAAAGAGCTCGAACCTCCAGTAAGTACCTAGTGATGTCTATGAATTAGATTAACTGTTTAGAAATAAAAATATATAATGAAACAATTGTGAGCTATCTTTTGGAGTTTAGAAACCATGGATAACATAACACTACAAACTAATTTATGCAAGATATAATGAAATCACGTGTGTGACACCACCATCGTAAGTAGTAGGTACGTCGTTGAGAAATTTTTATCATCTAACATTTAATTCACTTACCTTACAGTTTATTTGAATTTTCTAATGAATGAAATCATTAGATATAATATTAAAAAATTAAAATTAGTCAATTTATTATCATTATCAAAGTGATTCCAATTTATTCAAGTGCACATGACAGACAATTTTGATGGGTCTAGCCCCTCCAGAATTATACAGTAAAGATTATTATCAAGCGAATTTAAAGGACGAGATAAACGTTTAAGGATTAGTTTGAAACAAAACTAAGTAAACACACCACACGATGGCTGATAAATCAATTCCGATCATTAAATATACCAAGGTTAGTTAATTTATTACATACCTACCTAGTTATGTGAAGTTTGACAAATATTTTAATTAAACCATTTTTAGTTATTCATAAATAATGAATTTGTGGATGCCGTAAGTAAAAAAACCTTTCCGGTGATCAATCCTTCAACGGGAAAAAAGATAGTTGAAGTGGCGGAAGCTGACAAGGTAAGCTTCAAAAGTTCTTAATAGGTATAACAGTCATATCTGCAATACAGTAAGGTTAATTAGAAATGTTCATGTTCATGTTAAAAAGTCGATAACAAATTACCTAATATACGTTATTTGGTAAACTATAAGGTCTAAGAGGGTTCAGCGTAAGCGCAATGAATTTGCAAAATTAAAAAATGAAGGACTACCTAATACATACAGTATACACCTTCTGCTTTATATTTAATAAAATTAGCAATTTCATAATGGATAATAATAGATAAAGAATTCTACGTTCATGTTCCATTACATAACTTGTACACAGTACACACGCAATCTTTCGTTGCACTTTATAAGAATATAAGCAACACCGTCAAATGGGCGTAAAAATTTAATTTTTGCCATGTTCGCAATGAGTAGGTACTAAATTTACGTCATTTTGCAAATTACTAAGTAGAAGCATGTTAGGCGCTATGAATGTATTACCTATCTCAAATTAAAAATAAAAACTTGAAACGAGAAGTTTCATATACCTACCTAATGATTTCATTCTTTTTTGAGCAAACAATAGTAAGTAATTTTCGTAGGTAGCGAGTATCTGTTAGTTGTTATTTTGTGTACATGTATATCTCATACATTTTCAATTTTCTTTTTGCATAAATATGTCATTAAGGTGTGAAAAACTTGCAATTAATATTTTGAAAAATAAGTTTAAGGTTACAATTTAGGAATTTTCTCATTAGAATAATACTATCTAGCCTTGATGCTATTATATAAACCGTAATTTTTTGTAGTAACACGCTCTGCTAGCGGTAAAACTTACTTCTTGTTCTATCACCAAGAAATCCAGTAAAAGTAAAATTTCCTTTTTTGGAAATGAATGGCCTACATTTCTGAACAGCAGAAAATACCAAATTGTCGCAATCAATTAGGTACATATTATTTTATTTGCGTTTTTAATCTACGCTAAGGTACCTATTATGTAATAGCTTACGAATCACAAGCTACGCATTACTGATGAATACAATGCCTCGTGTTTATAATAATTATTGTAAGATAAATTTATAATTTATTTCAGTTAAGTACGTAATTAAGGCTAAACAATATAAATAATTTACTTCATATTTAAAAAATGCCATATAAATAAATAGACCTCACAACAATTTATGTAAAAATAAAACGTTAACGAATGTCCTTAAAAATCAAACAGCTTGAAATAGTTATTGAATAAATATAAAAATGTTTCATTTTTAATTATGTAAGGATTATTACAACTTAGCAACGGCTCTAAGTTAGGACCCGCCTTATCTGTATATTAGATTAGGCTCTACGAAAATACAAGGGCAAGGTTTATCTCAAATACTTATTTGTTATAATCCAGTATGTTGCGACCCGTACATTGAACTTAAACTAATAACCAATTCAACTAAGTTATTAATAAATGACTAAATAAGGACGATTCGTAGAAAATTATTAAATTGGGCAGGGCGAGGGTACTCGTATAACACAATATGTAGCTTGTGTTGATTCCTTGATGAATTCCCATCGAATTTCAATTAAAATAAAATTTTCAAATGGGACTGAATTTATTTCTTAGATTGTACATTCTTCAATATATAAACTAAACGCAAAGTAAATCAAAGGAAGAAAAGCTCATATTGATCGCGATCGGAGCTAATTTTCAGCCACTTTTGAAAATTAGAATGGGAATGTGCGATTGTTTTCGTTTTGTCTATCCGTGTAACCAGCTCAAGCCACTTCTAAGCTTTTGAATCATTTATTCTGCATGGAATTATTATAGAGAGGTGAAACTTTATGCAGTGGATAGCCAATACATGCCAGATGGCTGCCTCACGCATTATTTCCAGAAGAACTTTAATAACAACCATCACGGATCACGCATTAACCGATTGGAATCAAAGTACTTTTCGCCATACTGGGAATGTTATGGTTATGTATAGGTTTATTTCTTTGGGAAAAGTCCCAAACGTATATTACATTAATTTTTAAGGTTTTTTGCGTTAGTCATTCTGCCCTCAGGTACGTGCAATATCTTTGGGACTGTGATGTCCAAAATGTCTATTTAAAGACTAATCTTATATTGCAAAACACTCAAATGCGTAGTAGCGAAAAGAAATATATAAATTTGTTGGTTTTGCATCGATGTGAATTCGTTTGGGAACTAGTCTCCTAATAAAGTTAACACTTAATGCTTTTACATGCGCATTCATTTATGCGTAAGTAGGGCTTTAGGAATTTTTTTGAAATTCCCCAGGGAACAAGCAAGGAGTATACAACCCTTGCAAGGATATAACCTATTATACACTCTTTTATGCAGTTTCCATTACGTTAGTCAACACATGATGTGACGATTTGTAATTTTTTTTTAAATATACATAATACATTTTTCTGTACAGTTGCCGTTTCCTTTTTTAATAGATCTAGATCCACAATTTCGTCTTTCCGTGAATAATCCAACAAATATTTAAAGTACCTAGTATTAAAAATGTTGAATGCATAAATACGCTTAAATATACCTAGGGGAAAGGTGGGCAAAATGGGGTACTTAACGTTTAAAGTAGGATTTTTAATAGAATTTAAAACTTTGAAGGTCTACAAATGAAGCAATACCATTGTTATTGTATTAACTATTTATTGTTATTATTGTAACTTAAAAAATGTTAACCGTTTCTCTTATATTATAGAAAAAAGAAAATAATGTAACTTGCCCCATTATGCCCGTAGTACAGGGCAAAATGGGGTACGATACTCAAACCGGAAAAAAATTACTGGCAGAGTTCACAAACATGTACTACTTCATCATCTTCATCTTCCACACCTGCACATGAATTGTGAGCCCATTTGTGGCAACTATGACAGCTTATCCACCCCTCTGTAGAACTTGAATAAAAGTCTCCGCAGTACAAGCAGTCAGTGTCGCTATCTTCGCCTTCCGTTTCTGACTCTACTTCTTTAGTTTTCTTCGATTTACATTTCTTGCTGGTCTGTAATTTGCTTTGAACATCTGCTATCTTTCTTTTTACTGATTTCACCTTAATAGATTGACTTTTTTCTTGAGCCAATTCTAATTCTTTTTGATATGGTGAGGACGTTAAAATGGTGGTTTTGCCCCTTTTTCTTGACACTCGTTTCTTGGATTGATTTATTTTAGGCACTGCTATGATGACTTTGGGGCTTACAAACTCAAAACTAGTGTCACTTTCCTTGGACGATCCAGGTTGAGGCTCAGGCGTCTTTTCTCTAATTGATTGTACAACATCTTTGTCTTGGTGAATAGGTTCTACTTCACTTTCAGGTGTACTGGGGTCAATTTCTAAGTCAGTTGTAGCTGATGGCAAGAAATCTGCTTCAGAAAAAATGGCCATATCCACAGGCCACACCCCGGTTGCTTTAAAACCATTTATTGCAGTAACCATTGTTGCTGCTCTTAAATATGCGGCACTGAATAAAGAGGAAATTTGGTGAAATGTTACTACTCGTCCAGGGTTTGTTCGAAGCCATTTTCTTACTTCTTCGTCATAATATGCACTTAATGGCTTCATAAAAGCAACATCTAAGGCCTGAAGACGGTGGGTACAATGGGGTGGAAAACATAACATCACCACCCCATTTTCCCTAGCATAATTAATCACATCTAAATTTTTGGTATGTGATGAGTGACCATCCAGCAGAAGCAGAACTGGTGAATCTTTTGACGCTCTCGAGTAGTCCACAAACTTTTTGAACCAGGCAAAAAATAATGTCTTATCCATCCACCCCTTTTCATTTAACTCAACCCATCCACCAGGAACGAGACCATCCAAAAACCCCTGCTGCATTCGCTTGCGGGGAAATATTAGCATGGGCGGCATATAGGCTCCCGCTGCAGAGAAACAAATTTCTGCCGTGATAGTTTCACCCCTCTCGGCGGACGTAAGTGCACCAACTTGGCGTTTTCCTTTTAAAGCTATTATTTTTGAGGCCCCTTTTGGATTTACAGAAACTCCAGTTTCGTCAACGTTGTAGATTTTTGCTGCCGTTAGTTGATATTTGTTGACAGTTTCTTCCAATAGTTTAAAGAATTGTTTTACAGCCACCTTGTTAAAGCCCATAGCACGGGCGCCTGACGTCGCCTCGGGCTTTCTGATTGACAAGTCTTTGTGTCTATTAAAAAACCCATGCATCCATCCCATCCCAGCCATTTTATTACCTTTGTTAAAGGGGTGCTCAATCCGATTTTGTTCAGCAAGTTGAAAGGCAAGTTGTCTACATTCTGTTACAGTCAGTCCAAACAATCTTGCTTCCATATCTTTAAGATAATTAACAAGTTCCTCTTCTTGTGCGGGAGTAAAAACGGGCCTTTTAGCGCCTAAAACTTTTGAAACAATATAACCCTCATTATCTCGTTGTTTTTTCACGTGACGCTCTAAGGTAGTCTGAGGAACAGCAAACGACAAAGATGCTCGATGGTAACCCATCTCACCACTTACTACAGCATTTACAGCCTGTTGCATATTCTCTGTTGACCAATTTTGACGATCAGTCTTTCTCTTGTACTTGGACACCATCTGGAAACAAACTTTCTTTGGAAAGTTGCATAACAGTTGGGCAAAATGGGGTACCCATTTTACCCTACATATTGGTACCCCATTATGCCCAACGAGTCGACATTTAGAATTTGTCATATTACTTTTATTAAAAATAATTTTTGTTAACACCATGACCAAAAAAGCCTTTAGAAAACATCCACTTTTAATTAGTAATAATGTTATTTAGTAATAAATTAGTTTACTATTACTTACGACGAATTTATTTGGGAGCGATATTACAGCAGCACTTACTAAATACGCACATGTAGTACCACAACGAACGACTAGCAACTATTGGTTTCTGCTTTATCACAGAAGCCGCATACACGCGTGTATAATATAATTCCATTGACGTTGTATAGATAGAGCCAGTGGTATTAAAAAAAAAGGGGGTACCCCGTTTTAGGCACCTACCCCATTATGCCCGCATGTCCCCTACATATATTTCACAGTAGTTAAACACTATGCCGTGCAAATAAGCAATTTATTTTACAAGGATGTACTAAACCAACAATAATATTCAAACTACAAGAACTGCTTCGAAAACAGTTTTTCATAAATCCACCCTATCCGTTTCAGATGTGCTCTTCTAAATTCTGAAACTTTCGACATAATATGCCAAGATTTAGTACCGACATTCGCATTAATAAGGTACAGGTGTTATTTTTTTTCGCCCCACGTAGGCATCAAACCTATACGCTTACAAATATCAAATATCCATGTCCGTATTACCCAAATGATTATACAGGTGAAATAGGTACTACATGATCCAATGTTGGTTATTCAAAGGACTGCAATACTCAACGCTTGATTATGAATTATGTACATGATGAAGTTAATCATGCTTCCTGCAAAAAATTACGTTGCATTTTATTTTTAGGAAGATGTCGACAAAGCAGTTGCAGCTGCCAAAGCAGCTTTTGAACAAAACTCTGAATGGAGAACTATGTTTGCATCATCCAGAGGAAAATTAATTGTTAAGGTAATCAAATGTTAAAGTTAATAGATATATTAACTTTAATAAATTTATTTCCATAGCTTGCAGATTTAATTGAACGTGATCAAGAATATTTAGCTTCCTTAGAAGCATTAGACAATGGTAAACCATATAAGAATGCATTAATGGATGTTGGGTTTTCAGTGGATGTGTTGAAATATTACGCAGGATATTGTGACAAGATTCACGGAAGTACAGTTCCTTCTGGTACAATTTTCTTTCTTTTTACTTTTCTTTGCTTAATTTGTTTTTGTTACAGATGGAAATTTTATGACCATGACGCTTAAAGAACCAGTTGGAGTGGTTGGACAAATTATTCCATGGAATTATCCTTTGATGATGTTGGCCTGGAAATGGGCACCCGCTCTTGCTGCAGGATGCACCGTTGTTCTCAAGCCTGCTGAACAAACACCTTTGTCAGCTCTTGCAGTTGCCGCTTTAGCGAAGGAAGCGGGTTTTCCAAAGGGCGTCGTGAATGTAGTTCCAGGATATGGACCAACTGCAGGTGGTTCACTTGTTAAACACCCCGACGTGAATAAGGTTGCTTTCACCGGATCCACAGAAGTATAGAGTCGTCAATAAATCGAACACTTATAATTACATTTTTTCTAAAATAGGTCGGTAATAAAATTATGGAGGTTGTTGGGCAAAGCAATTTAAAGCGAGTATCACTTGAACTTGGAGGAAAAAGCCCTCTTGTAATATTCGATGATGTAGATGGTACTTGTTTACACGTTCAATGAATTGGAAAATTGATTTTCTTACTTTTAGTGGACGAAGCCGTTGAAATTGCATATGGCGCTTGTTTCGCTAATCACGGCCAAAATTGCTGCGCTGGCTCTCGCACCTACGTTCAGTCTGGTATTTATAATGAGTTCGTGAAAAAGGCTGCAGAAATTGCAAGACGAACCAAAGTAGGTGATCCATTCAGCGATGCCACCGATCAAGGCCCTCAGGTACATAAATTTGTTTTCTTGTCGAATAGTCAAATAGAATCTTACTTAGGTGAACCAAAAAATGCTTGATAAAATCTTAAGGCTGATAGAAAGTGGTAAAAAAGAAGGTGCTAAACTTCAAACGGGAGGCTGCCGTAAAGGAAATGAAGGCTACTTTGTGGAACCAACTGTATTCTCTGATGTCAATGATAACATGACGATTGCCAGGGAAGAAGTCGGTTATTTGACGACTGTCGTAATTTTTGTAAGATAACGGTTTATTTTTAGATATTTGGTCCCGTACAAAGTATTTTTAAATTTGATACTTTGGAAGAAGTAATTAAAAGAGCAAACGATACCACTTATGGTTTAGCTGCAGGAGTTATAACAAATAACATTACTACTGCTCTTGCATATGCAAAGTCCGTACGTGCTGGATCAGTTTGGTAGGTTCAAATAGTGGATTAAATAAATAGAAAATTTGACTATATGTTTATAGGGTTAACTGCTACGACGCTATTGCACCTCAAACACCATTCGGCGGATTTAAACAATCTGGAATGGGCAGAGAATTGTAAGTTGCTTTTATAATTACTTTTACAATGGTCAACGTGGCTCAAAAACATGAAATCTATGCCTGGTACTTTGAGCGTAAAGTTGTTGGGAGCCGAACTGTTTATTGCGGTCACTTTGGCGCAACAGATTCGGTGCCAAGATAGTTTGGCGCTGTGATAATTTCATTTAGTCCCCTTTATTAAACATCTTTCCATGAATTGGATATTGTGATAAATATTTTCAACAATATTTTCATAAGCAAATACACTTGTTTTAGACTACTTTGCCAACTCAAACGATTGTCGCACGTCATGTAATGTCATTTTTCCTCTTTAGTCATGTGTTATACTTTCTAGAAAGTATACCTACCTCTACCTCACCTATTTGCTGGTCATTTCTACTTCTAAGTATAAACCAAAATGACTTTCCAATTCTAATATTACATCTTTGTTTCAGAGGAGAAGAAGGACTCAAAGAGTACTTAGAACTAAAGACTGTATCGATTAAAGTTTAATTAAGTTACACCATATGGTAGCAATTGGTTTGGCAACGTTATGTTTATAAGCATTACAGAATGTATTGTACTCTCATACCTCAACAATCACACAATAAAAAACCAAATCTTATTTCAATTTTTTACAGTGTGTCCAAAAATACATTTTATTTTTTCAAGGATGACATAATCCATTCACAACGATTTGTTAAATGCACGAGACCTGAATTGGTTTTGCTTAATACTTATACCTATACCTGATCTAATTACAATAGGCAATGTGGTCAAAGTAGTACCAATATTAATTCATATCGGATAGACGTAACAAAATGTAAGCACAGCATTGCAAAGCAGTCCTCGTGTTGCGAATGCGGTATAATAATATTATATTGATTGGTCAAAATGATTGAATAATTAAATTTGGAATGCACTTAATATTTTGGGACATAGACGGTCCTTTTGCATATATTTTAAGCGAAAAAACCATAATAAATTAAATTAGTAAAACAGTCCACTGTCCTATATTAGCATTTTTTTTTAAATTAAGAGCAAAAAAAATTTAAATATCATTAAGCTAAAGGGGAACTCATTCCCAAACTTGAACGGGAAATTCAATTTACTCCAATTATATTATACCTACATCTCCCACATTATTAAATTATGTTCAATAAAGATAAAAAAGTGGTTTGATAGTTTATTAACTTACCACATTCTTGGAAGACATTGGGGCCATCCCCAAAGGCTGTCCCATGGGCGTACATTGCTGTGATTAGACCATGTCCTGTAATGGAGCAATTTTAGGTTGGGCCAGAAGCAGACTCGCCACAACCATTGCACTACTCAATCATGTGCAAACACTAGCGTGCCCAATGTGAATAACCCCCACAGACGTGTTGGAAGCCCTTCTGGGTCGGCCTCCTCTAGATCTACACGTGAGAGAGCAAGTCATTCTGGTAACCTGGTATCTGAAAACTGAAGGGCCCCAGGTAACACAACGTGACGATAATATTTAAGACTTGACGAATTCGTGACAAAACAGTCGTTTAAAGGTATATGTATATTTGTCACTAATTCGTTACAAAATCGTGTGCATAATTCTTTACTTTGAATGTCTGTAACGAATACGTTACATACGTTAAATACAACACATTCTCGTGAAGATTTTTTTCGAAAATTCTGTCACGAAATAGTGACGACAGTTCACATATTGAAAAAAACGTATTAGTACGTTACGAAAAAGTGACGAAAAAGGCGTTATATTGTCGTTAGGTTTACTACGAGAAAAGGAAGTTTAAAAACATCTTCATTCATTCCAGTCATCCATGCCTGCGCGTCCGTGGTAGGTATAAGACCAAAGCGTTCGTTTTTGATGTGTTTACCACGTTTTTTTACGTTTGTTTTCATATTTGTGCAAGCTTTTGGGATTATTTTAAAATAAGATTTATTGTGACGTGAGTATTTATAATTAAATCATTAATAATTAAAGCATAAATATAATATTTAAGATCAAACTACTCGATATTGCTCATTACTTATATTCACTCCATGTATTAATGTTAATGTTGTAACTTCTTATATAGGTATTAGTTTAGTGTTGTATTACAAAAATGTTTTGTGTAATAAATTTTTTTGTTAATAATAGTAGTTTACGTAACAAGTCCCGAAAGTGACCTTTTACTGGACAAGTAGGCAAATTACAGGACGAGCCGCAGGCGAGTCCTGCAAGCCTGCGAGTCCAGTAAAAGCACTTTTGGGACGTATTACGTACAATATTTTTTTTAAAAATCGGCCAGAAACTGGAAGAACAAATTGACCATTCTAGGCCGGAAAGTAAAAATGAGTCCGGTAAAACTGTAGGTACTTTCCCTTGAATTATGAATTGTGAGCCTCTGACTTTCACCATGGATTTCCCTTAAATAGCAAGTGAGAAAAGTATTGGAATCGAACTTTTAAACCGAAATTGAGATTTGTTATCAAAATCGCAAGTTCGGTTTTGGAAAACGAAAACAGTTTACCCTTGTAATAAGAGAAAGTATAAGACACATCGTTTTCGTGACATTTTTTCTGTATCGCATTCGTCACTTTTATGTGTATCGTATTCGTCACGTTTCTTCCGTATCGTTTTCGTCAAGATTTTCTGTATCGTATTCGTCGTTTCTTCCGTATCGTATTCGTCACGTCTCTTCCGTATCGTTTTCGTCAAGAGTTTCTGTATCGTGTTCGTCACAAATTCAATGATTAAATTTAGCGCGGTTTGGCCACTATGCCTCAGTCACGAAATCTAAATAGATTCTAAATCACGATAACGTAAAGTTTGATCACGATCGTCAACGTTTCTGTCAAGATTTCGTTAAGAATTGTTACCTGGGGCTGTCAAATAGCAGAGGCATTGCGGTTGGGCGCTCTCGAATTCTAAGGCGATCGAACTCGCTCATCCCTCAATTTATATATGGGAAAAACTACCACCTCTTTTTTGGTGAAGAAGTGGCATTCCTGCTCCTGACATATTCACGGATGACAAAACAATGGAAGGAACACTTACTGGTATTTACTCCAAAGAACTGATCTTCCATATCACTAGGCAAATTTCCGACCGTATTACAGGTAGAATTAACGCTTAGTGCAAGAAAAGTTCTTACGCATAACATAAAGAGCAAAACCATTAGAATTTCCTGTGCAGACACTTGGTTACTGTAAAATTACCTCTAGGTGGTCGGTTTCCGAATGTCACCAAGCACTACAAGAAAGTAGTAAGCAGCAACATCCTCGAGCTCGTATGGGTTAAAGGGCATGTTGAAACGAAAGGCAATGAGAAAACCGATGAATTAGCCCGACTGGCCTCAAAACAAGCACATGTATCGCAGGGGCATGGTGGAATCACCATCTCGTAAAGGACGTTATATAGACGACGACACGGTACACCACGTACTTTGTGAGTGTCCCGCACTTGTCCAACTGAGACGACCTTATTTTTGGGGTATCATGACTGAACACGGCTACAATTAGAACGGCTTCCTCTTCCAGCATCCTCAGGTTCATCTCACGTGTGGGAGGCTTGGACGACGTTCGCGGGGTCGGACGACTCTAGTCAGGGAAGTAGTACCAAGGGTACGAATGTGGGACCTGCGTGCACGTGGACTATGCCTACCCTCCGCCTCCCATCCCAATGCAGAATCCAGAACCATATTCAGCAGTTTGGAAACAAGGAGTGTAGTCCTATTAACCATAGGTTTCAAGCGGGTTATCAAGAGAATCCCAACCGTGGAAAACCATTAAATTTACCTATTTCCGGCCATCATATTGCTTTCCCACAGAAAAATATAGTATAACAATATATTAAACAACAAATACAATATAACAATACAATTATTTATAGGTAATATCTAATAGAAATAAAGATTTTGGGCACTTTTCAAAGGGTTTTGGACATTTCTGGGAGTGAATCATAATTAACGTAGTAAAACCTTAAAATTTTGTTATTGTCCATTCAGGTAGTAATACGTTGGAGGTTTTTCCAAAAAAGTATAGATACCTACCTATAAATGCAAATTTCCACACTGCAAGTTAAAATATACCAGGGAAAGTTTGAATCCAATCGGTTGGTGTTCTTCAGGAAATAATTTGTGTGGGAGTTCCATTTTTTGATAGGTCACCTGTCATACATTGATGTACTGCGAACGGTTTCACTTCACCTCTGTAAAACAATTTCCACCAAAGTAGTTCAAAACCGCAATCAGAAAAGCGGACAGACGGATGGGTGAAACAAACAATAGCATTTTTTTCCTACAAGATGATGTAAAAACTCCATAATGACAAATAATGCTAGCGTATTATTTAAGTAAAAAAAGATCAATATAACTTCCTCTAAAAACGGAATATATTATTTCTTATTTTTTGCCAAACTTTTTAAAATTAAATGACCAGTAAACTAGTAAACAACTTTCCCGTGTTTACTACAATGACGTGTTAAATAAAATAGTTTTTGCGTAATAACTGAAAAAATAAATATATGGTGTGTACCTGTAGTATAGTTATCAGAAAACGATTTCTGATTTTCTCCTGAAGTAATATACAGGGTATGTTATAAATATTTTTAATCTTTTGCTCATTTCCGGCTAGGCCAGAAGTAAATTGGTATACCCATCTTATTATACTCGATTAAAAGAGTCGTATGTCCTCTACTTCTACTGCACTGTACAATTTTATTTATTCATCTTTGTTAGCAAAAGAGTTATGAATTTTCAACTTCAAACATTCATCCCCCTTCCCCTATGGGAAATAAAGAAAGAAATGTAGTGCCAATAGTTTTTCATGAACTATATGTATAACATTTAAAAAAAATTTAAAAAATGCTTGGAGCAGATTTTGAGAAAATCGATTTTTAATTTTTACCAATTTTGGACACCAATAAATTGGCCACCTTAAATTATTGTTCTTTACCAATTATAAGTAAAAGTTCGAAGGAAACAAACGAAAAACGGCGTGTTTCTTACTAACTTTTCACCAAGGTAAATTAGTTTTAGTACGTAACAATGTAATGTTGGGAGTTACCAAGTGTGTAAAAGTTTGGCCCCCCTCCAGGATTGTTATCAATGACCCATTGAACAATATTAGAGGGGGGGAGTTGAACGGCCGCCATCTTGTCCGCCATCTTGAAAATGCCCGCGAACCTATTTTTGGCTATATCTTAGCAACCGTATGTCCAAATCGAACGTACGTAGACTCTAATTGCACAGTTTTGTATTCCTAAGATAAATTGTTATATAACCGAAATTGATAATCCTAGCGGATTTAATATTTTTGGGCTTAAAATCTTAAATTATGGAATATGTAAAAAAACGCTAAAAAAGTGTCACTTTTATTTTCGTCACGTGAGGTCAGAACTAACCTAAGTCCAAATTCTTAACTTTTCAGGAGAGCCTATAGAAAGTTTATAGGTTCAAACCACTAACTATCCTAACTCCACTTAATTAAACAAAAAAAATAAAAGATTATTGTGTGCATATGCATATCCTGAATACGAAAGTATCCTATGTCACACATAGGATAATTCTGCATTTACTAAAATATTCCTTTGAAACTTAAGCTAATACCGCTTCAACTACATAATTTTCTGTATGACTCACGTGGACTTAGGATGTTTTGTCACAACATAGCAAGCCCTTATGTGAATGTACAGGTGACATAAGCTCATTTTTCACCAAAATGGACATAGGCTAGTTCTGACCTCACGTGACGTTTTATTATTATTAATCTTTTAGATCTCGCTTTTATGAATAAAATGCAAAAACAATCAACGAAATCCGAGCACTGGTTACGAAAATATACAACATTTAGGAATAGGTACCGCACCTTTGTTGAGCACAATAATTGGTAGTTACGGGTCAAATTGAAAATTTCAGTTTGTTCTCTACAACATATGCGAATTACTACTAAATACATGCATTAATTAAGTGTAATCAATTTTTGAAGGCTTATGCCCCATTCGCGATTCCCTCACCCTCATAAGAGTAATAATCGCCATGACATGAATCACATCGGAAAAACCGTACCGGTGAATAAATCGAAAATACCCGAATTAATACAAATTTTATAAATATAAATTATAAAAATATTATGTAAGTGGTGTCCGAAACGTTTGGATTGTTTAATCAATAAAAAACCATTACTACACAGTTTAACCCAAAATAAATAATTTTTAATTAATATAAAAAGTGATACTTTTTTTAGCGTTTTTTTACATATTCCATAATTTAAGATTTTAACCCCAAAAACATTAAATCCGCTAGGATTATCAATTTCGGTTATATAACAATTTATCTTAGGAATACAACACTGTGCAATTAGAGTCTACGTACGTTCGATTTGGACATACGGTTGCTAAGATATAGCCAAAAATAGGTTCGCGGGCATTTTCAAGATGGCGGACAATATGGCGGCCGTTCAAATTCCCCCCCCCCTCTAATATTGTTCAATGGATCATTGATAACAATCCTGGAGGGGGGGGGGGCAAACTTTTACACGCTTGGTAACTCCCAATGAAAATTCTATGGAGATTGTTACGTACTATTTTGGTTAAAATTTGAATGTTTGCGCCCAAAATAACTCCCTTAGCTTAGGCCCCTTTCGGCCGATTTTGATCAGAAGCTTGTTTTACCGATGAAGTTTTTTTATAGGCCTTAGTTTTAAATTTCATCAAAATCGGTCTAGTAGTTTAGGCCCCACAACCATAACGTACGCACTCACCCACCTACCCAATTCACCCATTCCAAATACCATTAAATAATATTGACCAATCAATGTTATACAGGGTATATCACGGAATCCGTTCATTAGAAGTTTCTAGGGTTCCTTACTACTTATGAATTTGAAACTTTCAGGTTAAGGATAACCCATAGCCTTCTTTTGTTCTAAAATATTGTCGATATTGTACAACTTCCGGAAAGACCGAAAATCGCCATTCATCTTCTTATTTTAAATGGAACACCCTGTATATTATTGCATTTTTGGATTATACAATCGATTCTGCGTTAATCTGTATTAGATTATCCTATACCTATCTTCAACTGTTTTTGAGATATGATTTTTTTGAAAAATTTGCGCTTTGCGGAGGGATGTTTTATAGCCCACCTTTTGCTCTTCTTTGAACGCAAAACATTCATACTTTACAAACACGAAGTAAAACCATAAGGGTTCACAAAATGCATTTGCAAACCTATCACAGATTATACAGGGCGTTCAAAATTAGTGGCAAAGTTAAAAAACTTCAAACACCAAAAAGTCATTTTTTTCAAATGGAACACCCCGTATATTTTTACATATTTGGAAAGCGATTTAATTTACGCATCGATAAACTATAGGTATCCCTATACCTATCTTTAGCGGTTTTGTAATTATTAACACTTTTTATCTAATATTGATTAAAACTGCACTAAACTAAAAATTGAAATAAGATTTGATTTTTTATTGTGTGATTGTTGAGGTATAAGAGTACAACACATTTTGAACGTTGCCAAACCAATACCGTATGCTGTAATTTAATTAAACTTTAATCGATACAGTCTTTAGTTCTAAGTACTCTTTGAGTCCTTCTTCTCCTCTGAAACAAAGATGTAATATTAGAATTGCAAAGGCACTGGTTGATTTATACTTAGAAGTAGAAATGACAAACATTCACCTTTACTTAAAATAGGCGAGGTAGAGGTACTTTCTAGCAACTATGTACAATAATAAATGACTAAAGAAAAAAATTGGCATGACGTGTGACAACTCATAACATTGACACCCTCTGTTAAAAAGAAGACAAAATCTGATTTAAATATTTACTTAACCGATTTGTGGAAAATGTCATTGAAGAAAGTTGTTTCCTTTTACATACTTATACGTATTTACTAAGTTTGAATGACCTGCCACCAAAAGTTTTAATTTTCTTGCATCTTTCGGAAACTATTAATCTTAATTTTATTCGTGCAAGTATCTTTGCTTATGAAAATCCTTAGAATGAAGTAATCAACATTAATTTTACTTATTTAAAGAATAATATTATTCATGAAATATGAACTAACCCAAGTAGCAATGAATATTGGCAAATGCTTTGTATCACATTGCACCAATATTGGAATATTGGCCAACATTGTTTATATTCCACCAATATTGGCCCAATGTTGCAAATCCAAAGTTGAAACACGGTAATATTGGTTCAATATACAAAATGTTGAGCCAATATTGACCCATTATAGCGTTTAGTAGATTGACCCAATATTACATCAAAACATTGAGCCAATATTGTTTTTCAACGTACTTGCTACTTTTCACAAGTAAATGCTGGTACAATATAAACAATATTGTGCCAATATTGGCGCAAGCTGGCATTTATTGCATAGTGCCAATATTGGTTGTATATAACGCATCAATATTGCACCGTTCTAAGATTTCCTAGATTGACCCAATCTCTGTTCTCAATGTGGGACCAATATTGTTTTTCCACTTAATTGCTAAATTTTATTAGAAAAAATGGTATAATGAATTCAATATTCAGCCAATATTGGCGCAATTTAATATTTATTATATAGTGCCAATATTGCTTGTATATAATGTACCAATATTACACGCTCTAACATTTTCTAGATTGATCCAATCTTAGTTCTTAATGTGTAGGACCAATAGTGTTTTTCCACGTAATTGCTAAATTTTATTAGAAAAAATGGTATAATGAATTCAATATTCAGCCAATATTGGCGCAATTTAATATTTATTATATAGTACCAATATTGCTTGTATATAATGTACCAATATTACACGCTCTAACATTTTCTAGATTGATCCAATCTTAGTTCTTATAATATGTGTAGGACCAATATTGTTTTTCCACGTAATTACTACATTTTATAAGAAAAACGTGGTATAATGAATTCAATATTATGTCAATATTGGCGCAATTTAACATTTGTTATATAGTGCCAATATTGGATGTACGTATAACGATCTTATGCACCAATATTGTACCGGTCTAACATTTTCTAGATTGGCTAGATTAATCCAATCTCGGTTCACAGTGTTGTGGGTTAACATTGTTTTCCTACATAATTGCAAAATTTCATAAGAATGTACATACGTCCCAGCAAACAGAGTGACATTATTTTGACGTCCTTTACAGGTCTTATTGGTCGTTAACGTCACTCGACCTATTACTGACGATATAATGACGTCTTAAAGTTCACTTTTTTCACGTCACTTATGAGATGTCATTATGACGTCTGATATGACATGAGTGAGTAATAGATTTTTGATATTGATAATTTTCTTTCTCACCAAGTTGGCAATTGACTCAATGAACTCTACTGGAGTTCACTGAGTTCACTTCACAGTTATTGTCATTTCTTAAATTTCGGTTTTTCCAAAGCTTTTTGCGTAAAAACTATCAGTTACGTTAGTCGTACCTAATTATTCAATAGTAGATGTACTCTCTTATAGAATTTATAGATGATGATGGCTTATCATTTATGAATTCCCGCTGACTAACATTTCTTTTATGTATTTTTTCAAACATAATTTAAACTATTAATATAACGCGAAACAGCGCTAAGTTATGAAGAATGAAATGAGAAGTACGTATGTGTCACATCAGCGCAGCGGTAGAATGTCGGCCTTCGGAACCGGAACCCATCCGATAAAGGTTCGAATCCGGTTAAGGGAAACTTTCAAGCAAGTATAATACTTACCCTACTAAAATCGTCAACTTTCAGTTCAGGTAAAAACGAGTTGGTTCGAAAATTAAGTTAAATAATTAAAATTACAGTTCTACGTAAAAATGTTGTTTTTCCCTTTTTTTGTACGGATGCTTAAATAATTGTTTGCATTGATAATTACATTATGCATATACTTGGGTGACGACCTATAACGGTCGTAACTAACGTTCTAAAGGTCTTAAAGTGACGTAAAAATATGGTATTTATATTGCAAATCAATATTAAACCAATATTAATATCAACATTGTACCTATATTTATGGACAATATTGTACCTACCAAGTCTCAGAAATATTGCATTGTGATCGTTTTCAATACAGTACCAACATTGTATTGCAATATTGCGCCATTATTATTCAGTGTTGCACTTCCAAGATTGGTCCATTATTGGGCTACTATATCGCGCCAATAAATGACAATATTCAACCAATATCGGTTCAACATTGCATTGCTCCTTGGGAATTTGAATCTTCTGATTAAGCAAACCGAATTTTTGAATTGTTAATGTTGAAAATATTTATAACAATATCCAATTCATGAAAAAATGTTTAATAGAGGAGAGTAAATGAAAATAGGGTGGCCCAATGAAAAGGTAACAGACGGGTTTCTGGCCAGAGGGAATTTTTTTTTGGGAAACGCAAAAACACGTCAATTTTTATATCAAGGGGGACAACTTTCGCCATGATTTTCAACCTGAAGTGATTTTATCCCTTAGCGCTGTGAGAACAACCCCTAAAATTTAAATAGGGATGATGGGGCAAGTGATACGTCCTTTGAAAGGTCTTTCTTTTCTGATTTCAGTGCACTAGTTTTATTATATTTTGCCTCAATCTCTTTCCTCATTTTCCATTTTGGAACTTCAATTTTTTTGGTTAAAAATAAAAAAAATATAAAAAAAACTAGTGCACTGAAATCACAAAAGAAAGACCTTTCAAATGACGTATCACTTGCCCCATCATCCCTATTTAAATTTTAGGGGTTGTTCTCACAGCGCTAAGGGATGAAATCACTTCAGGTTGAAAATCATGGCGAAAGTTGTCCCCCTTGATATAAAAATTGACGTGTTTTTGCGTTTCCCAAAAAAAAATTCCCTCTGGCCAGAAACCCGCCTGTTACCTTTTCGTTGGGCCACCCTGTATATATTATTGTCACAGCGGCAAACCAGGCCCGTGCGCAAGGGGGGGGGGGAGTACCCTATGACCCGTTGAAATATAAACACTCCCAGATGTGTAAACATGTTAATAGAATAATAAATTTGATTCTCATTTTTGTAATTACATTCGTCAAATGAAATATAGTAAGTTATTAACGTACTTTATAAAATAGGTACATATTATATGTATTTAAAAATAGATAAATATTGCAAATACCTATCCAAGTTTTAATTTTTTAAAGAATATGTTAACCTAATTTTATTATTGGGAGTATCGCAACCTAATTCATGTTTTATGAATGTTTGAGGTCTTCCATGCCCCCCCCCCCCCCCCTCATGGACAAATCCTGCGCACGGACCTGTCCCAAACTATCGTGGCACCGAATCTGTTGCGCCAAAGTGGCCGCGCGAACCGCCAACAGTTCAACAGCTCCCATAGACGATTATACCTTCAAAATACCTACCAGGAAATAATTTTCCATATTTAATTATTCGTGATTTGAATCACGTTGTTAAAATAAATATTTTAAAAAAACTTACAATTCTCTACCCATTCCAGATTGTTTAAATCCGCCAAATGGTGTTTGAGGTGCCAAAGCGTGGTAGCAGTTTACCCTATAAACATATAGTCAAAGTTGCAATTTATTTAATAAATTAGTTGAACCTACCATACTGATCCAGCACGCACGGACTTTGCATATGCAAGAGCAGTACTAATGTTATTTGTTAAAACTCCTGCAGCTAAACCATAAGTGGTATCGTTTGCTCTTTTAATTACTTCTTCCAAAGTATCAAATTTAAAAATACTTTGTACGGGACCAAATATCTAAAAATAAACCGTTATCTTACAAAAATTACGACAGTCGTCAAATAACCGACTTCTTCCCTGGCAATCGTCATGTTATCATTGACATCAGAGAATACAGTTGGTTCCACAAAGTAGCCTTCATTTCCTTTACGGCAGCCTCCCGTTTGAAGTTTAGCACCTTCTTTTTTTCCACTTTCTATCAGCCTTAAGACTTTATCAAGCATTTCTTGGTTCACCTAAGTAAGATTCTGTTTCACTGTATTCGACAAGAAAATAAATTTAAGTACCTGAGGGCCTTGATCGGTGGTATCGGTGAATGGATCACCTACTTTGGTTCGTCTTGCAATTTCTGCAGCCTTTTTCACGAACTCGTTATAAATACCAGATTGAACGTAGGTGCGAGATCCAGCGCAACAATTTTGTCCGTGGTTAGTGAAACAAGCGCGATATGCAATTTCAACGGCTTGATCCACTAAAAGTAAAAAATCAGTTTTTGAATTCCTTGAACTTGTAAACATGTACCATCTACGGATCTAGGAAAGTTTACCGAAAACAGTTTACCGAAAACAGTTTACCGAATACAGTTTACCGAAAAACAATTTACCGAAAGGTCAATTTGCCGAAAGAACAATTCGCGGAATTACAATTGACCGAAACACATTTTTACCGAAGCACAGTTTACCGAAAGAGAAGTTAACCGAAAGGGTGCTACTGTAGTATGCGGTCTACCGTCACATTTATGCTGTAGTATGCGGTCTACCGTCACATTTATGCTGTTATATGTGGTCTACTAGTATTTTTGGGTGGCAGGTTCGCTACGCGAACCTGTTTTAAAAAAAAACTTAAGAGGTCCTAACAACGATTCAATATGCTTCGCCCCCATGTGCACAGAGGTCCGCCCTCACACGAAGGTTTTTACAATGGTCTTCTTACAACATCTAATAGTAAATAGATCGCAACTTAGCAGTAGACCGCATACTACAGTACTAGTGTTATGGGGTAGATCAAATTCTGGCGGTAGACCGCATACTACAGTGGCACCACCGAAATTTATCACTGGCATTTCCCTGCCGATAAAATCCCGCCGGTCAGTTGCTCTTTGAATAAAATGAAATATGCAAAGATTGAGTTTTAATAACTAATTTTTATTGTGTTCAAATGATATATACCTACTTTAAAGCCTTATTATACCTAATTAATTTAAATTTAAATTGTAAGCGATTCCCCTTAAAAACATCAGCTTAATATTATTATACATTCCCATATTTCCACCACGATATACCTACTTTCTTTTGTCGCGATCCTTTCCTGCCTTGAATTCTCCTTTACCTACATATTTTATATTACCTCTAACTTCTTAATTCTTTTGGATATTCCGCAAATAGATTCTAAATCTCATTTCTTTTTATTCTTGCAAGGGATGCATATAATTATTCTGTATGAGTTATAAAAGTAATCAGCTTTATAATACTTTGGTGATACAATTGTTACATTAATGACATTAAAACATGTTGTACCTATATGTATAATAATTAATAATAGTAGGTATATTATTACAAACATGATCAGCACGTACCTACCTCATAGAATTATAGTATATTTTCGGTTAACATTCCTTTCGGTAAAGTGTGTTTCGGTAAAAATGTTTTTCTGTCAATTGTAATTCGGCGAATTGTTCCTTCGGTAAAATGACCTTTCGGTGAATTGTTTTTCGGTAAACTGTTTTCGGTATATTGTTTTCGGTAAACTGTTTTCGGTAAACTTTCCGGGACCGCCATCTACATCATCGAAGATGACAAGAGGGCTTTTTCCTCCAAGTTCAAGTGATACTCGCTTTAAGTTGCTTTGGCCAACAACCTCCATAATTTTATTACCGACCTATTTTAGAAGTGTAATTATAAGTGTTCGATTTATTGAGCTTTCTGTACCTCCGTGGATCCGGTGAAAGAAACCTTATTCACGTCGGGATGTTTAACAAGTGCACCACCTGCAGTTGGTCCATATCCTGGAACTACATTCACGACGCCCTTTGGAAATCCCGCTTCCTTTGCTAAAGCGGCAACTGCAAGAGCTGACAAAGGTGTTTGTTCAGCAGGTTTGAGAACAACGGTGCATCCTGTAGCAAGAGCGGGTGCCCATTTGCAGGCCAACACCATCAAAGGATAGTTCCATGGAATAATTTGTCCAACCACTCCAACTGGTTCTCTAAGTGTCATGGTCATAAAATTTCCATCTGTAACAAATACAAATTAAGCAAAGAAAAGTAAAAAGAAAGAAAATTGTACCAGAAGGAACTGTACTTCCGTGAATCTTGTCACAATATCCTGCGTAATATTTGAACACATTTACTGTAAACCCAACATCCATTAATGCATCCTTATATGGTTTACCATTGTCTAATGCTTCTAAGAAAGCTAAATATTCTTGATCACGTTCGATTAAATCTGCAAGCTATGGAAATAAATTTATAAAAGTTAATATACCTATTAACATTATACATTAACATTTGATTTTACCTTAACAATTAATTTTCCTCTGGATGATGCAAACATAGTTCTCCATTCAGAGTTTTGTTCAAAAGCTGCTTTGGCAGCCGCAACTGCTTTGTCGACATCTTCCTAAAAATAAAATGCAACGTAATTTTTTGCAGGTAGCATGGTTAACTTCATCATGTTCGTAGGAATAATTTGGTGTAGCTTTAAGTAGGTATTTTATAAATCCTGATCACGGAGACCCTGCAGCACTGGACGCGATACTGTTGGATGGTGCCGTCACTGTAAATCTTATCCGACGTAACGACGTTATGAAAACATTTGGAGATTACGCAAAGAAGGGTTTCGTTCCTTATATGTATATTAAACCAGCTGAAACGTGCATCCAGAGTTGAGATTGTATTTGATACTTACGTACCGGATTCATTGAAGTCGTTTGTACGCCTGAAACGTGGTACAGGAATTTTAACAAGAGTAACGCCTGCAACTCCCTTGCCCAATAACTGGAATGGGTTCTTGCGGTGTGACGAGAATAAAGAACAACTTTTTCATTTCCTGAGCAATTACGTAAAGGATATAAAGCCTGGCGAAGGAGCTGTTGTTGTAACTATTAACGACAAAGCACTTGGCAACACGAGCATAAGTTTTTCATCTGTGTGCCCATCGAGCCACGAGGAAGCTGACTTCAACTGAAATGTTCACGAGTTCTTATCAGGACAGTAGATTCAAATGTTCTGGTGGTACTAGCAATTGCATTTGTGACCCGGAACAGAGACATCGAGATGGATCGAGTTAGGAACGGGAAAAAACATTAAAATGCTTTCAGCCCATGGAATTGCCAATGTTCTAGGAAATGAGAAAGCATCTGCTCTACTTGGGTTTCATGCTTTGACTGGGTGCGACACAGTATCGGCATTCGCAACTCGAGGTAAAAAGTTTGCATGGAATGCGTGGAAAAAATATCCAGAGTCTACAATAGCTTTTACGGCGATATTACAACCATGTAGCTAACAACATTAATTTGGACGTTTTCGACATACTTCAACGTTTTGTTGTCGTGATGTACGACAGTTCGTGTGCTGAAACGATGTAGATATAGGTAGAAAGGACTTATTCACACAGAGGAATCGCAGTCTAGAATCAATCCCTCCCACGAAGGATGCGCTCATGCAGCATGTGAAAAGGGCTGCAAATCAGATATTTGGGACCAGGCACACATCAAACAACCTGTGAAGCCTTCTCCTTCGGAATGGGGTTGGACGGCTGGAAGTACTGGTTGGGAGCCTAAATGGATGACATTGCCAGAAGCACTGAAGTCGTGTATAGAAGTAATAGCCTGCAGATGCGTGAAAAGTTTGTGCAGAAAACGGTGTTGTAGGTGTTTTAACGCCAAAGTACAGTATAGGTACATCCATGTGCAAATGTCAGGGTAATTGTGAAAATTAAATGTCCTCCAGTTACCAACTGTCAATATAGTACCATAATAGAATCTATATTATGATAGTACTATACATAACATAAACAACTTTGATACACTGAGGTGAATTCTTATTTCATTACGAATTGAAAAAATAATTATCAGGTTACACTTTAATAAGCGGTTTCTCTCTTTCTCTGTATATTTTGTAGACCTAATTTTACACGACTGCCATGTTGTAATCATTGCAGAGCGTTTGAAATTATGAAAATTTCTCTGCTACGATAAATGTGCTAAATTGAAATAACTTTATCAGTGATATAATTTGTTAGGTACATGCGTTTTAAATTTTTTAGTTAAGCCTAATTTCTCACTGCCGCCATATTGTTATTTACAAGGCGCTTTTAATTTTATAAGCTTATATGAATCCATGGGTTGTACTAAATAATTTTTAAAATAAAAATAATTGCTGTAATGTGTTTAGTTTTCACGTTAGCTGCGATTTTTTAATTTTTCCGTTAGGCGGTTAGGCCGAACTTTGAACGACCGCCATACCTAGATACTGTTATTTACAGAACGATTTATAATTTTAAAAGCTTATTTGATTTATCAGAATGTGTAGAATAAATGTTATAATAGAAATAATTGTTGTAAGTTTCTTAGTTTATGGGTTATCTGCTTATTTCTTATTTTCGTTAAGCCTAACTTTGAATGGCCGCCATCTTGTTTCTAATTGAGATTTTTTAAGCCTTCCAACGTTTTTTTATTTAGGACCCCAAACTATACAATCCCTGCAAGTTTCATGCTTTTATCATTAATAGCGCAATTTTTCCTACAATCTGCCCAACTAAGTACTTAGTAATAAACTCAATTTCATTTGAAAACGTTATTTTAATTGAATTTCGATGCAAGATCATCACAAGCTAATTGTCTTATACGAGTACCCTGCCCTAATTTAATAATTTTCTACGGATCTACTTTTTAGTCGCTTATTATTAATAACTCATTGTCAGTATGACTCAGTTGAATTGGTTATTAAAGTTCAATTTACGGGTCGCAACATACCGGATTATAACAAATATTAAGAGATAAACCTTGCCCTGGTATTTTCGTAGAGCCTAATCTAATATACAGATAAGGCGGGCCCTAACTTAGAGCCGTTGCTAAGTTGTAATAACCTTTACAATTAAAAATGAAATATTGTTAATTGTTATTTTTATTTAATATTATAATATTCAAAGCTGTTTGATTTTTAATGACTGTTTATTTTTAGATAAATTGTTAGGATGTCTATTCATTTGTATGGCATTTTTTTAAATATAAAATAGGTAGAGGAGAGGAGGGTATTATGGAATACCATTTACATTTCTAACAATAACTTACTGATTTTTGAATAAACATCCCCAAAATCATCATGAGTACATACTATAACTAATTGTAATGAACTGTCACTTGTAAAAAAAATACTATTTATTTTGTTGTTATAAAAAAAAATGTATTTAAAAAAAGTTACAAATGGAGGTTAATATGGAATAGTCGGGTAATATGGAATAGATGGTGTAAACCATTGAAAAACTAATTAGACTTCATAAAACATAGTTATTTTTAACTATAAAAACCATATTTTTTAAGATTATGTGCAAGTCATTTCTGCTTCTAATCAGTAAATTCAATAAATTTTGTGGGGTTATATGGAATACCTAGTATTCCATAATACCCTACACGCCATCTTGGAAAATGAACCTTTAAACTGATGGGCAAAACATTGTCAGCTAAAAAACGACCACAGTATAACAAACTACAATTGTTTTAGTGTACATTGTGCTTAACTTCAATGTTCAAATCACGTGTGTACTAGCAGGTTAAAATGTTTGAAAACTTATCTACAAAAACTCTTAAAAATCAAAAAACTTGTTTGTTCTGTAGCGAGTGGTACGATAACAACAAGCGGTCAACTCTCACTGTACTGAATTATGGGAGTCTTTCTTGAGTAGTTCATGGTATTCCCACGTGATAGTAGCAGCAAACAGAGCCAAAACATCGGTATTCCATATTTCCCGACTATTCCATAATACCCTCCTCTCCTCTAATTCTAATTAATATCTAATACTTTAGTGTTAATTACTGAATTGGAGTAAATTATGAATTTATCTTACAATTATTCTAAAATTGTGGCATTGTATTCATCAATATTCAATAATATAACTTGTGAGTTATAAACCATTACATATTAGCATAAATTAAAAACGCAAATATAATTGATTACATCAACTGGTCATTTTCTGTTGTTCAGAAATATAGACCATTCTTTTACAAACAAGGATAGGTAATTGTACCTTTTACTACCTACAATATTTTTGATTGTAAAACAAGAAGGAAGTCGCTAAAGTCTGTTCAGAAACGAAGCGAAGTAATAAATTAAAATATTTCATTTATTTTACATATAAGCGGTCACGATTTTGTATGAAATACTTTTAAAACTAGTTTTAGGATATACCGCGCTTCCATAGGTACTATAGTGTTAAACATGTTGATTTATTACTTCGCTTCGTTTCTGAACAGACTTTAGCAGAACTTGTTACTACAAAGATTACGGTTTTATAATATCATCATTCATCAAGGTTAAATAGTAATTCAAGTTTTTCTTTTTTTACACCATAATGACTAGAGGGCGGATTATATGCAAAATGCATATTGTTGAATATTGATGCTGCAAAAGTACCCTTCCGTATCTAGGTGAATCACATTAATGCGAGTTATATGACACCAATTTAATTTTGCATATTTTGCATATATTTGCAGCAATGTTCATATTTTTGTAAAATGTGTATATTATTGCATAATTTGTGCATTTCTAAATAAATCTGACATTTTACTTAAGAAAATTTCTCTCATCTCCTCAAACGAGCACAGTAAATGAAACTTTTAAAATAAAAGATTAAAATCTAAAAAAGAAATCCTTTAAAAATTCCTGTAAAAGGTAAGAGAAGCGTCACTGCTATAATTTCGCCGTAGCATTCGATCATATCGAGATTTAGATGGAGCTGCCTTGCATTTCTTACAGAGATTTCTCAGTCGCGTCCCTTCATCCACTTGATCGAACGGGGATATATTTTATTTGATACGCGACAAGGATTTAATTTAAACAATTTGGAAAAACACCTTATTGTAAATTATTATAGGCAGAAAAGCGATGATCAGAATAATATGTTTAATTCTCCAACTGATCGTAAGTTTTTTTGTAGTTAATATTACACATATATACATTATTATTATTTTAATTACTTAATTTTTTTAATTTCATTAAAAACCTTTTTCACATAATAACAGTTTTTGTTTAATACAGGTTTTTTATTATTTCTTGGTACGCATATTTTGCATATAATGTTGCATATTTTAACAAACTGACTGCATATCTAAATGCAGTTAAAAAAATTATGATGAACAGAAACTTGCTACTAAAAATAATATTTCTTTGCTCAAAAAAGAATCAAATGATTAATTATATGTACAAAAATCTACTTTTCGTTTCAAGTTTTATTTTTAATTCTCATATTCTTTTAGCACAGATAATTTATCTGTGCTTTTAGTGATACGAAGAGATATTAGCTTACATCTAATAGTTTGCCAAATAACTTATATTATGCAATTTGTTATACTTAAGACTGTTTAAAGTGCATCGCAATTGGACAATTGGACATTCATAATTAGCGTAGTCTATTGCAGACATTGCAACTAATATAAGAACTTTTGAAGCTTACCTTGTCAGCTTCCGCCACGTCGACTATTTTTTTCTCCGTTGAAGGATTGATAACCGGAAAGGTTTTTTTACTTACGGCGTCCACAAATTCATTATTTATGAATAGCTAAAGATGGTTTAATTAAAATATATCTGTCAAACTATATACATCACTTATGTGATCATAAATTAACGAACCTTAGTATATTTAATGGTCGGAATTGATTTATCAGCCATCGTGTGGTGCGTTTACTTAATTTTGTTTGAAACTAATCCTTAAACGTTTATCTCGCCTTTAAATTCGCTTGATAATAATCTTTACTGTATAATTCTGGAGGGGGTGGGGTCATTAAAATTGTTTGTCATGTGAACACGATTAAATTGGATTCACTTTGATAATGACAATAAATTGACTACGTTGGACAAATTTTATCATTTTAATAAAATGACTGATTAAAGTGAGCCCAGCGGTATTCAAATTGCGTTCCGCGAATCCTGGGGTTCCGTGGGCCGTATCCAATGTTTCGTGGGGCCTCCCCAAGTATTTCTTTATTATGTCAACGTTAATCAATAACTTACGAAAGCGTAGAAGGGCCACATACAATATTTTATCCACAATTCCGACTTAATTTACGGAATTCCCTAAAACAACTCGGAATTCCTACTTAATTTACGGAATTCCGTAAAACAACTCGGAATTCCGACTTGATTTACGGAATTCCGTAAAACAACTCGGAATTCCGACTTAATTTACGGAATTCCGTAAAACAAGTCGGAATTCCGACTTAAATTGCGGAATTCCGTTAAACAACTGGGAAATCCGACTTAATTGACGGACTTCGTCGTTATTACATTAGGCACAGTACAGGGTGGGCCAAATTCGATGTTTTCAAGGGGTACAGCAATAACCATAAGAGTTAGCAAAAAACTAATAAGGTACTTATGAGCTCTTTTTAAAAGAAAAAATCGGTGGAATAATCAGATTACCCATATCACGATTATTTACGTAGATACAGGGTGAAAACCAAAAAGTAGCATTTTCGAAAAACCGCAATATTTTCTTTATTATAGAAGTTAAGGTCATGACATTCTCAGGATATAGGTAAGAGGATACGGCAATTTAAAAAATGGCATCAACAAATTTCTAGGCCTACTTAGTTGCGCACGGCCAAAGTCAACTTTCGTTTTTCTTATGGACACCATATTGAATTTTTGCTTTTTCAAAATGCTCATTTGAAATGCTCTTCAACCATGTATAACATGTTTATGTTGGGTTAACATAAATAATAAAAAACAACAAAACTAAGATCTCGTGGTAGTAGGCTTTGATATTTCTATTCAATTTTTACATAGCGGGCTTTGCTGTCTCTTTTTTAATCATCTAACGGTCAAAGTAGACAGTAGAGTTTGTTGTCAGCGACAGAGAATAAAACACTGCAACATATCATATGTCTCACTATTTGAATAGTAATTAATTTTAAAACTCACAAATTATTAACTGCACACCAATGACACCTACAATAAATTCTATTTTGACCGTTAGATGATTAAAAAAGAGACAGCAAAGCCCGCTACCACTACCAAAAACAGAGTTATTTTGTAACATTTAGTTAAATATTACGGTTAGGATTGTACTTTAAATGTCTTGTTTTATTTAATATAAATAATTAGTTTCTCTACTTTAAATTATATCAATATATTTTATTCTTTATGATTTTTTGTTAAATTCAACGCTTGCTTTAACATAATAGATTAATAATTATTATAGTTTACAATAAATATTACAAAATAACTTTGTTTTTAAAAACTTTGGGTACTCATAGGTAATGCTTAACAAAATGAAAGCTACATAATCAAAGATTCTATTTAGGCAATTAAATACAGGGTGTTCCATTTAAAAGAAGAAGGAAAATGAAAGGTACGAGTTTCGATCCACCCTGTACACAAAGAGAGAAAATAATTGAAATGTAATCGAATGAGGAGATATTACATCATATTACGAAACTCGATTAGCCAAGAAATTGTCTTTTTCTGTAACGTACACTGTACAGTAAGCTAGAGGGCGTTGATTTAGCTACGATTTTAACATAAACGTATCCATAACTTTTAAAGGACTCTGTATAAAGTAGCAAAACCTTATATCAAGAGATTCGAAAAAATATGGGCAATCCGAATTTGGCATAATATACAGGGGTTCTCATTTAAAAAATCATATGTTTGGTTTGTAACGGAGTTATGCAACACCCTGTATAGTTCAACATAATTTAGAAATATGGTCCTTAAAGACATCTATTATTTTTCTTAACAAAATTTTTTGATATCTCTTGAAATAAGCCATATACCGAACTTTGTCGTAAGATTGGTACACCCTGTTTATGAAACGTACTCTTCACACAACTCCTGTCCTGCGACTAATGTAATAATGACCAATTCCGTAAATTAAGTAGGAACACCCTGTATAGTTCAACATAATTTAGAAATATGGTCCTTAAAGACATCTATTATTTTTCTTAACAAAATTTTTTGATATCTCTTGAAATAAGCCATATACCGAACTTTGTCGTAAGATTGGTACACCCTGTTTATGAAACGTACTCTTCACACAACTCCTGTCCTGCGACTAATGTAATAATGACCAATTCCGTAAATTAAGTAGGAATTCCGAGTTATTTTACGGAATTCCGTAAATTAAGTCGGAATTCCGAGTTGATTTACGGAATTCCGTAAATTAAGACGGAATTCCGAGTTGTTTTACGGAATTCCGTAAATTAAGTCGGAATTCCGAGTTGTTTTACGGAATTCCGTAAATTAAGTAGGAATTCCGAGTTGTTTTACGGAATTCCCTAAATTAAGTCAGAATTCCGAGTTGTTTTACGGAATTCCGTAAATTAAGTAGGAATTCCGAGTTGTTTTACGGAATTCCGTAAATTAAGTCGGAATCTGGATAAAATATTGTATGTGGCCCTTCTACGCTTTCGTAATAACTATACTATGTGTAAAAATTCAACCATCTTCATAAAAAGGGATAAGTATAAAAATAAAACCGCGCTTATAATAGTTTTTAAATTTAGACATTGCAGCGACTATCGAGCTCGCAACTGCTGCAGTGGCTCTCGCCAATACCAGTCGTAATAGTAATTTGATATTATTTTTTCTTAAGGGTTCCGTTGTTCCGTTGAAAAATATACAACCATTAATGGGTTCCGCGCCTCAAAATAGTTGGAAGACCACTAGGTTAGACGATTCAAATGTAAGGGACTTATATTAGTTGATAAAAATGTAGTTAATGTCAATGGTGTCACAAAGTAAGCATAATTAACATCCATTACGACCCATCGAGCGAATTTAATTGATTTTGAAGAATAAATTAGTTTGTTGTTAATATCCATGGTTTCTAAACTCCAAAAGTCCCGACCTGCCTCTGCAGGTCGTGGGTTATAAGAAAAATAATTTCGAGATGGCAGGCAAAATATAAAGGCGCCAAAAACAACACGTTACAGTTTATACAGTGAGGACCAAAAGTTTGGAATAATAGATTTTTTTCGTTTCTTGTCGAAATATCAAAAAACTATTGAACGTCAAATTGATTTTGATAATGGAAAACATTTTGCGATAGTTTTCAATGTTCCTACCCCTACCCCGTCTGCGCAGTGACGCCATCAATTATTTTTTTAATGAGAACACTCAACTTTCTTTACGACTTTCAATAGATTATAAAACTATGATTTCAACAAATATACACATTGTATCTTTTAAGTGTAGATTTCAAGAAATATTAATTTTTTTAAATAGAAAAACATAAAAAAAACATTTATTGAATGACCGACTCGGTGTCCAGATCTGACTCTACTGGATTTCTTTTTATGGGGTGGGGATATATTAAAAGTAAAGTTTACTTCAATCGACCATATAATATCGAAGACTTGAAGGAAAGAATAAGACAGGAAATGGTTGCAAGTTGCAATACAACCGGAAACTTTGCAAAATGTTTGCATCGAGTTTCAAGCACGATTGGCTTACTGTCAAGAAGAAAATGGGTTTCAATTTGGACATTTACTCTAATTATTGTTACTAAAAGAAAAAACCACTTAATGTTGCTTTTGCAATAAAATTTGTTTATTTGTTGACAACGCTAAGAAGTTTTTCTATTTAAAAAATTAATATCTCTTGCAAAGGGTGCAATGTGCATATTTGCTGAAATTGTCGTTTTATAATCTATTGAAAGTGTAAGTGGGGTGTTATCATTAAAAAAAAAGATGACGTCACTGCGCAGAAGGGTAGGAACCTTAAAAACTATCGCAAAATGTTTCCCATTATACCAAAATCAATTTGTCGCGTCCAATAGTTTTTTGATATTTCTAACAGGAAACGGAAAAAATCCATTATTCCAAACATTTGGTCCTCACCTCCTCACTATGTAATATAATAATACAGGGTGGCCCAACGAAAAGGTAACAGACGGGTTTCTGGCCAGAGGGAATTTTTTTTTTGGGAAACGCAAAAACACGTCAATTTTTATATCAAGGGGGACAACTTTCGCCATGATTTTCAACCTGAAGTGATTTCATCCCTTAGCGCTGTGAGAACAACCCCTAAAATTTAAATAGGGATGATGGGGCAAGTGATACGTCATTTGAAAGGTCTTTCTTTTTTGATTTCAGTGCACTAGTTTTTTTTATATTTTTTTTATTTTTAACCAAAAAAATTGGAGTTCCAAAATGGAAAATGAGGAAAGAGATTGAGGCATTTAAAAACTCAAAAAAGCTCGGACAGGTCAATTGTTTTTTTCTTAGAGAAGCTAGGTACTTTTATTGATATTTGACAACATTGTTTCACCCCTTGGGTACAGGGTAAACAACCCTTAAATTTTTAAATAAAAACAAGGGTTAATTTTGTCTTGTGCTAATTAATAAAACCAGTTTATGCTAATTCAACCCTTATTTTAATAAATTTTCGAAGTGTCTGTCTTCAGCTTCCATGTAATAATACAGATTTTGATTAACTCGTTCCTCCTGATCTCACCTCATTAGATTTTTTTTATGGGGTCATGTAAAGAGTAAAGTTTTTTCCACTGGTCCGGAATCTTTGGAGGAGTTACGTGACCGTATAGTACATGAATGCCGCCTGATCACTCCTCAAATGTTGCAAAATGTACGGGAACGATTTAATGAAAATGTGTACTATTGCATGGAGCTGAAGGCAGGCACTTCGAACATTTATTAAAATAAGGGTTGAATTTGCATAAACTGGTTTTATTAATTAGCACAAGAAAAAATTAATCCTTGTTTTTATTTAAAAATTTAAGGGTTGTTTACCCTGTACCCAAGGGGTGAAACAATGTTGTCAAATATCAGTAAAAGTACCTAGCTTCTCTAAGAAAAAAACAATTGACCTGTCCGAGCTTTTTTGAGTTATTAAATGCCTCAATCTCTTTCCTCATTTTCCATTTTGGAACTCCAATTTTTTTGGTTAAAAATAAAAAAAATATAAAAAAACTAGTGCACTGAAATCAAAAAAGAAAGACCTTTCAAATGACGTATCACTTGCCCCATCATCCCTATTTAAATTTTAGGGGTTGTTCTCACAGCGCTAAGGGACGAAATCACTTCAGGTTGAAAATCATGGCGAAAGTTGTCCCCCTTGATATAAAAATTGACGTGTTTTTGCATTTCCCAAAAAAAAATTCCCTCTGGTTAGAAACCCGTCTGTTACCTTTTCGTTGGGCCACCCTGTATATGTATAACGAACTCTTAACTAGATTTAAGCTTGCTTCTGTTCTAAAAGCAACGATAAGAAAGGGCCTGCGGAGAGAGTAACTACTGAAAGAACGTATAAAAGAACAAAAATTACCTAGGTACCTACTCGAAACTACATATTTCGTTTGTACTTTCTTTTGGAGTTTGTCCGTGTTTCTTTTTTTTATAGGAATTGTCTACGTTTCCACTCCATCTTTGGAGGCTTTATCAAGACTTTCAAACTCTGTAGTTTGCGTAAAAATGTAAGGTTGATTTATATACAATTAGTTGTTATCAACAGATGGTTGTAGGCGAGCTTGACGTCGTGTAGGACCTCCATTACAACCTTTCAAAGTAATGTTCCGATAAAAAAGGCAATGACTTTTTGATGTTACTTCGTCTTAGATTTAAAATATAACAACAGGGTTGTCACAAACCAGACATACAGTTCATTTGTTGTAAACGTATTTTGGTATTCGAGCGAATAATATAACTTCTACAACAATTTTGAACATATTTCGCTTCTATAATTAAATGTACCCATACGAAAATGATGAACATTATTGAAATTAATGAAATCCAGAGGATAATATTTTAGTCCTCCTATTGTTATTTTATAGAAAGAAAGATTTAATATAATATTATATGTTTATTACAAGTAATATTATTAATATAACAGTTGTTCTTCCAAGTATCGTTCTTCTATTTCTTCAAAACGGAAGTTAACGGAATCTTCAGAGCGGATATTATCGGAATTGCCTAATACGTCCCGACCAGTTGGGGATTCTACAATAATATTGTATTATAACACTCATAGGATGAGCAAAAACTATTTAGACAAATAATGGCTATGACGAAACCGCAAGTAACAATTTGGCTTGCATATATTCTAAATTTATGGCAATCATTCTACTCTTCATAACAACTGTCCTGAAAAGTTTTTGTACGTAAGCTATTTGACCCTCACTATGTTAATTAAAATACATATTATATGGATGGTATTATGTAAAGGAAATATCACACCGTGTATCCAACTCTGTTCCAGCTATTAAAAGCGAAGAAATATTTATGATTTTTTCTTCTTGATCTAAATTTAAAAATATGACTACTGCAGAACACCTAACAAACTACGCAGAAATTGTACAACTTTTACTAGGTACACGAAAAGGATATATGTTTTTGTATCGTTTACTCTTTCATGGTATTCCTACCAAATGGTTAAATAAATTGTATATAAAATATTCAAGCACTGAACTAAAATATTTGACAAGCGATTTTCTGTAGACCAATATCCACCACTTGCAAGATATTTACTCTGTGCACAAATAAATTCTTGAGCATATCCACAATCCGCTCCATAGAAAAAAGGGCGATTATGATTCTCTCTATCCAAATTTAAGCAAGGATAATTTAAGTTGAAATCAACATCATACCATGGGGGATACGTATTTATGCCCATACTTTGTTTTGGTATGGGTTCATTATCCTCCACCCATTTGAAGTATGTACCATCATCATTTAGTCGTCCCCCAATCCAGGCATGGTAAATAGCTTGCAATAAAAAACATATTAATATTGCTTAGAAATTACATAGAAATTCATACCGGCTCCTTTGTTTTCCATCATATGCATTAATACGAGTAGTGATGATTTTGTAGCTTTGACTAACGTAGCGTTCAGTTTTAGGCATGTTTCGTATGCCTCGTCCCAAGTTTTCTTTTCGGTAACCATTATGTATTTAATATCGTCGTAAACGTAAGAAATTATTTCGGGAACTTGTGAAATTTCTAAAGAAAAATAAAGCGATAATATGTGCATGTATTAAGACAGAAGTTTTGAATATTTTGTGGTAATTTAAATTCAAAAACTGTAATACTTTTTGAACAAATGTAGCTCATTCGTCTGCTGCAACGTGTTTCAATAAATACCGCCTGATATGCAACATGTCTATCTATTAACAAGCAGCCTTTCCTCTGCTTTGTACGATTTAGGTGCCATGGTGGAAACAAAGTACCATTATCCATTTGGTCTGGAATGATTGTGTCCTCTGATATAAACCTCCAAGCATTTTCTTTGTACCGTCCCCCTATCCATGCGTTTTCCAAACCTAGATAATCGAATAGTAATAAATGTAAAGGCACAGTATTGACATTTACTTGGTCGACCAATTAATAAATACTTTCCTAGAAGCATTGTTTCATTTCTGTGTTGGAAGATTGCTAAATCCGCTTTGTGCTTCTTATGACATTCTCTTACAGCCTCTGACCAAGTCTTCTAAAGATAAATCGTTTTACATTAATCATGTAACAGATCTAACTTACCCGATCATAAAAAATTCCGTATTTATGGTCGTTTATTGTAATCCAATCTGTCGTAGTTAATGATCTATCACATTTACCTTCAAATGCTAAAATTTACTTGTTAATTTTAACGCACGATACTTTTATGCATTTACGCTTTTCACAGATGAAGCCGTGCTTAAACCTGCAATCAAAATTGATAAATTGACCGATATTATGAAATTGGCGAGAAAAAGAGAGACACTCCCGTTCTTTTGATATAAATTGGTTAGTACTATGTGTTACAAAATATTTGTCAGGTTTATATTGTTCTCCATTATCTATCCAGTTAAAAACCGAATAGTTCTTTTTGCGATGTGCTCCAATCCAATAAACGTTTACATTTGGGGTGGTTCCTTCTATGCATTTAGCTAAAAAATTTCTAACTTCTTTTTCACGTATAATCGCAAGCGACCCATCTCCGTAAGTTTCGCAAATAACTTGAGCTTCATCCCAATTCACACGTAAATTGGATAGTAGGTATTCTGTCTTGTGGTAAATAAAACTCTGTTCGGTTACATCGTCTAAACATCCTTAAAATACATAATGCTGGAAAAAATGTTTCTGTGGATGTAACTTACCAGCACATACTGATGTAGGTGTGAGAAGAATAATAAATACTAGCCCGAGAAATATGCCACTGCTATACATTTCCCTATTCAAAATGAACTTGAACAGATTCATTATTTTAATGCAATAGCACACCGTAACCCATAGGTAATTAATTAGTACGATTGTGAATGGTATAAGAGAGCACCTATTCTACAAATCGGTACTTAATAGGTATATTAGTAAGCCGTTAAGCACAGAATTTCTAAATAAAACCAAGAGAAGGTCAAATCAGTAATGAACAATGGTGTTATTTTAGTGCTATAATAAATTATTTGTGATCGTGACAGAAACAATGTGGCAAAATACAAATACTCAATTATGCAATAAACTGAACTATATTCAAGGACTTATATTTGAAAGATCCCAAAAATTTTCGTTTGTAATTGTAAATATTTTCTATTTCTCTTCGCAATTTTGGTATTTGGCATTTCGTTCGACTCAAATCAGTTAAAAATGTAAGACTCGTATTTTATCATAATGTTACAAATATAAAGCTAAATTAAATATTGATAGTACAGGGTAGAGCATTTTAAGTGATACACGCGAATATCTCGAAAAGGAGAATTTTTTTCAAAAAATGTTTCAGACGAAAGTTTTGTGACTTTGAGGGGGAAAGATGATGACATTATCAATTTAATTGTAGATGGCGCCACTTTAGAGATTTCATCATGGCGGTCATTTTTTGTAAATGGGAGTTGATTTTTCTTTCCTAATGAAAGTTGTAGCTGGCAATAAGACGAATACAACAGTTTTTTTTTCATCTGATCATTTTTCAGTGTTCCAAAATGTATAAATTAAGTCATGTTTCCACCTCCATAGTATACGTATTTTGTAATTCTGCACCTCTCGCACTAATCAAGTACTCCGAATACTAAGAGGCAAGGGGACTCACGCTAATCAAGCACCCCAAAGGGATGAAAACCCCGTCACGTCCACGTCGTTCATCCTGGGTAATGCTAAGCAGGGGAAAATGCGTGTCAATCAGCCTGGACCTGGTTGACTATCAAACAGAATCGGTCCAGATAACGGATAGGAACAACACAGAGAGAAATGCAGAGTGGTGTGGAGTTCCAAAATACGTACACAATGAGAGGTGGAATTGTGGAAACTCTTACTTAATTTATAAACTTTGGAACACCGTAACTCAGTGAAAAATTATCCGATTGCAAAAAACCAAAAACCATTGTATTCATCTTATTGCCAGCTACAACTTTCATTTGGAAAGAAAAATCAACTCCCATTTAAAAAAATTCAACCTTCTCACATAGAAAGTGAGCTCTTCCTGATAAAAAATTCCTTGATGTTTGAATGAAGGATGTTTACGTGCAACCATTTTCAATGTACTCGTTGTATTCTATTTGCAACATAATATCACAGATAAGTTAAATATAGTCAATTTGTAACGTGAATATCCTATCTTGTTAAATTTTATTACAGCGAAAATAGTGACTGTAACTTACTTGAATTGCCGAGCAGATGGTAACATGCTCCTCCCACAAATGCTTTTGTAATTGGATAATTCAAAATACGCGAGAAAATTACATTGAGAGTTTGATGCACTTCCCCAAATTGTCTTGTGGTCTTTTAGTTTTTTAATTTTATTTTATTTTATTTATATTATTACAAATAGAATTTATGGGTAAACCGTTAGGGTAAATGCAAGCTACTACAAAACTGAATAAATTGATCGTGTACTCCTAACAAAAACGTATCACGAATGTGTATTATCTATTAATTTACATTACAATATTATTTTATAAAAATGGTAAAAACACTAAAAAATAGGAAATTACTAATGCAAGAATTCTATACATCATTGAGTAATCTACTTCAAAGAAATTTGCAACCGTAAATGAATGCTGACGATGACTAATTTGATTTATTAAAAGTTGCAACTCCTTTATATCATATTTGTAGTATTTTGAAAATGCAGATAACTTATAGTACTCCGTTAATAATTTGCGGCATGAAAGTGATATCAATGCAATAGTTTTTGATGTTTGAAACGCATTACGGGCAACAATTCTTCCCAAAACCTGAAACAACAAAAAAGTACATTTTATACTCATTCGAGTATAATTCCAATTTAGTGTCTTGATAAGTGCCACTTTATTTGGAAATCTATTCTATATGGGAAATATGTGATAGTATCTGAAGAAATGATTTTAGTATAATTTGTTAATTATCACACGTACAATTGGTAGTTCGATTGCTTAAAATTTAAAATGGAGCAAAAGTTAGTATTTCTAGTAATGGGCAAAATGAACAACTCTGAAAATTTAACATATTTTGATATAAGCCTTCTAAGACTGAGTCTGAGACTTATGATAGTATTAAACACCTTGCAAGCATACCGGGTATTTCATCAACAGTAAGAAGATTTAAAAAGTAGGTTTGACTGAAGAAAAGAACACTTGAAACTGATAACAAAAAAAGTGCGTAAAGTGAATTACATGTTGTATCAAATACGATCAGTGGCCTGGAATCAGTTGAACTTACGTTATGACCTAGAATTAGAAACACTAAATACCCTCAAAAACATTTAAAATGTCAGACGCGTTATTCGATAGCAAGGTGAACAACTAAAAATAAATTTAAAAAACGTTACAGAAAAATCTTTTATTGGTTAACGCTCGACTTTTAATAGAATTGATGGAATCCATTATTGATCAAAATGTGTTGTAGAATATAGAAAATTGATGTTAAAATTTCATAAAATCTACCATTTTCAACCAATAGAGTTAATTGGTTCTGGACGTATATTGAATATGTCCAGAAACAAGCAATAAAGACGATTTTTTTTCAGCATTAGAAGGCTCATCCCCAGCAAACAAGTGGAAAGCTTTGTTTTATAACGATTTTAACATTTACCGTACTCTCCCTAAGTGATTATACCGTTATTTTAGAACATCAAAAAGAATATGGGTTGCCTCCCTATGAAGAATGTGCCAATTAACGGTGCATAAGTACTTCCGCACGACACCAAGATTCAAGAAGCTCTTCTCGGATGGGAATTACGAAGTCTACAAATAAAAAGAAGTTTGGAGAGGCGATTACGTACAGAAATAATATGCTCACGGGTTTTGTATAAATAGTTTCGAATTTTACAAACTCAATTCATATTTCATTTGAAATAGCCATGTTTAATTTTACTTACCAAATAATATAGACTGAATAAGGATTGGAGTGCAACTGTAATAATATCGTTCAAATCCGTTGATTTCCTTAATAAGTCATATCCAATAACGAATGTATTTAAAGACACAGTTGATATCGTTAATGTTAACATTAATAAATGTAATCCATGATTTCTATTTATTATGCTAACCATATCACATAGCATATCAAAAACGACGTTAAAATTCCGTAAGGATCTGTAATTTGGATTCCGTGTCATAATGACGTTAATCACCTTCTTCGTTGCATTCAGGGTAAGAAAATATTGCAATTGTTGGTATAGAACCACAGTTCGTACGTTCACTGTCATTATTTTCGCATCAACTTTTAACGTTATTAACGTATTAACCATAAAGATGTAATATAAATGAATATAATATTGTATACCATCTATATTGTTATGCAAAACCCAGAAAATATGCAACGTTATGATTACTGCCAATAGAAACACAAACTTGTAAATTCTGAAGTTAAATTGCTCTCTCTCTTTATCCAAATTCAAATGTAAATCAATTGTATGAAGTAACATGAAAAATTTCCGATTACGTTCATTATTACTGGACATATTGATACTGATAATAGCAATCAACATCAATGCACTTGCCGAAACTATAGAGATGGTTTCTAGTGAGCTCAATAATAATGTCATATTATGACCACAATCTAAAGTAGACCTTCCATGCAAACTCCAACATAACAAAAATATGTGCATTACTATGCTCAAATTTCCCAATAATCTATACTTCCTTGATAAGGGTTTAATTTCTTCATTTGCTAATTGTAATGACGAAGTAAATGTGAACCATGAAAGGCGATAGATCTGTCTCATATAATGAGGTACAGTTGTGCGTTGCATTGTACCATCTGAAACATAACAGACGCATTAAATACATATCAAAGCGTGTTCACGATTTTATACGTCAATTTCCATTCAATTTATGGATTAGTAATGAATGTTTAATGTCGATTACATTTTTTCTTTATGTAAGTATTAAGACACAATTTGTGAAATGTTTAAGGAAAAATACTTAAATAATCGTATCTATGTGCTGATGGGATTCATAAGTGACTTCTGGGGCTGTTTACACAAATAAACCACCATAAGTGAAGAGAATTAATAGATGTAGGGTGTGCGTACTAGCTTTTTAATAAATAAAATAAAATACTCAAAACCTCCCCTTAGACAATGAAATTTAATGTGTATAAAATGTCAGACTCAAGTCTGACATTTTATACACATTAAATTTCATTGTCTAAGGGGAGGTTTTGAGTATTTTATTTTATTTATTACCATTTACCCCCTTCGTGTACTGACACACCATGGATTATTACTAGCTTTTTATTATTATAGTTATAAATAGAGAAAATAGGAGAACTATAAAACCAAAATTTTATATCTACAGAGCGATTAATAAACTCAATTTAATTCCAACTAGCATTTTTGCAAACGATCCATTGAGTAGACAATGTTAGGTATGAGGCATATCAAGACGTAAAACTAGGTTTTCCTTTCTTCATAATACGGAGAAACCTATAAGTTACATTCTGGATCGTTCCTTTCAACTGTTGTCGTGCATTCCCCACTTTTAGTAATGTTTCGTTTCTTATCAGAACTTATACAAGGTGCGACAATTAATATATCCGTTGTATGCAAAGCGATATTTTGTCAAATTTGGTGCGGATATAGTAAAGACTAAAAAAATTACTAATCGTGCTGCCGTCGTACCTATTTAGCCCGAAATACCATCAATTTATTTTTTTTAGTGGGACACCCTGTATATTTTTTAATGTCGAATACAAAAATACCCTTAACAAAGATTTAATTGTTATAGAAAGTTCAGCAAAACTGCTTTTGAAACAATTATCACACTGGCTTAGAAAACATACGAATTTATGTTTTCGTATTATAAGGAAAGTCCTGCATATCGCATCTGGATAAATGAATAAAGTACGAACCTCTTCTTGTGTTATTATCTATCACAATGGAATTTCAATTTTTTCTGCTTCTCTTCATTTAGCAGCAATTATTTAAATATATTTGACATAACCAATATACAATACATACTAACATTTAACATTATTGATAAAGTTCTCCATTATAATGTGGATATTATAACATTTAACTTTAAATTGTCAAAGAGGTAAATTCGTATCCCCCGCCAATGTAATAATCTTTTCAGTTTATTAAAAAATGTTTTTCTGTATATTCTATTAAAACGATAACTTGTTGATATCCAAAAATAAAAAGGGGAGAAAGAAAAGATACGGTACACATCAATAACGCAACTCATAGTTTTAGTAATTTAATTGATATTGTTTCTCACCCAATTTCAAAGATAATTTGATTTTCTCACTACGTATTATGCGTTAAACTATGCTACAAACACGTTGATTTCTTTCCTAAACTGAAACTTTATATCTTTGAAAAGGCGAAAACGAGCAATTAAAATGAAATATTAGGTGTTTTCTTTTTGCATCGCCACAGGGTTAGATAAAGTTACAATCATCACGTGATTGAAGTGCCTTGCGTCATGGAGACATTTCTGCCTCAGGTTAATATAAAACTTAAATAAAGCTTTTAAAACGAATAGAGTTATTTAGAACTGAGTCAAATTATTTTTATAAAACGAATGGTGTGTTATTGACAGGGCTGACTTGAGTCGACGACAACGTGCAAAAAGAAAACACCTATTGCTTCCATTAAACTAAACGTTACTGCCGGGGTTCCTCAAGGCCCGTTTCTTGGTCCTCTTTTATTTATAATTTACACCTCCGAAATAATTAAATCCTTACATAGGTGCAAAAATTAATAAAATATTGGATTAAATTTTAATTAAAAAAGTGAAAATTAGTAGTATAGTGTATTAAATTGTTTGTGTAATGGGTAGCACACAACCACATCAAAATAAAATTATCGTGGAAGTTGCCGGCTCAGGGAACAACCAAGCATCTATTACATTATCTAAATCATAAACATTAAACCCCGTATGGCTATTTGGAAGCCAACAGTGATGTGCAATAGAAGTTGATGTAGAAATTTTTCAAATGTTTCAGAAACAAAGCACCAAGAGATATGTTTTTTCCCATTGGTACGTCAGAAATAAAAACTTTACCGAAAAAGTAAAGGATATGGCAAAGAAACGTAAAGAGAGATTTCACTTTCGTCCAAAGTTCAACTTCTTGAGAACCTTTCAAGCTAGTATGGCATAGAGTTGTATTAGTGATAGTCAAATTTGTAATCAACAACGTTCAGATAAGAATTAAAGAGTCAATAAACAAACTATGCTTTTAAGAGTATATAGGTTAAAATTTATGCAAGGAAAGTTAATGGTAGGTCTACTCGGTTCTACACGGTCTAAAGCTGCTTTTAATAATAAAAACGAGAAGTATATCTTCATCTTCACATTCCTTGTCAATCTTACATGTAGCATATATAGAATTATAATAACAAATAATTCCACTCATTTTTTTAATATCTATTATTAAGTTTTAGATATATGCTTCTAAGTGCCTGTCCACTGTATACTTTCATGGGTATTGATTTCTTAATAGTTTTTACATCTGCATTATTTTACCGTCAATTTGTGAAGACGATGCACAAAAGAAGAATTTCTTTATAAAAACATTGCACGTGATACTAATTGTAATGTAATAACAAAGTACGTGTTAGGTGTAACCTTAGTTAACTTTTCTTTCTAAATTTACTTCAGCTTATATAATGGATTTACTTACCAAATAATAAAGCAGAACTTGATACATAAAAATTTCAAAGAGGAGCTAATGGATCTATTGTGATTAGAAGTATATATACAGGGTATCAAGCTTAAATAAAATTCAGTTACCCACATGTGTAGTTCAACAATGAACATTGTTAAACTTAGTAAGGTAATATAACTGAATTATTTATGAATATTATACCTATGTAATTTTTTTATGTTTTAGAATGTCAGAAATCCTTTACTTTTAGTGATTATTTCAAGTTTAATGTGGATAAATTGCCAAAAATTAGAAACCCCCGAATGGGACGCGGAACGAAATATAGAATTCTCAAAGGCTTTTGATACGTTCGCTGAGAAACCTCCATGTACAGCGTTTAATTCTATTGATGATTGCGAAGATGGGCAAGATGCCCTTATGTTTAATTGGTTGTTAAAGAAACGCAAAGAACACATCATTACGAAACCTTTTCTCACCGTATGTTTATTCTCACTTTAAATTTTATTTATTCCTGTGCTTAATGTCCGTATGTCTATTTCTTGTTTACTGCAGTTATGGTTTTTAGAACAAATCAAGTAAAGCTATACGAACAATTCCTATATTCCAAAAGAAAGGGCTCTCTTGTTCTTGTATGGCAGAACCGCATATGTTAGAACTTGGATTAATGTATTATCCGAGGTATGTTATCTTATCAGTTATACAAAACATCAAAAATGCGTCACTTTTCCAGGCGACTACCAACAGTCAAATGTAAACCAGGAGGTTGTCTCGGAGGTCCTTATCAATGCCGTCCAAAGGAGTACAGGGTTCACGTTTTAAAACAAAAGCAAATTGAAGACTTGGATCGTGTCGATTCAAATTCAATGTCTATTCCACACAATTTGAGAGATTTCTTCATACCCGAGGAAATTACAATAACAGTTGCTTGTCAGTGCTTGCCTTAAGCTTATTTACTAAATATTTAGCTAATGTTAAAAAAATTTAAAGTATTTATATGCAACACAAAAATAAACATTAGATGAGCGCATCTGTATGTAACGTTACTTATTTTATGGTAATTTTATGGTAGAGGTCATATATTTTCCTTTCTAGTTCTCTGACAGAGAATTGCCTATTATACATATTTCGTAGGTGCAAAAAAAAATACACCGAAAGAAACCATTAATTAAACAGAGAGTTTTTGAGGAGAAGGAGGTGGCTACTCCCCTACAGTTCTGTAGGCGAGATCAAAGCCAAGACCGCCCTTTGTAGCATTTCATATTGATTATTTTTCAACATTATAGGGAAGAAAGTCTGATTGGCAAACCAAAACCTCAATTTTAGAACCCTTATTAATCTTTTTGCTTAAAAATCCTGACCATGTAAGTGATCAGTGATCACTAACAAAAGTAGGCACGATATTTACTTGGAAAACGATTGGCTTACATTCAATATGACTTCGAAGTGCGCACAGTCGGCTTATGTGGACTTATCATCGTCTCTAATGAACCGTTGACAACTTGTATGTGCTGATATGAGTTTGGAAAGATTTATTTACTTAACCGATGACTTGGATGTAAACTACAGCAAACTGATCAATAAATTCCACTATTTTCTTAGAGTTGCGCAGACTTGCGCTAATATGCAGAAATATGTATTGCGTATTACGTATACACGGTTGGTCAAGCACGTTTTTTTCTCATTTAGGGACCTTGAAGACACCACATCGATATTCACTCGGAAATTCACAAGTTGCATATTAGAAAGTTATTTGACAAAATGGCGGCTTAGGGCGATTTTGATAACGCCACTGAGTTGAAGTTGTTACTGTGCAGACGTAAGTACGCCTGATTAAGTGTATTTGAAAGTGTTCGTGATTTTTTAATAAAGTGGTGACTCAGGTGTAACCCTTCTAAGGGATAGATTTTTCGAAACTAGAGTCCAAATCAATATACTGGGTGTGGACAACCGTTGTGCAATGCCATTTGCACATCATCAAATGCGGTTCTTCAGTGCGCACCACGCCAACTGTCAACGTATGCTACCCTGAACTCTAGTGTACTGTATCCTATTTACATTTTTAAGTGACTGCACACTAACATAAAAATATCATAAAGTCTTGAGTGTTGACCAATACAAGAATGCATTGTTACATAAACACCACTATTACTCTTTTCTTATTTATTGTTACTTTTAGTAGAACTAGTTTACTATTATTCTACAACATTTGTAAAATTACTTAACTAATCGTATCTAATATATAAAGGAACATTTCAGTTTTCAGTTTTTCAATTGGTTACCACTTAGACAGACAGACCTACCTATATTGAATTTTTAGTTTAGTAAATAGAGAAAAACTTAAATTTTATAAAATATTGGGTAAATACGTACACTTTATGAGGTCGAGGTTGAAATGGTTGAAGCTGAAGTTGTAGGTGAAGTTGAAAACTCAGATGTAGAGATGCTTTGTGTTGAAGATGAACTTTCAGGTGAATTAACCGTAGTAGTTGAAGTACTAATTGGTTCGGTAGTGGTGTCCGTATCATCAAGATCAGTAGTACCACAAATGATATCACAGAAAACATTCATATTATATTCGAAGTACTCATCAACGTCGTCATGGTTGCAATATTTGCAAACATTCTTAAAAAAAGAAAATTCGTCAAACACGAGCAAATTTGGAAAATTTAATATTCTTCTTCAAAGCAATACATCCGCAAAATGTTTTACAATACGGTGAAACTTAAATTTGAGTAAAGAATACAAGCTATCTACAACAAATGTGTGAATGTTCTTACCAAAAAACCAAACCCAGTACATGATGATACACACACTAAAATCAAAAACAAAGTTAATACATTAGTCATGTTTTCAAAGGTACTAAATAAAAGTGTAACTCTTGCTTATTTATAACAATGAAATATGCATATTTCCCTGAAGTAATATATATTTTATAGTCACGTTCAAAGGAAACTTAATTTTATGGGGTTACTATTATGGTAATTTTTGTTTCACAATTATCCGTAAACTAACCTTGTACTCTATTTCATATGTTTAATACTGGAGTTTCCAACGAGTAAGCTTGGTCAATTTAAAAAAATATGTTATTATGTTCACGCACACCTTATCCTTCAACCTAAATATATTAGTCGTGCACGTCCATCTAATCTGGTACTTGCCTAAGAATTGAAGATAATTAAATTTTTCTTCAACTCGTCAGATCAAAGGATCAAACACTAGCATAACCATTCAATTCAAACCTAATTTTCAGTTAAGTATTAAAATAGGAATCTTTGGGTACGTTTGTAAAGTAAAGGCCTACCCTTGCAGTAATGCATGTTCATAATACACAATGGAACCCTCTTGAATCCACTTTGAGAGAAAAATAATTTTATCGAAAAACCCCTTTGTAAGAATTGAACTACTTACTTCAATATGGTTTATTGTATAAAGGTGGAAAATCAATATTGTTGTCGTTTTTCTCAACGTCTACATATTCTTAAAAAAGTGTCCAACCCATTTTCTAAATAAGTATAACTAAATTTTTTTTAAAATTGGGTCAATTCACTAGTAAGTTGTAGGTTATTTAAAGATTCACCTTGATCCCGATGTGTTTTTAAATCTTTGTTTTAATTACATTTAATGTGTTTTTTTGCTATTTTTTTCGAAATATATTGAAATTTTAAAAAAATACTTCGTCAACCTTTGATTTTAGAATACATCATTATGATTTCAAATGCAATTTATTAGATAAGCACTAATCATCCCTATACATAAGTTTTTTTTAAGTTTATTTAAGACAAAGTCGAAATTAAAATTGTTAAAGAAAGATTCACACTATTATTGCATGCGCTCAATTTATATCTGCAACGTCTATTTCACAGGATAAAAAAGGGATTGTGCCCAGTTAAAAAATGCTATAAAAAAATAAATTGAGTAAGTAAAAAAACATTTGCTCAAATATTTGAAAGGGATAATGAAACAAATTTATTATTCAGCATACCGATAAATTCACGAGGGTATTCCCACATCAATATAACTTATTACTTGGTGTGATACAAGTAAGACATGCAATCCTGAAGCTTATTAATCATTAATAGAAGCAGTATTTTGTAAGTGTAGGACGGAGTTATACAAAGAGTAGAGTACGTTGTAGTCTACATTATGAGTACAAAGGAAGATCGTCCGTTTACAATAGGCCGAGAATGGAATAATGTAAAATTCATACAATGGTTTGGAACATTTTTAGGCACAACACCGCCATACAATTTTTCAACTCAAGAACTCTGTATAAAATATTATAGACTTTACGCAACTGCGTTATTTTTCTTTGTAGGATGTGGGTCAGTTGCTACTTTTATATCAAGAAATATCTTCATTTATCCATGCATGAACTTGACTACAGTAACTTTGGACGTTCTCTATCTTTCGGTTTCAACAGTACTTAGCGAAATTATTATATATGTTTCAATTTTTAACTGCAAATCCACGGGTATTTTCTTAACATCCTTAATTAAGAACGACATGTACCTTCAACAGAAACATGCACACAAAGAGGGAGATTTACAACATTGCTTTTGTACAAAATTCACGTTTATTAATGTATGTTTTACCGGTATTGTAAGTTACGATATTTACTTTTGGTTTACTTCGTTTGGAGTGCTAGAACTGCAATGTTACATTTTGAAGTACGTTCAGTTTTATATCTTCATCTGTGCTTTATTCCGATTTCGTGAATATCTTAAACTGTTGACGTACAAAATTATGTTCAATACACAACTATTCCTGGACTTAATTGAAGAAATGCATAAAATGTCAGATGATGAAGAAGAAAACTCTACAACAATATCAAATAAATGGATGAGAGTAAGTCAAAGAATTAAACCACGAGATGAAGATATAATACAGTTACATCTTTTATTCAAAATCTACAGCACACTTTTTCAATCAGTAGACGCATTTAATAATATATTTGAGTACCCCTCTTTATTTATATGTTTCTCCACCGTCGTAGAAGTGTTTCAAACGATGAATTTTCTGATTGCGTTCGCATCGGGCTCATTAACAAATGACAAATTGGCCACATACCAATTCGCAATTCTTCACGTTCTGTGGTGTTTTTTATTAGTGGTAATATAATTAACGTTTTTTTTACAAGTCAGCTTCTTTGATCTCTATTTATTTGTAGATGTTGTGTATATCAATGATTGACTCAGCCACAAATTTTGAAAGCGAAATGAAGAGGATAACTTGCAAGTTGTATAGACGAATATTAGATATGCCTACGGAACAATTGCTACGAGATGAAGTACAAGAAGCTGTTACGTTGTTGTATCATCAGTTCAAAGATAGAGAATTACAGATTAGTGGTGTTTGTTTTCCCTTAAACTATGGCTATATTGCCGATATAGTGACGGTAATAACCTCTTGCACACCTATAGTAATTCAGTTCAATAGAGTTGAACAGAATTAATCTTCTTTTTAAATAAATGAGGTGTAATGGTGTTAATATGTTATTCAAATTGTCTACAAGTCCACGATAATATACGATTTACAAAGTTGAATCAGTTTTTACAAATTCTGTAAATAGAATTAGAAACAATAAACAATAACAAATAATTTGGGAATATAAAAAGCCCTGTTTTGCCATATGGGTCTAATATCAAGAATATCCTCTCCTACACCCCATGCCCCAAGATAACCCTGACTTCTCTTGACATTTCTTACGTTAGAAGATTAGAACCCTAAAATAATATTTTTCCGCTGTTCCCATATTCGCGATTCCCACGGTCTCGCTGCGCTGTAGCGCTTAGTCTTGGCTCAACAGCCGTCCCAGATGGAGGTCCCCCATTGTTGATCACGTCAAGTGCAAGATTCGTTCCAAAATTCGCTTTTTGAACGCCACACAGACACCACCCGTGGATATTCATCGCCAGTGGGCAGAGATGTATGGCGAGAAGTGTGTATGTCCGTTCAACACGTCCGAAAGTGGTGCAAGGAAATTAGTGCAACTTGGAAGGAAGTCAACGATGAAGAATGGAGTGGAAGACCATCAGTTTCGGAGGCGGTTATCGAGATGCCCCACGCGAAGTGCTTCAAAACAGGAAGATCACCATCCATGAACTTGTTGGTCCGATTCGTCGGAGTTCTTACGGAACAGTGGAAACTGACTGATAAATTGGGGTATTACAAGTGTTGTGCTCGATGGGTACCGCGGCTATTGACATCAGAACACAAGAAGAAACGCCTTGACTGTGCTCACAAGTTTCTGCAGAAGTGTCAAGAAGATAAGGGAGGATTGTTGGACTCCATTGCTACGGGAGACAAAACGTGGGTGTTTCATTTCAATCCCAAAACACACGACACCAGTCGCAAAGAACTTCAAGCAAACTCCTTCTGCTGGCAAAGTCGTGGCCACTGTTGTTTGGGATCGAAAGGTGATACTGCTGATCGATTTCATGGAACGTGAGACAGCAATAAACTCAGACAGTTATTGTGCAACACTTAGACAACTCAGGCGAGCTATTCAGAACCTCCGGCGAGGACGACTGACAACCGGTGTAAAGCTACTTCATGACAACGCCCGACCTCACGTCTTCTGTCAAACCCAAGAATTATTGACACACTTTCGGTGGACTGTCATGAGCCACCCACCTTACACTCCGGACCTCGCGCCTATAGCCTAGGAGCCCACGACACTAAACCTGTCATGATAGGTCTCCCAAATTTCATACATATAATTCGTCATGTCATTCATAGGGGAACACAAAATGGCCCTGCTGTCATGTCTGGGGCCGGTCAACGCTAAAAAAATAAAAAAATCAAAACAAATATTTTTCTAGGTTTCTGACATGATAAGTCTCCCGTATTCTGATTGTACCTCGAGACAGAGGAGGGGTATCAATTGCTGCCGAGAGATAAGCGACACTTCGCACCCAGGTGTCTGTCATCATCGACCTCCTCAAAAAACCAAAGTTTATCTGAAAGATTATCAATTTTTGTGTAAGAAAAACCACTGCTGCTTTTTTCAAACAGTGGAGAAAATGGCGGCAGCAGCGTTTGAAAGTCGCCCTCCGCGCAACCGAATTTGGCGTTTCAATTCGGTTTTATCAGTAATCGCCCGGTTCTGTTCGATTTGTATTATTGGAATACGTCTGCCACTATCACGAACAATGAATTTTAGGTGTCGTTGATTGTTTAAAGAAATGAAATCGCATATTTTATGTCATATTTTTCGATTTTTCAATCGTTTTCAATGTGTTTTTTAATACTTCTTATGTCTTTCGTTACATTTCAAAGTAAATTACTTTTCTTCAATATTCACTAATTTGTTGTCTGACTTGTATGGAAAAGTGATGCGGAGTTCCGTCCAGCTGCAACCACATTATCTCCGTAATGTAGTTAGGAAGATGGTGAATTAAATTTTGAAGGTCTTCTGTCAAGAAATTTAAAAAGATTTGTCCTGTTAGCGGAATTTCAAAAAAGTAAGGACCATGTACATTGTTATGTACGATTCCTCCCCAAACGTCGAAACTCCAGTTGTGTTGGAAATGGTTGACGCGGATAATGTGCGTGTTTTGTGTGTCATAAAAGTGAAAGTGCATTCGTTCGTAAACAGAACATATTTAAAAAAATAAATAAAACCTTATTTCATCGCATCCCCGATTCGAGTGTCCAGCCTATGCGTTGCCTCGTCCACGCGCCACTACTACTGCCGTAAGGAATAGAAAATCTTAATTTACGAAAAAACTGTCGCACTTAGGTATATAGGGTAAGCTTCATAAAGTTGCACTAAAATTTACCGCGGATTCCAAATATGCAATAATAAATAGGGTGTGCTATTTAAAAAAATGAAGAAAAATTAGTTTGAAAATGTCGATGTTTGGAGCAAATAAAAGTGAACGTCCTGTATGAAATAATTTAATGTTTCGTCACGGTTGAATACTCTGATTCAACCCAAGTCCACCACCGTATATTCCATTTAAACAAATATACGTGTTATGCACCATACTTTTTGGAGACACCCTGTATGTGTCTAACTCATTTGCAAATGTGTTTCATCCAACCTAATTGCCATCCCGTATATTTATTTTGTTGACGTATCCTATATTTTTATCGTTGGAGGAATTTTTAAATAAATAAATAAAAAATAAATATTTTTTAGTAAATTTAACAATAAAGCCGTACTTGAAGAATGGGCTACTAAATGGACACCCTGTATAGCCAAAAAATCTGCATGATTCAGCTAGTCTTCATTTAAAAACGTAAAGCGGAAGAGATTCGTACGGGCCACAAAAATGATAAATGACCAAAAAATGGCTGAAAAATCCCCGACTTTGGAATAATTTATAGAATCTTATTCGTTGAAACAATGACACCTAATATTTTTTCACCGAAGAAAAGTAATTTACTTTGAAATGTAACGAAAGACATAAGAAAGTATAAAAAACACATTGAAAACGGTTGAAAAATCGAAAAATATGACATAAAATATGCGATTTCATTTCTTTAAACAATCAACGACACCTACAATTCAATGTTCGTGATAGTGGCAGACGTATTCCAATAATACAAATCGAACAGAACCGGGCGATTACTGATAAAACCGAATTGAAACGCCAAATTCGGTTGCGCGGAGGGCGACTTTCAAACACTGCTGCCGCCATTTTCTCCACTGTTTGGAAAAAGCAGCAGTGGTTTTTCTTACACAAAAATTGATGATCTTTCACATAAACTTTGGTTTTTTGAGAAGGTCGATGATGACAGACACCTGGGTGCGAGGTGTCGCTTATCTCTCGGCAGCAACTGATACGGCTTATCAGGGGGCTGGCAGCACTACCATTTCGTGTAGTCCAACCCTCCTCTGTCTCGAGGTACAATCAGAATACGGGAGACTTATCATGTCAGAAACCTAGAAAAATATTTGTTTTGTTTTTTTTATTTTTTTAGCGTTGACCGGCCCCAGACATGGCAGCAGGGCCATTTTGTGTTCCCCTATGAATGACATGATATGTATGAAATTTGGGAGACCTATCATGACAGGTTTAGTGTCGTGGGCTCCTAGACTACTAGTGATTATCACTACGACGATGACGTTTCAACGGATTGACGCCAGAGTTTTACGACATTGGGATACAGAAATTGGAGCACCGTCTACAAAAATATGTAGAAAAATATGGCCATTATATAGAGTAATTGACCAAACTTTCTTGTTCGCAACGATGTAAATTTCTATGAGAATAATCAATAAACAATATTGTCTAATTGCAAAATTGATGGGAACCTTATTTCTGGATCGACCCTCGTACGTTTTACAAGTACGTATTCTTGACTGTTACCTGAACAGGGTACTACACTTTTGGATCTTGCGCTCCAAAGTAGCTGTGTGTGCTCTTACAACTATTTTCGTGATGTAGTTATTTATTTTCATCATGAATATTAATAATTCATATTTACAATAATCATCACATATACAGTTATAGTACTAAATGTAGACAATATAATCCTCCGATTAAAACCCATAAACCCCGCAGCAGTAAATTGTACTTTCCGACCGACTACTTGTGCAATTAATCTGCGAATATTTTTGATTACCAAACTCTCTTGGATAGATATCGGATATGGCAGCTTAACAATTATTTTGTATGCTGTTGTTACTGTCTCTTGTACTTCTTCGCAGAGAAAATCGCAGGATAAAACTAAAGCTGTCCACAATATCTAAAATCATCTATACATATAATCTATTCAGTTAACTTTATTTATACGAACTTACCACCGCTGTTAGTGTCCATAATACTTGTGCAATTACTAAAGATGTAGGATTTGAAGGTCTGGTTATTAACGAGTTTATAATGACAATCAATCTGAGACCAAAAAATAGAAGCGAAACCAATAATGGAAATCCATAAATTTTATTTATCGCATCTATCACATCGCACAAATTATCATGAATATTTGTTATATGATTTACAAAGTTCGCATCACTATCATGTCTCCGTTTAATTAGTAAGCGTTTGAATAACCTTACGTTAAGAGATTTAAAACATAAGCGCAAATAATTATTCAAAGAATACATTTGGTAAATTCCTACGGTGCCGATATAAGATTGAAAATATTTAACCGTATACCAACTTTCAATATTAAATCCATCGACACTTCCCCAAACAATGCTATATGCGACACAAAGAGAAAGAAGTGAAATATTAATCAACAAACTTTCTCGATTTATAAATTTGATAATGTTCTCCATTGATGATCTCTTGTAATGCAAAAATTGTTCGATGTCTGTTAAGTTAAGTTCCAAAATTTCGTGCTCCTTTCCATTACAAAACGTAGTAGAAATTATACAACTTCCATGTAAAAGTATTAAAAATGACGAATCCAATATATCAATTACTCGAGATGTGATACTAAAAATTGTGTAATGACTTTGAATTCTGTAATATAAACTGATTATAGCAAGTACCGTTATAAATAAAAAGAACATAAAACTGTATATTTTGAAAATAATGTTTGTTTTTGTTCTGCTTTGGTAAGGTACTGAAATGCCGCATAATCTTGAAAAAAAAAATAAATAATACACATTTTTAATACCGGTGTTTGTTGCGTTCATATTCCAACTGGAATTTACACACTAAGTAGGAGTCGACTTCAAATAATTCCATTCCAAAATAAATGTGATGACAAAATTAAAGGATTCGATATTAGTAGCACTAAAGATATTTGATCTATTCCCAAAAACTGTCACGTTATTTGCATTTCTTATTTACAATTTCCTGAACGTTTTGTGCAAATACACTTACTCCCTTTACATTGTAGAACCCCATTAACTGATTAGAAATACGTAAAGGAAATTTTGTGAAAATGTCAAAATAATCATGTTAATTAGTAAAACATGATAAGGAAAATAATTGTGTCAAAGAACAGAAAACTCTCACAGAAAAAGAATTAATCGAATCAATCATTAATCAATATGACGCTATAAATGTTGGTTATTAAATAAATTGAGAGCATCGAAGAAATGTAGCTCCCCTTATTAGTATGCGCAGAATCAAATCATTTGGCCCAGTAATTGTCTTATTATTAAATTTAGTGTTCTGTGTATACCTATCTCTAGCTGAAGTGTTCATCAAAGTCTTCTAAAATACAATAAAAAAGAAAACAATGACTGGGCCAAGTGATATGATTCTGGGCGCTATTTACCGGTGGTTTACGATTAAAAACTCATAACCTTCCCCATGAATTGTATATAATTGAATTAAAATTTGATATTAATGGATGCAAGTTGTAAGGTTAAGCTTACTAGTTAGCGACATGTTTCGATAGCAAGTATCATCTTCAGATAATGGTAAGAATTGCCTGAAGATGATACTTGTTATCGAAACAGGTCACTAACTACTTACTAAGCTTAACCTTAATTAGAATTGCCTTTACGTTTCTAATCGTAAACCACTGGAAATATTACTCCATTTGTCACACAGATTTATACAATTGGCGATCCACTTCCCTTCCCCCAGACTCGAATAAAGGAGGCACTTCCGAAAATACAAAACAAAACTGTCGAGATAACAAATACTAACGAATACCGAAGGAATAAAATTGTAAAACAACATAAAGAATAACTTAGTTGGTAGGAGTAATTGGTAGATTAATCGAGTTAATAATTATTTGGGATTAGACCATAAAATTGTTATGTTAAATTATTTAATTTTTAAAATTTAATTATCAAAAGATCGTTTTTCTCCCCCTTTCAACCCCCAAAAAAGACGTTACAGTTGGGGGTAAAATTTGCAATTTGCGAAAAGTTTTTTATGAAGAATCCAAAAGTGTAATAAAAAATAGGTGCTCCCATTTAAGTTTTCAAAACTCACCCCCGCTGCACCTCACAAGGGGGTGAGGATGATGTTTACGTATCATGACTCAATAGGTTTCAAAAAATAAAGGAAACGTGTTTTTTCCTTCTTGTAATGGGATGTGTCGTTCTCGAGATATTAAGGGTGTATATTTTGACTTTAATGGCCTCCCGACGGCGAACAGGTGATCCGATCAAAAAATTTGAGATTTGGGATCAGTAAAGAATTTCCTATAAGATGACACCGCTTCCAGCTTTCTAAACCCTGCAACATCGACCAACGCACTGATACACAGACATCCGGGCGAATTTAGTAACCAACTTCTAACGCCATGTTGGATCGTCATTCGCCTGGTCTGGGGGGCCCTAATATGAATTTTGCACCCGCGGGCCCAAAGGACTCTTGCTACGCCACTGTTAATAAACCATGCACCTCCTACCCCCTTGTCTATTTTGAACCATATGTGCAAAGATATGTGCCAACTTTTTTTATAAGTTATGTATTGGAACGTAATTCTGCGCACCTGTGTACGGCGTAGTTTTCTTGTGCATATGCTTTAAGTCTAATATGGCCTAGATGGTGGGGTTTCCGACACTATATAGGGTGTCCCAATGATTTAGGGGTGGAAGATAACGCTTATACTGTTGATTTTTTGTATATACAGGATTGCCCATTTTCGAGCGCTACGCTAAACTTGTGTTTTTTAATGGAACATCCTATATTATTTTAATTCTCTGCTAAATGGTGAGCAAAATAATATAAGATACTATGGGTCTACGACTAACGGCCCCTAAGTTATTGACATTTTTATTTTTTAGTCAATCAAGTAGGCTCCTGTTCCACCATCTTTAAACATATCGAAGTGAAATTTTAGAATTTGTATTTCTAATATGTCCAAGCACTAACTTCTACACTCTGATTGCAGACTCTTTGCTCTACATATACAAGATGGTCCATTTTGCTCAATGTTATTTTTTTTCATTTTTTTTAAATGGCACACCCTGTATTTTATTACAGATTTTAATAGCATTTTTTACGAGCTTCCAATAGATACTCTCTTTGTACTACCCATTCCTTAGTGATTTTGAATTATTTAGTGGTAAAGTTGAAAATGTTGTTACTTTTTTTGAATTTGTCACAGTAGGGGCTATAAAATAATAAATAAAATAAAATAAAATAAATAAATAAAAGACAATCTCATAAATCACAGAAGAACAAAAATAGAACAATAATAAAATTGCAATAAAACTGTGAAGCGATAGGTTTTGTAACAAAACACAACACTTTTGAACTACAGAAGGGGAACGCTTTATACACGTAGAGCAGTATAATTATTATTATAATTTTTAAAGAATAAAAGAACACAATGAATTACAAATTTTATATTAAATGTTCAAAAATGCCTACTACACCGGCCACTTGAAACTTAGAATTATGAGGCTTTTCGAAGTAGGTAAGTATTCGAAATTAAAAGTGTCAAAACAACATTTACTAGGGGGTTGGTAATGTGGATTGCTGCAACTGGAAGCAATAATTACCACGACAATTAAGGCAGATTGTTTCACCAACCTTGCCTCTAAAATTCTTGTAGCTACTGCTTAAAGAATTCTTTCACAGCGTTTTGCACTGAAAACGGTTACCTTTTAGCACCATTTTCAGTGACCCAAAAATATGTAAACCACAAGGTGATAAAATTGGATGCTCTAATTTCCTCCATTTCTTTGGTTGCAGATTTTCTCTTAACACGTTGGCGACATACGGCCGAACATTGGCGTGGCACAAAATAACACTACGTCTTCGTCTTATTGCTTGATGAAGCCTGTTCACAGTTTCATTGTACAGGTTTGTAGTAATATGCACTTTAAGCACTGAACACTTTTATCAGAAAGGGGGTCATCACCTTGGTTGCGAAAGATTGTGCTTTTTGAATTTGAATGTTTCCATTGCATCGATGTCAACTTATGGATGGTTCAAAATAATGGTACCAAGTTCCGTTGCCAGCATAATAATTGAGAAGAGAAAATTATTTACTATTTTGGCTGTACTTCGTGAGGTATTGAATTTTAGGTTGTTAGGCAAAAGACGAGGAATCGACTCCACTTTAATGCAATACAGTTTCTGTATGATATTATAACATTTCTGAACTTTTTCTGATTACAAATTCGACGATATTCTCTAATCTGACCTCCCACGCATCCCATATAGATTTGTTTCCATATACTGCCTACATTCGCTTATGAATTTGCAATGGAGGATACACACCTTCAGCACGGAAAAAAGAATGATCACCGCTGATCACACTTGAACGGATTATTGGCAGCAAATGCCATTTCATAGTCACAATGCTTAAAATCTCTATGTCTATCAGATATAAACAAAATAAACTGCTCTTCGTATTATATAACTACTTGTTTATTTAATGAAATATGGTCCATTACATATAGGTACCTAGGTATGTACATAGTTAAATATTTGTGCTTCTTAGATCAAACTATGTAATAAGCGATCGGAAATTTCTTTAATCAAATTGCAATAACATTACGATATGACTCAAGATCATAACCAACATTCTCGACATAAATGAAATATCTACTATAAACCCTCCAGAAGCGTTAAAACATGCATTTCTATAGCGAACTTGGTGTGTTAAATGCAATAAGTAATCACGAATACCTATAACGTACACGTTGCTGCTTCTAGATGGAATGTCTAACAGATACTGATAACTTATAGAAGCAGTTGCATGACTTTCCTTTTTGACTTGGTTTGTGAAGAACGCAATTACGAAAGCACAAATCTGAAACAAACAAAACGAAGCATTAATTTAAAACTAAATTATAAGTACTACAGTTTGCCAAGAGTCGATATTTTACCATTCCTCCAAGGAAAGGTTAACGGCAATGGCGATGAGGGTATCAATTTGGTAGAGTAATCGCTCCAAACAACAGAAAGTGGTAAAGCACATAAGCGTCTAGGTACTTACTAATCCAGTGATGGTTAAAGATGAACTCCACAGAACTTCGACATAATTTATACTTATAGATATGCCATCTAACTTTAATTTATACTCCAAAACAAAGTTAATCGTCTGTAAAGACTGCGCCGGTATTAACCAAGACAAACAGTAAATAGGCAAACCCAAAATTCCGTTAAAACAATCCTGAATGTCACATAATTTATCATAAATTTTTAAATATTGAACAATGCTTCTTTGATTATCCCTTAAGTTTTGCGCGTTTTTAGTATCTTGAACTGTCGTTAATAAATTCTCATTTAAGATTTTATACCTATTTCTTAATATAACAGCAAAGTTCTGAATTTGAAGTGTAGTAATAACAACAACATATAAGTTTACCAAATAAATTATTGAAAAAATGATATTGAAATACTCAATTTTTAAACAGCACAAAACTATCGATGCTGTCAAAATGCCACCAAAGCAACTATGTAAAAGTACTACTAGAACCAAAAACACTTTTGTGTCATTAAATGATTTTAATATCACCGGCATTTCATACAAATTACTTAACTCCTCAATAAATCTAATTGCGGTAACTAAATTTTTCCGTTGAAAAATGACCGTGTAAAACATTGCGACTGAATTTGAAATTGTATAACATGACATTACCAATAGGTCTATCACACAAGTTTTATCAACGAAATTATAATAACCGTCAAACTTCAATTTTATGGTCCAATATAGCAAAAGAAACAGTAACGAAATCAAGACTAAACTATATAATATATACCAGACCGATAAACCATTATAATTATACACATTTGGAATTGTCAAGCAAATTATCTGCGATATTCCGTTTATAACTTTTAAAACAATGTCGGGCTTTAGCGATTTTCTATCTTCAAATGCTATTTGAGGTTCTTTAGTCTTCTTGTTTATTGCAGACATATTTGTATATACAGGCGGTATAAATCAAAATTAGTTCTGTGCATTTTCATAATTATTAGTAAATTGGGAGTGATATTAATTATTTACTTCAACGTGTATATGTATACCTACTGTACTCATTTAATATTAATTAAACCCCACGTGCATTATGTTATTGTATATTTATTTATTATCTAATTACTTTCTTTGTTAAGGTTCGTTTTATATAATGCCATTTTCAGCTCCATCATTTCCTTCGTCAGCATTTTATTATACACTGCTCAAAACAATTAGCGGGTCACTAATTTGTGCCTCCATAAAATTCAAACGGGAAATTACATGCAAATAAAATTAAGAACATCTGAAAGACGCTCTATTTAATTGTTTTAATTAATACATAGGAAATTATCACCATCGCATACTTCCAGAGTATCCCTAATAATTAACAAGGACTACCAAAACTGAATGAAATAATGTATCCAAAATTTGATTCAAAGAAGTAGGAAGGCCTTGTAACACTTGGTCTATTTTAAGCACTCCGGCTGCGCCGTCGTGCTTGAAAACTCGCGCGTGTTTTAAAGACCTGTTTATCCACTTATACTTTAATATACTACTTCAATGTTAGTGTTGGTACTCAAAACCAACGATGCCAAACTTGCTTTACTCTTTGTTTAATATTTGCGTTGTAAAAAGGTTGTTATTGTTGTGCTTTCGTTGTTTACGTGCATTTATATGTACAGTGCGGTCCAAAGGTATGGAATAAATTCATTTTTAGCGTTATTATGTAATTTTGGGAAAAAACCTGAAACACGTCGATTTCTATTTATAATTTACCATTTTCTCGTATGAAAGTCTTACCACCCTCTGCACCCCCTCGGAGGTATGAGCAACCCTTAAAAAAAATTAAATACGAACGGGTGGATTGTGGCACCTTGTTTGAAAGGGATTTTAACTCTCTATTCAGCAATATAACAATTTTTAAATTTGGTACACTCGTAACTCAGAAATTGAATTTTGAAAAAGAAATAGTTCATAAACCTCCGTTTGAGTTCTTGTTCTATTACCACATCCAATCATAATTAAAATGTCTATTCTCTGTGTTTCTGTTAACTGAGCCATGATTTATTTACTGAAATGCACACACAAAGAAAATTTGGCAATACACAAGGGTTTGTTACAAATAACTACAAATATGAAGTAGTCTACTAGTTAGATTTTTTGTTATTTTTTCTTAAACGCTTTTTTCCTCAACAGAATCAGAACAAATAAGAAAATACCTGATTATTATTTCAAATTAAACAGATAATTTTATGATCGCCTTTAGTTATTTTTCAAGAAGTGACTGGTGGTCACTTTGAACATTTTTAATCTAAAAATACACTATTTCTTTTTCAAAATTCAATTTCTGAGTTACGAGTGTACCAAATTTAAAAATTTTTATATTGCTGAATAGAGATTTAAAATCCCTTTCAAACAAGGTGCCACACGCCACCTGTTCGTATTTAAATTTTTTTAAGGGTTGCTCATACCTCCGAGGGGGTGCAAGAGGGTGGTAAGACTTTCATACGAGAAAATGGTAAATTATAAATAAAAATCGAAGTGTTTCAGGTTTTTTCCCAAAAGTACATAAATAACGCTAAAAATGAATTTATTCCATACCTTTGGACCGCACTGTATATTCCGATTTTTCGAATTTGCTTACTTTTCTGTCCTAAATTACACTGTCCGTGAATAGTACCAATAGTGCAAAGAATATCTGTCAACATTGTAGTAAAATTACGTCATAAATTTTGTGACGTGCATTGGAAAACTCGTTGAAAATCATATATTTTAATAGCTTATTACCTACATACGAGTGAGGAAGGTAGAGTAGTTTCAAAATCTCGTGGCACTCGAGATGTGTGGCGGGATTTATTTAAACGCGATACTACGATACTAATATGAAGTTCTATAAATAATTACACTTATATTTATTTACTCTACATATTTAGGATGGCATTTTACCTACCAATGTTTTTGGACGTATAATGTCGTGCCTATTTTTCGAAATTGTTGTAAATCCCGCCCCGCATTCCGAGTGCCACGAGATTCTGAACCTACTCTACAACTTTCGTTCACGGGAATTGAGTGTTCGTTGCAATTCAAGTGAACGAATGTGACCTTCCTCACGAGTTTTGTATTAGATTTTGTTCGATACCTCTTTAGAAAGTGACTCCGTAACTTTGTATTACAATTGGAATTATGTTATTTTAAAAAATTACACAGTCGTGACGATCCGTTGCTATGAAACAAATGTAATTACAAGTGACGTTAATACCACAGTATACGTCTTACGAATGCGTATACTGTGTTAATACTTTCAAATATGCGTGAGTGAAAAATGCGTGAGCGAAAAATGCGTGAGCGAAAAATGCGTGAGCCAAAGTAGGTACAACTTTCTCTCACTCGTAACCATAGTTACTGGCCACTTTCTAAGGAGGTATCGAATAATAGTATATTAAAGTATAAGTGAATAAACAGGTCTTTAAAACACGCGCGAGTTTTCAAGCACGACGGCGCAGCCGAGTGCTTGAAATAGAGCAAGTGTTTTAAAGACCAGTTATCCACGAGTACTTTACGCTATTTTTTTTATTGGTTCGCTTTGAAATCTGGTATTAAAATGGAAATAAGAACTAATAATGTGAAATGGTTGAATTCGTATGTGAAATCAGTATACCTTTCGTTGTCATGGAAATGAGAAAAATGGAAATTAATTTGCAATCTGTCATTTTATTTGACGTACCTAACAAAGTATTCCTGTCAGATCAATAATCAATAGAGTTTATCAAATTGGTGATGCAATCTGTCATTTTATTTGACATGACAAAGTACTCCTGTCAGATCAATAACCAATAGAATTCCCGTTTTTCAAATTTTTTGATGTTGGCATGGCAACTTTAAAACACGCGCGTTTTAAAAAGTGCGATTTAAACACGCTGGGGCGTGGTTTAAAAAGCGAAAATAGGACACCAATTAAAAAAAATGAAACGGGAATTCTATTGGTTATTGATCTGACAGAAGTACTTTGTCACGTCAAATAGAATGACAGATTGCATCACCAATTTGATAAACGTGAATTCTATTGGTTATTGATCTGACAGGAATACTTTGTTACGTCAAATAAAATGACAGATCGCAAATTAATTTCCATTTTTCTCATTTCCATGACAACGAAAGGTATACGGATTTCACATACGAATTCAACCATTTCACATTATTAGTTCTTATTTACATTTTAATACCAGATTTCAAAGTGAACCAATAAAAAAAAATAGCGTAAAGTATTCGTGGATAAATGGTCTTTAAAACACTTGCTCTATTTCAAGCACTCGGCTGCGCCGTCGTGCTTGAAAACTCGCGCGTGTTAAAGACCTGTCTATCCACTTATACTTTAATATACTTTATAGTCTAACACATGTTTTATTTCGAAATGTTATACTTATAACCGCTAGATCCTCAGCTCACTTTAGTCTAGATTGCCTCTGCCACCGAGACTGGTTGGTTTTACACAGTCGTAAGCAAAGCTTCATTTTATAATTTAGGGTTTAAGTGATGATCTTTTATATTGCGTTTGAATAATCGATTTTATTCTTGATTAGATTAGGAAAGAATAAAAAATATAACTTTAAAACGATTAAAGTATTGGTTTTATTTTGTTTAATGCTATTATCAAAGAACGTAATATATATTACGTTCTTTGCTATTATTATTTGCATTCATGTGCCTAATGTATATAAACAATATAGCCCAAATTTAAAAAAAAATTCTCCAAATCCCCCCTTAATAGAAGGGGGGATTTGGCCATGCCCGTCCCTCCGAGTTAAAACAATCTTTGGGGGCCCGCGAAAAAGGTGATCGCCGGAGACCGCTTTGGGATGTATAGGGGCCATGGAAGAAGTACAAAGAAATGGGAAAGTAAAGAAAACAGAGTCAGTAGATTAATAGAGTACCGCAAGCCTTTGACGCGACAAATGCCGCCCTGGCGACCATTTTTAGTCCATATACATAAAATATACTTACGAAGTGCGTAATTTTTAACAAAATGCCGTGTTGCTGTGCCGTTAAGTGTATTTGTTTTATTATATTCCGAAAAATTTAGTCAAAACATCATATCTACTTTACTGAGCGTGTAGTGATTGAAGCGCGGAAAGGACTAAAAATGGCGGAGGTTGCGGTACTCTGTTAATCTACTGACTCTGAAAGAAAATGCATCGTAGTGCGCTCTATTGGAAGTTGCAATATTATTCTTCGTAGCACCATTGTCTGCATTGATTATATACACAACACAATCAATAGTAAGTACCTAACCTACCACTAGCTAAATGAGAGGTACGACTTATCAAACACGTTTTCTGTTAACTGGGTAACTATGAAATAACGCAGTGCGTAATCAACGTAGTAGGTAATAAATGGAGGTGATAAGTAAGTAAATGATGTCCTATGTATTAAAACGGTAGTGAGTGTCTCCTTGAATATTGGAGCCTTCTAGATGATTCAATGAAATACACTATTCTCCATTTCAAACATTAAATTCAGTATAGCTTTAAATGGCAGGCGGGCTTGCCATATTTCAGCATACTATTATAGTCAACAAGGCGGCATTGGGTTGTACGGTTGCTGCCATGAAGCGGCAACGTCGTCAAGAAAATACTCATTTAGTTTGCACTGCCCTATCCTTCCTACACTGAATTTAATGTTTGAAATGGAGAGTAGTACTTCATTAAAACCGATGTTTCGACTAGCAGAAGGCCGCTAGTCTTTATCGATAAAGAAGGCTCCAACATTCAAGGAAACACACACTACCGTAATAAATGGAATAAATGAAACAGAATAAATTCATGAAGAAACACCAATTAAAGTAGAAGAAGGAAGTAGACCGAATCACGGCCTTTATTCGTATTCTTATTATAACGCTAATTTACACAATTGGATAATAGCATAGAGAATATAATAGGGAAGAGAGCTAAAGTAATGTGTTTTATCGTAGGCATGTACGGTGGGTTGCATATCACCTTATGTTTACATTTTTTCGTAAAAGCATGTTTCGGTTAATGAAAGACGGGGATAAAAGACGACTTAACTACCTGTTTTATTTTACAACGTTGCCATAATAAAATGATGATACTTTAGTTCCGTGTTTTCAAAGATACAGTAGGTAACATTATCTTTTTATGATTAAGCAGGTATGAATAGCATATACTTGATGTACGTAAATTTACTTATGTATTGCTTTAAATTTACAGTTGTTATACAAAATTCTACATAAATAGGTAGGTACTAATAAAATAAAATACAACTTGAAAATGTGTATCCATTTCGGATAGGAAATTAAATTTGAAAATACAACCATTTACGTTTTAAAAACAAACATTAAATTATGCATATGTATCGTATTACCTACATATGTTTTATATTTCGCATTTTTTTATGGGGATAAATATAATGACCACCAAATAATACATTGAGACCCTAAGCTCTATTACCAAAAAAATACACTAAACACCAAAAAACGAAACATGCACCAAAACAAGAAAGTCTAAAATTACAATGTTTCTAGCTGTTTTAGTATGATTGCACTTTATATTGTATTCAAACACCAAATATAGTAAATGATCACCAAATCTTAGCGAATTAATGCGCTTTTAGTACCTAAATAAAGCACTATGATTGCCATAAAATGTAGACATATTACCAAATAAAGCATAATGACGCCAAATTAAGTTAAGCTCGCGGCCTATGAGGCCCGTACGACACGAGACTAAATTTAGTGCAAAATTTTGGTGATCATTTACTATTTTTTAGTTAACAATGCTTAGTTTGGAGTCATTTGCTTTAATAGGATAGCAAAATGTAAAATTGTTGGTGATAATTTCACATTAAAATGGGGTTTTAATTTTGGTGATCATTTACTATTTTTGAGTTAGCAATCATTAGTTTGGAGCCATTTGCTTTAATAGGATAGCAAAATGTAAAATTTTTGGTGATAATTTCACATTAAAATGGAGTTTTAATTTTGGTGATCATTTACTATTTTCGGCAGTATAAAGTGCTTTTTTGAGGTTATATTGTACTATATCTGGTAATCAGTTAAACACAAGCCTTTTTTTATTACCTGACGTAAAAGCAGGTAAACGCAAATCTTGTGACATCCACTTTAATGTTTTATGTAATTTACAAGTTATTAAATGCTCAATAATAAATAATCTATGCACGTAACAATTTGATTTGGCTTGTAACCAACTAGGAACATCTTTATTAATTTTGTCAAAACTCTAGACATTGATCGCTCTACCAAGATTGGAAATTTGCAATAAACTCTTCTGTAACACTATCTTACTCTAACAATACTGTTCCGTGTTAAAAGGGTTTCGATTACAGGATATTAAATTACGTTCATTTTATTTATAGAATAATTATACTTAGTACAGTCAATTTAAACACAAAAATATACAAACATTGCAAAAAATCCTATGTTAAGTTTGCTTTTTTCATGGTGTTAGGTTCGGTCCCAGTACTAAATACTCAATTTTGCAACTTCGAAAAACTTGTGGAAACTGGGGGGGGCACCAAAAACCGCGATTTTTTCGGACTTTTTTCAGTTTTAGCCTCGTAGATCAAAAACTATGAGTTGTAGTGCAAAGAATATGATTATCTTTTTAAACTGGACTAAATTTTCTACCATTTGAGCCTAACCGGAAGTCTGTAAGTATAATAGTTTCCGAGATACAGCTCTTCAAAAATAGGCATTTTCCCTAAATCTGTTTTTAACGTATCATCCATGATTCGAGCCAGATATTGCCACAACGACGTGCCCTACGACCGTTGTCATAGTGGAAAAAATTGTAGAAAGTTTTATCACCTTTTATTTAAGCATAGATGCATTCCTGTAGGCCTAACAGTTCTCGAGAAAAAGACGGAAAACCGGAAAACAGTGAAATCGCTACGACTCCACATATATGTAATAGCCTTAATATGATTAGAAGACATTTTCTGATTATTCTTATTTAGCCTAGCGAACGAACGCTCAAAAAGGGCTTGTAGACAGACATTTTGATCCTAAAGATTTTATTTCTGGGATGTGTTTGGTGATGATTATACGAAAAGTAGCGTAACAAAATGTGCGGATTTGTTTGGTTTTCCGTTTACATCTCTTCAACAGGCCATCGTAGTGGGAAATGGCCAATTATAAAAAAAAGCTGATTAAATTTTCTACAAGTTTGCCTCTATGCGTTTTTTCTCTATCTCTATCCGTTGAAGAGATATTCGCTGTCAAGAATTGACATTTTTTTTGAAAATCGCTTTTACACGACGTTTTTCAGTAAATGTTGTGTCCTAGCTCCTAAAGTATTGGGTTTATAGCAAAAACTGCTGAAATAAAAGTTGTAGAGTATAAAATTTCCTATAAAATACATATACCGTTTAATATTTTATCTCAAATCGATTAGATGTTATAGTTATTTAAAAAAAACGTTGAGTTCAAGATGGAATAGAGGGCACTAGAGAACAACTAATTTTGTGGGAGGTTTGGAGCTAAATCTGATATGTGAGTATTAAATACAGATTACCTGCATCCTTAGCCAAACAATTTCAGTCTTATGCGCCACCATGTTTAATGGTCTCTAGTCTTTTCTTAATACATTTATGATAGGGTTAATGTTTGACGAAAAGAACAAAAGTATTTTCTCAAGGCAGCTTTTATTTTATAATTGGCCATTTCCCACTACGATCGTCTATTCAAGAGATACAAAGGGAAAACTTAACAAATTCGCAAATTTTGTTACGCTACGGAGTTAGCTCATACGGTAGGGCCGCGGACTTTACGTATAATTATCACCAAACACCTCCAAACACATCTTAGAAACAAAATCATTAGGATCAAAAAGTCTGTCTACAAGCCCCTTTTGAGCGTTCGTTCGCTAGGCTAAATAAGAATTATCAGAAAATGTCTTCTAATCATACTAATGCTATTACATATATGTGGAGGATTTCACTGTTTTCCGGTTTTCCGTCTTTTTCTCGAGAACTGTTAGGCCCACAGGAATGCATCTATGCTTAAATAAAAGGTGATAAAACGTCCTACAATTTTTTTCTCTATGACAAGAGCCGTAGGGCACGTCGTTATGGCAATATCTGGCTCGAAACATGGATGATACGTTGAAAAAAGATTTTGGGAAAAATTGCCTATTTTTGAAGAGTTGTATCTCGGAAACTATTATACTTAAGTACAGACTTCCGGTTAGGCTCAAATTGTAGCAAATTTAGTCTAGTTTAAAAAAGATAATCATATTCTTCGCACTATAACTCGTAGTTTTTGAGCTACGAGGCCAAAACTGAAAAAAGTCCGAAAAAATCGCGGTTTTTGGCGCCCCCCCCAGTTTCCACAAGTTTTTCGAAGTTGCAAAATTGAGTATTTACTACTGGGACTGAACCTAACAACATAAAAAAGTCAAACCTAATATAGGAATTTTTGCAATGTTCATGTTTAAAATGACTGGACTAACTGATAATGAAACAAAATTAACGTATGTATTTCACTGTGTCACTAGTACAGTGTATTCAACGTTTTGCTTATTAATGTGTGCGGTTTAATGATCTCATAACAGAAATTCAATCCTGGAATAATTTTAAACTCTTGATAAGTTATAACAAAGAGCGTATTATATTCTTCAAATGAATGGACAGGTAAATGTCACAACGCCGTAAAAGAAAAGCGGTAAAATTTTACAGGGAATGACATTTTTTCTGGTATAATTACTTTGTTAGTCCTCCACTAGGGGGCCAACAATAGCGCTTCAAAGCGGTGGACTAACTTTTATCATGACGCTGTTTTTAAAGGACATTGCTTCTCTTCCCTATTATATGCTCTTTGATAATAGCTATAAATCAGTTGACCAAACAAATAAACAAGTTTTTCTTATTTAACTGGACAACTGTATTTGCAACTGACCGTAGTGTCATCTAGTTTAGTTGTAAAAAGCTGCTTAATTTTCAAACATTGAACTATAGGGAAAGCCAAACTAAGTTGCGTGCACGTCATCAGCGTTTGATGACGTTTACATTTACAGTATTGTCAAATTGATCAGGAAATATTTAATTTTGTCAGAATGCTACTGTCATCCGTAACCTCAAAATATCGATGAATAAAAGATGGCAACACAGCACCATTCCCTGACAGTGGCTAGGTTTACGTCGTTATACTTACTGGCCTGTTGATTAAAATTTTATCACAACATTTTACATTGAGAGGCGTCTAAACCCAACAAAAACAAGCTTGCGCTTTATCTGAAAAGTCTTATATTAATTGCATCGCCTTTAGAGTTGTTTTTTTTACAAATTTTATGATACACTTAGCGATGGAAACTTTGCCACAAAAGACATGGAAATACGTCATTGATGACGTGCACGCAAGTTTGTTTGGCTTTCCCTATATACGCTATACGCAACAAGCGTGGCTGGTCTAGTGTAATGTTGTAGAATATTATATCGTCGCCATCGGTGCCATCTTTAATGTTGTCTGTCCAGTGCAATGAACTGTATACTACTACTGTTCATTGGTGCAGTGTGCTGTCCACAAACCACTGTGCTGTCTGCTGTGGTGGTGCGATGTAGGTGTAAATTCCACTTTACCTAACGTAATTTGGCAACCATGTCCAGTGGTCAGTTTGACAAGTGGCAACAATGCAACATTGATTATTTGGAGGTTATGGTTAATATTATAAACAAATTTCAAATCAATAAATAAACACTCTTGCTAATCTTGTCTGCATTACCCTATTATGGACCAAACCTTAATAGGAGTTACTCAAACAACATTGCAACTATTGGATATTAACTCTCTACACCATCTTGTGTGCCGAACATGTCTCTCTGATGTATCAAGTACTACACAATCTGTTTTTGACTCCGATATAGATAAAATGTTAATGTATTGTACTACCCTTCAGGTAAACCTCTAATAACATTAGTTAACTGTTTAAGAATATCAAATTTGTTTTAGATATATAGGGGGGATGGTTTACCTACACAAGTTTGCTCAAATTGCTTAATACAAATCACACAAGCGTATAATTTTAAGCAACTAGCCGAAAACTCTGATAGTACATTAAGGCAATATTTTTATGTTTACAAAAATTCATCACAAACCATTATCGATGTCAACCAACAAATTCCTAGCACAAATATAGGTAATATACCTATTTACGGTAATATTGAACGTACATAATCCACTGCTCATTTTTCAAAATGAAACCATATATCAACTTTGCCACTTCAAATACTTTTCTATTCTAAGGTATTTGTATAGTTGGTTCTATAAGTGGAACTTTCTCTAGAATACCACAAAAAATCACTTTAAACATGTTTTTTGCCATTTATTTTGCGTGTTGGGTCATAAATTTTACAAACCAAAATGTACAAATTCGTTAATTGAAAAACTGAAAAACCTATAATTTTGCTCTGCCACTGTGCATAAATTAGCAGAAAGTGGTAACTGACACTATCATAGAATTTGGAGGAAAAGGCGGCAATAGTTTTTGTGAAACCAATCTTCAAATAACTGTGATTTCATAATAATATAATATAATAATGATGATAATGAAGGCTGGAGTATGTTGTTTTTTGTATTCATCTACTCTACCTAGATGAGGACTCACATGGGTAATAATTACCCATTGTCTTGTTTCGTTCGATAATTAATAAAACCTTCGTTAACCAATTCTGTATAAGTATTGTTTATCTCCTGATTTCTTGATAGTTTCTATAGTTATTGCCATTTTTTGTTTGTTTCAATCCATTTTTTATTTGACTCTCTTTTTTTGACTTTCTTTTGGTTTTACTATGAACATTTTACTTATTTAGATTTTAGATTTAACATTTATGTGAGAGTAAGAACGGTACACCACTATTTCTTTTTTGCAACAGAACTGTGTGGCAGAAAATCCTCTTTTGCTCTATGAAAGACCACTGCACAGCCCACATTTACTATTTGGTATGCTATTAGATCTTGTACCGGCAGTACGGCAGAATGTACAGTCACAATCCATGCAGGTATTGACAGTTAAGCAACTCACGCTCTGGTCAGTACTTTGATGGGTGACCGGTTCATTCTGTGGCTCGGTGTGTCCGGCAGGGGGTAGTACAAAGGGCCCGAATGTGGCCTACGTACGCGTGGACTTAGGTCCCATCCCCCATCCTAATTTACATGCTATTAGATCTCTGGGAGAGAAGCACAATTTTTACAATAATTTCTGACCGTTTTATCATATGCTATATGTATATGATAAAATATCTATTTATCATAAAATTCATTTTCGAGTTTATCTCGTGTAAGTATTGATAATATTCAACGTTTCGAAAACTCGCTTGGTTTTCTTTATCAAGAATTATTGACAATTGTTACTAATGAGTTATGCCATCTAATTTTAATTTTTACGTGTTTTACTGCGTGTGACAGGCCCGTTGTATGTAGATGTAGTTGGCACATTTTGAATATTATTCCTAATTGGTTGGTCAGGTTGGTCTTCGGAATTTTCGATAGTGTTAGTTCTTCGTAAAGGCCTATTTATAATTATCTTCCAAACAGGTGGAATTCTTGAACTATCGTCTCTCTTGTTAAGTGCCAATGGTCTCTTCTCAATCTCAATAGCTTCTCGTATGATTCTTTCCTGTAAAGTGTATGCTGGAGCTAATAATTTTATTTTTGTGGTGTCTATATGATGACCAGTGTCCATACGATGGGTTGCCAAGGAGGAGGAAGTGTTAAATTGTTTTATGGCTAATTTATGTTCTTGTGCCCTAACATTCAACCGTCTATTGGTTTGTCCGATGTAAGACCTCGTGCATCCGTCACAGGGAACTTCGTATATTCCCTGACTCCGATGGGCTCACCACTCTCCCCTGCCATTGCCAACGTATACATGGATAATTTTGAAAAGAAAGCTTTAAATTCTACTAACCTTAAACCTAAATGTTGGTACAGGTATGTGGACGATACATTTGTTGTTTGGCCTCATGGTTTAGATAACTTGAATAAGTTCCTTCAACATATCAACAAAATACATCCTAACATCCAATTTACAATGGAAGTTGAATCAGATAAAAAACTAGCTTTCTTAGACTTGTTGATAGAAAGATATGATGATGGAACAATCAAACACAAACTATATAGAAAGAAAACACACTCAAACCGATACTTAAACGCCCAATCACATCACCATCCATGTCAACTTATTGGTATAATCAAATCTTTGACAATCAGATCCATCCGTCTATCTGACGAAGAATCAAGAAATGGAGAACTCGAAAAATTAAGAAAAATGTTACAACAAAACGGTTATCCTTTAACAAAAATTAATTGCATCATCAAGAAATACACAAACGTTGCACAAAAATCTACAAAAACCGTTGATGAACCCAAAAAAGTGGTTGTGTTACCTTACATAAAAGGTGTCACAGACAGAATTGGCAACAAATTTCCCAAAGACCAATTCAGAGTAGTTTACAAACCGAATAACTCTCTCCGACAATTTCTCCGAAACGCTAAAGACCAAGTACTTGGTGAAAGTCAGGGAATATACGAAGTTCCCTGTGACGGATGCACGAGGTCTTACATCGGACAAACCAATAGACGGTTGAATGTTAGGGCACAAGAACATAAATTAGCCATAAAACAATTTAACACTTCCTCCTCCTTGGCAACCCATCGTATGGACACTGGTCATCATATAGACACCACAAAAATAAAATTATTAGCTCCAGCATACACTTTACAGGAAAGAATCATACGAGAAGCTATTGAGATTGAGAAGAGACCATTGGCACTTAACAAGAGAGACGATAGTTCAAGAATTCCACCTGTTTGGAAGATAATTATAAATAGACCTTTACGAAGAACTAACACTATCGAAAATTCCGAAGACCAACCTGACCAACCAATTAGGAATAATATTCAAAATGTGCCAACTACATCTACATACAACGGGCCTGTCACACGCAGTAAAACACGTAAAAATTAAAATTAGATGGCATAACTCATTAGTAACAATTGTCAATAATTCTTGATAAAGAAAACCAAGCGAGTTTTCGAAACGTTGAATATTATCAATACTTACACGAGATAAACTCGAAAATGAATTTTATGATAAATAATATAACTCGTGGAAACTTAAATAACAATAAAATATCTATATCTATACATATAACGTTTCACCAATATGGGGCTACTGCTGACATGGCAAGATCATTTGACATTTTGAGGGAAATGTTTCTACAATACTTAATCTTCTTGTATTGATATGCCACAATCACGTCCGATCTGGTTGACATTTATCTTTATCCTGTGCTTCAGTTACATATCAACAACAAAACTGTTACTCTTACAAAATACTCTCTTAAATTCTTGATTATCTCTACATATATATAAAAGGCTAAAGTGATGACTGACTGCCTCGCTGATCTATCAACGCTCAGGCCAAACCAATGAACCTAGAAACTTGAAATTTTGAGTGAACCTTCCCCTGATGATGTAGGCACGCGCTAAGAAGTGGATTCTTGAAATTCATCCCCTAAGTGGGTCAAAATAAGGGTTGAAATTTTAAAATGGTTGAAGCAATCTTGGTAACGGGGGCAGATGGAAATCTAAACTAGTGGTGAGCGGTCTGTCCGAGATTTCCGGACAGACACTTGTCCGTCCGAAAGTGTCCGAGATTATCGGTCGGACGGACAGGCAAATCATATTTTCCGACAGACGTGGACTGTCCGAGACAATATTTTGTCCGGTACATTCGGACACGGACATGTCCGAAGAATTTTTCAGACAATTCCATTGTCCGAAATTGTCCGAAACTGTCCAAAGTGCATTACAAAAATCGGAGAAGGTCGCTTTGCAGAGGTTCCATTTACCAATGAATTGGGAAATCATGTTATACACGTCGCCATGGCCAAAGAGTGTTATTTTTGCCGGGGTTCAATTGATGGAAAATTCAAGTTATTTTTCTAAAGTTTTGGAGCGCTCCATCAATAAATTAATGTCACGGCTACTAACTACATAATACATATATTTTAAATGTTTGTTGCATGTGTAATTGTGTATATTTAATTTATCCTACGTTACCGCATTCGAATTTCATTTAACATTTTTCGGACGGACTCGGACAACAAAAATAATTCGGACAGTTTCGGACGTACATTATGTATTTGTTCGGACACGGACACAAAAGTTTCGATCCGGACAAACTTCGGACGGATTCGGACAGTTAAAGTCCAACATTTTTCGGACGGTGGACGCATTCGGACGCGAAAAATGGCTGTCCGACTCACCCCTAATCTAAACATTGCTCAAAAGTACCTGTATGCAAATCCATGAGACACATATTTCACCTTTTTTCAAAAGTTACTCTCTAGGGGTTCCAAATTAAGGAATGACATTTTACATCTTTATATAAAAAATGAATTGACATTTGTGTCTCATAAAAACTCAAGAACGGAATAATATAACAACAGTTGTAACAAACGGCTGAATGGATTTGACTAATTTTGGTTTTAAAATATTTGTAGAAATACAAGGAAGGTTTAAAAGGTGAGAAATAAGTCCTAGGATTTTAGGGCTTCGCCCCTATGGGTTTCAAAGTTACCATGTTTTTGTTGTGGAGTTTTGATTTTACCTATTAGTAAACATCGTAAACAAAAGCGCAATGTTATTACTGTCAAAGATGTAATGTAGTAATACGTTTGGAAGTTCATACAACTTTTATTGGTGGTACGAAGTTCGCCGGGTCTGCTAGTCTTGCATAATTACAAAGGAGAGCTATCCTAATATCTATATTTAATTAAGCCTGCCTTATTTTTATGTCCAGTATTATAGTTGTATTTGTTGTACTAACCTTTTTGTTCCATACAAATGTGGTATCATTTCAATTTTTTATTCTATTTTCTTTAAGAAGGAGACCATTAAATTAATAGTGATGCCATAATCTACACGATATTTAAATACTAGTTTATTTTATTAGGTACAACATTAGAGGAAAAATTGATAAATGATAATGGGGCATTAGCAGTTGAAAAGGTAGAAAAAAAATAGTGAATGTGTTGAATACAAACTTATCTATTATAGACTTTGGGATGCAATCTGTCTAATAATAGTACCACAGATAAAGTACATTGTAATAGTATGAATTTACAAAATGCGGCAGAGTCTGATACTGGTATAGAAGAGAAGACAAAATGTAAGTATATGTGTTAATAATTCTTATATAGACAGACAAGGCGATTTGTGTGTAATTATACATTTTTAATATCTACAGGGTTTTTGTAATCACGTTCAAACGTCTATTCCTAATTGTTTCTGAATTAAATTATAAAATTGTTTCATACATAGGAGAACCGAAGCTTTACTAAAAATCAATCAGTAGATTTTGGAACAAAATATTTAAAAAAATTGAGAAAAGTTGTTTTGAATTTTCTAAAAATTGTACTTAAGTTAAATTTGAACATCCTGTATAAGATGAAATAAATATCATAAACGAAATCTTCACCTTCTACAACAAGAAATCCAAATTTGACACGAAAGTTATGTGTATGGTAATGCCGCGCCTTTAGAGGAAGTAATGAAAATTAAATTTTTTTAAAAAAATAATTTATTGCTGCTAAACTATTCGTTTAAAAGCCCTATAATTTTAGGAATAAATAAAGGGGCCGAGTAAGTTCTCAACATATAAAATTATACATTAAAAAAAATTTTTTGTTTGCCACTGGTTCTTGAAGCACCCTGTACATGTCAAAATATTTTCCTGAAATGCATCCTTAGCAATAATTAACAACTGCGTTTAAGTGAAACTTCTAACTTTTTGGTCTCGATACTACAGCAGCTCGACACACTGTTGAAGGACCCTATATGAAAATACAATACAATACAATGCAGTTTAAAGTTTTGCAATGAGTCCCCAAATTTGTTGGTGGCTATGAAGTTCCCTTTTCATGCATGTCCAATACTACTAATTTACATTAAAAGATGTTTCATTTAAATATAGATTGGTATAATCTTATCTATAAACTACTAATCAATATTTGCTTTTAGGTTTATCCCCAAAGGTGTCTCACTTTCCAGAATCAGCTCCTACTAAAATAAATGCCCACGTTTGCGGTATTTGCTATAAACCATTCCCTACAAAGCGTGCCCTTCGAACGCACAGTCGCACTCACGGTTTATTTGAAAAAAGATATAAATGCTCCCAATGCGAAAAAAAGTTTTTTGCTCAAAGTGAACTCACTGTAAGTTACAGTATAAATCATTATCCTTAGATGAGCATTTGATTTTTTTAAGATTCATATACGCAAACACACAGGAGAAAGACCATTAATTTGTTCGACTTGCCAAAAAAGATTTGCGGATCCGAGAAGTTTAGCAAAACACAACAAGATTCATATAGGTTACCTAATCATTTTGTGTTGGAGATTACAAGCTGACATTTATTGTAGGTGAAAAAAAATTTGCGTGTGATATTTGCCAAAAAAAGTTCATTCATTCGTATTCTTTAACAACTCATCGCAGAGTTCATACTGGAGAAAAGCCTTTTGTGTGTTCCGTCTGTGGCCATTCCTATTCTACATCTACTCAGCTTACATTGCATACACGAACTCACACGCAAGAAAAACCATATATGTGTACAGTATGTCCCAAAGTGGGTTTAAATGTCAATGTTTGATTATGAAGTTAAAGAAATTTGTTTGAAGGCATTTGCAAGTGGTAGTGGTTTGGCAACTCATCAAATAACTCATACCGGAATTAGAAAATATATATGTTCCATTTGTGGTAAAGGGTCAAGAACGTCTCCTGACTTAGCTGCACACCTAAGAACCCACACTGGTGAAAAACCTTTTGAATGTAGAATACCAAATTGTAATAAACGCTACAAAACTCATAGCCAACTTAGTGCTCATCTACGATCCCATACAGGTAACAAATATTATTTCATCGCTTAACTTTTTTACATAATAGTCGTTTGCATGAATTTAATTGGACATTCTATTGTAATTATATTTATAATGAACACCAAAGAATCCAGAATTCAATATTATTACCACTAATTTATGTGCAATATAAAGATAGCAGTTCATGTGTCGCATGTAACAAACTGGATATGTAAAGATGAATTGAGATAGAACTGAGTTGGATACAAATTACGTTGGATATGCTTATTATGTGAAACGACACGAACTTTCTACATCATTCATATACAATATACATATACAATGATGTTCTAGAAATCTAGATCAATGGCATTAACTAATCAAAATATGCAACATGTTCAATTTAGTGCTGTACTCTCCCTATCAATTCCCTTTAAGAATTTAACCCTTTCAGGACGGATGACGCTTATAGTCGACATTTATGATTTTGCTCCACAGGCTGGTGTCGACTATAGTCGACGGCAATGGTTTTGCACTCCTTAAGCCCACCCTGTATATATAACAGTAAAATTTGTTGCGACGTGCTGCACAGATGGATGGCACGTTAATTCGACACACTAAACTGTTCCGTATAGACGGATGGCGCCTATAGTCTACATTCCCACAGACGGATGTCGACTTTACTTGCATTTGACTAAAGTCGCCATATATCGGCTGTTCGAACAATTTCTCCATATTAGTCTTTTTGTGAATTTTGTTTATTTTGTGCATTATTGTTTCCGATGGGCAATATTATTATTATTTTCTTGCTAAACCAATTTTTAATTATTTTATTAATTATATACCTAACCAAATAAAAAAAGGGTCGACTATAGTTGACATCAGTCTGTACGGTTTGACTGCCTGGGGCCGTCTGCGTAGCAAAGTTAGGTAGAATAAAATCGACCCTTATGGAAAGGGTTAATAGTCATTGTGCCAAATGAGAAGTTAATGATGCAACAATTATTAATTGATATCATCTAAGCTAAGACAAGGAATCTGATTTTGAAAACTAAAAAAAAAATATTTGTCAATAAGATAGAAGATCAGCTTCCGAATGAGCTGCTGAAGGAGAATATTACCTACTCATGAAAATTCCCAAAGCATGAATTCAGAACTGGAGTTGTTAACTCATCAAAAAAGCTTAACAACACTAAAAAGTCACTACAAATACTATGGTGATACAGCAATACAAAACCCGAAAATCAAAAAGTAATTTTTATGCCCTATTCACTTTTTAATTTTAATACTTTCACCAAATGTTAGGAAGTTTTATCTAATTCTATGTACCTAAAAATAAAACTCAAAGATTTCCTAGAGACCAGATGGAAGAGTTCTGCAAAAACTTGGGTGAAAATGTTGAAACTGTAATATAGATTACACTCTACACTCTACAGCATTAAGATAATGGTACCAGTGAAAAACCACTAGTGACAAGTGAAACTTCTTGAATATAGAAACTGACACTGAAGACAGGCTTGAGACATTACTGATGAAAGTGTGGAGTGACATTTTATCGAGGTTTGAGAATGTGTGTAAAACTCTTCGAGAAACATTTCTTTAGAAAGGGTGATAAGTCACTAATTACCTATGCAGCTGAACTCAATAATACATGGAATAGCAAAGACTTCGAGATGCGCGTGAAAATGTGTGCAAATTTGAAGAGAATAATAAGGTCGATGGTCGAAAATCGTTTAACCACAGGGACTACGCGTTTGCGCAGTGGAAAATACCATGAAAATACATCATGTGTTGAACTCTACCTAATAAATTAAAGTTATGTTAGAAAATTTTACGAGGTTTGTCTTCGTGAATACGTGGATGGATTTGATTTATAAACGTTACAAGGGTGAAGGGTTTACAGTGGGTGTTATGGGGTTCATGATTAAAATAAAATTTTAGATAATATATAACAGCTGTTTTATTTGTATGAACTCTAATTTATTACGGCGCATGATCGAAAACCCCATGCGCATATTCAATTTGTATCACTTAAATTTACAACATTGCTCTTGCATATATAATAGAGTTCAGTGATGGAAACATGAAATCAAACTGACGAAAAAGACAAATTCGTGGTTGATAAAAATTCATTAATCACTACCATAATCATTGCCATACATATTGTAGTGGTCATCTATCGCTTTGTTTCTCGTAGAAAGTGTTTTTAATTTAGTCATTTCCAAAGTTTTATAGCAATTTTTTTTTTTAGTTATGTTTCTAAATATTTCTAGGTGAGAAACGTCATCATTGCACCACGTGTAATAAAGCGTTTGCCGATACAACTCAACTCAAAAAACACATGAATATCCATACAGGCGACAAACCCTATGTGTGTAACATGTGTGGGTATAGATTTACCCAATCAGGATCACTGTACACTCATATGAAAATTCACAAACATTTAACTTCTGATTAACTGAATGTATTTTATGTTAAATATGTGTAATTTATTACCTGTACCTGTACCTGTAACCCCCTGATCTCTTAAAAGAATGTTCTGTAATAAGTTATATTAAACGTTTAATTTATTTTCATATACTCTCTCGATTGATTTGTTTTATTTGTTCACTACATCCATTTTTATTGTATTGTGGCATACTGAGGCCAACTAAAAAATTTCTAGTAATGATCATATGGTGATAGTAATGTATGATAATTACTAGATACAAAATGTCCAAACCCATTGTTATGAAAATTGTTATTTATGGACAAAGTACGTTATGAAAATATAGAAATCGATTACATTGGTGCCCAATAAGTGTAGGTATTTTATTGGTTTGTAGTGATCATATGGATTTTGACAAAATTGGCCAAAAACCGTTATTTATGCACCGATTTCGTAGGAAAAATGTCGATATTCGCTGCCCAATAAGCGAATTTCATGCGTGTTATGCTACCACTTGGTTTTCAACCAAGACATGTCAACATTCATCAAAATATGTGATGATAACACTGAAGATTCTTTGATATTCTATTGTACCTATCTGTTTATCTCTAAATTGTTTATGACTGTTGTGGTTTTTTTTGTATATTTTGTACATCTATAGTAACATGAATACATTCGCACACATTCCTGCATGGGTAGTATCGAAATAGTGTATTTCAAGTACATTTTGTATTTTAAAATTTTGAGAAAGATTCTAAAATATTTTGTATTTCATTTAAATTTTCGGCGCATTTTGTATTTTAAAATAGATAGGCGGTAGGTACACATTGGAGAATAAAGGCATTATTATTATTATTATTATTATTATTATTAAATATAACGAATTCATTTTTAGAATATTGCAAGAATGAATTTTTTATTAATCTGAAATTTACGAAAAATATGTAGTTGGTAGATCAACTGTAGCGCTCGATCGCCTGTATACCAGTGTTTTCAGCACAAATTCCTGTGGTCCAGTTAAGTAACCCCATATGGCACAACATTTAAACAATTTGTATTCCTTAAACCTTAAAGAGAGCCCAGAATATATTGAAAAATAAACATTATATTTTGCATTTTGAAATTTGAATATGCATTTTAAATACAATATTTTTGAGGTATTTGGTATTTTTTATTCGAAATACCTTTTTATAATTAGTTTGTTTTTAAAATACAAATGAAATGTACTGACTGTGCCCACCATTATCTTCGAATATGTTCGTAGACCATTATACAGCACGACCTACCCAGCGAGGAACAGAGAGCGCGGCCAGCCCCCCCCCCCCCCCCTGGTTCAGAAGCATAAAATTAGCAATTAGGTAAGGTCACAGCAGTGCCGGACTTAGGGTACTTGCGGCCCTAGGCCAAATTAACCCGAGCGGCCCCCGCCCCGGCTGTCCCTTAGGTGGAAAATTGAAATGTACCTACCTTATTTCAATCTCACGTTAAAATAAGTGAGTAGTTGGGTTAAGCATAAAGCACATTTCATATTAATAGGTTTAATACATAACGTTTAGCTATTTTAATTTTACTTTTTAAAATTGGTACTTTTCACAATCCACCTGCACTCTGTAGCCTCCTATACCCTGGCAAGCGTTAATATTTATTTTTGATATGTATGTTGGTTATTTTAATTAGATTGTATTGTTTATATACAAAAGGAATGTATTCGATTTACAGTTGCAGTAATTATTAATTTTAGAAAATAAAAATTCAGTTTTTTTACTAAAAAAATGTTTTTTTTACAAAACGCCGCGGCCCCCTTTTGCTTGCGGCCCTAGGCCGCGGCCTAGTCGGCCTAGTGGTAAATCCGGCACTGGGTCACAGCGAATATTCAGTTGTTTACAGTGTACCGCACAAATGTTAAAACCTGCAAGACGCCCCTACTTCTGACCCTGGGTAATCCTTGTTTACGTTTGTGGATTGTATACATTCACATAGCCATAGGTAGCTCAGCTTCATTGCTCCTTAAAGATATTGAAATGGTGCATTAAAAAAAATGTGGAACGCTTCACGATTTTGCGTGTCATCCTTGCGCAGGGGCCATGCTAATCTTCTCTGTATCGTTCCAATTTTAGTATATGTACCGCCGAAGCGAGTACGTTGAACATACGCAGCTCATTGGTATATATTGTCACAAACTTTTCGAGATCACATGTGAGAGGTAACGTATATTAATTTGTAATTTTCCTTACAATTTAGTTCCAATTATACATTTTACCTAGAATGAATAGTGACAAATATATAAAGTGATCGTTCTACGTAATACATTTAGCAATAATGTTACTATTTCACAATAAATAAATTATTAAAAATATAAACACCTTTTGAATTAAACAGAATAGTATATTTGGTTGCCTATACAACTGCATTTCGATTCAGCATTTTTAGAACATCCGTTGAATGTACCTATAATCATTGAATAAATTCTAGTTTGTCCTATAACGTGGCTGCACAATCCAGGCAATTTAATTGATACACTATGCTAGAGTTGTCTGTGATTTTAGGTTTAGTCTTTAATTTGGAATATATTTTTCTTTCTAGTGTATTAATTCTGATTTTTATAGATGGTCTTTACTTGTATTTTTTTTAGCTCTCTTTCTATATTGTGTGTGAGTGGTTTCATGTATGGGAGTATCACCATAGAGAATATGGTATCAGCCAGGGGCAGTCACAAAATACTTGTATTGAAAATACAGTATTTGAAATACTTTTGTATTTTGTATTTGATGATTTTTCCCTAAAGTATTTTGTATTTTGTATTTCAAATATTCTCTTATGAGTATTTTGAATTTTGCATTTGAAATACATTAATGTATGCATTTGCCTACCGCAATGTTAACGATAGGTTCAGAGTGAATTCTAAGTACACATTTTCAAGAACCTACTTACAAAACTTTCCTAGAAACGTCTAACTAAATCTCCCAAAAAAACACCCCGTATGCGTACCTATAGGTATTTTTGTATTTCAAATATTGTATTTGTATTTTGTATTTTTAAAAATAATATAAAAGTATCTTGTATTTTGTATTTCAAATACATTTCTAGGAATATTTTGTAATTTGTATTTGAAATACGTTACTGCATGTATTTTGCCCAGTCCTGGGTATCACTATATTTTGCATATCGTTCTCTGTTGCCATGTTATTTATTTGATTCTCTGTTTCGATGTTTTTTATATTAGTCGATGTTTTGTGTGTATGTGTTAGTTTTTTAGTAGGTATATTTTAAATATTTCACTCTTTTATATATATTTTTTTGTATAAAGTCAATGGGATAGTTGTTGTTTATGAGAATCTGTATAATTTTATTTATATTAGTGTTGTGGAAAGAGAAGTATGATAGGACCATTGCTCTATCAATCAAACTGTAGATGACACTTTTTTTATATTGAAGAGACATATGTGATAGGAAATTAATATATCTGCTACTTTTAATTAGTTTTTGTTACTAATTAGTTTTGATATTATGTTCTTTTCTTATTAAAGTAATATCAAGGAAGTTATAAGTTCTTTGTTTTTTCCCCATTCTATTGTGAATTGAAGTCTTTCGTGATATTTGTTGTATGTTTTGTATGTGGTTTTCTTCAGCTATTATGATAATGTCATCTATGTATCGGTTATAGAAAATGATTTCTTTATCGTTTTTAATTAATTATTTTATTTTCCATTTCTTGTAGAACTAAATTTGCTATACAGCATGAAAGTGGAAATCCAATTGATGGGATACCAAAAGTCTGTTTGTATATTATGTTGTTCTAATTAAAATATGTGTTATTGAGAAGGAAATTTAGTATTTCATTGAAATCATCGTAGGGAATGCTAGTGTGTGTTTTGATCTCATTCTCATTCCAATTGCTTTTCACAGTTTCTCGTGCAACGTTGGTTGGTATGTTTGTGTATAGGGCATCTGCATCACGTGGTAAATAACACGTGACTTTTCAGTTTGGTGTGTACACAAAAACAGCTGTTATAGGTTATTTCAGTTTATACACGACTTTGATTTTTATTTTTTTGTTTTTTTCTAAATAAAAGTACCTTTAGAACCATAAATAACTTTCGTTTACGTTCAAAACAATTTACAATTAACGGGAACGAGGTTATGTTATGTTTTTGTGTACACACCAAACTGAAAAGTCACGTGTTATTTACCACGTGATGCAGATACACCCTATCGGATGCTAATTTGTGTTCTCTGTTTAATTGTATGTTATCTATTTTTTTCTTTAATTCCCATGAATCTTTGCAGAAAAACTGATTATTGTTAGTTAGGTTTGTAATGATTTTGGAAAAGAATTTTGAAATTTTATATAACGCGGGACTGCTGCATGTATTAGTGACTATAGGTCTTAACGGTGTGTTTTTTTTGTGTAGTTTGGGTCGTTCGTATATTGTGGGGATTAGTCCGTTGTGTATAATTAGTGTTTTATATTGTGTTTTGGTTATGTAGTTATTTTGCAACAGTTTTTTAATATATGCATTAGTTTTAATTTGTAATGAAATGGTGGGGTTATTGGGCGACCAATGACAACGCGTCGACACAGGCCAGAATCCTTTATAAACAAACGCTGTTACCCACAGAAGTCAGTTAGAAGTCATAGCCGCCAACGAAAGCAGCCAACACCATCTACATCGACCCGTAAGCCTGCATTCCAGAACCAGTCTACCCTCTGATGACCGACCGACCTACCTACCTCCATTATTAACCGCATTCCGCGCTGTTAAAAGTTGTACATATTTGTAAATAGAAATGTTAGTTGTTTTCACAACTTCCAAAACTTTATTCTTTATTTGGCACGATCACCAAATAGCTGGTGATCCGATTCAACTCCCAAAAATATAATCAGATAATATAATATCACTTAATGGTCAACAGTTCTGTGTTCTCTAAATTCGTTAAAATAAAGATTGAAGATAGTGCCTTCAGAGAGACACTAGGGGCGCCACCTTATATACCTTGTAGTTGTAGGGAATTTGAGAGTCAGTATGTATGATGTGTCTTGTGTACATTTTTACCTTATTACAATAAACATAAATTATCAAATGTCAGGGTTGAAGAATTTTCATCTTGATATAAATTTTATCGCAAATAGAAATTAGTTTTCTTTGTTATTATTTTCAACAATAATGGCTCAACAAAACACAATACATTTAAAGAATTAGGTAAGTGTATCACTTACCAAAGTAAATATTATACAAAATTCGTAACTTTTTTAAAAACTTTAAAATGTTGCAGTTTATAATGTAGCTATTTAGTTATGGAGGATAGTTTAAGTGTGAAATCAAATGAATCCATAGCAACTAGTGAGGAATTTGATTTTATAAGTGATAAACCAGAAACTAGTAGAACACCCACTTTAGATATTTTGAATGGAGATATAAATGAATTAAAAAACGCTCTAACAGAGGTCTTACAAGAACCAGATTTAAGAATGAGTGAAGATGGGGAAGAGGGTAAAAAAGTCGGACAATCAAAGTTTTATAGTTGCCCAGTTCAACCTGGTACCGATCCGTTAAGTGCACCTGTGTCTACATCGCCAAACGAAAAACAAGATGCCATGAAACCTGACTATAGCGATGAAGAAAGTAGGTTCCGTATATCTTTAATTTATAAATTTGCAAGAAAAAAAGTTGCAATTTAGTATTCATCCTTTGAAAAATAAGCGGAGTTTTATTCTTTTTTCTTTTTGAAAATTGATGTTATTAACAACACAATCGCAGAAAGAAATTTGCAATAATATGCTTAAATGTAAAGTACCTTATGGTTGTTAGTTTCAGATGTAGATCAAGATTGTACCATATTCAGTGGTGTTACTTATTTGGGTGCTGCTGCTATAAATGCTCCAAAGTCGGAAACTGAAATACAACGTAATATGGCCATTCTTAATGAACAAAGTTCTGATCAAGGAATAAAAATTGCAGTTTCTGTACCTTGTTCTTCACAAGGTTTAGTAGTGTATGTATTCTTTAACAATTTTTACTCGATATCTTTTTATATTACAATTAATTATTTACATTTTAATGCTAATCTACCTCACTGGGACATATAGCCAGTGAATAATCTCATTCAGCATGCTCCGCTGTGTGTCTGATCCAGTGATGACTAGAAATTTGAGGGATCAGGGCAAAAGTCATTCTGGGACCCTTATCCCTTACAACCAACCAACCATAATTCTTGGTGAATTGAGTGAAAACTCAAAATGATGTGACATTGAAGTGAAACTGCCTACGTTTTTTTGTTGGGTTAAGTAAAAGCAATTTGAAATTTAAAGTTACTATAACAGAACAAGCAATGGAATAAAATAAAATCTAACGTAAGAAAACTAAGCTACAGATTTCGGACCATGAAAACAACGAGCCTGTATCTATTATCCAAGTACAATAAGTATGCATTAGCTAAAACGCCGTTACTCTAAAAAAGGATTCTGGTGGGTCATTCCATCCCAAGTGGTCTGATTTTTGAAGTCGCCTACACTGACCATTATCAATATTTCCTGAAACTTTATGTGGATGCAGATCCACCCTAAAAATGAACCTGTACAAAATTTCATGTCATAACATCATGTATTTTGGAAACTGTGGCCTTCCATTTGGAGGGCTTGCTCAATGCACCTGTCACAGAATGGAACAAAACCCAATTTTTTACTCATTGCTACAAGGCAAAAGCCTGTAGGACTCTCTGTGTTCAGACCACTTAAGGCTCCTAAGGAGAGCTCTGTAGTTCAAATTGGTAAAATTGCTATTTTGGACGTAATCATCTAACAAAAATTAAAAAAACTATGCATAGGACAAATTCTATGTAGCATAGTGATCAATTAATGTAAACCTAGCTGCAAATTAAATATTTAAGTTACAATCTTGGTCGAAAGTTCTGAAGGAGAGGTACTACATTTACGCAACTTTCGACCAAGATTGTAACTTAAATATTTAATTTAAAACCAGAAGGTTTACATTAACCCTCCATCGGTCGCGCCGTTAGAAAAAATCTAACAACATTTTACTTGCTGAAGACTTTTTCTTTAAAATTTGATAAATTTTCCCCAAAGTCTAGGAATGCCTCATAGATCTGGCAACGCATCATTACTGACTATTTAGGGGTAGTGGGAGAATCAGAAGCGTCTTAAATTTATTATTGTTAGTTTAAATCTAACACGCGACCGATTACGTCTGCGCATATTTCTTGCAGTGGTAGAAAAGTTCTAACGGTGCGACCTTTCGCGTTTGTGATTTTTTTTTTAAATAAATCCGTGTTAGAAAAAAACTATACGCGCGACCGTGCGTTAGAAAAAATCTATGCACGCGACCAATGGCGAGATAAAATGACACGCGACCGATGGAGGGTTAATTGATAACTATGCTACATAGAATTTGACGTATGCATCGCTTTTTTAATTTTTGTTAGATGATTACGTCCAAAATGGTCATTTTATGGTCATTTTAGCAATAAAAATGGCGGAGCTGTCCTTAGCCGCCTTAAGATGGTATAACTCTGGTTATTGTATCTTGTCATCTTCACATAATTCGTCAAAGTGCTTCTTCACATCTTGGTCCTACTGTCTTGAAAATTTTACATTGTAAGTAAAAGTAGTAGAAGAATGTCAAAATTTGTTGTATCGTTTACTTTATTTCACAACATTACAAAACCTATGTTTTAGAGCAGTGCTTCTCAAACTTTATGAAGTGGTGGACCGGTATGTTTTGGTTGATTATGCTACGAACCGGTAGTATTTTAATGAACTAAACTCCATAACAAGAAACTTGCTAAAAGCATTGGTAAATAATTTATTTATAAAAGGGGTGGATCACACAGACTTGTCTTGCAATACTTCTCAGCTACACGGTCCGCGGACCACCACTTTGAGAAGCACTGTTTTAGGGTATTAAACCTACCATTTTGGCGACTTGGGTATTATAAATTTTTGAAAGTGTACAAAATAGTCCTATGAGGATTTTTCTTTTGTACCTTCCACAGTAACTCCATGACATGTCCCACTCATTACACTAGCTATGTTGCCCCTAATATTTTACTATGTTAAAACTTTTTCTTTGAACAGTTCAATGATTTCGTCTACTGTTAAAAAGAATCATGATGACAAACACTGAAAGAAGGTCTCTTCCCTGTATACCAGTACATCTTTAGAAAAAATCAGGCAACCATCGAAGAAGTCCATAGAATCGTTGAAGTTATCAATTACACAATTGAAGAACAATCTTAGTGTGCTGCAGTTTTTTTAGATATAAGGCAGGCCTTCGACAAGGTCTGGCACGAAGACCTACTATTGAAGCTTAAGCTGAAGTTATCTCCAATCTATACGATACTAAAATCATACTTCCAGGTTAAATACTAAGATGAACTAACAGAATTAATGCAAATAAACGCAGGTGTCCCACAAGGCAGCATATTGGGATCTTTTTTATACCTCATCTTCACAGCAGATTTACCCGCCAACAATGCCGTTGTAACAGCCATGGCTTCTTAGTCATTCTGAAATATGCTTACAGTCCACCTCTACTGAGTAGCATAACCCTTTTTTTTAAACATTATTGGGCCTTAGTGAAACACTTTAATGGCTTGCTGATTTGCAACTCTTAGACTCTTTTACTAATATGTATTTCTTCTTCTGAACAGTTGGGCAGTGGCAGAACTGAAATTTCAACTAGATTAATTTATGTGTTAATAACCATAATAAAATTTCTTATTTAAATGTTTTTTTGCAGACTTTATGATGCTAGTACACATTCTGTGATAGCACGATATGAAATACATCGTATATTATTCTATGCTCGTGGGGCAATTGATAGTCAAGAAGCTGGATGTTTTGCATTTACCTGGTCACATGGTGATACTCAAGAGTCTGCTATCTTTCAGTGCCATGTTTTCAGATGTGACATTGCGGAAGCTGTATGTCGAGTTTCATGTAAGTTGTATATATGTTGAAGGGCATTAACAACACAAACTTCATTACAGCTTGTTTTTCGAAAGCATTTCAGCGGGTGCCACGTTCAATGAGTAGCTCAGTAGCATCTGCTTCTGATATGTCTGCGTCAGTAACAACTTTGGCCGAAGCACGCACATTAATGTACGTTTTTGAAGTAAGCTTAGAAATAAAGGAAGACGATGGCAAAGTAATAACATTAATAATTTATTATTCCTAAATGCATGAACATTTTTTAGGGATCATTTTTTACTGTTCCTAAGGATCGCAGTGGCTTTAAGTTAAGGGTCAATTTAGAAAAGCAGTTATGTTTATCAATTAGGCAAGTATCCGATAATGGACCACAGCTATATATTGAGAGATGTTTTGGAATTTTGGTTGCACCTGGACGACATGTCCGCCATTCAGACATGCAGTTACTTGACATGGTCAGGAAAATCTTGGTGGTTGTTATTATATGAATAACCTTTTAGGCACAAATGGGACCTTTCAATTCAGTGCCACCTAGTGACCGAAATAATGCTGTTATTTCGGCGTCTTGGAATCCTACAGAGGCCCCATTTGAAATACTTAATACCGAAACAAAAGACAATAATGTGTATATAACAGTGGCAGTTGATTTAGTAATACGAGGAATACAAGAACCTGTTCGATTTCAAATGGAAACTCCAGTTAGAGTTTTTGGTCAATATGAGCGTTTCTGGTATTTTCAGAAAAGATCGCTTATTCAACAGTTTTTCCTTAATCTAAAAGAGGTACGTGTGTGACACAACTTTATATGGAGTGGCCCAAATAAGAGCCCCTATCAAGCTTTATCTGAAAATTCAAAACAAATTCTCAGATTCGTATGTTTTTTGGAAACGTACTTGGCGGAGCATGTCAAGAACAATCTTCCATTACAGTTACCTCTTGCCCAAACACGACCAATATGAAAATTGCTCAGACAATGTTAACTTTAGAAGAGTTGCTTACATGTTGCTCCTTTTCGCATGAATTCTACATTATTGTTACGAATTTTTCCCTTTTACACCGTATATTTCCATTTGTTTTATAAATCCAATTTATTTCGAGGAGTCCAATCTGATACCTTCAATCCATGTACTACGGTTTTCAGCATCTTTCGGAAACCTAATTAACCAAATAAATTACACATACACTTCTTTCGAAATATAGTATTTTATAATTCTACATCATCAACAATTTAGCTTACCTCGCCACTGGAAAAAATGAGGTAGGCAATTCACGATCTTCATGATTTGCATAATTATTTAATACTGAGTTAATTAAATGCATTAAATTGCATTTTATATTTCATTATATATTGTTGTAAAACAAAAATAACTGCATCATTAAATTACATTTAATTCATACATCTACTTACATACACGTTTTATCTTTACCTGTGAATAGTTATTCCGGACTCCTTCCTATCGCTGCGCTTTTATAATCAAACACTGAACATACCACCATTGTTTAACACTAATTTGTTCAGATGATTACTGTTTTGGTATCAATGGCATAGATGGGAGCTTCCGGTATGCTTATACTTTCATAATCTAAGATAAAAATATGTTGAAAGTATATAATATCTTCTAACACCAAAATTTCCAAACGATATCTCTGCTGCTCTGGAATTTTTTTAAAGGCTGCAGTCATCCTGTCATTTTGCATATTTTCTACGTACCCCATATTTTAAAAATACATGTACACATGTGTTATAATAATTCACATTCACATTATCTTGTGATTCTGTACTAAAATAGTTTACTAAACTTATCAATGCTCCATATCTATTTAGGAGGTAATGTTACTGATATGCACATGTGGTTTGATAAAGTTTTTTATTGTTGTGTATGTAGATTTCCCAACTTGAATAAATATTTTCACAAACCTATTTTTTTGTATGTACATATTTAGAATCCAATATTGATTAACGCCATTCTCAAGTTATTTATTTATAGATAACCTCTGTATCATTAGTGTAATAAAATATTTGAAGATGTGAATCACAGCTAAATAATTCACAAATCATTACAACATTATAAATTATTCACATGGTATACTTTCAATTTTATTTTAGATAGTAACAGGAGAGCTTGGGGATGTGTTTTATGAAGTTGTTAATATGGAAACTTCTGGAGAATTAGATAGGAATCGACTGAATCTCACTTTAAATTTATCTAGTCTTATCCAATCACCTAGTATTACTTCCGTTGATAGTATAACGCCTAAGGAGGAGTATCATTCAGGTAGTTTCTCTTATTGTTCAATAACAGATTTAGGCAATAATAATTTTTCAGATGGGGATGAGCCCCTATTGAGTGGAACAGGATTAGTCTCAAAAGATTGTAGTAAGGATGTTTTAGAAAATTGGGCAGATGTATTGTGTCGTTGGAAATCCACACAACAGAAACCCAAACAACTATTAGGTTTAGTGCGTTTAGGAATACCAGAAGCACTAAGAGGTGAAGTTTGGCAACGACTTGCCGGTACCGAAGAAAATATGCAAGTAATGGATACATACCGAATATTAATCACAAAAGTACCATAAGTTTTTTTATGTTAGTTCAGCCTAATTATTTTTTGTATTAGGATAGTGGATGTGAAAATGTTATCCAAAGAGATATTGCCCGAACATTTCCCGCACATGATTTCTTTAAAGAAGCTGGAGGTTTAGGGCAAGATTCTTTATACCGTGTCAGTAAGGCGTATGCTGTGTATGATACTGAAGTTGGTTATTGTCAGGGACTGAGTTTTTTAGCTGCTACACTATTGCTTCATGTAATTTAAATATTCTTTATTACTTTTACTGTTACATTTTTGTGTTGTAGATGCCTGAAGAACAAGCTTTTTGTGTACTTGTAAAATTGATGTACGATTACGGTCTGAGGGATCTTTATAAAGATGGTTTCGATAATTTATATTTAAGACTTTATCAATTAAATCGATTAATGGAAGAACAACTTGGTCCTTTGTGGCAACACTTAAGTAATCATCATGTAGAAACACATATGTTTGCTTCTCAATGGTTTTTAACATTGTTCACGGCAAGATTTCCTCTCTTTTTTGTATTTCATGTAATAGATGTGTTCTTACTTCAAGGAATTGATACATTATTCCAAGTTTCTTTGGCTTTACTTATGGTAAGTACATATACTGAACTCTAAACAGAGCTTTAACAGAATAAATGCAATGGGTACAGTACAGCAATACCTGATATTTCGTTGACTTCTATTATTAGTTTCAGTATTTGTCAATGTTTTCTTCAAAATTTGTATCACTTTTCATCAGGTGCTTTGGTTTTTGAGCATTTCCGTATCGACAATCCCAATTGTTTTTAGTATTACACACAATACATATTTATTCTCTATAAAATTTGTATTTTGGAGTTTCTAGAATGAATTAATTAGATTCACATGGAAATGATTGCCCAGATTTTATCTGCAGATACTGAAGTATCCCCTATGTCCCCATGCTGCACCCATGGAGCCTGTTGTATTCCCTAGGATGTCTATATCTTCAAACAAGTTTAATATCTTCCTGGGGGAAGCTTTTTGGTAACCTTCTTTTCTTATTTCCTTTCCCCCAAACAACTTCTATCTTAAGGTATATTGACAGTGCCTTGTTAGCAGTTTCTCTCCAACATGCCAGTTGGGTTAATATATAAAACGTATTTTTTAATCTTCTTTTGGCTAATCTGTCGCTGTTACATTACCCTTTATTGCAGAGTGACAGGGTACCCATATTAGCTTTACTTTATTGTATGTTATAAACTGGTGAAGGTTTTGGATTCATGCCAGTACTAGTCTTGTTGGCACAGTTCCCTTCCAATAACATGTCATATAAGTAACACTTATATAAATTTTTACAGATGTGTAAAAAAGATCTTTTACAATTAGATTTTGAAGGCATTTTAAAATACTTCCGAGTGTCTCTACCTAAGAAATGCCGAACTGAAGAATCTGCCAGGCAGCTTATGAAAACGGCATGTACCATTAAAGTAAAAAAATTAAAGAAATATGAAGAAGATTTTTGTGCATTAAAAGGTAACTATTATTGCATGATTTACACATTTTTTCTGCTTTTTTTGGAACATTGATATGCATAAATCTGTCAAATAATTATTTATTGCAAAATTTGTTATTTTTAAAGCTAGATAGAAATTAGAAATTTGTAAGTACGTCATCATAGTCGTTTTGGTGCAGCAAACAGGATAATTTCATGATCGTTTATTTCAATTAAGTAATTGAGCATTTCCTTTGCCATTACACTGATAAATGTACATTTTTCACAAATAGTTATTTGTCATACTGGTAAGTGATAACTAACTTGTTTCGGGCTATGCCTTTGAAGACAATTTATGCAAATCAATAATCGCTTAAAAGGTTTCATCTGGGCAAACGCCAATAATTTCAAGGAAGTGTTGGTAGAAATAAATTAATTACAATCAAGATAAAGCCAGTAATTTGTTTTGTAACAGAAACTATCATTACAGTGATTGAAATTATACCAAGAATTATTTATACCAACAGTAACCAATAGCTAAAATTGCTTTTACTAACTTGGTACTACCACTTGACTTAAAAAGGTAGTTAAATATTTTGTATTAACCTAGTAGTCTAGTGGACGAACAGCTGCAAACTAGTGTAAATAATTTTTCAAAATTAGGTATTGCATATAAGTTTTTTAAATGTGCTTGGTTTGGAATTTTAAATAGTGTGGTATTAGTAGTAGCTCTGTATGCGTCCTCTAGACAGCTGGGACATTATCATGTTGGATTCAGCGGAAGACGATAGTGCAAATGAAGCAACCGAAGTTGAGCAATTACGTTTAACCATCATACGATTGGAAGAAGAACGGAGGTTAATATTTGATGAAAATATCCAACTGAAAGAAATACTCAAAAGAGAAGTGTCAAAAGCCGAGAATAACGATAAGAAAAATTCCAATATAATTAACGAATATAAATTAATTAGGCAACGATTAGAAGGACAACTCCTTAGTAGCAAATCTGAATTAGAGTCTTTAAAGGTAAGTTGGTTTATTGTTCTTTGTTCATTAGTATTAAAGCAATAATTTGGCAGTGTTTTTGAAAGAATTTTAGTAGTTTACAGGATTTGTTACACTAACGAGGGATCCTAAGGTGATTGGAACCAAACTTTGCATACCAACTTGTTAGGCCATTTGAAGACGCTATGCAAAAAATTAGAGGCCAATACCACCCAGGGCGGGATTTAGAGCATTTTAAATTTTCCATATACAGTAGAACCTCGCTTAACCGAGCTAATGTGGACCGACGTAAACTCGGATAAGCAAAAACTCGGATAACGCGGACAAACGTTTAATTGCATCAAGTTTTTGTTCTAAAGAAAGCACATCGCGTTTTCTTTTTGCACTCATATCGATGTTTTCTTATTATTATTAATTATTATTTGCAACTTTCACTTGCACTAATTACTGACGAATGAATGCCGCCGGTAATATTAACTACAATAGCGAAAAAGAATAGAGAAGAAAGCGGCAAGTCGATAGGGTGGTGCAGGTAGCACGCATGGCAAGGTCACAAATAGCTTTGTACAATTGCAAATTTAAACACGTAGTATAAATTGCACGTATAAAAAAATTTTTAGAAATTTATTTAGACTCGGATAATACGGAACCTCGGTTAATCAAAGCTCGGTAAACCGAGGTTCTACTGTATTACAATACATGTAATTTTAGTTTAATGGCCACCATTTTAACTTTACTTGAATTGGCCATAAATGATTGTATTATGATAATTATTAATAAAACTACTCATATTGTGAGAAAAAGGGTCCAAAAGTTATTAAAAATTCCATTAAGTTACTTACAAGGTACATATATAGGTATATGGAAAATTCAAAGTGCTCTAAATCCCGCCCTGGGTGGTATTGACCTCTAATTTTTTCCATAACGTCCTCAAATGATCTAAGAAGTTGGTATGCAAAGTTTGGTTCCAATCGGCTTAGGACACCCACCTGGGATCCCTTGAAAGGAGGTTGTGATATAGACACTGAAATATAAGCAACCTGGAACGCTTACGCTTAACTTACAGCCGAGCCGACAGAAAGCGAATTACTGTAGGGTCATTCGGTTTGTGTCTTACTCATTATGTTATTGTATCGTATACGTAATAAAAAACTAGTTTGATTAATCGTAAAACAATGAAAATGCTTCAACAGCTTAACTGTGAATGAGTACAACAAGGACACAATGACCCTTCGTTATTGCTATCGCACGCTCGGTTTATTTCCTACAGGTTAAATGCACCGTGCGCGTTCCAGGTTGCTTATATTTCAGTGGATATAGATAAGGACACTTAAAAAAGTAAAAGATCTAACTGTAGGGCTTAAATGATAGAGCTGCTTCCCCTTACCTTACAGCATCCTCAGGTTCATCTCACGTGTGGGATGGCTTGAGTGACGTTGCGGGTCGATTGACTCTAATCAGGGAGGTAGTATAAAGGGTCCAACTTGTGGACCATGGCCACCCTCCTATCTTAATCCAGAATCCAGACACACATTTTGTTGACAACTTAATGTCCCCTGTTATGCCTAATTTTATGAGACTTTGTTTCGGTAGGGTGAGACAATATTCTGTTATCCCATTTAAAGTGTATAATAATAATAATAATAGATTTATTGCACAACAGAAATAATTTCCAATTAATGGACATTTAGCTACAAAAAAGTCAAATCAATGGCAGAGAACAGTAATATCTAATACTAATATATTGCAACGGTAACTGCAATAATGGAACATTAAAAATTTAACGCTGCAACAAGATTGCTTAAGGAATAGTGATTGATGTCCACCGAATGTGGTAGAGTGATAGATCCTAGTCATGCTTAAAATAGGCGAGGTGCTTAGCATGTTGGTATAAGGTGCAGGATGATAAAAAGTTCGATGGTGTCGTGAAGTATGAGAAGGTACATGATAACTAATAAGTGATAGTAACTCCGGACAATCAATTGAGTTATTCAACAGTTTGTACAAAAATGTAACAGATATTTCCCTACGTGTAGACTCTAATGATATGAAATTGCTTCAAACGAAGGCTCGCCAACTCCATCACAGCCCATCAGTTACATTAAATAATAACCAACTTCCACAAGTAAAAAACAATGCTAAATATTTGGGCATCCACCTAGACCGAAGATTAACCTGAAAAACTCACATACTCAAGAAGCGAATGCAATTAGGTGTAAAATACAGGAAAATGTATTGGCTCTTAGGAAGAACCTCCAAACTCTCAAATGACAACAAGTTGCTGCTCTACAAAACCGTACGTATGGAATTCAGCTGTGGGGATGAGCCAGCTTGGAGATTCTGTAACGATTCCAAAACGAGGTTATTCAGAATATTGTCAATGCACCCAGATATGTTTCAAACTGAGCGATACACCAAGACATTCCAGTGCCATCAGTGAAAGAAGTAATAGTGTCACACAGTGTCAAATACTGTAATAGGCTCATTCCCCATACTAACACTTAAGTGCACAATCGCCTCGATAGACAATTGCTAAAAGGCATAAAAGACAAGATCCAATATACAAAGTTAAGCTAATCAACTAATTAATAGTGTTGTCATTGGAAAACTCTCTCATATGCTCCACCTTCAATCACAATTTACTAAATGTCACTTAAATGCCAAATTGTAAATAAAAAGTGGAAAAATAATTTTACTGCATAACTTTTACTTCAACAACAGCAACAGTTTACCTTATGTACGGTTAACCGAAGCAAACATGATAGCTGAGAGAGCGGAGCTAACACTGTCGTTTTTCAGAGTACATTGTGGTTAAGAAGTATTTCGGCGGTAAATTTAAATACATGAAAATTGTTGCTTGAACAGCAACACAAGTACTTTCTGGTCAACTAAATGTTAGTTGTCTAATAAGTAGATGGAATTAAGAGAGACATTGTTGATGCCAAAGAATTCTCCATTACAAATGAAACGGTTAAATTTAATAAACGTTATTACAAATCTATATAAAAAAATGTGTAACATATTATTACTGTCAACTTTACTGTCAAGAATAAATTTGATTTGTGAATGTACTAAAATAAACATTTGTGTGTTATTGGCTAAAAATCTTGCCGCTTCAAATATTTCAAATAAAATTCTTTTAGTTCACAAACTTTCCTACTATCTTGTTTGCTTCGGTGAGCTGTAGATGAAATGTTAAAGATTTCAGTTATAAGGGGAACTTCTTGCCAAACAATTTGTACACAAACTGAAAAGTGTGTAACACTGTACTTCCTGTAGTTCATAACGGAAGAAGACAATGTATCTCCAATGGAAATTGACTTTAAATTATTATTTTTTATTTAAATCAGTTTCATACAATTTAAATAAATGATTTAAGTATTACGTTGAAAATAAAACTATCTTTGATTTAAATCATTTTGTTACATAAAAATGAATAAATTGTAATAATAAAAACAGGTAATCCCACTAATTTTTTATTTTAAATGTAACCCAATGTGTTTCGACACTATGTGGCATTATCAAGGATAACAGAGTGTTAATTAATTAATAACGTGTTTACAGACACAAACTGCCAGCTGTGAAAAATGTTCTACTATCGTACCTGCAACAAACAGCACACAAATGGAAAGGGACCAATCACAATATCTTCCTTCAAGTGATGTACCTACACTCGTAGAACAAATTCGTGTATTAGAATTAGAACTGGCACAGACAAAATTAGCTCAAGTGGAAGCGGAATGTAGAAATCAGGTAACTGATGATATTGTAACATACACCACCTGTTAACAAATTTTGTTTATAGGATCTAACTCATCAAATTCGCGCAACAGAAGTGGAATTAAATGCGGCAAAAAATAGTTGGTCTCCTTGGTTAAGTAAAACGTTAAGTTCTATTAAAGAGGTGGCAAATAAGAAGGACTTTGCTCACTTTACCTATCCACATTCCAATAATACTACCAGCTCAACGCCATCATTTATTTCACACATAAATACCTTAAGGCGTGAAAGCGCACCGGCGGTAAAACATGAAATTTATGAAAATTGTGATATTAGAAGAGATTCTGTTCCAGTCACTAAAGATTCTCAAAGTTGCAATAATCTTAAGTCACATAATTAGATTATTAATTCGTGTATGTTGATTCTGAATTTGTAATGTTATGGAATTATTAATGAAAACATGCTTTAAGCATTATCTTTTTTTGTAGGAATTATTCCATCTTTATTGTGCGTTAAAAATATTTGTTTTTTTTTAACAGTATATTCTAGCTTTTTTATAACTACAATTTATAACTGTGCTTTTATATACTTATTTATGAGATGTTTCATTATCACAATTTCGATTTTCTGAGAGAAACTGTTCAATGTAATAGTTAGTCGAAATGTTTATTTGTATCGGTGATGCTATACCCATAGTGTACACATTTGTTTTGTACATATGTATCAAAAATTTAGTAACATTATTTAAGAATAATCAAATTAACTGTGGTCATCACATTCTGTAATATTTTAACTGATATTTGGTATGCATTACTATTTTTAAATATGCTGTTCTATGCTCTCCCTTAATGCCATGTTTACCTTTTTTGCTGTTTCTCTAGTATTCGAATTAACGTTGCCATATTTTTAATAAAATTATGTAATTTATATTTTGTTGTGCAAATTAACATTCTAGTTATATTGGTGATATTTTTAGTTAAACGATTTAGATGCATCTATAATATATTTAAAGCAGGAAAGTTAATGAAGATATTGTATTGGTGGAAGTAATTTCCGTCCAAAAATATAATCTCATTTTGTTGTATTGTAACACTATTATTTGCAATATGTTTTAAATCCCAGACTGCACAATTGGTATTTATGTGTGATATAAATCACATTGTAATCTTCACAAGAATTACCCTTTTGTACATATTTATTATTATGAATACTTGTTGTGAATGGCTTTTTTAAGAAGAGTACATTTGTAGTTGTTCGTATATGTGGTATAATTAGAAAAATTAATCGAAATGATATTAGATTAGAAACTGTAATATGCACTTCTAAAAAAATAAACACTATAAACTTTTATTTCTTATAATATATTTTTAATAAGAAAAAAACAACTTAACGTAAATATCACAGTTAATATTGATAAATGGTTATGATTTAAAAACGACTTGCAATTCCTCCACCTCTGCTATCAGAATGAGAATTTAAAGCATCGCCATACTTTTCAACAACATTACAACTACTGTATGGTTCCTTTATTTGCTCCACCATACCATTTGTTAAATTTTCTAAGTTATTTATCACATCTGTTGAATATGAGGGAGTGTGCCCTTCTGTAAATGAACAAAACCGTTAACTACTTCCAGAATTTAGTAGATTTTGATATTTGAAAACACAACTTAGCCAAAACAATGTAACAAAACCATTAGATGAGAGAAACAAAATCAATACAAAACAATAAGTTGAACATTTAAAAAAAATTCTTACTTTCAATGCCTAAGGCTCCATTTCTTAAGATATGAAATCTTGGGCCTTCCACACTAATGGTCAAATTTTCAGCACTTAACAATAATGATGTAATTACTTGCGAACCAATAACAATATCGCCAAAACCTAACACAATTCTTCGTCCGCATACGTAATTAGTGTCTGTAATAATGAGTGGTAGATGACTTAACTTTGCTGTGTAGTTGATATCTGATAAATAACCGCCAACTGTTACTTTACCACTACCAAAAGGTGCGGACATTCCTCTATAAAACAATACACTTTTTTACTACCAAACAACATGGATACTTACGTCACAATTGACACATAGAAATCATTGAGGTCCATAACGGCAACATTGGATGATGTTCCTTCATAATACTGTCCCATTGTGTTTAAATTGTCATACCCATTTTTAGTTACTTGGGCTATTGTGGAAACATACGACGGTTTAAGAAGCTCACTAGCACTGAAGTTGAAATGATCAAGTTGTTGTAAATTAGACATAAGAGTCGAACCAATTTCTGAGGTCGCTGGCACAAAAATGTTGTAATTTTTAAATTTAGAAACAGCCGCAAGTGATTCCAATAGCTCATTCGTATTGGAAACATGTTTATACAAATCTAAAAGAAACAACAATGAAATGATATCATGAATAAACCATATGGCTAACCAATTGCACAAAGTTACTTTTATTTAATTTAAATGGGGACATGATATTAAACAAATTATATATATGACATACAGTGTGTCCACGGATTGACTTCACTATAGGTGTAAATGACCAAAAATGTTGTAATTTCAAAACGATTTTTTCAGATTCTGCCCTGCTTCATTGGAAATGAATTTTCATCATATTTTTAATTTTTTTAATTCAAAGCCGCCTTGATCGTGGAACAAAAACTATTTTCTTTGCAGGTAAAGTACCTTTTTTGTGTATCATAGAGCAAAATTTTATTAAGAAAAGCTGTTCGTAATCGAAAAATAATAAGAAAGGCAAAATTTGAAAATAATTGGCACAATTTCATGAAACCGTTTTTTTATTTATTAAGACAACTATCATCGATTAAATCGGAATCTATGCATACAACATTTCAAACATAACATTGTCGTTTGTTTACAAACAATACTGATTGTCATTTTATAGTCAGTTTTCCGATTCGGAACAGCTTTTCTTAATAAAATTTTGCTCTATGATACACAAAAAAGGTACTTCTTCCTGCAAAAAAAATAGTTTTTGTTCCACGATCAAGGCGGCTTTGAATTAAAAAAATTAAAAATATGATGAAAATTCATTTCCAATGAAGCAGGGCAGAATCTGAAAAAATCGTTTTGAAATTCCAAAATTTTTGGTCATTTACACCTATAGTGAAGTCAATCCGTGGACACACTGTATGATGAAGACAAAATAAAATTTAACTTAAAAAGTTCAATCCAATCAAGAATTTTTTTCTTAATAATGGATCAAAGGTTTATCTGCAGTTATTAGCAATCTCTCTAAATACTCTCAAATAAATTGCTATCATCGTCATTCACAAACAGGTAAGTAATTCAAAGTTACCACAACAAATTACTTTTGACAATATCTCTTTGTTTAACTTGTACTCAATTTTCCAAATCTCATATTCAAATTCAAATAACTATTCAGAAATATAGATTTAGCCTAATAAACGGAAAGTAATTTTTGACACTTGAATGTCTTCAATTCCCACTTATATACCTATTTGTAAAACTGCTCTACACATCATCACTAAAAATCAAGAAGAGAAAACAAAATATGTAATGCATTGTTAGTGACTACGTTTACACGCACTTAATTTACGCCGGAGTTATAACTTCGGAGTTATAACTTCGGAGTAAGATGCCGTGTAAACGCTCTTTAACACCGGAACTACTAAACCGGAGTTATAACTCTACACCTGTTGGAAAAGAGGAGTGCACTTATTTAACACCGGAATTTCTGTCAACTCCGGTGTTAAAGTACGTGTAAACAGGCGACTACGATTGTTGCCAACCCAAATAAAATCGCACATGATACTGCGTAAGGTGTATGTCTGTATGTTCATATTGGTTCATATTCAATAAGATTACAATTCAATTAAAATGAAAGGCACCTTATAACCTCACTATAAGAAAGAATCTATTTTTTTCATTTCATTTCATTTATATATTGGTAAGATTGGTACTACGGCAAATTTATTTCTAAATCGGAGTTATAATTCCTGCTAAACCTCAACGTGTAAACGGTACTGCCTAACAGGAGTTATAACTACCGATGTTATAACTCCGGCGTAAATCAGTGCGTGTAAACGTAGTCAGTATCTCAACCACAAAGCCATTTGATTTACTGATATCACCCCTTGTTTAAAGAGCTTATGTATGTTTTATTTTTATTTGTAGGTAACGGCATGAGTAATAATGTGTAATTTTTATTATTCAATTTATTATTAAATAGATGGCCCGGTGAACTTTGTATCACCTAAAATTGACAACTGTTAAGTTTGACAGTAATAACATTGCGCTTCTGTTTACAATGACACTCATAAGCCAGAGGGGCGAAGCTCTAAAACCTAGGATTTCAGTTAATTGCTGTAAACCTATGGTTAACCTGAAGTACTATGCAAAATTGTATGTCAATCGTCCTACTACTTTTCGAGTTTTTGCGATACTAACGCACAACAATTGATTTTTATATGTTATAGCTGACCTTGCGAACTTCGTATCACCTTAGAATTGTTGGGTTAAGTTAATAGATGAATCTTGTGGCTCGACATTGTTGATTTCAAAGTTCTGCTCGACGATTTCTCATTGAAAACTGAGCCTTTCACGTAATGGTCTCTCTTTGTTGTAGCGTTTTTGAAGCATGAAGTCGGGCCATACTAACATTAAAAATTTAGAAATCACAAAATGATGTTGTAGGAAAAAAATGAAAAAGATCGTTTTTCTGTAGACAATTTTCGCTCTATTCACCCCCAAAAAGGTCGGGGTTGGGAGTCAAATTTTGATAGAGAATGCAAAAGTCCAATAAAAAATAGGTGTTCTCATTTAAATTTTCAAAACTCACCCCCCAGACAAGTGAGGGTGATATGTATCATAATAAAGGAATACGTGTTTTTTCTTATTCTAATCGAAATATTGAAGGGTTTCCTTACTTTTTGGACACCCTGTATACGTATATATATGTAGTCTATATGCTATTCCGAGCGGAGACAAATCCAACAAAGTAAAAATCATGAAAATCGGTTCAGCCGTTCTTGAGTTATAAATGTTACAGTTACATATCAACACAAAAGTCTGTAATAATCCTCTAAATCTCCTAAAAAAGTGTGTATCCACTTGCTTATGATTGTCAAGTAGTCAATTTTAGTTAGCAGACATCGATCAGGTGGCCATGGCCTTTCACTGAAGGGACCCTTCAAATGTGTGACTGTGATTTATGGAAATCATACTTCTTATTGTTCTATCTTTATTTTTGTAAACGGGAGTACACGCGATTATCGCGTTTTGCGTGCTTTGGGGGGAGGGGGTATCTGTGATTGTAGGTTGTAATAGCTTTTGTTTTAAAATATCACACCTTGTTGAGCTGGCTTAGTTGCTTGAAAAAAGAAAAAAAATTTACGTTTTTGTACCTTTTCAGATTTTTGACCCTGTAGGTATCTGTAATTTAGCAAGTTATTAAAGTAACTAAAATAAAGGATTACATTTACTTACATTTGACGTAAAAATCACAAAAATGGGTTGATATTTGGTAAAGATATACGAATTCGTTCCTACCTACTTAAAGTAAATTTTTACCAATTATTAAAAAAAAATGTAAAATGCAAACTTTTTGGAATAGATTTGAGACAAAAAATACATAATGGCCCTTTCACAATGTTAATTACGTCTTTGCACATACTCTTTGCCCAAAAATTAACGAAAATATAACAAATTCCGTGTGAACTTCATAAGGATAGTTTAGAATGAATTTTGAATGTAAAAGAACTCAATTTGGACACTGGCAACTTTTTGGGAATACGAATGGCCTTAGGGAGAACGTTTTAACATTCATCTTTAACTATAGTAAAACTAAAAATACCATAAAACATAAAATGTACAAATAGAAGCTGGTCTAACGTTGCATAACATCTGTTTTATAGAAAGACCTTCTCTACCTTAAACAGTTTCAAATTTTTGTTTATTTCACTAACTAAAGGCCACCATTTACACGTATATGTACAGCAGTAAATATGGATTTTACTTCCTCTTAATTACAATATAAGTTGTATATTTAGAAGTATAGTCAAAGTATAGGTATTCTCTTTGGTATAGTGTAATGTAACAATACACTTGCCACCTACTTTCATCAATAGATATTAAGTTATGTATGTAGACAAAAACATTTTTCTCGGTGAAAACATTCGACTATATATGTTACCTACGACATCGTTCATCGTTCAAAATCTCTAAATTCGAAATAAGCACACAAACATGTACATTTCGAAAGTTACCGAAAGAAGGTATCGGGACACATAAATTAGTCTACGATGAATGCTGTTACTACTTTTTACATCATTTTAACCATGATAATGTTAACGCGAGGTATAATAGAATCATTTTTCATCATTTGAATAACTTTTCAACTTGAAATAATTAAATTTCCATGTTACCGAGAAAAAGTTTCCGATACTTGTCATTTTGATGATTTTCGCGAAAATACTTTCTGGCATTGTTTTAATGTTCGAAATGGGTTAAGGACCTCGGACAGGCAAACTTTCCATGTTTACACAAAATTTTCACCCAAAAATAAGCACAAATAGCGAATTCTATTTTACACATAATCTCCATAAGGAAACTTTGAACGTATTTTCTAAGTAAAGAAAATATATTTAGACACAAATACCGCTTGAATAAGATGACGGACTTTTATACTAAAATGTTTAAAACTTACTTTGAAAAAATTAGTGCAGATATTTACGTAGTTTGCGGGGTATCTATAATTGTAGCTTGTAGCATTAATTTGCAAGTTATAAATTTATAATAGCTTTGGTTTTAAAATATCACATCCGCATTCGTCGGGATTCGGCGACTGTCGGAAAAGTGCACAGCAACACAAACATATAAACACGTCTCGGTTATTATATAGTGACCTCAGTAGGTAGGCACAGTTTCAATGGCGAAACTTGTGCAAATTAACCTACACCATAGCAGAGCGGCGTCCGCCGCCCTCTGTGCATACATGGGTAAACATCATATTGATGTAGCCCTGGTTCAAGAACCTTGGACCTACAAAGGGCAAATACGAGGTCTGGGACTGAAAGGGGCGCGGCTCATTGCTGAGCCAACCCAAATCAATCCCAGATCGTGCATCATAGCTAAAGATAGCGTTAAGTTACTACCACTCTGGGAATTCTGTTGCAGAGACCTAGTGGCAGTAATGCTGACAGTGGAAAGGGATGGGAGCGAGAGGGAGCTTGTGCTCGGATCCGCATACCTTCCCTACGACCAACCAAATCCACCACCAACCACTGAGGTTAGCAAACTGGTGGAACACTGTCAGCGGAAAGGATGGCAAATCCTCCTCGGATGTGATGCCAACGCGCACCACACAGTGTGGGGCAGCACGGACATCAACAAAAGAGGCGAGTCTCTCCTAGATTATATTATTAATAATAACCTAGAGATAGCTAATGTAGGCAATGATCCAACCTTCATCAATATTCGGCGAAGGGAGGTAATTGACATAACATTTGGAACTGTGACTGCTTGCAGCTCAGTACACAAATGGCATGTGTCGGAGGAGCCATCGCTATCCGACCATAGATACATTCGTTTCGACATTAAGTCAAACGAAGCGGCTACGGCCGTTTATAGAAACCCGAGAAGAACCAACTGGGACCTCTATAGAGAGAACCTAAAGGCCAACCTCGAGAACTGTCCAGCCGAAGTTAACAACTCGGCGGAATTGGAGGCCATGGAGGAAAACCTCCGCATGGCCATCAAAAATGCCTATGAGGCAAGCTGTCCCACGAAAGAGAGGAGAACCTCAAGTAAAGTGCCCTGGTGGCACGAGGGACTCTCTCGATTGCGGGTACAGACTAGAAAGCTCTTTAATAGAGCAAAAAACACGGGAGAGTGGGATTCATACCGAATCACACTCACCGAATACAATAAGGCCATAAGAAAGGCAAAACGCGACTCGTGGAGGAGGCACTGTGAGGAAATTGAGCAAATTCCAGAAGGTGCCAGACTCCAAAGAGCTTTACGAGGAGGAACAGAGGGCAGAATCGGTTCCTTGAAGAAAACTGAGGGGGGCTATACAGAGACCGTGAAGGAGACTCTGGAGCTTTTGCTTCAATCACACTTCCCGGGATCAAAGACCCTCTCAAAATCTGACGTAGGCGAACCAATAACTCTGGAACCCCTTTCGAGGGCGAACAGAGGAGATTGGGTTTTGGCTCGTCAGATAGTGAACCTTACAAAAATTAGGTGGGCAGTGAAGAATTTCCATCCGTACAAATCCCCAGGGATGGATGGAATTCTCCCTGCTCTATTACAACAAGGCCTCGACCTGGTAGCCACCACGCTCTGTACGTTACTAAGGGCAAGCATTGCCCTAGGATACATACCCATGGCGTGGAGGGACGTAAAAGTCGTGTTCATACCGAAACCTGGGCGAGACTCATACGCCCAAGCCAAGTCGTTTAGACCTATCAGTCTAACGTCGTTTCTCCTAAAACTATTGGAGAAACTAATTGAACGACACATTAGGGAAGAGGTGCTGGGACTTGAGCCCATCAGTAAATACCAATGTGCCTATCAACCAGGTAGATCCTGTGAGCTCGCCATCCACAGAGTAGTGGACATAGCCGAAAGGGCGATCTCCTGTAAGGAGGTCGCTCTAGGGGCGTTTATAGACATAGAGGGGGCGTTCGATAATACCTCTCTAGAATCAATCAAAACAGCTATGGAAAGCAAGGGAGTACAACCTACCGTGCGCAGGTGGATACATACCATGCTAAAACATAGGAACGTTACAGCCTCGCTTAATAACGACTCTGTAGTGGTCAGGGCCGCACGAGGATGTCCACAAGGGGGAGTTCTCTCTCCTTTATTGTGGTGCCTGGTAGTGGACGGACTGCTGAGGCGACTAAGCGAGGCTGGTTACACCACGGTTGGCTATGCCGATGACATAGCGATTGTGGTACGTGGCAGATTTGAAGAGACCGTATCAGTTGTGATGCAGGGAGCTTTAAATCTAGTGGAAGCATGGTGCGGAGAAGAGGGTCTGTCGGTTAATCCAACAAAAATGAACCTCATTCTCTTCTCACGAAGAAAAGGGCCGGCAAAGCTAAAAGACATAGCAATGTATGGCACCAAGGTGAAGGTTGTGGGAGAAGGCAAATACTTGGGAATAACGCTTGACCAAGGGCTAACCTTCAAACCGCACCTAGAGAAGACAACGAACAAAGCCACAAAGTCCTTGTGGGCTTGTAGGCGAGCGTTCGGAAGCAAGTGGGGCTTATCTCCAATGATGACCCACTGGATATACACCAGAATGATCAGACCGATCATTACGTATGGCTCACTGGTGTGGTGGCATAAAACCTCCACCCAGACGAACATACAGAAACTTAGCAAGGTGCAGCGTAGGGCTTGCCTTGGAATCACGGGGGCAATGATAACCACCCCTACGGCAGCTATGGAGACCCTCCTGAACTTACCGCCACTAAACCTAGCAATTAGGGCAGAGGCGCTCAGAGGGGCATACCGGCTGAGAGTTAACGGCGAGGAGGGATCGTCAAGGGCGGGGCACTCGCTCATTTTTGACGAAATCTCCAAAGACAAAACCCTTAGTATGAATACTGAGAGGATACCCAAGACAGTTTGTCCCATCAAACTGTTTAAGACAACAATCCCCACTCGGCAAGACTGGGAGAGCAATTCCAGTAAAGCGAAGCTGAATGGAATCGTGTATTACACAGACGGCTCGAAAACCACAAAGGGCACCGGCTCGGGAGTATACGGGAGCAATGGACGGGGCTGCAGAATTTCTGTAAGCCTAGGACAACAAGCGACCGTATTCCAAGCCGAGGTATATGCAATCCTGACGGCAGCTGCTCAACTATTAAAAGAGAACCTTATCAAAAGGAAAATCTTTATAGTGACAGACAGCAAAGCAGCGATTGCAGCAATAGACTCATATGTGGTAAATTCAGGGCTAGTCCTTGAATGCACACAAATGCTAAACGCACTAGGTAGGTGCAACTCAGTCACACTAGTGTGGGCACCTGGGCATGCGGGAATCGCAGGTAACCAGGTTGCTGACGAGCTTGCGAGAATGGCAAGCGCAAAACCATTCATAGGACCCGAACCGGCTTGTGGGATTACTTATAACACAGTCAAAAAGGAGATTCAAGCAATACTCACGAAAGAGCATTGCAGACATTGGTCGAAAATCCCAGGACAGAGTCATTCCAAGATCTTCCTGGAAACCCCAAACGGGGACCTAGCTACGTCCATCTTAAAGTTAAGCAGGACGAAGATAAAACTTGCGACAGAAATGGTCACTGGCCACTGTCGCATGAACAAACACCTGCACAACATGGGACTGACTGAAAGCCCGACGTGCAGGGGTTGTGGTGAGGCAGATGAAACGCCCTATCACGTCATTTGCCAATGTGAGGCATTCATAAAGGCAAGGGAACTCCTACTTGGAAATGAAAAAATTACACAAGAGGAAGTAACGAAGATTCGCCCTACTAAAATCCTGGACTTTGTGAAAGATACAGGCATTCTTGAAGGGTAGACAACACCGGGGAGCACAATAGACCAAAAGGTCGCAGTGCGGGAACCTATTGGGACCACCCCCAGAGAATAATAATAATAATATTATATAGTGATAAACAAAGTTTCTTTAGCTCCAAATTGTACCAGATTGAAATTATGTAAAAAAAGCTTTACTAACTGTGTCCAGAATTAAGGTTTAGTTGGCAAATTTTACAACAGCATTACACAATGCAAACTATTTATGAAGAGCAATGATTGTAAGTAAATTGTATTGGGGTGTAATATTTTAACACACATATACCTCATAGAATATTCTGACGATTCAATTTAGCATCGAAGCGGTAACGTTAAATTAAAATTTTCCACCTTATACAAAGATCCTAACTATTTAATAATGCACGCAGTCGAAGATGCAGTACCTATATATGTAATCAGGTACCATTGGTTGGTGAATCTGGTGTGGTATCTTTACTTGTCCCATTTTCAACATGTCCCCCACTTTTAGAGAGTGAGATCTAGGAACAATGGATTTCTAAGCACCTCTACTCATATTAGCTGCTATGGTTAACAGCACCACCATTACTAGAATTGTTGCGTAGTAGTGGTACTTCAAGAGGTTTTCATTTATGACACAAATTCTATCTACAGAGGACCCATATTGGAGAAAGCTATGTTTCAGTTTTTCTTCACTGTAGAAAGCTGCAGGTGATCTTGAACATCAATGGGTCCACGTTCCACGCGCAAAATAAACATGCTAGCCTTCAATATGCCAAGGTAGCTCAGAACATGATTCAAATAGTAAAATATATAAATGCAAATTGTGTAAATATAAGTGCCGTGCTGTGAATGACATTAGGTATCCTGTGCTATCAGAGAAAGCATTTTTAACAGTTAAAACAGTTGACACTCAAAACTGAACCATTCTTCTTCCTAATGTATTAATATTTTTACCTACCTTCTTCTGCAGTATTTCCAATAATACTCAAGTAATCGCCTAATGGTTTTAAGGTTAATTTCTTTCCGGCTTCTAGTGTACCACCAAATATATTGTTTGGTCCTTGATAGTTTAAAAGTGATGATGCTAATGTACGTGAGACCAAAAATCCAGATCTGTATAGTTAGAAATTAGGTACTTCAATACTCATAATTGGCAATAATATACCTAGCCAGATCAGCAGAAGGTTGTACTAACGTTTTCCAAGATAATTTACCATATTTCTTATGAACGTATGCAAATGCAATTGTTAAACGGGGAAATAATCCCATTTCAGATTTTATGTTACTGAAGTCTATAGTTATCGGTTTTTCCCTTGTTCTGTGGTCATAAAGAAGCATTTGGCCACTTCTGTAATATCACATCGTCGTTTGAATTCTCATAACAAAAATACCGAGAAATACCTACGCATCTAAACCAGTTATGTGAGGGTTTACTACTGCCAAACAAAAAGTGCTTGCAATTGCTGCATCAACAGCATTGCCTCCATTTTTTAATATTGTAGTACCAATAGAAGAACATTCGCTACTATCTGACGCAACACTACCATGTGGAGCTACCTAAAGATTAAGCAATCATAATTATAGACTCGTCTAAGCTTAAAATGTTTCAAATAAAAACTTATACCTGGTAATCTCCATAATTTATTTGTACTAATAGTGCAATTGTAACTACAACACTAAGTACTCCAAATGAGATGTTTACAAATCTAGATCCTCCAAAAACATCCTCGTCACATGAACACCATCTGGCAGATTTCGTACCTTGTTTCAAAGGTATGTCTTCTCTCATTTCACCAACTGAAACTAATTTTATATTAATAGTTAATAAGAAATATAATTAAAAATTATTTGGATATATTTAGTATGTAATATAATCTTTCAGAAATTCTGTGCAATTCCGTCTGTTCGTCTGCTATAAGATAATGTCAGTATGGGTTTGAGGTTTTGGTTTCTTTATCATTAACATTTGCCCAATTATAAAATAAAAACACATAGGTATACATATCTGTTTTACTTTGTGCTTTGAATATCAAATAACAAAAAGTACCTACTGTTTCTATAAATCACAATCACATCGTTTGATGAGTTGCATATCTATACTCAGTGTAAGGCTATAGTCGTCTGATGTTGATGTCCACTAAGTAATATACTATTTTAACCCTTGAGGAAATAGATCCTTTCGTCAAGAAGAAAGTAGTTAATGACATTTAAAAAGAGAAACGTAAATGTATGGATGCAGTTATGATATAGGGAAGACTTGATGCAGTTTCCAAAATAATTGTAGAAGCAAATGTTTTTTTGAGTACCTACAAGAAGCAGTGGAAGCAGTGGTACTAGAACTTTAGAAGAGTAGGTAATGGAAATTGTGCAAATCATGAAATAAAAAGTAAGATAAATGTCAATGTATGAAAGTAGAATGAACTACTATGTAGAAAACGTTCCTTTCAAAATATAAGGTAACCAGGGTTGGGTTGATTTATATCAAATGATTTAAATCACGATTTAAATCAAGATTTAAATCGGATGATTTTTAAATTAAAATCATGATTTAAATCAAACTAACTTTTTATTCTTTAATACAAAACAATAGTAAAAATATTCTTAAAAAAATAACAGTATAATACAACACCTATGAAAATAAAAACGTTAAGACATAAATTTCAGGTTTCTGCATTTTCGTTGTAGAATTTAAACAAAAATACTATATAGTTTCCCACCTTGTCAATTTGAGACAAGTTCTAACAAGAAGTTTTTGCAAATATTTAGAGTGTAATAAATTGAATTGCGGATAGTTGACGATAAAAATCATAAAGATGGGTGATTTTATTAAACAATTATTAATATTAAGTAGTTAAAAAACCAATTAATTAATTAAAATAAAAAAATTTATATGAATAATAAATGATGTTAATCAATGACGGGGTTAACTAGTTACACAGCTCTGAAAAATGCTGGTACACCTCAAGGTTAATTTTTGAATTAATGCCATCAGTTCACACCTTCACCAATTTAATGGACCGCTAAACATGCACATTCATTTAAAAATTGGATGATAAAAACCAAATTGCAGTATGCAACAAAAAAACGGTGATAAAGCGAGGGTAGGTATAGGTACATTAGGAAATAAACAAGAAGAACAAGCAATGATACTATCCAGATCACCCAGATCTCACACCTTTGGACTATTATCTGTGGCGCAATGTTAAGTCGTTAATGTACGAGCGGAGTAAACCGTCCTCAAGAGAAGAGTTGATTGAACGAATTGTTGATGCATTTACCAAGATTCATGACAATTTCGTAAATGTCGAATGGAAAAGAGAGCTGCGAAGACGTGTGGCATTATGTGTGAAGGTTGTGCTATGTTGTGTTCTTGTTCATTTGTTAATCAAAATTGTTACTCAAAGGTTTGTTTTATGATAATTTTAAGACTAAGCAGCTGTTAAGAGTATTCCCTTTACTTACTTTTCCATTTTTGGCTGTAGATAATATGATTTACGTTACTACGATAGGACTAAGTACACAATAGTAGATATGAGTTACTTACAGGTAGACCGCGATAGGGAAAAACAACCGGCGCATGCCGAAGTCGAATGGGGATTAGACTTGGAAGCTCATTGTCATTTTAGCCCGCATAAATTGAAAATACGTGTTTTGAGTACCACCCATTGTTCAAAGAATACGTATATAGTTTGACTAGCTGACCCGGCGAACTTCGTACCGCCAGTAAAAGCTGTCTGAACTTCCAAAGGTATTGCTATAATACATTACAGCTTTTAAGTTTGACAGTAATGCTTTTGTTTGCAATGTTTACTAATAAAATCAAAACTCCATAACTTCGACCCTTATTTTGATCCACTTAGGGGACGAATTTCGAAAATCCGCTTCTTATTGGGTGCCTACATCATTAGGGGAAGGTTCACTGAACATTTCAAGTTTCTAGATTCATTGGTTTGGCCTGGGCGTTCATAGATTAGTGAGTGAGTCAGTCAGTTATCACTCATCACTTTATCCTTTTATACAGGGTGTTTTTTTGGGAGCTTTAGTTAGACGTTTCTGGGAAAGTTTTATAGGTAGATTTTTGAAAATTTGTTACTCAAAAAGCCGAATCGATGTAAAATATTTTCAAAATGGTAGCACTTCCGGAAATGCCGGAAGTAGCTACCAACTTCGTTATTTTAAATAGCAACCCCTATTTTTTATTGCATTTTTGGATTCTACGTGAAATTTCATAAATTTTGATATCAACATGTCAATATCTACAAGTTATGGTTTTTAAGTTATTTTCATTTATCTAAAAAAAAATGGCGGATGCAGACGGTACTTTAAGAATTCATTACTTGAAAATGGTTGTAGCTATGGCAACCGAGTTTTCACCAGCGCATAGAGGAAGAAAAGGGCATGCAAGGAAAATTGGCGTCTTCCTCCAACTATGTTTTTAACATGGGGAAACTCAAGCGAATTTATAGTTCCCGGCTTGTACAGTTGCTTTTGCTTGGTGTGAGTATAGAAAATGTGGCACCAGAGCATACTACTCGCATGCGGGAGAAAATTCTAAGTCATTTTGAGGACATGAAGGCAGAGAAATCTGGTAGGGAATATGTCCTGATGAAATGGAATTAAGTCTGCAAATGCCATGCCCTCACAAAAAATAGCATTTCGAGCAGAATCTGTGACGCAACTCACCCTCTTCGACTTGTTGTACAAATGTGCCAGACAGTTGCAGTGGTATTTAGCCTCTTGTGCAACCAAGTCTCCATTTGTTTCTAGCAGCGACAACAGCCTTGTGTCGCCTATTACTTGAGCGCATTGCATCACGTTGGCGTTAATATCTTGCGTTTCACACCGCCGGAGAGGTTTCTTCCACGTCTCTGGTCCTCCGCACAAGAAGCACAAGGGTTCCTTTAGGTTAAGAGAAGTGAACCCTGATCGTGTTTCCCTCTGATTTCGAGCTGCTGATTCGGCATCAGTCTCAGCAGTTCCCGGATTAGAGTGAGAGATAGATGCTTCATTTAGGACGGTTTCAAATTTTGGAGACAGAAACTTCAGCGAGCAGGTCTTGTGCCACTTTGCACGTCTCTCTATTAAAGTTTCCTTGATTCCATTCCCCTCATTTAGAACATTTACGTCACGTCCACACGGAAGTACATAATTGTACGCCCTTCCGCTAACACAAGCTTTTCTTTTTTTTTCGACATAGTACTGCCTGGTAATAGCAGAAATAGACATGAAATTGTACCTATGTTTACAGATTGGTGTTATCATAAATTGAAACTTACCTTCACAGATTGGTATACAAATATACCCTGTTCAAGTCACCAGCCGTTGCACGTCATAGCTTAAAACTTACTAAATCAATGACGTGTAATCAGCGTTGTCAAATGTACGTGTTGTCAAACTGACATTTTTAGGTTAGGAACAAATAGATACTGTATACCTATGTAATAATAAAATACAACAACTAATGTAGACATAAACAAAATAAGAGTACTGATATGTACTGTTTTTAGTAAGGCAATTTTTAAAAAAATAGCTTAAGGGCGTACCGGTGAATTTAACAAAGTAAACAAAACTTGACGTGACAACATCGAGATATTTTATGAGTTTATATTCGCACTACGTTTTAAGTTGTAAGTATACGAACTGCAAAGTGTGCGAAAAGGATAAAATATGGTCGCTAACCCTACACGATTAATGACTTTTAATACCAACTGTACTTACGATGACATTTTGGCTTTAATGCAAATTTTATTAAAGTTACTTAGTAAATTATAATTATAGTATTGGTACACGAATAATGACGTGCAACGGCTGGTCACTTGAACAGGGTATATAATATGTATTATTAAAATTTAACAGAATCACAATTCAGTCATATAATATCATCAACATAACATAATTGGTTTGAGACACACTTCCGACTACAAAACTGCATCCCGATAGTGCACAAACCGAGTTATTAAAATCGTTACGGTCAGGTTTGCGTCCACCGTCACAACTCCTTTAATATATTTTTCACTAATGTTGTTGTGTACAGAAATTAATTCTCTACATTTTATCTTGGGACATAAAAATCGATATATTTTATAGTTTTTGTAATATTGCAATAAACGTGCATTTTTAAGGAAAAAACTCGAATTTTTTGATAATTTCGATTATATCCAGAAATTGGTTGGGTTTAGAGCGATTTTCATTCTTAGATGATTTGTTCAGAATAAAATTCTGCACATTTTGATATCAATTTGATAGCTGTACGATAATTATGACGGAAGATATCGGTGAGTATCGAAGTGATCTTGAAATTGATATATCTTGGGCCCTAAGGGATGAATTCGAAAGAACTTCGGGTCAAATGTATTTATTTTATACATAGACTATGTGTGCCAAACCGCTTGCTTGTAACATCAAATGCCACTTTTTCCTATTATTTTCCTTGTACCGCGCGCACTAAAATATTTTACATCGATTCGGCTTTTTGAGTAACCCCTAAGTACAAATTTTCAAAAATCTACCTATAAAACTTTCCCAGAAACGTCTAACTAAAGCTCCCAAAAAAACACCCTGTATATGTAGAGATTCAAATAAAGTTGGCTATCGATGTAAAACTCTACAATAAAATTACATATTTTTACCTCTCACTTTCAACTACATGTATTAGAGAAGGAAGGCTATACAAACATAAATCTGCTGTACTATTCATATTAGCGCAAAAACGTGCAGTGTAGTGATTAAAAAGCAGCATCTGTCACTCCTGTCATTCTTTGAAATTATTGTTTATACGTTTTTTTTATAAAAACAGTGTTGACTCTCTCAATGAAATAAATGAAAGGAACCATCATTTTTTTTGTTTAAAATTTAATTAATAAAAAACAATAATTTTCCACTTTCTGTGACATTTTATGGAAATTTATGTGGAGACATCTGCCGATAAAAATATTAACTAAAAGATACTTTGCTAAATTTATCAAGACTTACGTCGTCTAAACCACAAACCACTAACAAATAGTGATTTGTGGTCTAAACTCTAAATCTTAGTTTGTGTAATTTTAAGAATGAGTCATAGCTAACTTTATTTGAATCAAACTATACGAATTCTTCGTAGTTCCCCCGCGGACACCCTGTATACTTAAAAATTTCATGATTAATCCATCGGATTAATCAATAAAAAAACGAAATGTTGATAAAAAAGTAATCGTCAGGACCTGCTTCAATTACGATTACCTTTGTTGATGTTTGAAAGGTACGCCTATGGTTATTACAAAAATAAACAAACGTCAAAATTTTAGAGCGGAAAAATTATCATTCAATGGAATAGATACTGATTTACTATTTATGTTTTATGGATATTGCGTTTCCCAATTTACTCGAATCAATAAATTATTTACCAATCTAACAATTAATTTATATAAAGCGTAAAGTAATTACCAGAGTCTGCAATGGTTGCCATTTTAATAATTTAACACCGTATTTTAACACCAACAACAAATAGAACAACTGTAAACATTTTTTATTCCTTTTTTTATGGACAGTTTTAAGTCGTTAAGTAACTGTGAATTAATACCATACGATGGAAGGAGAACCTGTGTCTTTAAGTTATGTTCTCCTTTTTATATTTAACCTATGAATCATTTTGTTCACATAGGTAGGTAGGTAACTGGAGAAAGTTTCCAGTTAGAATAAATTAACCGCCCGCAACCTGTAAAACACATTCGAATTAATTATTACTATACATACTTTAATTATTATTATTTCAGTTACTTATGCAATAAACATTACAGTAATTAGAAGCGAACTTTCTATTCATTTCACGTTGTTTTAAATCATTTAAAAAAGAACTAAATCCCTAATAGATGAAATAAAAATCTAGGGGCACGTCTCGTCGCGTCGGGGAAATTTTTTCAATCAAAATTAATCAACGCTTCATGATGAAAAGCCAACCAGATTTTTAAAATTTCAGCCTTCGGGTCGTACCATGGAAGTATAAGATAATTTACAAGAAGCAGTGTAAAAGAGATTCCAGAAATGAACAATTTTCAACCCATCCCAGGACAAAACTGGAAATTGTTTATCAAAATATTCAAAAACAGGCCACCAACATACCTATGGAAAACATCTACACTTTTATTGTCACACTACTATATATTTCCTGGCTAGCCCAATCCTAAGAGTCCCACACCAAAAATAACAATTCCGATTTCGATTCTCTTCTATTTCTAAAACTTCTCCACCTTTTTCATTCAGTGAAATTACAGTCTTGTGACGAACTGTAATTCCTACCTGTCCGTGTTTGGAGGATTGTCATAAAAGGGGCGCCGCCCCATTCTCTTAATCACCTATATACCTCATCCTTTTTGATGGGTCGAGCGTAGCTCTCAGCTGTGTCTTTTACATCACACTTTTGCTTATACCAGAAACCAATAAGCCACTATCGGGCGCAAAATGAGACGCAGCTTGGTGAGGTGATGCGGCGTGAGTCATGGAATACAACAGCTAACGCGGTTACCGCGCTAATACGATGGCAGTTTTCACTTCGCAGTTACACCACAGTTTTTCTTCCTTGTTTATTAACACTCACCGTGATTTTAGAACGACAACTGCCGGCAACTACACTGCGTTACGCAAGATCAAGTTAAGCCAAAACTGCGCCACGTTGAGTACAGAATTTTTGCTTCCTAGCCGCATTACCTTTATTAGCCTAGCCGATCTTCTACCTATGCGCCTCCCTATTTCCCTAACCACTAGTGAGAAGAGCCAGATAGTAGTAAGTAAGTAGACTGATATTACACTGGATGTAATGCTATACATTGTTACAATTTAGTCACCAATACTCGTACCATTGACTTTCTAGTGTAGAAAGTCAATGCTCGTACCTACCTAGCGTTAGGTGGAGGAACAGGGCGCGATACATATCGCCTACTGAACTTCGTCCTTTGATTTTATTTGAATTTATTGTAATTTATCTTTATAATTATTATGAGTTTATTATTATTATTAAGTACTGTAATTTAATACCACAAGAAAATCAGAAATGTTATATGTTTATGTACTTTAAGTACCGTAGAGTGGGGTAACTTGCAACCCTGGGGTAACTTGCAACGATTTCGCGCTAATGTATTTTGGGCTCTCCTATTACCCAATCTTAAATCGTACCACAACTATGATAGGGCTTATGTTTAGTACGATTGTGTCGCTTCAGTTGTGTGCAAGTACCTAACTCGCTTTTAAACATAAAATTGTTGGAGTTTCGCGGCATTGTCCATTAGTGAAGGTAGGTACTCAAAAATTATTGTCAAATAACTTCTTCTGAGGAGAGCTTATTTATGGTGCGATTTGCATAAAAATTGGACCCGAAGTGCTTGCATGCTTATCTTAAAATATTAAATATTAAGTTTTATGATAACTGGAATAGTTTTTTTTTTATATATATATTTTTAGTTGCATGACCAAAAGGGGGTTACTTGCAACATGCCTTGAAAATACAAAAAACAATTAGGGACCAGATTACCAGAAGTTACAAGAACTATTCCGACGAAATGTTGCAAAACGCTTTACGACATGTCCAAAATGGAATGTCCTTGGGGGTGGCAAGTCAAACATATGGAATTACCAAGTCGACTCTATCAAGAAAAATGAGAAATTTGTTCTCACTTGGTTCGAAGATTGGTTTCTCCAAATTGCAATGCCATATTTCCGAAAACTAGTGGGACCCAAAGTCATGGTTGGAGATAATTTATCTAGCCACCTTTCGGATCGAGTAATGCGCGAATGTAAAGAAAATGATGTAAGATTCGTACTATTGCCACCTAATTCTACTCACTTATGTCAACCCTTGGACGTGGCGTTTTTTAAACCAGTGAAATCTGCTTGGAGAGATCTTTTACTCACCTGGAAACAGAAAAACAAAGGTTTTTTTTCATATTCTGTGTTGCAAGTTAGTTTGTATGTGCTTCTAAATGCAATTCCTATCTAAATTCTACATGTGTTGCAAGTATCCTCACTTTAGGGTCTAACTTGCAACAGCCGATTTTTTAAAAAAAATATATAGCAAATTTTAGTTTTTCGCAAATTTTTCATCATTAACAGATAATAGAATATAAGACTAAAGTTTTGAGACCGCTCGGGACAAATTCCACAAAAAAGCAAAAAAGATATGAATGAAAGAAAATCAAAATTGTTGCAAGTAACCCCACTTTACGGTAATCAAGTTTAGGAAGATTAAGTTGAGCTTTGAAAAAATGTAGTTTGAATATCTAAAAATGTTGTAGTCATAACTTCGACTATTCCATATTCTTGCTGGAACAACGCTTTTTGTTTAAGAAAAAGTCTTAAAGCCGTTTCAATCATTATTTTAAGAAAAAATTAATTAAATGAAACATTTACCTACATGGAAGACCATAACACCGTGTAGACATGATTACAAATTTCAATTCAAATACAAACACGGGGTGTCCAGTGAGAATTATGATAAGAGGGTGCAGCCAAGGTGTCGGTGGACAAGAAACAGGGAAGAAACTTCTGGGATAGTAGCAAACTAATATGCAACTTCAAATTGGTTTTTATGATTTTAAATTCGACCAGTGACAGATGGCGTAAGAGTTGTTCTAGTTCGAGTATAGGATATTGTTAGTTTTACTTTCACTTCAATCTATCAAATTCACCACCAAGATTTGTACAATCCACATTGTGGGCTGATATTTTATTAATATGAACCATTGGTGATTGTGTACGATAAATCGTATAAAGACCTACCTAGTAAAATAATTTTTTGGAGAATTCTCAGTAGTACCTACCTACCTATTTTAGGTAAGTATAGATAATATTATAATACCTACCTAACAATAATTTAACAAAAGCGAAATACCTTTTTATTGTGTTTAAAGTTGTAGGCGTCGATATTAGACTATCAGATTACAATGACTTACCAGTTATAATAGAATGTACGAAATTTCAGTTGAGTTATTCGTGTTTTCTTCTTTGAACCACAACGGCCCAGTATCGGTCTAGAAAATGGACCATTTCGAACTTTCGTTTGTGTTTGCTACTTCTGGAAGTTCTTGAATTATACCAAGGACCGAAACTAAATTATTCATAGAAGAATATAGTATAATTTAGCATAGTTTTCCGTTACCTGAAACAGAAGAAGAGGAATTCTCAAAAAATAATAAAAAACTTTACTAAGGCAAATTTACTAACATAATTAGGTAGGTAGGTACCTATGTAAAATGAGGGATGTCTTCATTGCATCAAAATTAGCATTATTTGTCACGTTTTTCACGCATAAAAAGATTATTCATTCTATAGCCTTAGATATTATAAAAGATTCACTTGAGGAAACTTTCAAACAGGAGTACTCTTAACAGACGGAAGAGGTGGAGTAGTGTTCTGAGTAGCTTAACATTGTAGGAAATGTCTCTTTTTAAGGGGCGTTGATTCTGGATTCGTTACGTTCTCATTCGTTTTATAATCTTGTATATTACCTTTTAAAATATGACTTTACGTATACTTTAAATGTTTTATGATTCGATTAGAGTCGTACCTAAGAAGAGAATAATTGAGGTGCAACTGTAGTATAATATTATTGACAAGTAGGTAAGTACCTAAATTTAGTTCTCCGCCTCTTACAGGTTACCAATACCCTTGTCTATTAATGTATATAAACAAGGCTAATACCTACCTACTAAACTGGAAGAAAGCTACCTATTGAACTTTGGGTACCTATTAGGTATTAAAAAAATCACATTTCTTCACCATCTTTTATTATAGAACACCTGTGTATTATCACAACGTACAAATCTGTTTCAAACTTAAAATATAAAATAGTAATAAAAGGAAGAAATCGGTGCAATTTTTTTTCAATCTTTCGTTTGCCTAAAATGGTTTCTTCCTGTAACACTATGCGCAATAAACATAAATGTTAAAATTAAAAACGTAACATAAAAAGTTTTCAAACGAATAATATAGCACAATGTGAACAACGTTTTTACTAAGTTAATCTTTAACCAATGTTTGTTTGTTTTGCTGGTGTGCTTGAAGAACTGCTAAAGCTTCTTCTATTTTGGCTCTCAGCGAATCGTGATTTTCAATCATATTGAGTAATTCGGTAATATCGATCTCCAGTAGCATACCTGTAATTTTTCCTGCGAGTTCGGGGTAGATTTTTCCCACGAATGTAAATAATCGTTCGCCGATTATTTGCTTTTGATCTTGTGGGGTTACCGATGCCAAGGTATTCGCATTCAATGGAATGCTGTCACCGCCATTATTTACACTGACAGAAATTGGGCGGTTGACGCTATTTGGATTGTTAGCGGTGTATTTACTATTGGGACGTGAATGAACAATTGTTTGTTGGCCTGTAATTGGTCTTGCAATAACCGAGTTACGAATGCTATTGTTAGGAATTGAAGATCTAGAAGTGACCCTGTATGGACTAGTAGGAATTGGAGCATAAGTACCGTTGGGACGAATTGGAGCTGCCGAAGCCCATCGTGGAGCCGCTCGGATGTGATTAATGGGGTTGAAAAATCTCGATCCATGAGTAATGGTAGGTAGAAGGTAAGGTAAGTTTGGAGGACCATATGTAATGTTCTGCTGCATTCGATAACGGTGAAAGTACTGCGACGCTAAATATGCTTTTCGATCTTCTTTCCTTTGAGCCAGAGCCACATAAAGAGGTTTAGTACCAATCATTCTTCCATTCATTTCAGTAACCGCTTTCGTTGCTTCTTCAGATGATGTGTAGCATACAAATCCAAAACCTTTACTACGACCATCGTCCATCATTACTTTTGCAGAAGTAATAGTTCCAAATTGCGAGAATTCTTTTCTAATACGATCATCATCGATGGAGTCATCCAAGTTCTTGATAAACAAGTTGACTCCTTGGTATTGATTGTACCTTTCACTTTTTAGTTGTTCATACTGGCGTTTTACTTCTCTAAGGCGTTCTGATTTTTTCTGAGCTCTTGAAACGTATAAAGGTTGTCCATTAACTTCTTTTCCGTGCATATCATTCACGGCATTGGCTGCTGATATAGGATTATCATAGGCTACAAAACCAAAACATTTAGAAACGCCATCTGAAGTTTTCATGACTACACAACTAGTTATTTTACCAAATGTTTCAAACATTTCATTCAAACCGTTATCGGATAGATCATTTTTAAAATTTTTTACGTAAACATTGGTGAACATTTTTGCTTTTTCGCCAAGTTGCTTTTCACGTTCAACGCGCGGTATGAATTTACCAACGTACACTTTTTTCCCGTTCAACAGCATACCGTTCACCTTCTCGATGGCTTTCTTTGCAATCTCTTCACTTTCGAAGTGAATAAATCCGTATCCTTTTGGACCGCCACGATCATCGACTGCCACCTTACAGCTTAATATACTACCAAATGCCGAAAAGGTGTCGTATAACGATTTGTTATCAATGTTTTTGTCTAAATTTTTTATGAATACGTTACCCAAACCAGATTTACGAAGGGAAGGATCTCTTTGGGACCACATAATACGTATTGCTTTACCTTTTAAAAGATCAAAATTCATTGTGTCTAAAGCCCGTTCTGCATCGGTGGGATTATTGAAGTTCACGTATGCGTACCCTAAAGATCTTCGCGTTGTTGCATCCCTACAGAGTCGTAATGACAGAAGCGGTCCGGCTGTAGAAAATTTTTCGTACAATATTCCTTCGGTGATATCGGGATGTAAATCACCGACATACAGTGACGCCATAGGAAAGGTAGCATGTGCAAGATTCATCATTGCAATCGCTTACTTTTAACTTATTTAATATTCGCAATATATTTTTTTCGTTTTTAATCTTCGTAATTACACTATCACTTAAGGAAAAAGCACTTTTGCACTTACTTGATGGTTTTCTTCGGTTTTCTTAAATTGCATGGCATAAAGAAATATGTAATTGTTTTGTACCCATAACAATAAAACAAAATGTAAGCGCCGTCAGCGATGTACAGATAATATGCGTACTTACATCGGAATTTTTAGTTGCAAATTTTAGTTTTTTATATGTTTGTCATTTTGTCAATATAATTAAAGTACCTATTCACACCACACAGGATTCCTCTTTTCATAATACTTACTCCAATGTCACCAAAATGTGGTACCTATAGCTACCTTGTAGGTACATAAAATACACAAAATTTTTGCAATAGATATTATTTACGGTTTTCCCTTGCACGTGTATTTTTAATACCTATCGAAGTTCCTCTGATATTTGAATCAATTTACTATAAGTAACACATCAGCAAGTTTGTTTTTTTAAAAACACTGTATCATGGTTTAGTGCTAGAGAAGGAGCTATTCACTCCTTTTTAGATTTGTTACTAGACTACCATATACGTAAGTAGACTACTTAGTAAAATGCGTTGTTCAATGACTCAATATTACCACAGACAACATCTCTGTGCTACCTAATACTGGCTCAGTTATTTTGTTAGACACTCAATTAATAGGCGTAGGTACCTACCTAAGTGTAATGAGATTTTTATGGTATTGAAGTAATTTTTGAAAGTACAAATAAAAATTAAACGTATTATTGGACATCCGACTTTATACTTTTATTTTAAAAAATGAATGACAACATTTATGAGTTGAGTAGTAGCGTATTTTCGGAATACGTCGAACGCGTTTAAGTTTTTTGCGCATGGAGGACCAACAACCACGAGATCTTAAAACTATACTACACCTAGTAGGTAGTTCAGTAGCAACTGTATAATGAAGATTGGAACGTTCTGCCCTCTTTTCGAATATGTAGTAGGTAAATAGAGCATGCATTATGGCGTTAGATTATGGCGGTTCGGCGGCCACTTATTATCTAAACATTCTTGGTAAGTACGTAGGTCAGCCTTTATACTACGTGTTCGTGTACTATATGGTATGTCGGAATCCACAAAGTACAGATCATGCGAATGCTATTGCCACAGTATAAAGATAAGTATAAGCATTAAGCTGTGCTATTGCGTTCTGTTAGTTCTATCATAGAATATGGGTACACCCTCGTGATGCTTATGGGTAGAGGTGTTATATGTATATAAGATCCATTGTGCTGCTAAGATACCTTGCGTTGGGATGCTAGTTATAATTACGATAATGTGTGGGGAAGTGTACATAGTATATTTCACTCGTGAGTTAGTTTATGAATGATAGTACGTACGTCTCTAACACGAAATGCCGAACTCGTCGAACAAGAGAAAGGGTGAAATAAGCAGTTATTCGTCGGGAACCAAATAAGAGCGTGTAATTGTAAGTAATCACTATTACAAAAATTTGCAAGTAGGTACCTAATCCAAACCTATCTCGACGATTTCATTTTTACAACAGAAGGAGAATTGGCTCAGCGTCATCCTCTTCTACAAGTCAAAGCTAATCAAAGCTTAAATTTTCAGCAAACCAGCTTGCAGAATTGTTCTTTTAGTTTACACTCTGTCTTCTGATTGCAGTATCTAACGCTTATATAATCTCGAATTTATAAGATCCGTACAATTTTTAACTGAAACCAGAGAGTATTTTGCTGAAACTTTGCAATCTTTGATCGTACGATTGCAGCGCCTAAAACGAATACCTATCAATGAAAAAGAAGATCACGATGATAACATTTACTGTGCAAATGCTAGTTCTAGACAAACCCAACCAAAAATGAGTACAGGCGCGTTCCTGTTCTCCAATATGGTCACGTTGTACCTACTTGAAATTAATGACAGGGCTGTTGTTGTTGTTGTTGTTGTTGTTGGCTTAATTAAATTAGACTTAGTAAGGCAAACCGCGGAACCGTATCGTTCACAAAACTAAGGCTAATAGTTTTAGAGTTAGTCAAGTTTAGAATTTCGCCAAACTGATTTGCCGCACCCTGCGGCACGATTCGCGTGTATGGGACTTTGCTCTCTGAAGAGTTATTGACGTTGCCGATTTTGAGCGACCGACTTGAATAATTTGAATGATTACGTAAAAATTAACGTTTGGACCAATCAAAAGTACTTACGCCCTTTGCTAAGTGCAAGCAATGAGGAAGCATTTCATAATTTTCGTAATGAAAAGGCCAAATCAAATCAACTAAACATAGGTAATTCACCCACGTATGCGCAGCTTTTCAGAGGTCTTTTACAGTCTTTTACTGAGTGTGTGAACTTCAGTGTACAGAAGGACGTTATGAATTGTTTTTTATACATAGCCTTTTTCCGAAACGTATGGTTTACCACTGGAAGAGCAATAGACGAAGCTCTTATAGATGTTGGATATAATATACGTGGAACAAATCCGGGGCAACACCGAAACAATTAAGCCAAGACAATTTCCCTCCATGTTGAATCGTGGTCGAAATTGTCGTTGTACATGTCACAACAGAGGATGTTCTTGCATAAAACGCAAATAGATTTTTACGTTTATTTAACTTCACAAAATTGACTGTTAATAAGTTAGTTTGTTATAGTTACCGTGTCTAAGGAACTTTGAGAAAGGATACTTTCTCAAAACGCGGCAAACTGCGGCAACAAAGCGATGTTGTTTTGATAAGGAAAACTTGGAGAGTTTCTAGTTCTATTGGCGAAAGAATTATAATGATTCGTTGTGTAGTTTGCTTATAATTAAATTTTAATATATTTCACGGAATTGTAAAAGACGATGTATATTACAATAGAAATTGTATGGTGGTAGTTCACGTTACTCTCAGCGGTAGTTCTTGTGGACTTTAAGGTTATGGTAAAAACTAGCTAAACCTAACCTTCCTGACAACGTGGATAAGTAAACAAATACGTTAATATTATAAAATTCTGTTATTTAATAAATTTAATTCTCGTTTGTAAATAATGGGGAAAAAAAGAAAATTACGTGATGAAAAAGACAGTAACGAATATGATCCAACTCCCAAACAATTCGTTACATCTCACATTAAAAACCAAGAAAAAAGATTAATTATAATTTTAGAGGAAGCTCAATTAGAAAGTGTTAAGGTTCGTAAAATTGATTAATAATATTATAAATACATCATATGTTATTACAGGTTGGAAATTCCTTCGACTTACTAAATTCAGATGACCATGCACACATACTGAAAAAAAATAATCGCGAACCTGGATCCTGTCGACCAGATATCACTCATCAATGTTTACTCATGTTACTCGATAGTCCATTAAATAGAGCGGGATTATTACAAGTTTATGTACATACTAGCAACAATATTTTAATAGAAATTAATCCACAAACCAGAATTCCGAGAACGTTTAAAAGGTTTGCCGGTTTAATGGGTAAGTGTTGAAATAGAGTAAAAACATATTATGTAAAAGTGAAATCACAATTTTTAGTGCAATTATTACATAAATTTTCTGTAAGAGCTAGTGACGGAAGTTTAAAGTTATTAAAGGTTATCAAGAATCCGATTACAAATCATCTTCCTGTTGGTGTAAAAAAATTAGCAACTTCCTTTTCTGCTAAACAAGTTGTAAAGTGCAAGGAGTTAGTGCCAGACAATGATGATCCTATAGTTATTGTGGTGGGAGCGATGGCACATGGACATTTACAAACTGATTATACTGAAGATACTGTGTCAATAAGTAATTATCCTCTTTCTGCTGCATTAACTTGTACAAAATTATGCTCTGCATTTGAAGAAGCATGGAATGTGGTTTAATAAATTATTACTAAGAATTATCATAATTTTTGATGTTAAGAACTTTGTGTCAAAATCGTTACGATAAAATTTCTACCCATCGATTTTGTCTTCATTTAGTTACACCATTCCCCATTTTACTATATCAGTAGGTAGGTCAATTCCTTGATGGTATCATCAAAAAAGAGTGCTTTCAAAATTGTATGTTGAAAGGTGAACATAACAGCATGAAGTTGCGTCGTTGATTGAATTCAATCAATGGTTGCGTTCAATTTTAGAGAAAGTACATATCTTGATGTACAGCAAATCATGCAATGCGTTTCATAGCACCTATTCTCAACCACTGGTACACACGCCCCTAGGAGTACACGTTTGATGGCTTGGGGGTACACAAAAAAAATTTAGTAGTGGCAGATTTTAAAAATATGCTATTCTCTTGTCGCAATCCAATTTCAGAGCGGTGACAAAACAGTCGACAAAAAAATGAGCGCGATTTAGGGCATACCCCATGTCACTTATTGCTATTTATTCTCTTTTAGAATACATCAATTATAAAAATTTTTCTAATGTAAGGGGTACAATCTAGGATAATGAACTGCCGAGGAGTACGCAAACCAAAAAAGGTTGATAACTGCGGGTTTAAAGTATAAGTAACACTTGGGTCAAGTTACTGAGTTTTTATACTAAAAAATCATCACTAGGATTTTTTAATTAACTTCTGATGCAGCTTGTAAATTTCCAGTAAAAATTGAGTGGAATATTTGTTTTTTGTGAACATAATCACTTCCATTTAGTGAATGTGGATTATGAATGGAGAACTTACGTGACGCATTAAATTGGCCCGCTTTTTTCAGGCAAAATAATTTATGATCCCATGAACATCCAGTGTATGTTTTACATGGACATCCTCTGATAGTCCATTCTTGTGCCAAATGTACATTCATCGGATGTTGATGTACCTACATTCATATGGACATCCAGTGGATGTCAGTAGTTTTGTTTTTACAAACGTGTATACCTATCCATGTGCTACATGGTTTGTTAAGGTCTGTATCCTGTATAGGGTATAATTCATCCTATGGTAACTTACTCTAGATGAGTTAAGATATTTTTAAGCCATTTCTCATTTTGGTCATGTGTAAATTCTCATGGGCTGGATCCAGTAGTATGTTTTCTCTTGCAAAAGTTGTACTTGTCCTACATTTAGTTGTGTTTAATAAGAAAACCAGACGAGAGTTGTTCATCTCCCAGTTGCCTTTTTGTTTAGCTTTTCTAGTACCCATTTTCTTTGTATTGAATACCCGCAATAATTTTAATCATTTTGGTCCAAAACTCATTTTTACAAATGTGTAATATTTACACTTGCTAATTATTAAATTATAATTGCTTTAGAGTTTAGTGCATATATATGTTACAAATAGGGGAAGGAAGCTATAATTCTCGATATACAAAAGAGGGAACGGAGAGGTCAAGGGAATAAGTCTCCTAAATACGGGATACAAAGATATACACCTGGGTGATCGAGAAAAGGTTGCCAGGGGAATTAGAGGAGAAAATGATATTACCGAATGGGCAGGCTGGATTTTGGAAGGGGAGGAGGGCAATAGATGACTAGATGTATATAAGAAAGGAGGGAGACTGTGCAATATTTATGGATATGAAGGCAGCCTCTTTCATAAAGTGTACAGAGGGAAATTGTGGAGGAACCTGAGAGCTAGAGAGGGATAAGCGAAGAGATAACAAGGAGGATTAGAAGAGATATACAGGGGAACAAGAAATAGTCAAATGGGCTGAGACAAGGGTGCCCGCTCAGCACGACGAGCCTCTTCGCTATATACACGTACCTAGTAGATATGGGAGAAGTACTAAGGAAACAACGAGAAGGGGTGGTAGTGGTTGGAAGGACCAAGATATGAACATTGGCGTACGCGGATGACATGGTGATGGATGGTGGCAAAAAGGATGAGAAGGTACTGAAGGAAATGATAAGGAGCCCAGGAGAGATGTATTTCAGGAAGAAGGAACTATACAAATCAAATAAAAAAAAGACGAATGATATTATTAAGGAAAGAGGAATGGAAAGGGGGGAGAGATAGAGGTAGTGAAGAAGTAGGAGTACCTATATCTTAACAAGGGGAATACAGACAATAAGCTCACATAGGTAAGGGAAAGAACAGGAAAAGCAAATAAGATAATGGAACAAAAGTGTGGGGATTAGGAGAAAAAATATGTGGGATGGACATGGAGAGAAGACATCGTGTTATTCGGCAAATACGTGAAGAATGTGATGGTATATGGGGTTGGAAGGAACAGGAGAGTCTGGAGAAGATATGAGAACGTTACTGGAGGTGGGGTGTTGGGGCTGGAAAGAGAGGAGATGCCAGGCTATATCGTGGTGGAGGAGGTAAAAATATAGAAGATAAGAGTGGGGGCGGGAAGAAGGGCAGTGAAATACGACGAAAAAATAGAGGAGAGGGTAAAATGCAGGAAGATGGAAAAATAAAATACGGAGAAGAGGATTAAAGAAAAATATTGCAGGAGGATCGAGCAACCGTAAGAGGGGAAAGAGAGGGGGGGTTGTTTTTAAGCAAGGATATGGAGGTAGATGAGAAGTGGGAGAGAAGAACGAAGATAAAAGAGGTGAGATACAATAAGAGGGATGAAAGAATAGAGACAGAAAAAATACCGAGGTATTTAGAGGGCCGAAAGAACAAAGGAATAAAAAAGATAATCGCAAGATTTGGGTGTGGAAACGAGAAGAGGGGAAACAGGTATTGGATGGGAAATTGAAGGAAGGCTATGTGGCGAGGGGTGGGAGCTGACCATAGACCACATGCTGAGGGAATGCAGAGAACTGAGCAAAGAACACAAAGAGAGATGGCAAGTCTTGGTGGAGGACGGAGGGACACGCAGAATGGATGAAAGAAGTATGGAGAAGAAGAGAAATGATTATGGGGAATGAGGAAGGAAAAGGCAAGATGAGGAAGGAGACAAGAAATAAGAATAAATTATTATGTAATTAATATTTTATTTAAGAAGTAGCAAGCTTTCTTCTGCGGTTATATACCTATGCTTTTATTCACTACAGTGTTCTTGTAGCGCAGGTTTTCTTGTATGTAAGTTATTACCTGACCTCACTTCGTCAAATGAAGATTTTGAAAACAGAAAGCAGTTCAATTCATTATTTTGTCAGATATGCAGTTAAGTGAGATTCACACTTGTGCAATATTCATCCTTGCAATTTACACTCTGCAAGAAATCGCAGCAATATTTGCGTTCACACTTATGCAGTTATATAATATACCCACAGATCTATGGGATTTTGACCGTGCAATCTCTTGCACAGTTTAGAACAAACTCTAATTTAAAGGGATTTTTATAGGGGGTTCTGGGTAACTTTTATTCTATAGAGTTTGCTGTTAGTTGTATAGGGTTAGAAAATTGCAGGGATTTCCACAGTGTTGCATAGGGTCAAAATCCCTGCAACAAATTGCATAGATGTGAATTAAGCCTTTACAGGTATATATGGGTATCTCAACCTTACATATATAGGATGAGCGTTGGCTATAGGTATATACCTTGTATTGGCAAGAAATCGGGCCAGTCAGATCAAGAGAGAGAGAAAGTGAAGGATAGAGTTTAGCGGCACTTACTGAAACAGTGCGCATGCTCAAGCCAAAATAAATAGAGAAGGAAAGGTTAATTTAAAATGTTTCGTCGCAAACATTTTAAATTATCTAAACTAAACCAATGAGGTTTGACTGCCGTACAACGCAAACCGCAAAACGCTGTAATGAAAATTCACCTTAAATGTTGGCATCAAATACAATCATGCGCACATGGGCTAAAACTCTATCCTTGTTTCCCCTCTTTGTCGCTCTGACTAGACCCACAAACTTTTACAGTATAGCGCATTCCATGTAGGATAATATTCAAAGATCCCAACATTCTCAACACTACTAATATAGGTATAGATACAACACACATAACTTCTGCTACTCATGAACTGATTGAGGGAGAAGAAGTGCTGACACTAGATTGTGCAGCATTGAAACTCAGTTTCGTGTCTAAGGCAACAGTACATACTGAAACTTGATTATAATTTCCTGCAACCATATTTTGCAGCATGTGAAATAAGGACCTAATAATACCCTACAGTCACTGAACTCAATAATATAGTTCAGTGCCTACCTACAGTTAACATGGACACAAATTAATAAATTTTCATGATTATAAATAAAATATTTGTCTGATGAGGTCAATAATCAAGATTCGGTATTAAATGTGTAAATTATCCGTGTATCAATTAAATAGTCAGAAACCCCAAAAATGCGCTAAAATGTGTGAATCCAACCAATAAGGAGTAGCCAAAAATTATCAATGAATTTCATATCTACGACAGACAGAATCCAATTGGCTGTTTCCAGTTACGCTTTCTATTTGTTTCTTTCCTACTGATGCACGTGTACGAATGCGCGGTCAAAACTCACGTGTACCATTTAAAAAGTTTCATCTGGTTTCGCTGACTTTTGCCCCTTTAATTTATGAAGAACGTACTGTGGTCACGTACAGATAGAAAAACAGTGAAGTTATGAAACACTACAAGTAAGCATTGCATTGCATAATTAATATTGTGAAAACATTCAATAATTTGTAAGTTGGCGCCATTAGCTCGTAAAAATTCGGCATTTATCGCTTATAGAAAATAAACAAAATGGAAGGGGTACAATTCTCCCACTTTACAAAGTTATATTAGCGTATTTTCCTATGATACAAATACTCAATTTTCTATTTCCTTATGTTCCAATTTTAAAAAAATTCGGCTGAAATTATATTTATTTGCAATTACAAAATTGGTGGATAAGTAGTTTACCCAATTGTTTTTTTTTCAAAACTTTTTTTCTAGGATGATTAATAAATAGTACAGTTACAGTTGAATATTGCACGGTAAAAATTTAATTTTAGTTTTGTTATTTTCCCAATGTAAAACAAAGTAATTAATGAAATTAGTTTTTATAATGTTTCAAGTAGTTTCCTTTTCCTTCTATTGACAAAAAGCAGCCATTTGTATGACCTCGTCTGTATTTCTAGGAAAATCGGCTTTAGTCGAATTTCTATTTCAACCCAAATCTTTCTAATTACACTTCTATTAGAAGTAGAATAAAAAAATACGCAAATTTCACATTATTTTCGAATTTGATATCGATGATTAGAGCGAAATGTCAAATTTCCAATATCAAGGTGCCAGTCGACCGACCACACGGCAGCCATCACAGCGGTTATGTCCCAAGCTTGGCAGCGGGTTTGTGGTAAGTGCAAAGTGTGTAGTGATACTCCGTATTTTATAGCATTTTGAGGATATTAAAAGGACTAAAAATACAGGTAAAATTTCACGAATATTGTGAAATGTTTATTACTTATATTATATATTAGATTGATACGGCGAAACCGACTTATATTCTAAATAAGTAAAAATGAGCTCGGCTTTTGCCCCAAAGCATCGAGTGTTCACCCGCCATGTTGTATCAGTGCTCCGGGTGCAAATTAATGTAGTATTCTTGCTATTTTAGTAAAAAAATGCTTTTTTTTGGTATAATTGTATCATATTTTCTGTCTGATTTAGATTATTAAGTAGTTTTCCCGCGTTCGAAACGTCAAAACTATTGCAGCAATCGTGTGCATTATGACCGTTGTCTAATACGTTAAGCTTTCCAAAACGGACACTTTAGCGCGGTCCAACCAAGGACTTCTCCAATAATCTTCATATAATGTATATAAATACAAATATTTGCCAAATTACATGTATTACAAATAACTCTGAGTTTGTATGTTTGTATCAATAAAATCATGATCCTTTCTAATAAAGCTTCTCTGATTATAATGTTATTTGTATTATTTCGAGAAACTGTTAGAGACACCTTGTTGTAGTGCGAAACTAGTCTGTAGTTTACGTTACAAAAAAAGTGATATCACTTTGGTCTATACCTAATCAAGTGTCAGTTAGCGATAACCGATTTCATAATTTTTCTATTTAGTTACATACTATGTAAATTTAAAATAGTAATCCGAACGGATCAGTGAAACTTACTATATCGATATATAAAAATGTTTCTATTTAAGTTACCAAAAACCATTAAAAGAAAGATACGTATTATAATATTTTCATGTATTTAATGCATTGGCCATTCTTTAATTTTAATGAGATTAATGTTCACATAAAATACCTAGTTAAGGTAAAGTAGTTCAGTTGCGATCCGTCAAGCTTCATCTTTTTAAAAAAGTATAATCCTTTCAGATGCATCGAACAATGGGCAAAAGTACATTTTAAAATGCTCGAACAGAGCATTAAATTTGCAATGCAGCAGTTTTCTCCAAGAATCAGCTGACTAATAGGCTGAGGACATTGGTTGTTTTCGACTGTTATTAAAGTGGTAATAGAGAGTACGAGTTCATTTTGAAAACTAACGTTCAATTTTTTTAGCGACAACATGCAACAAGTTGAAACACCAACAGCAAATAACATTGTAAGTTGCTATTTATCATTTTTATTAGCCTACTAATTGTAGTTGCTTTATAAGGAACCTCCACCGCGGGTAGAGCAACAAGTGGACCCCGTAAATGGAATAGTTCAACCTCCAGTCCACCCCCCTCCTAATAGGCCGGGGCGAAATACTAACCAGTTGCAATTCTTATTTAAAACTGTCTATGCTGCTGTTTGGAAACATCGATTTTCGTGGCCATTTCGTCAACCTGTCGATGCAATGAGACTTAATTTGCCAGTACGTTTAGAAAATAATGTGCCTGTCTCTACATTAAACAAATCTTTTCAGGATTACCATAGAATAATTAGGTACCCCATGGATTTAACTACTATTAGAAAACGATTAGAAAACTATTATTATTGGTCTGGAAAAGAATGCATACAAGATTTTAATACAATGTTTACAAATTGTTACGTTTATAATAAACCGGGGGAAGATGTGGTGGTCATGGCACAGGTATTGGAGAAAGTCTTTCTTACAAAAGTAGCAGATATGCCTAAAGAAGAACATGTAATAGATGCTCAATCGAAAGGAGTAAAAGGTAAAAAAGGTAGAATAAGTACACCTGGTGTTGTGGGAGTGACCGCGGGTCGTGGACGCCCTCCTGCAGTATCATCCACCGTATCAACTACACCCGTTGCTACATCCACAGGTATGATATCTTACAATTTTCCATTTCGTTTATATATTTTATAAATAGGATCCACTGGACTTCCTCTAATACCACAAGTTGCACCTATTGTTCCCGGTGTGCCCACGACAATTGCTCCACCACCGCCAGTAACTCATAGTAATTTACCACAACAACTAGTTCAACCTAGCATAGGCTATCATGTGGCACAACCTTTATCAAATCCATTAGAACCTCCTAATTTAACGCCTAATGTATTACCGGGAAATGTTATGCCACCTGCACAACCAGCAAAGGTAATATTTGTAAGACTATTCAATAAAAACTGAAGCGTACATTTTTGTTTACGAGAAAACGTTCGTCAAATGTGAATTTTTTTGTTAAGGTCAAAAAAGGTGTCAAGAGAAAGGCCGATACAACAACACCGTCAGCAACTTCATACGATTACAATGCATCGTTGGAGTCTAAATCGGCAAAGATCTCAACGAGGCGTGAATCTGGGCGTCAAATTAAAAAACCTGTTAGACCAGATTTAGATGGATTAGTACCTTATAATCAAGCCAGCATTTCACCTCTTATGACAAATATGAATGCAGTTCCACCAACACATCCTTCACATAAATCAAAAGAGAAACTATCAGAAGCTTTAAAATCCTGCAATGAAATTTTGAAGGAACTGTTTACTAAGAAACATTCGGTAAGTGTGTTACAGTATTTAATATTTTTTTAATTTGTCTAGTGGCTCATTGCCTGTAGTGTAGTCCAGTCAACGAACGGCTGAAATCGAAATTTTTAATTACTCCTGCAAACCGGATATTTAGATTTAGGTAGTACCCTAGGTACTAAATCCAAATTTACAGAAAAAAACGTCCGGGAAAGGTGAAAAATTGATAAGAAAGTGTGGAAATTTCTGTGTATTTTTCTCCTTTCACTATTGAGTAGTTTACAATTTTGACACTATGTTTTGTTGATTTGTTGGGCGATAAATTCACATTAAAAAAAATAATTTGGCTGAGAAATAAAATAAAATAGACCCAATTATTATGGTTTTAAGTCAGAAATCTTGGCTTAATATAGAATAATCGTAATACATCAGTACAGTGCCACGAAGCTTAAAAATACATGGATAATGTGTGAACTAATTCCAATAAAAAATGTCAACAGCCAGACAGATTTTGTGATTTACCTATTGTACATTCTCATAACAGTTTTGCTCACACATTTGGAAAGATCACCAAGTACATTTCTTGTTTATAAGAATCGTGCAGCTCTCTAGGTCAGGGGTGGGCAAACTTAATACCCGTATGATCGACATTAATTTTTCTAATTCATGCGCGATCTACTTCGAAAAATGGGTTAAAATAAGAACAATTAAATTTGATGTTTTTCATCTGAGAAAACGCTGCTTCATATGGATAAGTGGAACCAAAAAATGCAAATATCCTCATTGCCACCGATCTCAATAATGGATATTTTCCTTCTGGTAATAAATTCCAAAAATTGTTGTCATTTGCACGTGCTTTCAGAATTATATCTGATTGTATTGTTAAAATTTCGAACTCTAGATCCGATGAATTCAATTGAAAAGTATGAGCTAGATTTGATGAAATATCCTCGTTATCGAATTCTCCAAAAGGAAATGAAATAAATTCAAAAATTAGTTGAAGAATATTGAGATTTACAAATCGTCTTTCAAATTCTTGATGAAAATTTTCTAGTTCAGATCAAAACATGTCAATATTACATTCACCAGTAAGTTCAATATGTTTTTCCAAGTATGGAAAATATTTAAAATTTTGCGTTTTTAATTGTGAAGCAAAAAGTTTTAATTTTGCTTTAAAAGCATTTACCGAACCCAATAACTCAATAATATTTTTTCCTTTTCCTTGTAATTGTAAATTAAGCAAGTTGTAATCGCCCATAAAATCCGTAAGAAATGCTAATTTTTTTACCCATACTGGATCTTCCAATTGTTCATATTTTTCTCCCAATGTGTCCAAAAATGCAATAATTTCAGGCAAAAGATTGAGAAATCTTTCCAAAAAGCTTCCTCGGCTTAACCACCTAACATGACAAAAAAGAAGTAAATCTTCATATTCCGAGTCATTGTCTTCAAGTTGACTACGGAACAGACGCCTCCTTAAACTTCGCGCTCTTATCGAATTAGCAATTTTCACTGCCACATCCATAATATCATTAACATCCAATATTTTTATTTAAAATGTCTGCGTCTGCGATCGACTGTCGAACTGTTCGCGATTGACCGGTCGATCGCGATCGACTGTTTGCCCACCCCTGCTCTAGGTTATCCCTGCTCACAGCAGTTCAAAGTTTGAAATGGCCATTACTTTGATAATTTGTGAGATTTTGGAAAAATAAAAACACTGTTTTGTTGGTAAACAAACGGGCTTTATTAATAAAGACCAAACAAGAAGAAATTAAAGATGACCACCTCTAATTCGTTCAATCAGATATAGTCTTTCTTCTGTGCTATGAACTGCATTGTGAAGTGCATTCAGTGGAATGTTTTCAATGATCTGTGATATGTATTGTTTCAATTCCTCACAAGTAGTGGGTCTACTAAGAAGCACCATTTGTTTGAGGTAACCCCATAACCAATAGTCAACTGGGCTTAAGATCTGGTGATCTAGGAAAGTTTGGAAAGTGTCTACTAATTACATCTTCACCAAATGTGTTTCTTAATAATGTTTTCACAGGATTGTGTATGTGAGGGGTGTTTTTATTTGTGCAAAGTCTCACAAATTAGCCCATTTCAAATTGGAAAATTACCTTTGAATAACCTTACCTTATACAGTAGAACTCCGATTATCCGGGTGCGGGTTATCCGCGCTGCAGATTATCCATGCCATGATTTCCATTATTGAAACTGCATTTTAGAAGTTTTATTATCGAACTAATGTTACCGTAAATCACTCAATGGGATCTCTCAATACGCAATATTGAAATCGCCAGTACCTACGTGCTTATTTAGTGTAAAAGTTTACTTATGTAGAATTCTGTTATCTTTTTATGCAATTTAAAAGTTAATTTGAAGATTTGAACTTATAAATCTATTTTTTCTGTTGTCTTTTTAGTAAGTACATACATAGTATGTACATTTATGTATACATAATATGTAAGAAACAAATGTTCGGATTATACGTGCTTTCCAATTTTCCGTGCCTCGTTCGGTCCCATGGAGCACGGATGATCGAGGTTCTACTGTACATAATATTAAAATTTTACTTCGATCACAAATGAAACAATCATAAAATATTTTAATTTAATAAAAAGTACAGTACTACCTCTTTTCATTTCTTCTGTTATTTGTTTTGGTTTTTGTCCACTGCTTTGTATTTCACATAAGTATGTGACCTTGTTAATTTTCTAAAAGCAATCCACAATCTTTCCAAACAATAGTATCTATATCTTTGTCCCTCTCCGCTGCATCTCCCATTTGCAGAGTCTTCAAAAAGGTAAATTCCATGTAAAATGTTCATTTAATCTTTACATTCGTTTTATATTACAGTAGAACTCGGTTATAGCGTCATTGTCGGGACTAGCGATTTTTTGTCGTTATAACAGAGTGATGTAAGTGATTTTTGGGTAAAATATAATAATTCAAAACAATTTACGCATAACTAATGCTATACGGCTATAAATTTTATTAGCAACCACTAAGAAACGTAAACTGAATTAATAAGTTTCCCCTACTCCGTTAACCTCCTTTTGTACAACTTCCGTCGTGTGTGTTGATACAGTAATCTTCTCTCTTTTATATTTTTACTCGTAGGATTTAAGATAACCTTTGTAAATCCTTAAAGAATGAAAACAGCTTATTACACATTCTAAGAATATGGTCAAAAGTTCCCAAACCTTTATTTTAAATGACGTTAAAACCGAGTATGGTGCGAATATTTGGTCGTTAAATGAAATGTTTTTTACGTTGTAAACTATAGGAAGTTCTAGGGACCAGGACTATTATGACGTTATACCCAAGTTGATGCTATATGTTAAATCGCTACTCGATGTTGATAAACCAAAAACTTAGCACCACGTGGAAACTAATTTTTCGTCAATTTCGACGCTAACGTACATTTTTGGTATGTTTTCCGGTTCAGTTAGGATAGTGTATTTCTATACCCAAACTTGCAACTAGGAAAATGTTGTGCTGTTTATGTAACTCGTGAAAAACGGGGTAAATTTGTACTTTTCCAGTTTTCACTCGTAACTCCTAAAGTACCCTTTGACCCTTGTTTAGTGTCATATATTGGCGAAAAAAACGTACGCGTTGTAAATGGGTAGATAGATCATAGATTTCTGTAAGTCGGTGTATTTTAATTTTCGAGGACATCTGTATTTAGAACGGTGATTATTGTTGCATTTTTACTTCGGATTTAACTCGCCAGGCGCTAAAACCAAATCCAGCTCAGAGTCAGTAGATTAATAGAGTACCGCAAGCCTGTGACGCGACAAATGCCGCCCTGGCGGCCATTTTTAGTCCATATACATAAAATATACTTACGAAGTGCGTAATTTTTAATAAAATGCCGTGTTGTTGTGCCGTTAAGTGTATTTTTTTTATTATATTCCAAAAAATTTAGTCAAAACATCATCTACTTTACTGAGCGTGTAGTGAGTGAAGCGCGGAAAGGACTAAAAATGGCGGAGGTTGCGGTACTCTATTAATCTACTGACTCTGATCCAGCTCAACCAATTTTAACATGGGATGAGTTATCTGTAGTATATGTACATCTGTGATATTACGTTCAAAGAAATTTATTTTTCTTTGCGGAAATATTTCCACTCGTACGCAGGACGAAAATATTTCCGCGGAAATATTTTATATTTTATCTCATCTCTCTCTCATTTTATATCATTAAAGTTTGTAATATAATTAAGGAAATAAGATGAGGCAAGTATTTGGTCCTATTAACGTTTGGTAAAGACGGGTTATTGGGTGTTAGACCATATACGTGTAATTAACAAGTAGCTTATTTATGCAATATTTCGCTAATGACGTTATTAGCTTCATCAGGAACTAAAAAAATTTGAAACGGAACAATTACAATATTGTGAAAATAATTTTAGAGTACTTACTATAATCAGAAGTTAATTAAAGTGCGCCATAGAGACGATAGTGAGACAATTAATTGGAATAGTAATTAATACCATAGAACTTAAATGTGATGCATAACGTTCAACTGGTTGACGAACAATGAGGATAACATGAAAGTATGCAATTATCATCCACTGCACAAGGTGGACAATGATAACAACTTAATTTTTGCTGTTATACATTGTCCACCTTGTGCAGTGGATGATAATCGCATACTTTCATGTTAGTCAACCAGTTGAACGTTACGCATCACAGCCAATTAATTGTCTCACTATCAAGTTGTTAACCAGTTGAACGTTACATATTAATTAGATTTTTTTTTCAGAGCTATGCATGGCCATTTTATAAACCAGTCGATGCAGAGTTATTAGGTTTACACGATTACCATGATATTATTAGAAATCCGATGGATTTGGGAACTGTGAAACAAAAAATGGATAATAGAGAATACCGCACTGCTCAAGAATTTGCAGCAGATGTTAGACTGATATTTACCAATTGTTATAAATATAATCCTTCAGACCACGATGTCGTGGCTATGGCTAGAAAATTACAAGATGTGTTTGAAATGAAGTGAGTTAAATTTCGATTTATTAATTGCGAAACATTCCATATTAGTTAGTAACAGCAAATCAAAACATGCTAATTATACAGTTTCTCCGCCAGATTTGCCAAGATTCCAGATGAACCTCTTTCTAGGATAGGTGGAAGTTCGTCGGCAAAGTCAGATTCTAGTTCATCAGGTTCAAGTTCCGATTCCTCAAGCGAAACAGAAGATTCTGAAGAGGAAAGGAGAAATAAGCAACTTAAAATGTTAGAAAAAGAAGTATGATTTTTCATAAGTATTTTGTCATTATGTATGAATGTTATACATTTTCAGTTAATTGCTATGCAGGAAAAAATGCGGAAATTTGTAGAAGAAAGTATTAAAAGGAAAAAGGCGAAGAAAAAGGCTAAAGAAGCCGAAAAATCAAAGAAATTAGTTACAAATAGTAATCTCGGTAAACCAGCTGCACATAATAATACTCCAATAAAGCCCAATAATGTAGTTACAGACACTGTTGATGATAGTATAGCAAGTGTTGTGTCAGGTGCAGATGCAAAACTACTACCAACAGATGCTCATCACCCGCAACCTTCCAAATCCCTGAATATGCATCATTCTATGGCTGGTCCAAATGCCACCACTAAACCACCCAAAAACAAAGGTATACTGTATCTATAATTTTGTGTATGTACTACTAATTCTTTACTTGAAGGTGTTCGAGGGCCAAAAATATCTCAAGGACCAAATGCTACTCAGAAGAGGCAAAAAACCAATAGTAAAACAGGAGCAGGTAGAAAAAAATCCACATCACAGGCACCTCCTATGGCATTTGATTCTGAAGACGAAGACAACGCCAAGCCAATGTCATATGATGAAAAACGGCAGTTATCTCTGGATATTAATAAATTGCCAGGTACTTCTGGTGCTTGGTATATAAGAATATATAAAAACAGTACAAAATTGATATTACAGGAGATAAACTTGGCCGAGTTGTTCACATAATTCAATCTAGAGAGCCTTCTTTAAGAGATTCTAATCCAGATGAAATAGAGATAGATTTTGAAACTCTTAAACCTTCTACGTTAAGAGAATTAGAAAGCTATGTTGCATCATGCCTTCGAAAAAAGCCACGTAAGCTTGACTGTAAGTTCCGTTACTTAACGTCTATAGCAACATTGCACCAGACCACCGGTCTTAAGCACCCCTGGATTAAACATTTTAAACCAGGAGTGCTGTAGACGTATGTAATTGGAACTATACACTTTTTTAAGCATGGTAGACATCGCAGGTGTCTGGTGGGTTTTGTTCAATAATGATTATTGCTAAAGCTTTTTGTGGTGTACTGGAGAATAATTTTTATATTTGTGCACTTGCATGTTAAGTTTTTAGCAGTTTTTCCTCGTGCAACATATCGATGTTTGTTAATAGGGAGTTTTTGGATATCGTAAAAGCAAATACGGTAAACGTTAAAATCACGTGATTCAATACGGTAAACTAAATATCGTATGTCACTCATAGAGTGTATTTGGATATCGTATACGGTATACGGTAAAGATAAATAAATAAATGTGTAAATATGGTGTCCTATAGTATTCCAAGTAACCTAAAAAATTGACGTGTTTGTTATTTTCAGAAATTTAATAGTAAAACGGAAGAATTATAGCACATGAAAATAAAACGGCTGTATTAAATGAAATTTCTCGTACCAATATTACCATACTACCAATATTACATTTGTAAATTCCCTAATTAACGGCAACGAAAACTTATACGGTATTTGCTTGGGTTTATCGTATTACGCTAAACGCTAAAGTACTACGATAAATACTGCTCAAACGCAGAAGTGAATCACGTGATTTTAGCGTTTACCGTATTTGCTTTTACGATATCCAAAAACTCCCTAATATCTGGTAAATTCCCATATATTTTACCAAAAAAGGATTTTTAAACTGGAAATGGTTAGTAGTAAAACAGAATTTCCACCATAACACTAAATGAATTTCCTTGTAATGTGTTGCCTATCATATTTATTTTTCTTTTTAGAATTACCAGAATCATTCTAACTCAAGATATACTTCTATCATGTTGTGTTGGCAGGGATTTTAAGAATAGTTTATTAACCTATCTCTGCTTTTATAGTCTACTTATGTTGTAAACAATGTCTAAATCTTTATAACGACAAACCTACAGCATAAAATACTGGGTATTAAGTAAAATGGAAATCTCTTCATAGTATGAAAAAAGATTGTTAACAGTTTCCGGCGCTTAACCAATGAATATTGGAGTGAAGTAACAAGTCCCCACATGTAGCATAGTAATACTTGTTCAAAAATCATGAAACTTTTTGACTCAATTTATTCTATCAGTGACAATGCAGGAACATTTTTCGAATCCCCCATACTCTGATACGTACCACTTTATATACAGCTTCAAAAATATTCGTATCCTTGGTTGCACCATGGAGAGGAATAAGTTGAAGCATCTCTGCTGTACTGAAGTCCTCTTGAATAGTTCGAACAAAAATTACAAGGTGGATGATGGTATAGGTCAGTGCTTTTGTCCAGGCAGAATGAGAAATATTGACATTTTTTCAATTGTGTCATTGCAATTTTCTTGATTTATATTTAATATTATGGTCTACACGTTTTGAAATTGTTTAATGCGACACAGAGACTTTTGAATTGGTTGGCAATTTTTGTTTCAATTGTTTTGCTATTTTGATTGCACAATTTGAACTAAGCACCTTCATCACTAAAAGGTTTTTTGCTTTGATAATTTCATAAGCAGCAAAACTGCATTTTAGTGTCAGACTTTTCATATTTTTCTTAAAATCTGTAATTATAGCATATACACTGTGTCCATGATAAGGAGGGCCACTATGGGGATTTCGGAAACGGTAAGAGATAGAGTTTCGGTTAAATGGGAGAAAAATTGAGCAATTTTGAGTTTAGTAAAATGAAATTTTTAAACTGACGAAATTGCGAACCATTTCGAAGTTATGGGACAAAAAGCGAATTTTCAGGATTTCGTTTTTGACAAATTGTTACTTTGTCGTTGATGTTAAATAAAAAGTAAAAGAAGCTTCTATAGGTACTCTTTAACGTTCTTTAACATATGGCATACAGCAAATTGGAATTTGACGTTTCGTTTTCAAGTTGAATTATGAATCAAAAAATCAGGACCGTATTTAAACAAACAAAGTTGATGATGGTTACTTGAAAACGAAACGTCGGATCCCAATGTGCTGAAGGCCATGTTAAACAACGTTAAAGAGTACCTATAGAAGCTTCTTTTACTTTTTATTTAACATCAACGACAAAGTAACAATTTGTCAAAAACGAAATCCTGAAAACTCGCTTTTTGTCGCATAACTTCAGAACGGTTCAAAATTTCGTCAGTATAAAAATGTCAATTTACTAAACTCAAAATTGCCCAACTTTTCTCCCATTTAACCGAAACTCTATCTCTTTCCGTTTCCGAAATCCCCATAGTGGCCCTCCTTATCTTGGACAGTGTATGTACTGCTGAACCATTCTTGTATAATGTTGTTTCACACTATATTCTTTAGAAACAGATAGTATTTGCATGTTTGTGATTAAATAGTCTGATTTCCGTCATTATGTACTCGATGTTCATTTGTTATTTCTCTTTTGTGCAAACACATATTTCACTTGAAAAAGCTTAAAATGAGTTGCTCATGTGCACCTGAGAACAAAATAAATACAATTTTATAAACATCACGAAGCTACTCAAGCTGTTCAAGTCTACGATCCTCTATTTCACACTACCAACTCGACCTCTCCTTTACGCAACCTTCTTGTTTGTGCACTCATGGCCACTCAAATGTTGAAAATTTGTGAGCGATCCACTGAAAATCGATATCTCCAATATTCCAATTCAGTTTCAGTAACTTCGTCGCAGCCTTTTACATACATAGGCACATGTGTCATTTTACTTCATCTTTTGTATAGGATATTTTTGCCTGCTTGCACTCCCTGTCCATGTTGAACGGCCCTGTTATATAAATTCATTCATTCTGTTAGGATCGGTTCTTAGTGGTTATACTTCAATTTTCTACACAAAACAATGAATTTCAAGGTCACTAGTAACAAGACCATTGCAAATTGTAGTGAAAAGAGAAATAAAAACTCTCAACCTCCCCTTAGTTGTATGAAATTTATTGAAATAAATAACATTCTGCGGTTATGATATTAACGACATGTTTCGGGAAGCACTGTTCCCATTCTCAAGTTGATTAAAACGAAGATGTCAATATATATAAATTCTTACATTTAGATTATAAATAGGACGTTAACAAACTAAAAAAGTGTTACATTAGCATGATATTACCTTAAGTGCAACTCACCTTAAGTTAAACAGATGTGGATGAAAAAATTATCAAAGTTGATAGTAACAAACAGTAAAATTAAAGGGGGCTCTCGCAATGTGGGACCCAAGAAAACCTGAAGGAAAGGGGGAATGAATGAAATGAATAAAATTATGGAAAACTTAATGACTGCAAGTGAAAATGGACGAAATGAATGATAATATTTCGTCCATTTTCACTTGCAGTCATTAAGTTTTCCATTATTTTATTTATTTCATTCATTCCCCCTTTCCTTGGCCCTTCAGGTTTTCTTGGGTCCCTCATTGCGAGAGCCCCATTTAATTTTACTGTGTTTGTTACTATCAACTTTGATAATTTTTTCATCCACATCTGTTTAACTTAAGGTGAGTTGCACTTAAGGTAATATCATGCTAATGTAACACTTTTTACTTCCCGTGTACGAAGTAAAAGGGAAGTATTGTATTAGTGTTCCAAAAAAAAAATTTGACCTATGCAAATTTTTACATATCTTTACGTTTCTGAATACGTAGATTCAAAATATGAAAAAAAAATGTCCGTCTCGTCTGTAGCCTGTACGTACACATTCCTTGCAACGCTCTAAACTCAGAAACTATTAAAGTTATCTAAATGCGGTTTTCGCCAATCGATTGCATTTGGGCCAAGGACGAAAATGCTGATATTACCTTTGATGACGTCACTTCCGGTATAAGCTAAAATGGCGGCACTCGTTTTTTTATAAGGTAAAGTTGCATTTTTTTTTAATGTAGTTTAAAAGAGTGTTTTTTTTCTGAATTCAGCAATCCATATTGTGCTATACTTATTTTTTGAAAAAAGTGTTAAAAAAATAATTATTAAAAAATGACTGCAACACTCGATATTCAGAAACTATTAAAATTATCGAAATGCGGTTTTCGCTAATGAATTACATTCGGGTCAAGGACGAAAATGCTGATATTACCTTTGATGACGTCACTTCCGGTATAAGCTAAAATGGCGGCATTCATTTTTTTTATAAGATAAAGTTGCAGTTTTTTTAATGTAGTTTAAAAGAGTATTTTTTTCTGAATTCAGTAGTAGGTATTTATTTTTTGAAAAAAGTATTAATATGAGGGAAGTCTCGTGGCAACTTGCCAGAATTTTTTAGTTTGTTAACGTCCTAATAATTATAATCTAAATGTAAGAATTTATATATATTGACATCTTCGTTTTAATCAACTTGAGAATGGGAACAGTGCTTCCTGAAACATGTCGTTAATATCATAACCGCAGAATTTTATTTATTCCAATAAATTACATACAACTAAGGGGAGGTTGAGAGTTTTATTTCTCTTTTCATACTACCCTCTTTGCGAGAATGGACTACTCCAAGAGCAAATTGTAGTTGTAATTTCAGGTTTTGCTAGAATTAACCAACACTGACCACATATATTTTGCAGTGGAACTTGAGTTTTAAACAATTATAACTACTGGGTGTAGTCACCTCATAATTGTTAACACGTTAGCTGCTATGCGCGAATTCAGTACTTTGGCGTTGACTGCGGTACTTGACGTCGGGGTACAGTAACCAATGTTGAGTTAAGTGCGGCACTTGTCCTCCGCGTCAAGTAACAAATTATTCTTTGATTTCTGTTAAAACTGTCAAAAAAAATGTTTTTTTTATTTTTCTTTATGTTGTATTATGCAAAAACATTCTTTTTTAATTCCTTATCGTACTTAAATAACAATACTCGGGTAGATTTAACGGGAAAAAAATGACGACCGCTTTGTTTCATATAAGTTTATTTGTAAAAAGTTCATTCACTATTTTAAATCATAAGTGAATCTGATTACCAACTGTAATAAATGGCTATTTAACGGAGAGCTATCAAACGTAAATAACCGAATTAAAACATTAATTAATTAAATTCACAATCTGCACGAAATTGTGAATATAACTGTACAAGAAACACAAAAATGCGATTACAAATAAAGATTTGACAGCTTCCGCACTATGCAAAAGAAGTGTGGAAATGCTTACGCATGTGCATAATACATACCACTTGACGCCGGCGTCAAGTATCGCAGTTAACGTGTTAAAGTAATTGCTATTATTCTCTTTTGCTGTGATGCAATTCTCCTATGTGGTTAAAATCATTTACAAAAGAAATCATTCATTGGCAAACCTAGGGAAAAAGAAGAGCTCCATTCAATAATCTGTTGTTAAACATATTGTAATCGTTTGAACTGAGATGGTTTTTTATTACGCAAATGTCAGTGCAAGTGTTGAACTATATTTTAAAATGTAATTGAAATCCCAATTCCAAGTTCACAAATTGGCATGTTTTTTTTGTGTTTATAGGTTTATATCGTTATAGATAATTGTGTCATTAGGTACATGAAAATGCGTGGGAAAAATTGCTAAAAATGATTTTGGACAATGAAAACGCATGATCTACCACTTAAATGTGTGTATTTCTATTAGTTTAATTATGTCATCTGGTGATGGTTTAGTGTACTCACTTATTTTGATTTGGTGATGGCTAAATTATTTTGTAGATAAAGCGATGAAACTACCTTAACTTATGCAATATTTTTCAATTCTCAATTTGCAAGTGTGTAAAGTAATAGTAGATATTCATTTTTATTGTTTACTATTTTCTTCGTAATCAATATTATGTTATTTTAAATTAATTATACCATTTTGTAACCCTTGGTATGTCTGATTAAGTACAATTCACTTTTACTCGAAGTTATAAAAATAACTATTTGTGGTATGCAAATTTGTGCACAACTGTGTTTTGTATATACAATGTTTGGGAAGGAAGTGCAATATTTGGAGGATGTATACAGGAGGTTATGGTATGCAAAAAATACATATAAACAAATAGGTCCAATTATCAACCTTTATGCAGGTAATCAATACCTAAGCAATTAGCAAACTATTTCTATTGGAAATTCTATTTGCCTTCTCATCAGATGGTGACACTTACCTATTGATGATTATTTTATTTATTGATGTATTAAACTTGTCAATACTTATCACAAACTATCAAAAATAATATTTTTTAATCTTATTGTTATTCTTTACATCAAACTATTTATCGATATGACGTTTGGATTAATATTGACAAATTGACATATCCATCTTTTAATGAGCGGAAGATTACCAAGATGATTTCTGGCAGTACTGAAGCGGCCTGAGCTCAATCATGGTGGCAGTAAATGTTTTGTCATTTTTTTATAGATTGAACTAGCCACAATTCATTTTATATTTGTTTATTTTAATTGTTTTCTTATTTTGACCTGAATTCCTTTTCCAAATATTATTTTATGCACACAAACCCTGTTTGCAACAGTAAACAGTATATATTAAATTTAGAACCTCATATGTTTGCAAAGATATCACGTTTCTTCATGTGGTCAAAAATCAAAATATTTCCTGGTCAAAAGATTCATGAAGTTATCCATGAATCAAGGTTTTGTTTTTGAAATAATTTGTATAACTGTATTTGATAAATACACTACACTGTGTTTTAATACATAATGTTTGGTATGAAATGTGCATGATACACACTATACAGTACAGAAAAGTACCTGAGCACCATATTTGCAATACTTAGCACTATCCACCCATAAGGGCCAATGATACTTCATCAAAAAATTTCTCTGTCAGTTAAAACTTTTTTATTGAAATTTAATTTGTCAACAGATCTTGTAGTGTATCTGGCGCTTACTACATTTTATACAAAACTGTAATGTGCAAACTCAAATATTTAACATTGTATTTTATCATACAGTTTCTAAATAATCAAGCCTTATAATTTTTCATGATCTCTAAGATTTTATGGTTGCGATTTTGAATTGAAAAATATTGCTTAGTTATTTAAATAGCTTGTACTAATATAAATATTTATGGCTGTTTAGATAAAAAAATGCCAGGGAAGTCAAAAGATGAACAGATGGCAGAAAAAAAACAAGAGCTAGAGAAGAGGTTGTTAGATGTAAATGATAAAATCGGAAATACAAAGAAGGCTGCCAAAAAAGGTTAGTAACATGCCATTAGAAATGTATTTTCTGCATACAGTTTGTTATATACAGTGAAACTTGTTTATAACGTCATTGAAGATACAATGAATTTTTTGTTATTAATACAGTTGTATTTCATAGGATTTATTTTTCTCAGTATGTTTAAGAAATTATTTCAATTTATTACAGATATTAGTCAATTATAGGCTGTTTGCATTTGTTGGTACTTGATGACTTGCCATTGTAATACAATAGCTTTACACTATGTATGCTTCTTTTTCTAAATTTCTTTTGACAATTTACAATCTGTTGACATGGCATTGTTTTGAAAAGAAATTAATGATTGAGACATGCTTTGAACATTTTACTATAAATTTAGGGTTTGAAAGGTGCTCAAATATCATGTTAATACCAAATTTTCGTAGTATAGATATTTGTGAGGTGAATAGAAATTGAATGTTACAGCGTTGTTGTTATCAGATGTTGTATGTGAGTTAAACTGTATTTAATTCTTTCATTTCTAAATTATACTTATTAGTACAGAAATAGTACTTCAAAATGTAATTCCAAACTTTTCTTTCAGATGAATCAAATAAAGCAGATCCAGCTGGTGCTGGTGGGCCATCGGGTGGAAGGTTATCATCTAGTTCAAGTAGTTCAGATTCTGACAGTAGCAGTTCGAGTTTGTCTACCAGTTCAAGTGATTCTAGTGACAGCGAAGCAGGTTAGCTCTCACTCTCATCATTCATCTACAGTGATAGTACATATATTAATAGATGACATCCTGTTCATTAATGCGTTTGATAAATTAGGTGGATATGTTCGAATACATATTTTGTACCTTAAGTTAGAATGTTTCTTGAATTGCGTCGATTATGGCACTGTTTATTAACAGTTCTCAAATATGAAGTGCCATGTGTATTATTAGCCCCATCTCCAAGATCATTTTAAGAACTATTTTACACTATTAAAATTTGTTTATATTTAGTTAAATGTGTTTTAATTTATTTTCGTACTCTTTGTAGATATAGATTTTATCATGTTTTATAATTAGCTTTATTCGAAGCTCTGATAATTTATACAAGACAGTTAATTTTAATAGGTTTATTAAAAGACATTCGTATTTTATATAGAATGAAATAATTGGACAAAAAAATTTCTATATTAATTGAATCATTGACATTAAAATATACAATTATTTAAATACAACTCTAATAATATCTGAAAAAATTATTTTAAAATATTTGTAAGAAGTCAACTATGCCTTGCAATATACTTATTCATTTAAATAGTCACACAAAATTTGTTATAACATTTTGAACACAGTTTCATGAAAATGTAGCATTCCTTAATATGTTATTTTCAATCAAAACTTAAAAAAAGGTCTTAGCTTCTGTATACCAATATATTCATGTTTGGAACAAACATTGTTTGTATTTTTTATATTATAAAGTGAGGTTTGAGGTATGTTTTGCTGGTCATGTATCTCTTCCATAGCACTTCTCCATGTGGCAATATCAATGTGGTCACTATATACTTGTTCCATTAAAGGCACACATTTAATATTTTCATACAATGAAAATGATTGTAAATAATATTCCTGTGTAAAATAAATTTTTCCCCATGAATTTATTGAAGCTTTCATTTTTTAAGTGACTGCCAACTTCAATTATTATTCGCAGTTGCCATTTAGGAAATTTGTAATATCGTACATGTCATAATCATAAACTAGGTTGAATGATTGACTGTTTTTCATCAACAAAATGCAGAATTGTAAATTTGCAATATTCACTGCAAGACACTAATTTGTTAATGTGTTTTAAGTGGTTCTAAAATGTTTGTGTGGCAATTGTGTGGGTTGAGTTTTATAATTTATTGAAAGTGTATATATGTAAATGTACATATGTTTAATAACATTTATACAGAAAATTATTTATTAGATGTCATTTCAATTGATATTGATCATCAGGAATTTAGTGATTAATTATAAAGATTATAATAAAATGAAATAAGGCACTTTCATAAATTGAATCGGTTTTTTACACTGGAACATAAACCTTGCAAGAAATGTTTGGAGCACATTTGCTATTAAATATAAAATTTCGTTTTAACTAAATTTGGGCACACATATTCGAAGATATTTATTGCGTGTATTAAAACCATGGTAGAGTTAGACTAGAGTCTAAACTAGAGTTACACTAATGAGTATTTAGGGAACACTCTCAATGTAAATCAGATTTGGTTTTTTTAAATCCAGGCAGTGGTAAAGATCACAGTATAAAAAATGAGTAAAAGTAGTAGTAGCAAAACCTGCACTTTTCATTTTATTTAGTGATACGATTATATTTTTTTGTCAGGTATGTAGTGTACTAAGGGTTTGTGATAATTTGTAATAGTTTGCGAAAGGCATGTGATCTTTTTCAAGGTTAATTACTACATAGTTCATAAATGCATAGTTTTCACTGTGTAAATTCTTGCAAATTGTATCATTTAAATATCGATTGTTAAAACATTTATTCTTCTACATTGAACAAATTTCGATAACAAGTATATTGTATGATGCAATTGTTCAAAACACAAAAAGGCAATAAGTAATTGGATTGTTTATCACAATTTATTATGTAAATAATAATTTCAATTCTCTTTCCACATAATGTAATTTTTGAGAAAACAAAAAAATTATTTTATACGGGTAGGTACTCTTGGTACATCTACAAATTCTAAAAAGTAATTGTATGATGACTTTTCAAAGGAAGTTTTTGCTATTAATGAATTACTATTATATTTATTGTCATAGTTGTTAGTAGGTGCTCATTCATTTTTTTTTACTATTTATGGATTGCTTCTTTACAAAAATAAGTTAATCTAATTCATATCCATTTTATCTACTTCAACTTCAACGCCCTTACTGGTTGTTTCAGTTCATATTCCATACACATTATATTATATTTTGTAAAAAATCTATGTACATATAGTTCGTCATCAAAACTTATTTGTTAAATATTGGCAGTTATCATTAAAGGGCACTAATTTACAATGTATTTTAAAATAGATCTCTGCAAACTTGATTAATTAGTTGTAATAATGTGCTATATATTTTGTGTTCCTATTATGTTTCTATGTAATACACATACATTTAACAATATAATACCTTTGATTAGAAAAATGTATGGAGGGATTCCCTTTTATAGAAATTAAATGCACATTAATTGCTGTGTTGTGTTTGGAAATTCAGATGATCGTTGAATAAAACACACTAACTTTGCACTTGACTATTGCATTTTTAAGCATGTAATTTTATTTGAAAAAAAGTGAAAATTTGATAGTTATAGAATAAAAATAAAAAGTTTTGGTTGAAAACAGCTTAAATAAATAGAATTGAAAATGGAAATGACGATCCTTCTCATTATAGAGGTAACTTGCGAGTTAAGAAACTGGTCATTATGTCATGTAAAAATAGAATTGTCATGTTTTGTCTATTTGTGACTTCGAACATATAACAAAAGGAAGGAACATGTATATGGCAAAATGAGTAACATTAATGGTTTACCAATATGGCTACCTACTGTGACGTATTCCGTCAAGTCATTGGTGTACTGTTAAGCAGGGTCGTAAATCCAACATTTGTATGTTTACGCGCCTGCTGTAAACAAAATAAAATGCATAAATTTTTTTAAAAATTTTATTACCCTTTAAACATAATTAATTTGGTATGCATATTTCTAATTTTTTGCACATTCTCTATGTTCTTAACCGTATAATGAATTCTACGCTACTGGTAATTTTTTAATTTTAAATCGACAACCTGCACGCTACACCCGTTTGACCAATCACAAATGGTTTACTGTTACGTCACTGTGACGTAAAGCCTGCGTAACTTCCGTTACATTGTACCATCTACTAAACTATAGGGATATTCCTTCCTTTTGTTATATGTTCGAAGATTTGTGACTAATGACGTCACATCGCGTTTACAAATGTAAAAATGACAAAATTGACTCAGCTCCCTTTTTCTTTCAGTATTAGAGGAAGTGCTACAATTTCATGTCGAAAATGTTTCTTATATATTTCAATATTGGAGCTATTTTGTGATAAAGTGTAGCAGTAGATGAACATTTTTAAACTATACGATTATGTAACATATTTCTTTTCAAATTCTCTGACTGATAGTTAAGTTTAAATAATTAAACAAAATTCATTCACTGCCAGTATCATTTGTTTCCCATTACTTTATGTTAATACAAAAATGATCTTTTTTGCTTGTTTTGTACTTTAAATGTAGGTACCAAAGTTGGTTCTGATTGAACTGCATGGACGGTGTGTTTTTATCATTTTTAGTCTGAAATTTAATATATATTTTACTTAAATTCGATTTTAAAAAAAAAGTGGAAATTAAGTAACAATTTCTACTATAACGTACATATTTTTTATACTGAAACCAATAGTGTAATGTGTTAAAACTCAAAAATTAAAAAGTTGTCTGCATTGAAAGTACAGTCACTCATAGTAACCTACGGTTTTAGCACCACCATCAAAAGGAAACTAATGGCATGGTTCTTAACATAAACTCAATAAAAGTTTGTAGTTTGGAAGAAAGTGGTTTCTCCATTTTAATCAAAGCTTAATTTTTTGATTGATGGAAATCAAATCATGCACACTATAATAAAAATGAAATAATATAATGTATTTTAAATAATTTATGTAAATATTATGACATAACTTAAAAGCTGTGTGACAAAAAATTCTCAGAATGATTGTATATAATATAACATTAACAGAGAAAATGTAGCGTATAAGAGAAGCAATCTCTTTGTAAAGGTTAGTTAAAAATTGGCATTCTTTCTTATATCTTTACTGTATAGTAAATTGTTTTCCTCTTTTAACATTTTAAAGTTTTATTTTTTAAAAAAGCCTTAATTTTGTTTTTAAAAAGGCAGAACTAATTATAGTGATGGCCTCAAAAAATGTTTGATCGTTGATGGAGGAAAAATTGTAATAATCTTCGGTTTGATATTATAAATACGTCAACAACACTGACATTACATATTTTAAATTGATTACATTTTCTATATTTAATACTCATCATATTTTATTATTAATAGATGTTGTATTTAATATGAAACCGTAAGTACTAAACAGTAAATTGTATTTATTAAATACAGTTTAAATGTTCACTTATATTTCATTCTATACAACAATATTTGTGTTCTATGTGGAGTATTATTTATATTTATATGTGTGTGTGTACGCCACTCTAAATGCCGTTTTCTAATTTAAAAAAATCCATTCTTTGACACTACCTATACATAACCATTTTAGAGTGGAGTGTGGTAAATATTAGCCTTGAGTGCATTCATGATTATTATGGAGTCTGCCAGTGGAAGACCGACTATACAGTAAGCGGTCTGTATCTACAATAACAACCATTTGTAATTGTATGTTTGACACACCAACGTATGTTTATTTTAAATGCAGACAATGTGTGTGGCGGCTACTATATCATTCGTGTTGCTTTAAACATGGGATTAGGAAATGTTGCTGTTTACATAGCTGTAAAAACGTTGCAAAGCTGCTTTTCTTACTCCAGGTAAAAATGCAAACATAACTACAAAAACAGTCTAATGTACGAATTTAAAATAATGAAAATAAGTCATTTCTAAAATTGTTGATTGTTTTTGTAAGTGAATGAATTCCTAATTATATTTTAGGTAGAAGATGGAAGAATACCAAACTTGCTTTTGGGTAAATTACGTTTAGTAAGTTGACATAATCATAAGTTAGTTTAATAACAATAGAATTGCTTCTACGACAGTGTCACCTTGCCTTAATTGACACCATTTGATTATGAAAACTTATTAGATCTTTATTTTTAATTTTGCTGGATTAGCAGCTAATTTGATGTTATTTTGAAATAAATGGCCGGTTAAAAAATTTGCAAACATGATACTCAAATAAATTACAAACAAATGGTAAATTAAAATGTTGTGTAATGGACCACATGCTGTATGGTTTAAGGAAATAATTTGAAAAGGTGTGAAACTGCTGTGCAGGCCTCCATTCACATTGTTTGCACTCAGGCAGTGTTAAGTATTTTTAATTAGCGTTAATTTATGTAGAGGCAAGTCTGACAGGTCTTGTGCTTTTTTTTAATTTTGTTTCAGAAGGAAATTATGTCTTACTTGTAAATTTTAATTTTTTTTTAATACATTTTCAAAACGATATTTATTGTATTTCACAAGTTAAGATACTTTCATTTTTTGTTTGTCAACTAGGATATGTTCCTTATGTAATGTTATGTTGTTATTTTAAATTCACCAAAGGTATGGTTGAACGTACTCATGTTTTAGTAAAATTTTAACTGCACTCTTAATTTTCAATTTTATTATTCATCTTTTTGTTTGTATGTATTTACATACTTTTATATAAATATATTTTTACTTTTATTTAAATGCTCTTTTTTCTTGCCACACAGGCAGTCTTACATATAAGTTCTAAAGGGTATTCTAAATGAAAACTAGAAATTTGTTTATTCCAATCAAGAGTAGCTGTAGATCCAGTTTGCTGTAGCATTAAAAATAAATATATATATATACACAATTGTTTGCCTGTATATAGAACAAAAATCACAAGTTAGATTTGTTTAAAAACTATGTAAATAACAGAATTATTTTAATGTTTGCTTCTCAAAATCATTGTAGCACTTTACGTCTTGCCTCTGTAATGTGTAGCCCTGTTAATTTCTTTATAGTGTTCAATTTGATTTTGTACATGATTTAAATTATATACGTCTTATGAAAAGATGTCGAGCAAATACTCTTGTCAAAAATAAAATTGATATGGAATTATTATAAAATGGTTGTTATTGTTTTGTTAACACTGGTGAGACAGGAATGCACTCGGGCCTTTCTTCCTTATTGACAGATACTCAGTCTAAATTTTTATAGGTGCTTCTAATCGTCCAACTAAGAAAAAGAGTAAAAAGTCACCAAACCCTTCTACTACCAATGTAACGGTGAGTATAATTTCGCATTGTTTTTAAAGTATTGTAAAATCCTTTGCATACATGTAATAAGTAAACATATTTGGTTTCATACTGTTAGATTTTGGTAACAATAAATGATTCGCAACTGCTGCAATAAGAGTTAAAAATTAGGTAACTTTATTTTTTAAATTTTCTAATATCCAAGTTAAATATTTTGAAAGTTTATCATATTGTCTTCTGTTTGTGTAAACATCGACTACAATATTACCAAACCATGTACATTTTTTAATGCATGTATTTGATCTAAAGGCTCCTCCGAAACCACATCAGCCACCAACACCGGTACCAGTTAGTGTTGAGAATATTAACAAACCAATGTACAATCAAGTTCCTCCTGCTACTGTAGCTAATCATATAATTAATAAATCAACCGTGATGCCGCCAGTAAATCGAAAACCAACAAATATTGAACCAGAAAAAATTTCTTCGGTTCCACTGCAACCAGTTGTTCCTACAACGATAGTGCAAGAGGTTAAAATAGAATCCCTTCCTGACTCACCGTTAGATAAAAAAACTCTTGTATTATCTCCTTTACCTAGTACTTATACTGATCCTTTAGAACAATCACTTGCTAACTTAGAACACGAAGTTAAAAGTGAACCATTAGTAGGTAGTTTAAATACTGGTATTAGTCAAATTCCCCCTATTGTTAATAATTCTATCACTAATATTAATCCTAATACAAATCCTATTCCTAATCTCAATCCTAGCCCTATTTTAAATCCTCGTCCTATATTACAGCCAAACTTGGTGGATCATAAACCTCTCATCAACCTGCCTAATAATATCATGCCTGTAAATTCATTGATACGTGGCCTGCATGCCCCTTTAGAACATGATATGACATTACTGCCTTCAAATATGAATACGACGAATATGATACATTCAACCAATAATGGATTTGCTCTCAAACACGAATACGAATTGACCACAAATAACAATGGGTTGTCTGCAACAGGAGGTATACCTATGAATATGTCCATCCCGTCCATGTTCGATCCTTTACCGCAGTTAAATAATATTAATGTTAAAAAGGACCAACCTCTAATACAACCAAAACCTATAGAGGAACTGACCGAACCTGCTCATCATGTAAATATGACTGATAAAAAAATGACGCCTCCCGAACAAAAGCATCCACCAAATTTTAATTTCAAACCAAAGCCAGAGCAAAATATACAAAATGCGAATTCGTGGTCAAGTCTAGCTAAAACGAGCAACTCTCCACAAAATCCAGTTCCAAGTGGAAATAATGTTACTAATAATAGCAGCAATACAAGACAGCAGGTAATGGATAGTTTTAAAATGTTTCAAAAACAAGCAAAGGAGAAGGCCGATAGAGAAAAACAACGTTTAGAAATTTTGGAAATGAAACGACAACAAAAAGAGCAAGCAGAAAAGGAAAGGCTTAAATTGGAAATTGAAAAACGAAAAGAGAAGGAAGAAGAAGATGCGTTAGAAAAAGCTAGGTACGTTTAAATAATTTTCATATATTACTTTAATTTTCAAATATTAAACAGGAAAGCTGTAGCGGAACAACAACAGTCATTGCCTGCGAGTAGGATAGACGAATTACGACAATCTCCTGCCGAAGGAAGTATATCACCGGGTTCACAAAGTTCGGGTTCTGAAAGAACAGACAGAGAGCGACAACGTTTACGCGAGCAAGAGCGAAGAAGACGTGAAGCGGTAAATATGCAATAATTTTTTTCTTTTTAACCCATTATTTGTCAACTTGGTTTTGTTTATCGACATTTATTTTACTCGAAAAACATAGAAAATACAGAAAACTAAAATAGAAGTAAAATTAAATAACGCAAATAAGCTATTATTGGTATATAAAAGTCACGTCAGATTCTCTAGCTTAGAAGATAAGGAAACACAATTCAAAAAACTTACGGTAAAATAAATACAATGACATAAGTAAATAAATAAAGAATTAGTCCTTTTTATTATGAAATTGTTCAAAACGCTTAGAAATGCATAAACCCGGTTTTTCCGGACAAGCTTAGCATTCCCAAATTGTGTCTTTCCTAATTTTGTGTTGACTACACACTTGACACCTCTTCCTGGGTGTTCGTGTTCCTTCTGTAATGGTTATTTTGCTTGTAATGTGTTTGGTTACTTTTGGTGTATCAGAGGACACTTCGGGCAGTAATTTTTCAATAACCTCTAAACGATATTCATAAAATGACATACGTTTACCAGAATACTTGGAGAATAATGTATAGGAATTGAACAAAAGAAGTTGTAAAACGTGTACTGCTAGTTTCTTGTACCAGAAGAGTGTTTTGCGAAGAGATGGGTAGTAGGACATCATCCGGTCCTGCTTGTCGATGCCACCCATATACTTATTGTATTCAATAATTGGAATCGGTTTCTCTTTTATAGTACCTCTTTTATTACTAACTTCCATCATTTTGTTCTCGAATTCTGTGGAAATATGTATATGTGACATCTCTTTTGTCCCTCCATTTTCCCATCATTATTCCATCGAAGTATTTAGCTGTTGTTTCGCCCACTTTTAATTTAGGCCCTACGACTTCTTTGGGATTACCCTTTCTCTCCTTTCGGAGCGTTCCTGTGCAGTACGTTTTTTTATCTAATAGTTCTTTTGCTAAGTCGCAACTGTTATAGAAGTTATCCATATACAGAGAGTGCCCTTTGTTTAAGTTTTCCTTCATTAGATGCGTAACCACCTTTTGGGCATGTCCTTTACCTCCAAGGGAATCTAATTGGCCAGTGTAGACCGCAAAATTCAAAATTAGTCCACTCGGTTCTGTCAACATATATAATTTCAGGCCATACTTGTGTCTCTTATTGGCACTGTACTGCCTAAGGACCAGGCCTCCCTCGCCAAAGCACCAAAGACTCATCAAGACTGGGTAATACAAACTCTGCATTTTTTTGTTGAAATATTCCAAGATTGGTCTAATTTTGAATAGACGATCTTCAGGCACGGGTTCATTTGGTCTAGGATTTCTGGAAAAGTGCAAACACCTCAAAATTTTCAGGAATCGATCTCGTCCCATATAGTCTGAGAAACAGTTTAGATTGAATAGTCTGCTCTTCCGCCAATAATCCTGTAACCGGTTGATTTTTATTGTGCCCATGTGATACACTAAACCTATGTTCCTCTTGCGTTAGGTCCTTCCAGCGAGCTATTCTGGAGTTGTTATGCCCACGTTTTGTTAAAAAAGTCAATTGCATAGTGATTAGTCTCCTCTAGAATAATATGTAACAATTCGGCATCAACTAGAAGCCGAAAATAATTATACGGATGAGGATCGTCAGGTAAATTGACCAGCATCTGATTCGTCTCAGAAAAATTTAGAGTTTTCATTCCTGCGTTATCGTCTTGCCAATTAGCAATAATTCCCACAATTTGTGCCCTCTCATTCTCATCGATCTCCTCATCCATAGGAATAATACCGACTAAAAAAATAAGGTAATGGAAAAACCTGTGCAAAAAGAGATGCGAATTTAACTTACGGTCATCAGCCTCATTATCGCTCTCTGCTGACGCATCTCCAGAGTCAGAATTTTCGTCTTCATCGGGTTCATAATCAGAATCGTACAACAACTGGCGCATTTCTTCCTGTCAGGTTATTGGGGTCTTTCACTTCAAATCTAGCACGCTTAATGCCAGATGGACCAGGTTGACTATCACCCATATCAATTATCAGAAAAAATCACGTAAACACGAAAAAACGGGCCAATCTAAGAACGGCTGCAGTTGCACGTGATACTAAGCTTCTATTATGAGCTCACAAAATTTCATACGCTTCACTCCACTGCTAAAGAAGTACTGACTCATTATATCCAACATAAGCTTTTACGCCAAATGGCGTCATGCGCACCGCGCGCTCGCAACGAAAGCCGCCAATTGGCGTCATGAGCAGGGAATGGGTTAAGAATATCACAGAATGTTCCAATCACTAGTATTCATGTTAGTCGATTGAACATTTAACAAACATTGAATAGGATAATCTTATCAATTGTATAGTATAGTATATACAGGGTGTCCCACTGCTCCGTAATCGGTCGATAACTCAATGTAGGTTGAAGATACAGAAAAAAGTTTCAAATAAAAGTTGCTTTGATTTGAATTGCACATCTTTTAAAAATATTCTTATATCTACAGTATGTTGCATTTTCACGTGGCAGGAAAATGTCACTTTTTTTTAAATGGCACACCCTGTATATTTTTCTCTTAATGTATCGACCAAGCATATTTATATCACGCCTGAAAATTTTTTTGATATTGGATGTGCGGTTGCCAAGTTATTAATTATTTTGTCAAAATTTGGTACAATTCAAGGTCGGACTATAATATCCATAACTAAGTTATTCTTCAAAAAAAGAAAAATTTATTTAACGAATAATATTACCCTAATGTCGTGTTACTCTACAAAAAAAAACGAAGTGATTAATTTTATACCGAGTGTTTAAAATGAGAATTCAAACTTTGTGAACTTTAAATAGAATTTATACGAATATTTTAAATGGAACACCCTATATTTTTATTTACCATCAAATTCTCGACAAAAAACCCTATTCAACGGTGTATTATTTCCTGGTATTATTTTTTGTACTTTTGTTAATATTAACGATTTTTAAAATTTCACGTAAAAAAAATTGTTAAAAGTAATTTTTGTTTAATTATTATTACAAAATACCGTTTAAATAGTTGTTATCAACGCAAAAAAACAAAACTCAAGTCCTGTGACTATCTTAATTTCTAAATAATTAAAACAAAATTTTTAGTAAACGGTATTTCTCCAATTTTTAATAAACGGTGTTTCTCGAAAGTTAAAATAGAACATAAATACAATATCTCTCATTAAAATAAATGTTCAAAATGTCTTCCACTTTGATCAATGCACTTTTGAAGCCTAACTCCAAATAATCTCACATTGTTTAAAGTCATAGGAGTAATCGTTTGAAACGCCTCTCGAATTCAAATTTTCATGTCATCTCGTGTTGTGGCAGCTGTTGATATATTTGAGATTTAGGCCGGCCGCACATTGAACGCAGCACAGCACAGCACAGCGTAGCACAGGGCAGCAGAGGATTTTGTAACCCACGGAAGTAAAGCGAACACCGCATATTGGACGCAGCCGTGCAATATGCGGTGTTCGCTTTACTTCCATGTGTTACAAAATCCTCTGCTGCCCTGTGCTACGCTGTGCTGTGCTGTGCTGCGTTCAATGTGCGGCCGGCCGGACGCAGCCGTGCAATATGCGGTGTTCGCTTTACTTCCATGTGTTACAAAATCCTCTGCTGCCCTGTGCTACGCTGTGCTGTGCTGTGCTGCGTTCAATGTGCGGCCGGCCTTAACAGTTCCCCAAAGATAGTAATCCATAAAGGTAAGGTCCGGTGACCTTGGCGGCCAAGGAACAGGACCTCCTCTATTACTAATAAATCCAATTTTCGCGCGCACCTCTCACTGTTGTTTTGCTTTAATTATTTAGAACTTAAGATAGTCACAGGACTTGAGTTTTGTTCTTTTGCGTTGATACCAACTATTTAAACGGTATTTTGTAATAATAATTAAATTAAAATTACTTTTAACAAATTTTTTTTACGTGAAATTTTAAAAATCGTAAATATTAACCAAAGTACAAAAAATAATACCAGGAAATAATACACCGTTGAATAGGGTTTTTTGTCGAGAATTTGATGGTAAATCAAAATACAGGGTGTTCCATTTAAAATATTTGTATAAATTCTATTTAAAATTCACAAAGTTTGAATTCTCATTTTAAACACTCGGTATAAAATTAATCACTTAGTTTTTTTTTGTAGAGTAACACAACATTAGGGTAATATTATTCGTTAAATAAATTTTTCCTTTTTTGAAGAATAACTTAGTTATGAATATTATAGTCCGACCTTGAATTGTACCAAATTTTGACAAAATAATTAATAACTTGGCAACCGCACATCCAATATCAAAAAAATTTTCAGGCGTGATATAAATATGCTTGATCGATACATTAAGTGAAAAAAATACAGGGTGTGCCATTTAAAAAAAAGTGACATTTTCCTGCCCCGTGAAAATGCAACATACTGTAGATATAAGAATATTTTTAAAAAATGCGCAATTCAAATCAAAGCAACTTTTATTTGAAACTTTTTTCTGTATCTTCAACCCATATTGAGTTATCGACTGATTACGGAGCAGTGGGACACCCTGTATAGTTGATTCGTTTAACTTATCTCGATTGATCGATGCATCAAACATTCACTTGTGTATGACTATCCTTTTCTACATATTGAATGCAATGTATACATTATTAGCTAATGTATTATTTCAAGAGTGTTGTTTTGTATGTCTCTTATTAACTCAAGTAACTAAGAAGGATAACATCAACAACATATTTCGTTTTCTTGTAAGAACAGTTTTGATACCAACTTAACATAAATGTAAAATATACATTTCGTGATTTAATGCATACATGACGTCATCGGCATAAGCTACTGTTCCCGTCACGAAACCTGGCGACTGCCGATGCATTCCGGACTTTACCGATGCTTATTCCAGTGCAGTAGGCATAATTTGACATGACAGTGTCCTTATTGTCATAATTTTAGGTTAGATGTCATAATATTTATGATTGATTACAATTTGAAAGACATTAAAGAAAATTAAGTTTTACTTTCATTTTACTCTGCATAGAGATAATAAGTTACAACTGTACTTGGTTTGTATTAATGTAGCTTTTATAATCGTGTTCAAAACGTATTTAAAATGTCTTTAAAGTCCGGCAAAGGTTTGAGTTCACAAACGCGTGAAGTTGTTTATAATGTTTACAATTATTTTGCTTCACACAAAAATGACCACGAATTATTAACAGACATTAAATTAAAAGTGAGTGAAGCAACAAAAGTGTCTGTACGTTCTATCGAAAGAATTTTAAAAGAAACTTGGTGATTGTGACGCTGCACCAAAGTTTCGTTCCCCAAAGAAGAAGCGACCAAAAAACAATTCAGTAACGAACGTAGAAGAATATGAAGCAGAATATTTTCGACGTATAATTTACAATTTTCATATTACTGAAAAATGTCGCATGGCAATTAGTAAACTAAAAGAAAAACTTAAAACTGATTTGGACTGGCAAGGATCGGAGAGTTCATTGAGAAGAATTGTTAGAAAATTGGGATTTAAATGGAGATTAGCTGAGATAACAGAAAGTTATTAATTAGTCCAGTACGTGGGGGTTTTTTGAATGCAAATGGTGGGGTAGTAGCGAATAGCGATTTTTTAGTATGTTGTTAAGCTTGGGGCCCTAATGAAAAATCCAAGTTTTCGACCTCGAGGCGCATGCGCTCGAGCCGCCATCTTGGAATTTAGGTACAAAAATTTGGTTTTTTGATAATAACTTAAAAACGGTGGCTTTCACGACAAAAGATGTTCTATATAAAGTTAAAGAGGACAAAATTTCCTACATTTTTTGTAGAAAAATTTTTTTTGTATCACACATATGTTAGGAGTTACAGCTCCGTGAAGTTGCACTATTTGGGATCGGATCTTGAATCAGCATAAAATTTCACATAAGATCCATATCTTAACTCGGTTGTAGACAATACGCATCTCTTGCAACGCATGGACGGAATATTGATTCCAGTAACGAACAAAGTTCGTTGAAAATTTCGCGAAATATATTTATTTTTAATTTGTGTTGTTTTTTATACCAAATACTTTGTAGGTTTAATTAAGAGAAATAATGCCAAGTTAAATAAAGACCAATTCATGAATTTTTTTAAAACATGATTATAGGCGATTTACATTACCGTTGGTGGCGCCACTGTGGTCAACAATGTGGCGGCGCAGAGTAGTATACCCATGAGGTGTTTATGTAGTTAGTTATGGTGTTTATGTAATTACACATGAAGAGTAGGACTTGCGGTTAGTTTTACAGTCTGTCTTTATGTTAAATACAAGTTCATTACTATCATTTAATATTAAACGTGTTTATTAAATGACGCTCTCTTCCTTTGTTTGTATGACATCCATACACCCAAAAATTCACATTAGACTTATTACTACTCATAATAGGTACAAAATAAAAGAAATGTCAATGTAAGAAACACAAACTAACGTTTACATTAACGTTTTAGCGTGATATTTAACTGTCGAAGGCAATGCGAAGCGAGGGTATACTACTTGCAGTAGTTGCATATACTGCCACTGACACTGGCGCTTCAGTTAATGTAAATCGCCTATACCACAGAATAAAACTTTAGTGTATTTATTCTGTGATTATACTTAATAACCGTAGTAACAGTACGCTTATGGAATCCGAACACAAAAAGCGCCTTCTACGCATAAATTGCTCTCGCCAGGTTTCGTGACGGGAGCTGTAAAGAAATGAACTATAATTACATTCTTCAAAATATTTTATACGTTCTTTGTGAAGGAATCCTATCCTTTACTTGCATTACAGGGGGAGGTAAAAGTTTTAAATATATTGCAACATTCCTCATTTCATGAAAATGTAAATTATTCCCAAACAAACAAATTTTAAATTATCATTAATGCTTCTTCCCACAACTTGCATTGACAATCCATCACTGCCCACTATAAGGATATGTTACAACGGTACATAGTTTTTACCAGAAAAGGTTGTTTTCAGAAAATATTTTATTGAAATAATAATTGACATTTGTAATATGTATTTATATCTTAATCTAGCTCCTGCTTGAACATTTCTTGACAGTACATCTTATTTCTTACACACATCATAAATTTTGTATAGTGGTAATTATGAGAGCTCGAGTATGACTCATTGCTTAAAAGCATATGAATGAAATAATAGGAAACGTATGTTGCATAGTTCTTTTTAATACATTGAACTCTATACTAACTGGAACGGACGCAAGGCTTGCAAACATATAGACACGGTTGAGTCAGGGGCAAGAGAAAAGGACAGACTGTTTGGTAGCATCTCTAACTTTCTTTTACTAATGTTGTCAAATGTGGTCGTATCTTATTGAATTAATCGGTTTAAATCATTTAAATCTTGATTTTAAGCAGCTCAAGTTCATAATTTTACATTGTGAAGTGTTCAAATTATATAAATCATAATGGTAATTTATTGTCCGGCATTTGGGTGTTAAAGTGTAATCGATAAAAGAAATGTTCACTTTCTTAGGTTAGAACTCTAAAACTACTGGATTAAAAATTCATCTTTCTCAAAGGATTCGTGCTCAATTATTGTAATTTCATTCATACATGTAATTTACGTATAAAATTATAACCTTGAATACATGTAAAATTTGCCTGGCCTAGGAAATATTGTACAAACTAATACTTAAGTAAAAGTTACAGTTACAAGGAAAAGTGGTTTGGTACCGGCATCATATGTTGTGTAATTGTGTTTAAAATGAAACTGAAGGCCTAAAAATTGCAAACCTTAAATAGGTACCTCTTAAAAATGCGGAAGTTCGTGAGTGTGAGAGTAACGTGCGGTTACTTTTAGCCCCGCATCCAACTGTACAATAAGTACCCAAGTGAAGACTTGCATGAAGTGCAAAAGTGCAATTAATCAAGGAAATTGTAGTAAGAATGCTTCCGAAAAAATTCACGGATGGTCATTGTCAATATTTAGTACTTACACTATGTGAATTTAAAATAAGCAACTTATTATCAACTTTAACACTATGAACTCCAGGGGTAGTTTTATTACAATAATATGAAGTAATTCTACTAATTTTATAACAAATCTAAAATTAAAATACCTTAAGTAAATACTTAAATAGCAAATTTAACATGCGATAAGCTATCTTAAGTGAGACTTCTGGATTTTTAGTTGCTTTAAAGTTTATGGCTGGTCATTACAAGTGGTTTTAAATTATTGCTACATTTACTCCTTGATATTATCTAATAGAAAAAATACATCATTTCGAAATATGTTCTATTTTTCTATTAATAAGAATAAATATCGTTACTTTCAAAACATTCTTTAATGGGTTTATGTATGCCAAACAAAGACGGTGATACAACCACGTTGCAGGTTGCATACTCTAAAAAATGTCTCATCTGTTTTAACGTTGCGTCCTTTCCAGTTAGTATAGAGTTCAATGTTTTAATAAAATAACATAACCTATAATATTAATCGTGACATTCATGCTTAAAATACGCCGTGACTGGAGGCACGCTAACGTGCCTGTAAATGGATACGTTAGAGGCACGTAAAACGTCATTATTATGTGTGACGTCATAAATGAACGTGTCGGCATAACTTAAGGCATAACTGTTGAATGCAGGCACGTTAACTTTACGCTTGTATTACATAAGATGGTGTTCACAAAACACACACAAATGGTGTTGTACTGATTAAGAACTAAAGAAGTATAAGGTATAAAAAATTCTAAACAACACCTTTCTTTCAAACAATACTTGTAATAAAAAATAATAACAGCTTTTTTTAAACAAAAAAATTCTTACATAAATATGAGGTTTTAGTGTTTCATTATCAAAACTCTCAAATTTAGGAACTTTGAAACTTAACAATACAAGGAACATTTGGATGCATTACAGGAAGAAATAATTTTTTTGTTTATGTGATGGCCATAAACATGTTTAAATTATATAATACCTACACATTATCAATGATTTGATTATGTACCTATAAATGCAATTACTGCTTCAGGCTTCGGGGCAGTGTCCTACCGTGAAATGGGAATTTAACATTCCATCTTATAAATTGGATGGGTCCATAATGCCTTGTAGGGAAGTTCCAAATGGGGTTGTAACCAAATTAATTAAATAATTCACCAAACCTTCCCCATGATTAATTTATTGCAAAATTGGATAACAATGGAGTGATGACTAATTGATAAGCGACATGTTTCGATATACTAAGATATCATCTTCAAGCTTAAGTCTAAAATTAGATTAATCTAAGATAATTAAGTGTTACAGAGTAAAACAATCAAGAATACTTACATGAAAGGAATTGCAATTAAAAATGTTAAAAATATTAAAGATGGAGTGAGACGTCTCGGTGAACAAATGAACGAACTCACATTAAAGTGAAAATTAAAGTTGAAATACACAATTTAATCATCATGCTGAAAGGAAGGTTAAATTAGCACGTGTTAAAAGGAATTGGATACTTACAGGGAAATTATTTTAAAGTTGAACTAAATATCAAAGAGTTCGACACAAGTTGCAGGAATAAAGCAACAGCGTTGCACTGAATAAGTAATTACACGATGGCGGCTTTTTGCCTCGTTCCTTAAATCGTGTAATTACTTATTCAGTGCAACGCTGTTGCTTTATTCCTGCAACTTGTGTCGAACTCTTTGATATTTAGTTCAACTTTAAAATAATTTCCCTGTAAGTATCCAATTCCTTTTAACACGTGCTAATTTAACCTTCCTTTCAGCATGATGATTAAATTGTGTATTTCAACTTTAATTTTCACTTTAATGTGAGTTCGTTCATTTGTTCACCGAGACGTCTCACTCCATCTTTAATATTTTTAACATTTTTAATTGCAATTCCTTTCATGTAAGTATTCTTGATTGTTTTACTCTGTAACACTTAATTATCTTAGATTAATCTAATTTTAGACTTAAGCTTGAAGATGATATCTTAGTATATCGAAACATGTCGCTTATCAATTAGTCATCACTCCATTGTTATCCAATTTTGCAATAAATTAATCATGGGGAAGGTTTGGTGAATTATTTAATTAATTTCCATCTTATAGTTTTATTTAACGCTACTTACAAAGCAGAAAAAGATATAAACAGCTTGTGGTTCGTTTAACCCTTATTTATTTGCTTTGGCTTTGAACCATCATAGAGAAATTAATAAAATGCTTTGAACATACAACATAATTATGTTACTCTTTTATTTGTATATGCAAGAAATGGTAAGGGAAGGGCAAAAGGGTAAGGTTAACGACTAAAACGTGCCTGCAAAGTGCAATCTGGATCCACCGGCTCGTTCATTTATGACGTCACGCATAATACCTATGACGTTTTACGTGCCTCTAACGTAACCATTTACCGGCACGTTAGCGTGCCTCCAGTCACGGCGCTTAAAATAGTCAAAATTTGAGGTTCAGGTTATGTTTTGTGTTTGAGTTTGCTACACCTAAAGTGTTTAGTATAATGCACGAAACACGAGTTCAAGCGTAGGTTCGAACAAAATGGGAGTAATTTGAAAACGACTGACGAAGAGAAGACACAGAATAAACGTTGCATAATTTTATTATTACGATACAAAATAAAAGTGTATTACTCATAAAATATACGTCACATCAATAGTACAAGTCAATACGAATTTGGAGTCTGGGTTCTGTATGTCTGATTTTGATTTCTTATGCCTAACTAACCACCCTCAAAATTTGCAATTTCAAAATAGTTTTTTATGGAGAATCCAAAAGTGCAATAAAAAATAGGTGTTCCCATTTAAGTTAAGACTGATCGGACATTGTTATTAACACATTAATTCTAGAAGTTAATATTTACATCAAAATACATTGATTAAGACGCTTCCTTGCTTTTTACCTTTCAAAGTCTGGCATGAGCGAATTTGTCGATTAGAAAATACAGATTACATATTAAATCAATAAAAGTAAGTCATATGTTATGTTATCCGCCTTGTGGGGTTAAAAAAAGTGGCATTAAAGTGAATTTCAATGTAAAAAAGTTGAGAACTATGGAAACCTTTTTCTATTTTAAATTTAAAACTAAAACTGAATAGAAATGAGAAATAGAGTTCATATTGAACATGTATTGCATTACTACTATTCGGACTTTTCGGAAATTGAAGCAAGTTAAGCCGTTTGATAAAAATTTGTCATTGCCATATAGTGGAGCGAAATTCGACCAAAAATGTGTCATTTTTTTTTCTGAGCGTACAACTAAATGAGACCCCCTAGATATTGTAAAGGAAACAATTTCACACATGAAATGGCATATTACGACATTTTTCTGTGGTCGAGGACCTTTTTATTACAAAAAAACATCAAAAATTTGGAATTTCTAAATTCCATGAATCTTTAACTATACACTTTCATATCTCGAAATCCACTCGACCGATTTCCATCATTTTTTTTTGTAATTATTCTACAAAAATGAGCGCCCGCATCAGTGTAAAAATTGTTTACAAAAAGTTTCCCTTAATTTGTTTAAATAAACGCTAAACCTTGAACTGACCATTTTATGTATGCAAATTTTCAGCATGCGGAAAACTTTTTTATTATTAAAAATTTTGGTATACATGCAGCGAGACACATGAAGCCAAAACATCAGAAAAGTTTTTAGAAAAAAAATTTCGTTAATCCGAGCGTTAGTTTTCGAAATACGAATTTTTTATTGTGCTGAGCCGTTTGAACTCGTGCAATCATGTGAACAAGACGGGACGATAATTTAATTCTTACTATACGTGAAGGCGTGTTGTTGATTGCTACTTACTTGACGGATTGTCATAATTTTTTTTTAAATTATTGTACAGAGATGAGCGCCCGCATCAGTGTGAAAATTGTTTACAAAAAGTTTTGCTTAATTTGTTTAAATAAACGCTAAACCTGGAACTTACCATTTATGTATGCAAATTTCCAGCATGCGGCAACCTTTTTTACTGGTAAAAATTTGTTTATACATGCAGCGGGGCACATGAAACCAAAACATCAAAAAAAAATTGTTTGAAAGGAGTTTTCGTTTCGGAGTTATAAATATAATTTCGCCCTACAAATAAACAAATCTACATTAACACAGGTCATAAGTTTCTTACATTTAGCAAATATTTACAACCAGATATAAGACGGAAATGAGACAGTGAGCAATAAGAAAAAAAACGGCAAATAACCAAAAAGGTTCACAAATTACCAAAAAAAATAGCGTCTATTGCCCAATAGAAAGTAGTTGCTTTACAATTAAAAGATTTTCTAAACAAAAATTCAATCTTGCCTATTCACCAATCAGGTTTTCGTAAACTCTATAGTACTCAAACTGCACTGCTTAAGATAGTAAACGATATTTCTTCTGGAATTGATCAAGGTAGCATTACAATTTTAGTGTTACTAGACCTTAGTAAAGCTTTTGATTTAGTTAACATACGTTTACTAATTGCTAAATTACATTCTATCGGACTTGACAATATTGCGTGCGAATGGTTTAAAAGTTATTTATCTGATCGCAGACAAGCGGTAAAACTTGAAAATCAGTTTTCTGTTTATAAGCAAGTAAAATCTGGTGTGCCTCAGGGAAGTATCCTCGGACCACTTTTGTATTCTATATACACGTATGATTTACCGGATACCATCCTAAATTCTTCATATCATATGTATGCAGACGACATACAGATTTATGCTTCATGTAAACCTAATTCAATATCTAAAACTATAGGTTTAGTTAACGATGATCTAACAAGAATTTACTCTTGGTGTGAAGATCATGGGTTACGCATAAACCCGATTAAAACCAACGCTATGTGTTTAGGTAGCAAACATTTACTGTCAAAAGTGGATTTGTCAAATATACGTGTCAAAATAAATGGAACTAATGTAAACTGGTCATCGTCTGTTAAGAACTTGGGTCTCACGATTGATTGTTATCTAAATTTTGAAGAACAAGTTAATAATATTGTTAAACTATCTTATTGTAAACTTAAACTACTTTACAAATTTCGTGATTCCTTAAGCCCACAGACCAAATTAATGTTAATCAAAACATTAATATACCCGTTGATAGATTATGGCATCTGTATCTATTATAAATTTTTAACTCGAGCAAATCAACGCAAGCTTCAGAAGATTCAAAATTCCGGGATCCGATATTGCTTTCGGTTATATTATCGCGATCACATTAGTCCGTATTTGTCTAACATTAAGGAACTGAATATTTATAACAGATCTCAATACCTGCTAGGTATATTAATGTACAAAATAATCCAAAATAAGGAACCATGTTACCTATATTGTGTACTTAGTAAAAGGTCAGATGTACATAATATTAACATTAGAGTGGATAAGTATAACGTCCCAAAGCACTCGACGTTAAAGTTCGAAGGTAGTTTTTCTCATATTGCTCCAAAAATGTTAAACGAATTGGGCAATATGTTATATTTCTCACTTTCCACATTTAAGACTAAACTTAAAGTTAAGTTATTGTTAAGTTTAGAGTAAATTTCTGTTTATGTTTATAGAATTATCTGCATTTTCGTTATATAATGAATATGTAAAATTATGTTGTGTTTAACCTTAGGTGGGTGTGGTAGACCGACGTCAGTCGAACACCCTCCCTTTTGTGTATAATTGTAATTGCACAATAAATATAAATAATAAATAATAATAAATAAATAGATTTATACCAATTATATTTTTTAAACAGGGATATACAGTCGGTACACTTAAAAAATAGTTTCGTTGTCGTCACATTCATCAAGTTGTTGATTTTCACAATATCGACATTTACACTGTTCCCAACATTTTAAGCCTTCTTTTACGCAAGAACATTTTCTGCTGTTACAGTTTTTATCAGCACAATAAATATTTAAACATTCTCGTACTACGTCTGGTACTGGCGACTGATCAGACAAAACGGGACTCCAACATTCATTTTCAAAAACCCATCCAGAACATTCCGTGTTATGTTTGGCTGACGGACTATTGTACCAAATCTTTAGTTGACGAATACATCTAAAAATTTTACCAGTAAAAAAGGTTGCCGCATGCTGGAAATTTGCATACATAAATGGTAAGTTCCAGGTTTAGCGTTTATTTAAACAAATTAAGCAAAACTTTTTGTAAACAATTTTCACACTGATGCGGGCGCTCATCTCTGTACAATAATTTTAAAAAAAAATTATGACAATCCGTCAAGTAAGTAGCAATCAACAACACGCCTTCACGTATAGTAAGAATTAAATTATCGTCCCGTCTTGTTCACATGATTGCACGAGTTCAAACGGCTCAGCACAATAAAAAATTCGTATTTCGAAAACTAACGCTCGGATTAACGAAATTTTTTTTCTAAAAACTTTTCTGATGTTTTGGCTTCATGTGTCTCGCTGCATGTATACCAAAATTTTTAATAATAAAAAAGTTTTCCGCATGCTGAAAATTTGCACACATAAAATGGTCAGTTCAAGGTTTAGCGTTTATTTAAACAAATTAAGGGAAACTTTTTGTAAACAATTTTTACACTGATGCGGGCGCTCATTTTTGTAGAATAATTACAAAAAAAAATGATGGAAATCGGTCGAGTGGATTTCGAGATATGAAAGTGTATAGTTAAAGATTCATGGAATTTAGAAATTCCAAATTTTTGATGTTTTTTTGTAATAAAAAGGTCCTCGACCACAGAAAAATGTCGTAATTTGCCATTTCATGTGTGAAATTGTTTCCTTTACAATATTTAGGGGGTCTCTTTTAGTTGTACGCCGATTTTTTTTTCTCGAGAACGGAACGACTTTTTGCTCGAATTTCGCTCCACTAATAATAATTTCTCTAGCGATTCATATGAATTGAGTTAACATGGTTGAAATTCTGAAAAGACCTCTTGTTGATTATTAGAGTGTAGCTAGTGAATGATTAGAATAACAATTTATAATAATGATGTTTTTTCCCTGCAGCTGGCCAACCAAATTGACATGAATATGCAAAGTGATTTAATGGCTGCGTTTGAAGGATCATTATAAACTTTCAAGAGTTTTGTTAGTGATTGTATTGAAGTTTGAGTATATTCTAATTTGCACAATTTACATAAATTAAGATAAAAAGACATCAACATCGTTTTGTGGCTTCCAATTCATGTTGTGCTTTGAAAGTTCAGTATCCACACAATCGCTCAGTTTATCATCTTCAAGCATAGACGTGAATATTTAATTATAGCAGTTCTATCCATCGTATAATAAGTTTGTATATACTATAGATATAATGTTAATATTTGATTATATAGATATTAAATTGTGAAATACTGTACATACAAAATGGGTAGTGATTAGATTTTTAACACACCGCAGCATTTTAATAGCAAATGCTTGTTTACTAACATTTCTGCAACAATATCATTAATTCATTTGTCATTTTCCACGAACATTTTTCCTGTATATATTTGTATCAATAAGTAATTATTGAGTAATAAATGCCCATTGCAATTGTTTGTGAACCTTCATTTGCTATTTTCGTGCTGTTTGCTGTCCCATCGATGGCTTAAAAATAAATGTTACAAGTAATAAATTTTGTAGAAATTTGTGTTTACCATGTTTTTAATTTAATTATGAAAAATAAAAAAATGAATTTATTTTATAAAATATAATGCGTAGCATTATTATTTAGGATATTTTTGAAAACTGTAAAACTTATTAGGGCAAAAAATTCCAGTTTAAATAATTTTACTAGAACAGCCAACTATATTCAAGTGTTTAAAAATGTAACATCTGGAATTGTTTTCAGAATAATAGTAAGCATATAGTTAGTTATTATTACGGAAAATTTACCGCTAACATTATGGAACATAAATAGTGTTTATTTGATTTTTGTTTCCTTTTAAAACCAAATTAGGTTTAGTAATTTTTACACTTGATTTATAACTGGCTGGATATATTTCCGTTGTGTTTATTATTTCTATTTTGTTACAACTGTTGATATAACGAATTGTTTTAATTACAATCATTTATTCCATTTTACTAACAATTGAAATTTCACAAAATTTCATGGATGCAACAGAGTTACATATACAATGTAGTATGTATCCTATAAAATTGTAAAAATTTATTGTCATGTGTGATCTTGTTTATTATTTTAGATGAACAGACTCTTATCGAGCTATGCAATTAAAATTAGGGTCTGCTAATTCAAATATAAAGGAATGTAAGAATATAATTGCTGAAAAAATATTAAATTCCACTACCAAAAAAGCTTTTTGCCTCTACTTTATCTACATTGTAAATGTTTTACACAAACACTTATTGTAATTCATGTACAATCACAATTCTGTTTTGCGTTTTTACAATTAAGATTATTTTTTAAGAATGTTGTTTCCATTTGTTAAAACTGTGATTAGTGTACCATTTGAATCAGACATTAAAAATTGGGCAAGATTTGCATATGTAGTGCATTTGTTTATATTCATTTTATGTTTGGTATGCGTAGATATTTATTTCTAGAGAATTGATAAAAAAACTTAGGTTATATTCGGAATTACAAACTGAATACTGTATTGTAAATTGACATCTTTTTTACACCTGGTAGTTATTTTCTTGATCAGTCTTGGTATCTTCATTTTTCTCGTCTTGATAGAAATTATAAAATATCCATATTTAGTTTTTTTTTCTTTGAAGTTATTGTAATTTGTATCAAATAATTTATACGTATAATGTATGGCTGTTATATATTTTTTCATTATTTTTAATTAATTAAGTAAATAACAATGTTTAGAAATAAAACTTCTGCAAACTAATTGACATTTAATTATATCATTTATGCACTATGAAGAAACTATAATCACCCACGTTTTTTTTTTCTGGTTACATACAATCAATTTTGTTATTTGTTTATAAATATGTATATGTAAATATTGAAATAAACCTTAATGTTTTTATTAATTCGTGGTTTTGATTTTTGTGTCATTTGAAACATAAAATATTTACAATGGAAAAACCATTCAAAGTTATTTTTCTAGAAGTGTTGCGCTCTCTTCTGCTTACACAGACTGTTTAACGAAAAGCGCCCATGAGTATAGTGACTTCAGTTGTGTTATAACTTTAAAAAACCATATACAGGGTGGTCAGAACTTCACTCATCGACGGGTAAGGGTAGTATTGGGGACGTTGCTCTAACGAAATAAATGCAAAAAAAATCTAGTAAAAGTCGTACCGTTTCTGAGTTATCCGCAGATGAAGTTAGCCAATAAGAACGCTGCGCGGGCGAATTCAAACAGCCATCCACAGGCAGTGTTGCCATGCCTAGTCGAGGTATGGATCCGCCAAAGTAAGCGAAATGAAAAACTCTTCGGAACCGGGGATCTAACCCGCAACCTTCAGATTGAGAGTTTCGCGTCTTACCGTCTACGCTGCCGAAGCACTACAATTCATAAACAAAATATTAAGTTATTTGTGCTACAATTCCTTTGATTTTAGAAGCCACTAGGGTGGACTATTTGTTAGTAATCATAATTAATCGGTAATTCACGACATTTTTCGGGAAATCGGTGGTGGGACCAAAGGAATTTTTTATGGGGATTGGTTTTGAATTAGTTGATAATGCTTGCTAGATTAATCTTTAATTTTTGTACAGGTACAAAAAAAAAACACCACCGACTTCCCGAAAAATGTTGCTTAGAAACGTTTAGGAATGAGCCACAGCCATTGACTATTTACATTTCCGCTTTGGCTCCACGAATTTCTGAAGCAAACCGATCATCCTTCTTTAAGAACTCGCCCAACATAAAAACGTCTACTCGAGGAAGGGTATTCGACTTCGCTTTTAAATAAGTTCCATTTACCATCGTAAAAATCACTTTCGCAACGGCATATTAAATCAAGCTAGCCGACTGACAGCAAACGATACCAGCATGTGACGTCACTATATCTGTTTCAAACTGATTTAGCGCAAACGCTCATGTTTGAACACTTTAATTCTTTTTTTCTCGAAAATGGTTCGGGTTATTTAACTTTTTTGAACTACTACAGTTTACACACACGACTCTAAAGCGGAATCTGATATTTATTTTGAAATTTATTTTTATGAACTCACCCAATTGTAGTGCTTCGACAGCGTACACGGTAAGACGCGAAACTCTCAATCTGAACGTTGCGGGTTAGATCCCCGCTTCCGAAGAGAGTTTTTCTTTTCGCTTTCTTTGGCGGATGCATGCCTCGAGTACGCTTGGCAACATCGCCTGTGGATGGCTGTTTGAATTCGCCCGCGCAGCGCTCTTATTGGCTAACTTCATCTGCGGATAACTCAGAAACGGTACGACTTTTACTAGATTTTTTTTGCGTTTATTTCATTAGAGCAACGTCCCCAATACTACCCTTACCCGTCGATGAGTGAATTTCTGACCACCCTGTATATTATTAAATAGGACGGTTTTGGCTACAACTTGAATTTGAATTATTTTTGACACGCGGTCATTTGTTTGTTGTGACGTTTTTAAATTTCACGATATAGGTACTTTTTTTTGTTGTAAAGAATTTTACGTAGTTTTCATTTATTTAAACATTTATTGCGGTCATTTTATGAAAACGCAAGAAACTAATTCGATCTAGCAGGCCATTACATCAACACATAGAAACAAAATTATTACACATAAACTTAGTGAATTTTAAACGACTATTAGTATTTGTTCTTAAGTATACTGCAGCGATAAAATTACAGAATTAAAGAAATTGCTCGAACTGTGAGCCATTGTTGTATAGCTGACACCGTTTTATTGCGGTGTTCACTACTCGCATTAGTACATTTCCGGGAATATCTATGGTAGCACGTCGAATTAGGTTTTTTAGTTCATCTACAGTTGCTGGAAATGTTATAAAGACTATCTTTTAATTCACTCCACAAAAAAAGTCAAGTGGCCTTAAATACGGGAAACGAGGGGGCCATTTAGTTGGACCATTGGTACCTAACCAGTTTTGTCCAAACATTGTGTTTTTCTGGTAATGTTAGCGTTATTAGTCCGGGAGCCGCCCATTTGTTTTACAATCAATTAGTATACTTTTTATACTTGGTGAGCGGCTTTATTTTAACGAGACGCCAAACATTTTCCTCTGCGAAAATTTTCGCAAATGAGTCCTACGGGGTGCGCAGGGGTAAAACATGTTGATGTAGTGATTACAAAAAATTGAAACATCATACTTTTTTAGCTGTTAAGTTTTTTTGTAAGTAATTCAAAATAACATTTGTCCTACAACAAAAGCGAGTCCATCAAGAGTGTCCCCATCTCAGATACATATAGATATTACTACATTAACCCGTTCACTGCCCACAACGCGCCTAGCGCGTTGATGTCTCCCGTCGTTGTATGCCCGGACCGCGCGAGGCGCGTTCACGCTATGATATGTTTCAATGTTAAACGAAAAGGTGGCACAGAGTAATGTCCCAAATAATTAAGGGGCAGTGAAAGTGTTAACAAAAATAATGAATATCAAGCTGATATTTTTTCTGTAGCTTAGTAAATATTTGCATAATTAAATGCTCATTTTGTCCTACAAATTAATTAGACCGTTTTCCCATAATACTCATCAATTTTTTGTTATTTCCAAATCAACTTGTTTTTCCCCTGTGCACCCCCGTAGGACCAATTTGCGAACATTTTCGCAGGAAAAAGTTTGGCGTCTCGTTAAAATAAAGCCGCTCACGAAGTATAAAAAGTATACTAATTGATTGCAAAAAAGGCGGCGGGCTCCCGGACTATATGGGTAAGAGCACCTTCTTGTTGAAAATACATATTCTGCCTCACAATCAGTGAGTTCATCAAGAAATGTGGCTAAATCATTATCCAATAGGTTTTCATTTATGCTGTTTTCTACTTATACCTTAATTAGACCACTGAGGTTTGGTAATTCTTTATATATATTATATACTCTTTGATTCTATGATACCAAAGACAGAAAATAAGATAATATTTCATGTCGAAGATTTAAAATCAATTTGGGTATCGTTAGATATTAGTTACAGAAGTTTGCATACTACAAAAATGTAGGACCATTTAGATGGATTAATTGCTACTGATAGGTGAGAATGTGAAATAATTCCATCAGAGAAATTATGTGAACAATATCGTTGCTGCATTAACAAACAAAGAGTCGAGGATATTTAATACATACATACAAAGATACAAACACTAATTTATTATTTTATTTATTCAACTTTGTAAATTGCTATCTTCTTGATAATTTTCGGTCCTTGCAAATGGTTCTCATTCCTTTCAACCTCTTCCCGTTTTACAAGCTAAAAATAATAACAAAATAAATATACTAAATGAATAATGTAACCTTCCAACCTTCTAAATCAAATATCCCTATAATTCTCTCCTGCGGTCATACTTCTTGTCTCAACTTCAATTCTGTCTGGTTTTTCCTTCGTAGTACCAATATTTAAATTTCTAAATAATCTTCCCCACATAATATGGATCCTTTCTTCATCTTCCCTCCAGCCCTCCAGAATATGTTGTCTCTCTTCTCATTACTACATTGATACCTCTCAATTATCCTCTTCTTCTTGATCACCCAGTCCGTGGACTCGATGATTGAATCAACAATATTATAGCCCCTATAGTTAAGGGGCTATAAATAATATTGAACGTGTACGCCCCCTATTAAAGATATGTATATCAATAACTTTACCAATTTATTAATTTAACACACATTGTACTTAACAAAATGCTACCATCATGTGCTATATCATTTCAAGAATATCTAATAATCATCTTATAGGGCGGTTTACACAATGTAGGTATCTCAGCAAGCGCTGATTGCACAATACATGACACATTCCGAATTTTGAACAGAATAGAACTAACTTATCAAATTTCGACAACAATCCAGTTTGTTTAGATAGGGTAGATAAGTTGTTTGATCTCTATTACTATTTCGATTTGTGGATAACATCAGAGGAGCTTGGAACATGTAGAAAAATGGATAGTCCTTAGAGGTGTAGCACCATATAAATCGGCATATCGAGTAACCTACAAATATACAAATTTACCATATGTCAACAGTCATTAGATAGCAAAAGGGACCTGTGAAGAGAAAATGGTTTGCCCTGATCCACACGTCCACACCACCATACGATGTCTCGATTTGATCGGTGACATCCCTAATGGCAGACGTAATTAGCAAAGTGTCTGGTTTCTCTGTAGTACCACTATCTAAATTTCTACATAATAGTTAGTGTTTTTTAATGCTTTCAATAGTGACATGTTCACTTACTTAAACATGTCCACCAATTCCATTTCGAGACGTTGCTATTCGGCAAATAATTGGCAGTTATCTGTCCATATATGTTGCTCTTTTAGCGATTCTCAGATAATTAAAACCGTCCGCCAGTTGTTGGCCATTAAAATATCTCCAAATATGTGGCCACCCACATACAGAATATCTTCCTTTTCCACCAATAAGCTCGATAAAGACATAGCAAGAACCTCCTGAATAAAGATAATCTTTTAGGAAAGGTCCAGTATGTATTTCTATTTTTAAAAGGCCAGTATTTGGGTCTACTTGTCGCAAAATTGAACCTTCACCAAAAAACAGGAGTTTCCTAGCATCGATAATAATGATCTCAAAGTAATTCCCAACTCCTGTGAAGATCTTCAGGCTGAAATTAAAATTGTAACGCATAATCAAATATAAAAAAATAACATACTCGTGGTCCATATGGAAAATCAAATAAATAAGTACGTGTTGTACATTCAGCAGTAACGTAGTAGATTTTAAGCTTAATGAATCTGATTTTAATAAATAAATATGAAATTTTTTAACAATAACTTTTAATACAAAACACAATTCCTTCACATGAAAAATATCTCAATCAACAACCTTCTTATTTTTCTTTTCAACATATATGATTATTTTAAATTAAATAATTATCTAGTAGCTTTCTTCTCTTGCCTTGCAAACTACTCACACAAACTTAAATGTTCGCGCCAACAGTACGTCATTATATGTTCACTGTAAAGGTCGCTGTTTGTTAATAGAAAAGTTTGGCTCCACTCTGTTGTAATTGTAATTGTAAAACGAAACGTCAGATTCCAATTTGCTGTATGTCATGTTAAAGAACGTTAAAAAGTACCTGTAGAAGGTTCTTTTACTTTTTATTTAACATCAACGACAAAGTAACAATTTGTCAAAAACGAAATCCTGAAAATTCGCTTTTTGTCACATAACTTCGGAACGGTTCGGAATTTGGTCAGTTTAAAAATTTCATTTTACTAAACTCAAAATTCCCAACTTTTCTCCTATTTAACAGAAACTCTATCTCTTACCGTTTCCGAAATCCTCATAGTGGCCCTCCTTATCTTGGACACAGTGTATATTCCGATTTTTCGAATTTGCTTACTGTTATATAGTTGCAGTTGGCAAAGAAAACAGTAGAATTATTAGTAAAAAATTAAATGAGCACTGTCAATTATGAAGTTACGATTTTCTTACATTAAATTATTTGTGAATTAGTGTATTCGTTATTTATATAAATACCCACGACATAACACTTACTTTTCTGTCCTAAATTACACATCCAGTGGATCGTTCCAATAGTACAAAGAATGTCTGTCAACCTCAACCTTGTGGTGAAAAACGTCATACATTTTGTAACGTGCATTGGAAAACTCGTTGAAAATACTGTGAGGAGGTGAGGAGAAAAAGGTTTGGCGTGATCCCCACCTAAACATGCTTCCCATTACGCCATACGATGTCTCGATTTGATTGGTGACATTCCTAATGGAGGACGTAATCAACAAAGTGTCTGGTTTTTCCTTCGTGGTACCAAATATTTAAATTTCTACATAATAGTTGTGTGAGAAAAAAAGAGATCTGGAACGAGAAAAAGGTTTGGCGTGATCCACACCTTAACATGCTTCCCATTACGCCGTACGATGTCTCGATTTGATTGGTGACATTCCTAATGGAGGACGTAATCAACAAAGTGTCTGGTTTTTCCTTCGTGGTACCAATATTTAAATTTCTACATAATAGTGGTGTGAGAAAGAGATCAGCGACGAGAAAAAGGTTTGGCGTGATCCACACCTTAACATGCTTCCCATTACGCCGTACGATGTCTCGGTTTGATTGGTGACATTCCTAATGGAGGACGTAATCAACAAAGTGTCTGGTTTTTCCTTCGTGGTACCAATATTTAAATTTCTACATAATAGTTGTGTGAGAAAAAAGAGATCTGGGACGAGAAAAAGGTTTGGCGTGATCCACACCTTAACATGCTTCCCATTACGCCGTACGATGTCTCGATTTGATTGGTGACATTCCTAATGGAGGACGTAATCAACAAAGTGTCTGGCTTTTCCTTCGTGGTACCAATATTTAAATTTCTACATAATAGTTGTGTGAGAAAAAAGAGATCTGGGACGAGAAAAAGGTTTGGCGTGATCCACACCTTAACATGCTTCCCATTACGCCGTACGATGTCTCGATTTGATTGGTGAAATTCCTAATGGAGGACGTAATCAACAAAGTGTCTGGTTTTTTCCTTCGTGGTACCAATATTTAAATTTTTACATAATAGTTGTGTGAGAAAAAAGAGATCTGGGACGAGAAAAAGGTTCGGCGTGATCCACACCTTAACATGCTTCCCATTACGCCGTACGATGTCTCGATTTGATTGGTGACATTCCTAATGGAGGACGTAATCAACAAAGTGTCTGGCTTTTCCTTCGTGGTACCAATATTTAAATTTCTACATAATAGTTGTGTGAGAAAAAAGAGATCTGGGACGAGAAAAAGGTTTGGCGTGATCCACACCTTAACATGCTTCCCATTACGCCGTACGATGTCTCGATTTGATTGGTGACATTCCTAATGGAGGACGTAATCAACAAAGTGTCTGGCTTTTCCTTCGTGGTACCAATATTTAAATTTCTACATAATAGTTGTGTGAGAAAAAAGAGATCTGGGACGAGAAAAAGGTTTGGCGTGATCCACACCTTAACATGCTTCCCATTACGCCGTACGATGTCTCGATTTGATTGGTGAAATTCCTAATGGAGGACGTAATCAACAAAGTGTCTGGTTTTTCCTTCGTGGTACCAATATTTAAATTTCTACATAATAGTGGTGTGAGAAAGAGATCAGCGACGAGAAAAAGGTTTGGCGTGATCCACACCTTAACATGCTTCCCATTACGCCGTACGATGTCTCGGTTTGATTGGTGACATTCCTAATGGAGGACGTAATCAACAAAGTGTCTGGTTTTTCCTTCGTGGTACCAATATTTAAATTTCTACATAATAGTTGTGTGAGAAAAAAGAGATCTGGGACGAGAAAAAGGTTCGGCGTGATCCACACCTTAACATGCTTCCCATTACGCCGTACGATGTCTCGATTTGATTGGTGACATTCCTAATGGAGGACGTAATCAACAAAGTGTCTGGCTTTTCCTTCGTGGTACCAATATTTAAATTTCTACATAATAGTTGTGTGAGAAAAAAGAGATCTGGGACGAGAAAAAGGTTTGGCGTGATCCACACCTTAACATGCTTCCCATTACGCCGTACGATGTCTCGATTTGATTGGTGACATTCCTAATGGAGGACGTAATCAACAAAGTGTCTGGCTTTTCCTTCGTGGTACCAATATTTAAATTTCTACATAATAGTTGTGTGAGAAAAAAGAGATCTGGGACGAGAAAAAGGTTTGGCGTGATCCACACCTTAACATGCTTCCCATTACGCCGTACGATGTCTCGATTTGATTGGTGAAATTCCTAATGGAGGACGTAATCAACAAAGTGTCTGGTTTTTCCTTCGTGGTACCAATATTTAAATTTCTACATAATAGTGGTGTGAGAAAGAGATCAGCGACGAGAAAAAGGTTTGGCGTGATCCACACCTTAACATGCTTCCCATTACGCCGTACGATGTCTCGGTTTGATTGGTGACATTCCTAATGGAGGACGTAATCAACAAAGTGTCTGGTTTTTCCTTCGTGGTACCAATATTTAAATTTCTACATAATAGTTGTGTGAGAAAAAAGAGATCTGGGACGAGAAAAAGGTTTGGCGTGATCCACACCTTAACATGCTTCCCATTACGCCGTACGATGTCTCGATTTGATTGGTGACATTCCTAATGGAGGACGTAATCAACACAATGAACTCTAAATAAACTGGAAGGGCGACCGCCGTAGATTTGTGTGAGGCACGGTGCGGAGATAGGCAGCCCGCCGCCTTGTGGAATCTCCATCCTTGTATTCTTTGTCTAGCTCATACTTAGCATGGTTTAAACATGCAGATTCAATTTTTCTTAATTCAATTTGCGGAGCATTTAAAATTGCAACTGGCAACAAAAGCTGTTTAATGCATTTTAACCACCAGGCACCAATGCATTCTGTAGTTACAGACATTTAAACAAAAAAGTAAGCAGGAATTTTATATTTTTGGGTAGAAGTTTTTTATAATACTAGCTACTTAGGTGTTAGAATATGTTTGTCATTTATCAAGTTAAATTTAGCTAAAAAAATAATTCATATTTACAATGCATATTAATATTAATAATAGATATAATTTATTTAATTTACGGCTAAACCATGAACATTATTGTATCTACATACACTACAACTTAAAATTAGGTCTTAATATAACATTTCTTAAAATACGATCATTTAACATGTCAAATTACAGCAGTACCTAATTGCAAAGTTTTAAAAATTATATTGTATCATTGAGTAAAAATGATTGTATCTACTAATTACGGAGTTTTATATTTTTAATATCGTCCAGCACTCAGTTTGGTGTCCTTTGATTGAAAGTGTAAATCGGTAAATAAATCAAATCGACCAAGTTGGTATTTTCAGTACAAAAAGATATTTCAGTGACAATTTAACTAAGTATAAAAATCGCATTAGGCGGAGTGCAATTGTCACTTTTACAGCGATAATTAACCTCATAGTGTTGTAGACCAATCAGACATTAAGAACAGTGTCACATGCACCAATCACAAGTTTTTTTAACTGAAAAGAATGTATGCTACTTTTCTTGCCGCTACCTCATTGTTTTAGCAACCTATATTTAAAAAAATCAAATGTCATTTTGACAAAAGTAAAAAATTTGACGTATTTAACGCTTCATTCAGTTAATTCTCCAACCGAAGATCATTCGTTCTCAACTCTTGTCAGGCAAGATTTTTTTGTATGAGCATTGATTGCTAAAAGGTAATTAAACTCGATCAAATTCTTGGGAAAAAAACCCTCGCGCTTCGCGCTCGGGTCTTTTCGTCAATTTGATCTCGTTTAATTGCCAAGCAACCAGTGCTCATACAAAAAAATCTTTCCGACAATAGTTGAGCACTTATGATCTTACTGTTGACAAATTATAGTGGTTTTTTCGCTTCATTTTCTAATCAATTATCGCAGTATCGGTGCCCGCCGTATAAATACATAGTTTGACATTTGCCAATAAATTGATTGTATGATGATTGTGTTATTTTAAGAATGAGTCCATTTGGTAAAGTTTTGTTTTGTTTGTTTGGTTACTTTAGTCACAGTATAAATATACTGTGCTTTAGTTTCAATTCGTGGACAACCTTAATAGTTGAGAAAAATTATTTTTTTATATTTTCTTAAATGATTTCGTGCGATTTTCTTATCGAATATCCCTCTGCATCGATTCATATCCTGTAAATTTTATTTTGGTGCCATAGATGCACTCAAAAAAACGTTTATACATTTCTAATCAATAACAAATAACAAAAACAATTAACACAACGAAAGTTAATCACTTAACCATGCGGTTGTAACAAGGATGCTTATACCACAAAATCTGACTATCTCATTCTACTGCCCCTGACACACGAAGTACCGTATTCAAGGTTTACAGCTTCCCTTCCAGTTTATTTAGAGTTCATTGAATCAACAAAGTGTCTGGCTTTTCCTTCGTGGTACCAATATTTAAATTTCTACATAATAGTTGTGTGAGAAAAAAGAGATCTGGGACGAGAAAAAGGTTTGGCGTGATCCACACCTTAACATGCTTCCCATTACGCCGTACGATGTCTCGATTTGATTGGTGAAATTCCTAATGGAGGACGTAATCAACAAAATGTCTGGTTTTTTCCTTCGTGGTACCAATATTTAAATTTTTACATAATAGTTGTGTGAGAAAAAAGAGATCTGGGACGAGAAAAAGGTTCGGCGTGATCCACACCTTAACATGCTTCCCATTACGCCGTACGATGTCTCGATTTGATTGGTGACATTCCTAATGGAGGACGTAATCAACAAAGTGTCTGGCTTTTCCTTCGTGGTACCAATATTTAAATTTCTACATAATAGTTGTGTGAGAAAAAAGAGATCTGGGACGAGAAAAAGGTTTGGCGTGATCCACACCTTAACATGCTTCCCATTACGCCGTACGATGTCTCGATTTGATTGGTGAAATTCCTAATGGAGGACGTAATCAACAAAGTGTCTGGTTTTTTCCTTCGTGGTACCAATATTTAAATTTTTACATAATAGTTGTGTGAGAAAAAAGAGATCTGGGACGAGAAAAAGGTTCGGCGTGATCCACACCTTAACATGCTTCCCATTACGCCGTACGATGTCTCGATTTGATTGGTGACATTCCTAATGGAGGACGTAATCAACAAAGTGTCTGGCTTTTCCTTCGTGGTACCAATATTTAAATTTCTACATAATAGTTGTGTGAGAAAAAAGAGATCTGGGACGAGAAAAAGGTTTGGCGTGATCCACACCTTAACATGCTTCCCATTACGCCGTACGATGTCTCGATTTGATTGGTGACATTCCTAATGGAGGACGTAATCAACAAAGTGTCTGGCTTTTCCTTCGTGGTACCAATATTTAAATTTCTACATAATAGTTGTGTGAGAAAAAAGAGATCTGGGACGAGAAAAAGGTTTGGCGTGATCCACACCTTAACATGCTTCCCATTACGCCGTACGATGTCTCGATTTGATTGGTGACATTCCTAATGGAGGACGTAATCAACAAAGTGTCTGGCTTTTCCTTCGTGGTACCAATATTTAAATTTCTACATAATAGTTGTGTGAGAAAAAAGAGATCTGGGACGAGAAAAAGGTTTGGCGTGATCCACACCTTAACATGCTTCCCATTACGCCGTACGATGTCTCGATTTGATTGGTGACATTCCTAATGGAGGACGTAATCAACAAAGTGTCTGGCTTTTCCTTCGTGGTACCAATATTTAAATTTCTACATAATAGTTGTGTGAGAAAAAAGAGATCTGAGACGAGAAAAAGGTTTGGCGTCATCCCCACCTAAACATGCTTCCCATTACGCCGTACGATGTCTCGATTTGATTGGTGACATTCCTAATGGAGGACGTAATCAACAAAGTGTCTGGTTTTTTCCTTCGTGGTACCAATATTTAAATTTTTACATAATAGTTGTGTGAGAAAAAAGAGATCTGGGACGAGAAAAAGGTTCGGCGTGATCCACACCTTAACATGCTTCCCATTACGCCGTACGATGTCTCGATTTGATTGGTGACATTCCTAATGGAGGACGTAATCAACAAAGTGTCTGGTTTTTCCTTCGTGGTACCACTATTTAAATTTCTACATAATAGTTGTGTAAGAAAAAAGAGATCTGAGACGAGAAAAAGGTTTGGCGTCATCCCCACCTAAACATGCTTCCCATTACGCCGTACGATGTCTCGATTTGATTGGTGACATTCCTAATGGAGGACGTAATCAACAAAGTGTCTGGTTTTTCCTTCGTGGTACCACTATTTAAATATCTACATAATAGTTGTGTGAGAAAAAAGAGATCTGAGACGAGAAAAAGGTTTGGCGTCATCCCCACCTAAACATGCTTCCCATTACGCCGTACGATGTCTCGATTTGATTGGTGACATTCCTAATGGAGGACGTAATCAACAAAGTGTCTGGTTTTTCCTTCGTGGTACCACTATTTAAATTTCTACATAATAGTTGTGTGAGAAAAAAGAGATCTGAGACGAGAAAAAGGTTTGGCGTCATCCCCACCTAAACATGCTTCCCATTACGCCGTACGATGTCTCGATTTGATTGGTGACATTCCTAATGGAGGACGTAATCAACAAAGTGTCTGGTTTTTTCCTTCGTGGTACCAATATTTAAATTTTTACATAATAGTTGTGTGAGAAAAAAGAGATCTGGGACGAGAAAAAGGTTCGGCGTGATCCACACCTTAACATGCTTCCCATTACGCCGTACGATGTCTCGATTTGATTGGTGACATTCCTAATGGAGGACGTAATCAACAAAGTGTCTGGCTTTTCCTTCGTGGTACCAATATTTAAATTTCTACATAATAGTTGTGTGAGAAAAAAGAGATCTGGGACGAGAAAAAGGTTTGGCGTGATCCACACCTTAACATGCTTCCCATTACGCCGTACGATGTCTCGATTTGATTGGTGAAATTCCTAATGGAGGACGTAATCAACAAAGTGTCTGGTTTTTCCTTCGTGGTACCACTATTTAAATTTCTACATAATAGTTGTGTGAGAAAAAAGAGATCTGGGACGAGAAAAAGGTTCGGCGTGATCCACACCTTAACATGCTTCCCATTACGCCGTACGATGTCTCGATTTGATTGGTGACATTCCTAATGGAGGACGTAATCAACAAAGTGTCTGGTTTTTTCCTTCGTGGTACCAATATTTAAATTTTTACATAATAGTTGTGTGAGAAAAAAGAGATCTGGGACGAGAAAAAGGTTCGGCGTGATCCACACCTTAACATGCTTCCCATTACGCCGTACGATGTCTCGATTTGATTGGTGACATTCCTAATGGAGGACGTAATCAACAAAGTGTCTGGTTTTTCCTTCGTGGTACCACTATTTAAATTTCTACATAATAGTTGTGTAAGAAAAAAGAGATCTGAGACGAGAAAAAGGTTTGGCGTCATCCCCACCTAAACATGCTTCCCATTACGCCGTACGATGTCTCGATTTGATTGGTGACATTCCTAATGGAGGACGTAATCAACAAAGTGTCTGGTTTTTCCTTCGTGGTACCACTATTTAAATATCTACATAATAGTTGTGTGAGAAAAAAGAGATCTGAGACGAGAAAAAGGTTTGGCGTCATCCCCACCTAAACATGCTTCCCATTACGCCGTACGATGTCTCGATTTGATTGGTGACATTCCTAATGGAGGACGTAATCAACAAAGTGTCTGGTTTTTCCTTCGTGGTACCACTATTTAAATTTCTACATAATAGTTGTGTGAGAAAAAAGAGATCTGAGACGAGAAAAAGGTTTGGCGTCATCCCCACCTAAACATGCTTCCCATTACGCCGTACGATGTCTCGATTTGATTGGTGACATTCCTAATGGAGGACGTAATCAACAAAGTGTCTGGTTTTTTCCTTCGTGGTACCAATATTTAAATTTTTACATAATAGTTGTGTGAGAAAAAAGAGATCTGGGACGAGAAAAAGGTTCGGCGTGATCCACACCTTAACATGCTTCCCATTACGCCGTACGATGTCTCGATTTGATTGGTGACATTCCTAATGGAGGACGTAATCAACAAAGTGTCTGGCTTTTCCTTCGTGGTACCAATATTTAAATTTCTACATAATAGTTGTGTGAGAAAAAAGAGATCTGGGACGAGAAAAAGGTTTGGCGTGATCCACACCTTAACATGCTTCCCATTACGCCGTACGATGTCTCGATTTGATTGGTGAAATTCCTAATGGAGGACGTAATCAACAAAGTGTCTGGTTTTTCCTTCGTGGTACCACTATTTAAATTTCTACATAATAGTTGTGTGAGAAAAAAGAGATCTGAGACGAGAAAAAGGTTTGGCGTCATCCCCACCTAAACATGCTTCCCATTACGCCGTACGATGTCTCGATTTGATTGGTGACATTCCTAATGGAGGACGTAATCAACAAAGTGTCTGGTTTTTCCTTCGTGGTACCACTATTTAAATATCTACATAATAGTTGTGTGAGAAAAAAGAGATCTGAGACGAGAAAAAGGTTTGGCGTCATCCCCACCTAAACATGCTTCCCATTACGCCGTACGATGTCTCGATTTGATTGGTGACATTCCTAATGGAGGACGTAATCAACAAAGTGTCTGGTTTTTCCTTCGTGGTACCACTATTTAAATATCTACATAATAGTTGTGTAAGAAAAAAGAGATCTGAGACGAGAAAAAGGTTTGGCGTCATCCCCACCTAAACATGCTTCCCATTACGCCGTACGATGTCTCGATTTGATTGGTGACATTCCTAATGGAGGACGTAATCAACAAAGTGTCTGGTTTTTCCTTCGTGGTACCACTATTTAAATATCTACATAATAGTTGTGTGAGAAAAAAGAGATCTGAGACGAGAAAAAGGTTTGGCGTCATCCCCACCTAAACATGCTTCCCATTACGCCGTACGATGTCTCGATTTGATTGGTGACATTCCTAATGGAGGACGTAATCAACAAAGTGTCTGGTTTTTCCTTCGTGGTACCACTATTTAAATTTCTACATAATAGTTGTGTGAGAAAAAAGAGATCTGAGACGAGAAAAAGGTTTGGCGTCATCCCCACCTAAACATGCTTCCCATTACGCCGTACGATGTCTCGATTTGATTGGTGACATTCCTAATGGAGGACGTAATCAACAAAGTGTCTGGTTTTTTCCTTCGTGGTACCAATATTTAAATTTTTACATAATAGTTGTGTGAGAAAAAAGAGATCTGGGACGAGAAAAAGGTTCGGCGTGATCCACACCTTAACATGCTTCCCATTACGCCGTACGATGTCTCGATTTGATTGGTGACATTCCTAATGGAGGACGTAATCAACAAAGTGTCTGGTTTTTCCTTCGTGGTACCACTATTTAAATTTCTACATAATAGTTGTGTAAGAAAAAAGAGATCTGAGACGAGAAAAAGGTTTGGCGTCATCCCCACCTAAACATGCTTCCCATTACGCCGTACGATGTCTCGATTTGATTGGTGACATTCCTAATGGAGGACGTAATCAACAAAGTGTCTGGTTTTTCCTTCGTGGTACCACTATTTAAATATCTACATAATAGTTGTGTGAGAAAAAAGAGATCTGAGACGAGAAAAAGGTTTGGCGTCATCCCCACCTAAACATGCTTCCCATTACGCCGTACGATGTCTCGATTTGATTGGTGACATTCCTAATGGAGGACGTAATCAACAAAGTGTCTGGTTTTTCCTTCGTGGTACCACTATTTAAATATCTACATAATAGTTGTGTGAGAAAAAAGAGATCTGAGACGAGAAAAAGGTTTGGCGTCATCCCCACCTAAACATGCTTCCCATTACGCCGTACGATGTCTCGATTTGATTGGTGACATTCCTAATGGAGGACGTAATCAACAAAGTGTCTGGTTTTTTCCTTCGTGGTACCAATATTTAAATTTTTACATAATAGTTGTGTGAGAAAAAAGAGATCTGGGACGAGAAAAAGGTTCGGCGTGATCCACACCTTAACATGCTTCCCATTACGCCGTACGATGTCTCGATTTGATTGGTGACATTCCTAATGGAGGACGTAATCAACAAAGTGTCTGGTTTTTCCTTCGTGGTACCACTATTTAAATTTCTACATAATAGTTGTGTAAGAAAAAAGAGATCTGAGACGAGAAAAAGGTTTGGCGTCATCCCCACCTAAACATGCTTCCCATTACGCCGTACGATGTCTCGATTTGATTGGTGACATTCCTAATGGAGGACGTAATCAACAAAGTGTCTGGTTTTTCCTTCGTGGTACCACTATTTAAATATCTACATAATAGTTGTGTGAGAAAAAAGAGATCTGAGACGAGAAAAAGGTTTGGCGTCATCCCCACCTAAACATGCTTCCCATTACGCCGTACGATGTCTCGATTTGATTGGTGACATTCCTAATGGAGGACGTAATCAACAAAGTGTCTGGTTTTTCCTTCGTGGTACCACTATTTAAATATCTACATAATAGTTGTGTGAGAAAAAAGAGATCTGAGACGAGAAAAAGGTTTGGCGTCATCCCCACCTAAACATGCTTCCCATTACGCCGTACGATGTCTCGATTTGATTGGTGACATTCCTAATGGAGGACGTAATCAACAAAGTGTCTGGTTTTTTCCTTCGTGGTACCAATATTTAAATTTTTACATAATAGTTGTGTGAGAAAAAAGAGATCTGGGACGAGAAAAAGGTTCGGCGTGATCCACACCTTAACATGCTTCCCATTACGCCGTACGATATCTCGATTTGATTGGTGACATTCCTAATGGAGGACGTAATCAACAAAGTGTCTGGTTTTTCCTTCGTGGTACCACTATTTAAATTTCTACATAATAGTTGTGTAAGAAAAAAGAGATCTGAGACGAGAAAAAGGTTTGGCGTCATCCCCACCTAAACATGCTTCCCATTACGCCGTACGATGTCTCGATTTGATTGGTGACATTTCTAATGGAGGACGTAATCAACAAAGTGTCTGGTTTTTCCTTCGTGGTACCACTATTTAAATATCTACATAATAGTTGTGTGAGAAAAAAGAGATCTGGGACGAGAAAAAGGTTTGGCGTGATCCACACCTTAACATGCTTCCCATTACGCCGTACGATGTCTCGATTTGATTGGTGACATTCCTAATGGAGGACGTAATCAACAAAGTGTCTGGTTTTTCCTTCGTGGTACCACTATTTAAATATCTACATAATAGTTGTGTGAGAAAAAAGAGATCTGGGACGAGAAAAAGGTTCGGCGTGATCCACACCTTAACATGCTTCCCATTACGCCGTACGATGTCTCGATTTGATTGGTGACATTCCTAATGGAGGACGTAATCAACAAAGTGTCTGGTTTTTCCTTCGTGGTACCACTATTTAAATTTCTACATAATAGTTGTGTAAGAAAAAAGAGATCTGAGACGAGAAAAAGGTTTGGCGTCATCCCCACCTAAACATGCTTCCCATTACGCCGTACGATGTCTCGATTTGATTGGTGACATTCCTAATGGAGGACGTAATCAACAAAGTGTCTGGTTTTTTCCTTCGTGGTACCAATATTTAAATTTTTACATAATAGTTGTGTGAGAAAAAAGAGATCTGGGACGAGAAAAAGGTTCGGCGTGATCCACACCTTAACATGCTTCCCATTACGCCGTACGATGTCTCGATTTGATTGGTGACATTCCTAATGGAGGACGTAATCAACAAAGTGTCTGGTTTTTCTTCGTGGTACCACTATTTAAATTTCTACATAATAGTTGTGTGAGTTTTATAATGCTTTCAATAGTGACATGTTCACTTACTTGAATATGTCCCTCAAATCCATTTCCACAGTTTTTCCAGTTCGGTTAATAATTTCTGATTCATTCTAAAAACACGTTGTTCTTGTGCTATTTCGTTGATAGTCAGAAATGTCCGCCAATCGTGGTGTTTTTTTGGCATTAGAACATCCCCATAGATGTGGTCACCCACACTGAGATAAATGTTTATTGCGGTAAATATATATTCACTGCTCTTAAATGAAAAATACATTAAAATATGGGACAATAATACAGTTCATTTATAGTCAACTAGCTGCTTACCCGCAGCTTTGCCCGCGGCCGTGGGAAATTCGTATTTTTCTTATTTCCCGGTATTTCTCGATTTTGCCGAGGGTAAAGTAAAATTTAGTTTGAAAAATTTTATAGCTATTAAAGCCTTATATACAAATTTTCAGCTTTCTAGCTCAATTTCCTGTTAAAAAACTGAAAATTGGGACCTATTCTAAAACCTTTTCCTGAAGACGTAAGGTATGTGTGCCAAATTTGGTGAAGATTGGTCAAACGGTGTCGATTTGTATAAGGGACAAACACACACACACACAAACTTTCTACTTTATATATTAGAAGATAAACAAATCTTTCTGATATTTGTGGTTACTATTTATTTATTAAATTATAAATTATTTGCGGCAAATAAAAACTTTTATTAAAGGCGAATCAGTTATTTACCCGTCTTACATAAATATTACCTATATGCAAATATAGTGGGTGGTATATAGGTAATATGCTGTTTATTAATAGTGAATCTTAAGAAAATCATGGTAAACAGTAACAGTATTAGTTGGAGATTCATACATTATTTGGCATCATTAACCTGTATCTTTGCAATTATTATTTAAATATTAACCATACATTTCGCGTTTAATTACTCTAAATGCGTCTACTATCGTAGTAAAAATGCAAGGCCTCTGCTAAGTGGTCATAACGAAAAAACTGAGGGGTAAAATTTCTTCATTTTTGGGCAGTACATTAGTCATTTACATATGTTTAACATGTGTAAAAATCAAAATGGTAGAAATGTTTAACTTTTATTTTAATTAACAGCAATAAAAACGCTGTAGGTATTTAGTATTTTCCTGGCTGACGGTCAGTTTTAACTTATCATAAAATTGTTATTGTTTCATAAATTGTTACCAAATTTACAAATGTTGTAGCACACATACTTCTGAAAAGTCGACAGCCAATAAATATTGCTTATTCATATAATTAACTGGTTTTATAAGCCCTAACCGAAAATGTGCTATTTTGCAATATATGGAAACTAAAGAAAAAATTCCTGTTTTAAATGCTAAATTTGTATTACTCAAATCGAGCTGCATTATTCCTTTATTGAAAACAAAATTTGTTTTCTTGTAATTCAAAGTAAATGTTATAATTATCGCGAAAGAAAGACGCACATATTCCCGCGAGAGGTAATCTACCACATCGTAAATCGTGAGCGGCAAACCACAACAATATGATTATTCTTTAGCATTGTACAAAACCAGGCGCTTCATAGCAATAGCGTACGACACCATCTTCCATCCCGTACTGCACTTCGCCGTGCGAACCAATGCATCCATCCTTTTTTCCAAATTTGTTTTAAATAAAACATGTATACATGGTATTATTTTTGTGAATCGTGTTAAGACCACAATATAATTGCTTTAACCTTGTTATGTTACTGTCAATATTATTAATATCGAACGTTCAGGTACCGAGTTACACAAGATGTTGTTTTTATCATTATAGTTTTAAGACTAATAAATCAATTGGCCTCAAAAGCATCTCAAACCGACAAAAAAGTATACATTTGTCAAATATATAAGTATCTACCACTCAGTTTCAATAATATAGCTGTAATTAATTTTTAAAGTCGAGCGCTTGTGCGATTTCAGTCATAATTGGCGCTTTTCGCACATACATTTAATACAGAAATTATACGATGTGTTGCAAAAATCTAAAACTGTACACCTTTTTGTAAGAATAAATGATCTTTTAAATGCACTTTATTTCATTAAATTATGATGGTTAATTACTGAGATACAAGTTTCTAGTCAGAGGCCTTGCATTATTACTCCGATAGTAGTTACTATAATTAATATGCGACTAAATAACTGCAAATGGTAAAAGAAGTTTATGATAGGTAACTATTTATTACTTCCAGATATCTGCGACATTTGCGATGATTAGCATTGCTTAGGTACTATCATTAATATTAGTGTTTATTAAGAGGCCTGGGCATCGATTCACTGCATATGAAATATAATGTTAACGCGAGCCGTTCTGGAGAGTTTATTTGATAAGATATTTTAGCAATTCAAAAAGTACATTAACCTACAAGAACTTCACTTGAAATTCTTCGGAACAAAATTTGACAAAAACTTTATATTTGTTGAAAAAACTGCCCTAAACTATACCAAAAATCACGTTGTTACATTACGATGGTTTAAAGAGTATTTACGATGCTTTTCAAAAATCTATTCCAAAGGATTTGTAGTACATATACACCTGAACCTTCATTTTAAAATTTAGCTTTTTATACTAAAAAATAACCGCTGTAGAAGGGCTCCAGGATTTCGTTGTATAGTACACCAGAGTCAGTAGATTAATAGAGTACCGCAACCTCGGCCATTTTTAGTCCTTTCCGGGCTTCACTCACTACACGCTCAGTAAAGTAGATGATGTTTTGACTAAATTTTTCGGAATATAATAAAAAAAATACACTTAACGGCACAACAACACGGCATTTTATTAAAAATTACGCACTTCGTAAGTATATTTTATGTATATGGACTAAAAATGGCCGCCAAGGCGGCATTTGTCGCGTCAAAGGCTTGCGGTACTCTATTAATCTACTGACTCTGTAGTACACTACAGTGACTTTATTACAAACAGTGACGACAAGCGGCGATTATCCGCCATTAAGAGGCAAAATTGTGGGCGGGTTTATATGAACTGAACGGTGGTATCCTAGCAACTTGCTAAATCAAAATAAAAATCACACGCTGATCAAAGGTAAACACAGTCAGGCCGCCATTAAGATGCAAAATATACCACGGCCAATCAAAATCGATACCACGCTTGTCGTCACTGTTTGTAATACAGTCACTGTATAGTACACTAAAGTCACTAAATATTCTAAAGTACCGCAACCTTATGTTCCAATGAGTTAGAGAGAGAAAGCTAATTTTAACCCCAAAATGGCGGAAAAATGACATCTGTGTTTGACATACGATGAAAATTAGTATTTTACTCTTAGACCATTGGTCTAAAATTTTACTATTACTAAGTTTGACGTTTGACACTTGGTTTGAAACGCGGCAATTTGAAAAACATCATAAACTTGTAGTTTTCCCATAGACAGGCTCGTCTTCTTATTCTTACACACTACTTGCTGTATTTTTTAGTTATCCTTTTCTGTGATTTAAATAACGATTCTAAATGAAGTATTAACACGACAAAATAAAATGTCAATTTTAAAAACGTATGTTAGGTTCGTGTGGCAAAGTTCCAAATTTTTTATCTTTCAATTAAACTGTACCTTTTAATAACAATGACAAGTATGACAACTAATTTTTAAGAAATATATTGATAAGTATCTAATGTGAGTTTAGTTTTTAAGAAACACTTCATAAAGTCATTAAATTTTCTAGCGACTAGGTCTTCAATATTTGAAATTGCCGCCATAATTTTAACCCCAAAATGGCGAACGTTGCGGTACTTTAGAATATTTAGTGACTTTATAGTACACTACAGTGACTGTATTACAAACAGTGACGACAAGCGTGGTATCGATTTTGATTGGCCGTGGTATATTTTGCATCTTAATGGCGGCCTGACTGTGTTTACCTTTGATCAGCGTGTGATTTTTATTTTGATTTAGAACGTTGCTAGGATACCACCGTTGAGTTCATATATACCCGCCCACAATTTTGCCTCTTAATGGCGGATAATCGCCGCTTGTCGTCACTGTTTGTAATAAAGTCACTGTATAGTACACAAGAAAATACTGCCACCTGGCAGCGGACGGTATAAGTTATTGAAAACTACGCTTTGTTACAATCGGCCACCTAATTGTTCAGATTTTATTTGTATTCAATATTTGTCATTAGTTCCTAATGCATTTATAAAATTGCAGATCTAATTATTCTTAATATCTTAACTTACGAAAGATTTTACGGAAACTTCTAGTACATATTTTTAATTCAAATACGACTAATTATAGATATGTAATTAGTTGTGGCACTTTGAGCAAATAATAAAATAATTAACTTCCCATTTAACTATTATTTTTATGACAATTATCAATCTTTTTATCGTTCATTTCACTTACTGGACAACTTTCATTTATTAATTTAATTATGATTAAGGCTGCACGGGAGCTTACATTTTCCCTATACCGCGTAATGTAAACGCGCGCCACTATAACTTTTTAACTATTAACATTTTTCAATTTTTGTTTTTACATATGTGTTTGTCAATACATTATCTAGAAAAACTCCCACCAAATATTTTGTATCTGGAGTAGGTCCCTCAGGAACCTACAATAAAGTTTGTGTTTTCTTAAATTGACCTTAATTACAACAGCAAATTTTTTATTAAAAATTCCCTCTGAGTTTTTGTAGAAATTATCATGAGAAACATTTTAAGGTATCGCAGAGCCTTTTATCTATTATAATAACAAAGTTACAGTGGCGGGCGATTTTAGAAAAAAAATATTTGAAATGCCGTGCATCTCTTTCTACCTGCTGTCTCTTACTTCTTGTCACAGTCATTAAGTGTGTCGTGGCCTTGGTGTGTCATCAATCTCATTAGATATATAATTACATCCTAATAAAAAATGAGGAAGAATGCATGTATGAAATAAATGTGTAAATAAAGCATATCCCATTATGTTGATTTGCAAATTTAGATTATGATAGGTGAGGAAATAAAAGCCCTAAAATAAGCCAAAACTACCAAATTTTTGTAGTAAGACGCATTGAGATGGGGTTTTTTGTATTCGCTTCCTAAATTCAATAGGAAACTTTGTACCTACTTTTGATCATGTTTTTTTTCGAAATTGCATTTGTGCAGCAGAAAACGGATCCTGTAAAATGCATTTTTATAGAAAAAATTCATAACTTCGTTATAAACTTGTAGAATCGACTCAATTCGCGTGCACGGGGGTTTTCGAGGTCACTGATTCCGAATATGACCTCCAAATTGGGTCATCGCTCACCTGGAGCTCAGGATGGCTGAGCAACGTCATCTCCGAAGCTTTTTCTAAAATTCACTCTCAAATGATTCTAGACATCTCATCCGGGGTTTTTTTTGGGTTGCTTATTCCAAATCAGGCATCGGCAACCGTCCCCCAGGTACCTGATGCACATCCGGGCATCAATGTCATCCTCCGGAGTTTCACTGAAGTTTCAAGCCTATAAGGAACCGAAAATTGTTTCCCGGGATTTTGAGTCGCTCACACCGAATCCGGTACCGGATAGTTTCTAACGCTTACCTGGTGCACCACACCGGGGTAGCAACGTCATCCTCTAGACTTCTAAAGTTGCGCTTCAATTTTCGTCGGATAACAATTTTCGGTTCCCTATAGGCTTGAAACGTCGGAGGACCACGTTGATTCCCAGATGCGCGTCATCCAGCACGAGGGAGGGCGGTTGCCGATCCAAAAAACCCCGGATGTCTAGAATCGTTTGAGAGTGAATTTCAGGAAAAGCTTCGGAGATGACGTTGCTCAGTCGTTCTGAGCTCCAGGTTGGCGATGAGCCAATTTGGAGGTCATATTCGGAATCAGCGACCTCTAAAACACCCATAAACCCGAATTGAGTCAATTCTCGAAGTTTATAACGAAGTTATGCATTTTTTCTATGAAAATGCATTTTTCAGGATGCATTTTTCACTGCACAAATGCAATTTCGAAAAAAAAACATGATCAAAAGTAGGTACAAATTGAATGTAGGAAGCGAATGCAAAAAACCCTATCTCAATCCGTCTTACTACAAAAATTTGGTAGGTTCAGTGCTTTATTTCCTCGCCCAAAATGCGAGTGCAATTTCACTTTTGACCGGAAATGATAACAATAAGCTAACTATTTTAATTTTCATTCCTCGTAAATATCACGTGCTGGCATCTTTTTATATTGAGACTACTCTACCAGCTTTTTGCTTATTCAATAATAAAATTGACGTTTACATGAGGTCATCTTAATGATTAGTCAACGATAAATTCCTCTATCTCATTAAAATTATTTCACTTAATGAGTTCTGTGTAGTAAATTTTAAACAAATATTAGAAGTTCTTATAATGCGCATACTCCCGCACAGCCTTAAGACTGTAACCAATTAAAATTCAATGAAGTAGACCAGTTTCAAATTCATTTTAATTATGTTAATTATTGGCTAGAAAATAGGTGTGCAATTGTAGCATAAATACACCTTCAACAATTTACCTGCAACTCGCCCCCCAAAAACTATTACCCCTCACACTTAGGTGGTACGGCCTCTTAACGCCAAATAGCTGGTGTATTAGTAATTAAAAATTAAACTACTAATTAAGCAATTGATTTACAGTAAAATGTATATATTTTTATCATTTGTAGATACATTATATATGTGCATTACAAGAATGAATTAAATCTATATATAAGCAAGTAAAAAAAGTATTATTTTTAAAAACTTAGTTAAAAACCCAACAAGTAATAAAGTAAAGTATAAACGGAAATACCTATTATATTGAAATATAAAAAATATAGTATTTTTAAAAAATAAGGTAAACACAATACATTGTTTTATAAAATCTACATTGAAACAGTTCCTGGTTTTTTCTTCGTGGTACCAATATTTAAATTTCTACATAATAGTTGTATGAGTTTTATAATGCTTTCAATAGTGACACGTTCACTTACTTGAATATGTCCCTCAAATCCATTTCCAGTTTTTCCAGTTCGGTTAATAATTTCCCTTCTCTTCTCTCCCCCTTCTACCTACGAAGACAATTGCCAATTGATAAAAAAGAGAAAACTCAGGCGACTTATGAAATATGTAGCATAAATAAATTATATTACCAGTCTACCACAGATACTTTACTAGTTACTACAAATTCCATAGGAGACTTGAGTTTTTGTTGCAAGATTTTTGGGGTAACTATACTCCATCTCTATACACAATAGGTGTTTTCTTTTTCACCGCCACAGGGTTAGGTAAAGTCACGTAATTAAAGTGCCTTGTGTCAGAAGACATTTCTGCCTCAGGTTAATATAAAACTTATATAAAGCTTTTAAAACGAATAGGGTTATTGAGAACCGAGTCAAATTACTTTTATAAAAAGAATGGTGTGTTATTGACAGAGATGACTTAAGTTTACCACAACGTGCAAAAAGAAAACACCTAATAGATGTTTTCTTTTTGCACCTCCACAGGGCTAGGTAAAATCACAAATTATCACGTGATTGAAGTGCCTTGGGTCAAGCTTGCGTCATAACATAAGACATCTCGGCCAGAGGTTAATACATAACCTAATTAGGTGTTTTCCTTTTGCACGTTGTAGTTGACTTAAGTCAGCTCCGTCAATAACACACCATTCGTTTTATAAAAATAATTTGACTCAAGTTCTCAATAATTCGTTTTTAAAGCTTTTTTTAAGTTATATGTACTGTACATATATTAACCTGAGGCAGAAATGTCTTATGACGCAAGGCACTTCAGTCATGAGTCACGTGATAATTGTGAACTAATCCTGTGGCGCTGCAAAAAGAAAACACCTAATGTTTTTGACACGAGGGTGACTGTGGAATATTTTTCTCAAGTTAGTATTTAATGATGTTTTTGTTTGAACTACCCTCAAAATGATCTGGGGTCTTATTCTTGAACCATTCGCAAATATTCCGTATACGTTATTTTTTTTATTGCCCTCTTTATTTGCAATCTGCAGTAACTCAGTAATAAGCAAATCGTAAAATCGTAAAAGATATAATTAATTCGATCTAGTAGGCCGTCACATCAACACTTTTAAAGAAACAAAATTATTACACATAATAGTTTCTTGCATTTTTCTCAAAATTGTCATAAAATGGCAACACAGTAATGTAAATATTATGTAGACTAATTATTTTACACCAAAAATGTCATGTATAACACTTCTAATGTTGAACTGACAAATTAAAAAAAAATAAAAAAATAAAAAAAAGTAAAAAAATCGTAGTAAATGTTTAGATAGATGAAAAGTACGTAAAATTCTCTACAAAAATAGAAAAAAAATTAGATCGTGCAATTTAAAAAAATTATCGATTACGTCACAACAAACGAATTTTTTTTTTCAAATTGTAGCAAAGACCGTCCCATTTAATAAAATATATGGTTTGTTAAAGTTATAACACCACTGATAGCCAAGTCAAAATCGACAATAAATTCGCAAAATTACAAGTAGTTCTGCATTTTTGGTATGTTGTTCGGACCCGTTAGGGTAGTGTATACGCAAGTTTGCAACTTCGAAAACGTTGTGCAATTTGCATAACTTGCGAAAAAGTCGTAATTTATGCACTTTTTCCAGTTTTCGCTCTGTAACTCTTAAGCCGCGTCCACATTATGCCGAATGGTGTCGATCGACCGTGTCGATCGACAATGTTGAACAAATGTGTACGCGTCGCCCGGCTTTGTTGAACCATACTTGTCGAGTCGAACGCAACCCGAATCAAGTCGGTACGGATCAAAGGAAGTCGAATCGACAGCTGTAGTGGGGACGTGTCGAACATGTTGCTCTACATTTCTGCTAATCGTAAACTAAAAGAATTACGAAATATTTACATATTATACTGTTCAGTTCTGTTTGTGCATTTAAATATTGTAGTTCATGATCAATCAAGCAATAAATCTTTCATAAATTCCTCTATACTGTACTTTTTTCTGTCTCGGACAAGACTGGGCCTTACCCAAAACCTCCTTGGGCGGCGGCGACGGCGACGATCTTCCTGCATTTCAACAACTGCAATAATAATTGCAGCAGTCGCCAAGCAGTCTCTTCTGAATCACTTATTTATACTAAACCTTTATATTTAAATTCAATTCATAATTGGGTGTGTCGCTCGACTAGTCCACATATACTGAGATAATGTGGACGTTAACAAAAGTCGACCATGTCGAGCGACAGGGTCGATCGACTTTGTCGATCGGCATAATGTGGACACGGCTTTAAAGTATGCAATTTTCGGCAATCAACATTCACACAATTTTTTAAGTACATTAAATTGTCAATAATATGAGCGCAATTGCAGCTCTGTAAGTTGAATAGACACGGAGATATGGCACTTCGAATTTGGCCCGTTTTTTCCAAAAAGTACAATTTATAATTTTAAATAAAATACTTGATATGTAGCTAAAATCTTTATTACGAGTTTCTATGGCGATCGATTTCGGCAAGTTTTGCCATCATCAGGCCTAGCTGTAAGTACATGTGGTGTAATGGTATATTAAAAGGTATGGGGGGTTATTACCGTCTGGGTGAATTTAATGAGAGCATGAATGAATGTTGTGGTGAGATCATTGGTCAATCTGTAAAGGGATTCACCCAGACGGTAATAACCCCCCATACCTTTTAATATACCATTACACCACATGTACTTACAGCTAGGCCTGATGATGGCAAAACTTGCCGAAATCGATCGCCATAGAAACTCGTAATAAAGATTTTAGCTACATATCAAGTATTTTATTTAACATTATCAAGCTAAATAACAAATGGAGAAATTCATACAACTAATACAATTTATAACTTTTGCCCTTGTTTAGTATCATATATTGGCGAAATGACTCATCCTACGAGAAAATACTTATAAAATAAATTTGTAGCATATTTAAATAGTTTTCATTTAAGTATCAAATGAGATCTGTAGCTCTAATCACAATCACGAAATAACCAAAGGGAGGCAAACCACAGCTTTCATACAACAAACCAAAACTATTCTAATGGCTATATTTTTACATGGTATCCAAGGGAAAAGCATACAATTATGTATTGTAATGAAGTAATTGTAGATTATTTTATGTGGAGGAGAAGTATTACTTTTCATGGCGTGCCTGTGTTTAACCGCCGAGCGTAGTGAGGCGGCTATTAGAAGGCAAGCCATAAAAAGTAACTTCTCCTCCAAATAAAATATGCTATTTTTTCTTCAAACTTCCACAAATTAACGCAAAACATTTATTGTTAATGATCCGTTTTTAGGGGATATTATTAGTGTTCGTTATTAAACGCCATTGTCACATAGCTCGTAGGTACTGGGTTTGTTTTCATGAATAGGTAGGTGTTGCTTCCTTGGTAACGCAGTAAATAACCTTATTATTGAGTGCAAATTAAATTGTTGTGTTCCGATAACAATGATGCCCCCCCCCTCCATCTACGATACTTTTTTTTGCCAATAGGGCCTTCCGATTTTGCGCGAGGTCGGACTTTGCTTTTCGCGCTGCATCTCGAATTTTTCACATTATAAGAAACTAAAGAGGAAATTTGGGCCTTTCTTTCCTTGTGAAAATCTCCGTGAAACTCGGAAAATTGAGAAAGATATTGAGGAAAGAAGGCGAAAATTTACGTTGGCGCGAAAATGGCGTTCCAAACGAGACAAATGCGCAATTATGACGACCCTTTTTCGACCTTAACGACCTTAAAGAAAGCGGCGCGTGACGTTTTACCCTTAAAATTTGCCAAAATTGTGTCAAAAACGTTAAACGCTAGTATTTTCGTCATTAAACAAGTTACGATTGTCAAAATTGTTTCCGAACGTTCGAAATTAATCCTCTTATCGTAACATAAACAAAATATTCGAAATTACCCTCACAATGAACAAAAATAACTTAATCCAAAAATTAATAAGAGTGAAAAATATAAATCTAAACGAAGGTGGTCAATTGGCAACGGAGAAAGAATTCGCTTCTCATAAACGCTAGAGTTCGATCCCTTTCGACAGATCAAATTTTTTTTACATTACCGTTAATTACAATGCGGTTTTCAATTTACCGATTTACAAATTTATAAGTATGTCCTGTCGCATATCGTTTTCATATCATTTTGGCCGATGCAGACGAATACGGTATGGATTTTAGATGCATCCCTCACATAATCGTGTAACAACCCCTTCGTTTCACCTCCACATTAAAAATAAACTTCATATTAAGTGTCACATGTCTTTTTCAACTAATTTTGACAGATGGAAACGAATATGTGTAGGTACGTATAAACATTGGTCGAACAAACAAAATAAACGAGGTGCAAACCATTCTGTTCGCATTCCATGCCCCACTAAAGGTCATTTTTCGTTACGTAGGTCTGCGGCCCACCGTTTTACGTTAATTTTAATTGCAGAGAATTAATTCGGGAGGCGAAAGTCACCTGTCGCCCCCACCTCAAAAATATCCACGGTGGGTGCAAGGCGTCGAAATTTGGTACGTACGTTGCAACGTTTCGGAACCATTTTTCGATCATCTTCATGTTATGGCATTCGTAGACGACGCACGTGTACCGGGTTTTTCAACTAAGAGTAGCCACCCTTTATAACTTCTAACAAAATCAAAATTTGAAAAATCGGCGATACCCGTCTATAATATCGAGGGGTCACTTTTTGACATAAGCTTGAGATTTCATACCTTAACCCCCTGGGTCCCACAAACATACCCCCAATTTTTTTAAATGGCAACGTGTCATGTGATACGTCATTTTATATCTTGCATTACTCCGTTTAAAATTTTAAAATCGTTCAATCGGTTTGTGAGATATTTTAATTTAAAGTTTTAGAGAACTGATATAATTTGTCGTTATAATAATATAATATAAAAATATTACTGACTTTTTCATTTATTTTAAGTTTTATTTTCATGTAAATAAAAAAAGTGTAATACAATGAATTTCGTATCTGTCTCCATAGCTGCCGTAGGGGTCGTTATCATTGCCCCTTCAATTCCAAGGCAAGCCCTACGCTGCATATAGTAGGGTGCCTATTTCTTTTAAAAGAACGTAACCTTTATATTAGTTTACAGATGGTTGACTTTGCATAAAAGCACTTGATGTCAGCAGATTCCTCTATCTTAGGGCAATCAAGTGTGCAGTAGTCTCTATTATATTAACCATTATATGGTTTAAGTTGACGGTAACTTTTTGTGCGTCCGTAGTGTCGACACCTTAAACATTGCTTGAAGTCCCTTGTATTTTTACCTAATTCAAGACTTTAATGTCAAAATTGTTATATGCAATCTGGTTTAGTAACTTTGTTTGAGGGAAAAATTTAACACTCCAAATAAAAGTTGAAGACAGCTTACTATTGCTTCTTATTTTCACAGTTTTTAAAGTTTATAGATATAAACTTGTTTTTGTCACTACGGTATTAATTCGTGATTATTGACCACAAATAGAACAAAGGTCACAATTTTTACATTATTTTCATATATGAAACAGTTAGGAATGCTTCAATAATAATAAATGGAGCAAATGTGTTAGTTTAAGGAGCAAGGGTTCCCTGCACAAATGAAAAAAAATTAATAATCTCTTCCTTCATCACAACTGAACTGTGGATGAATGAAACAAAAACAACACTGAAGTTCGTTGATGTCTAGCTGAAGGATATAGGATTAAACACCTACAACAAGTAGAGAAGGTAAAATAGACATTCGTACCTTGTCTTACTAGTTATGTTTACCTGTGGTTCAATCCTATCTCTCAGCTAGACATGAACGAACTTTACACTTCTAGCACTCAATCGAAAATGCTAGTATAAATTGTTGCTAATGGACATAGATTATTACTGTTATCTTGACGGCATCGGCATTTCATTTCAGGTATTAGCAGGTATTAAGAACATTAAGTAATAATTGTCTGCATAGCATGTGAACTGTAGCATGGTGAACATTGCTTAAGAGTTTGACAAAACATAAATATTCCCAGTGAATTCTGTCACGTGTCAAAAACATTGTTAATGAATTATATTTTAACAACTTTAATAGTTGCATAGTTATAGTATAGGTAAAGGCATTAAGAAGTCCGTATGTAATAAATGATTCCGTCCTTAACAATGTCCTAATGGCTTATGACTTCATCCATATACGTATACTATATCTATTTCTCATTGTGTAGCAGGTACTTACCTGTAAAATAGTTGGAAAATAAATAGATAATTCCCCACATTCTACTCCTGTGTTTGAAGCAGGGCCGGTGCGACCGTATAGGCGAACTAGGCGACCGCCTAGGGTGCCAAGGACTAAGGGGCGCCTGGAGCGTAGGGAGCGTTGATCTCATGCGCTGTTAAGAGGGGCTAAAAAAATAAATTAAATCAACTTTAGTTTAGAATCAAGTTGTGATTATGTCCAGGAAGTTTGATCACAGTATACGTCTTACGAATGCAGTAGTTGAACTACCTATAAAATACATGGGAAAATATGTCTTCAGTTTTTTTCGCGCATTGGCGTTATGTTATATTTAGCAGTCAACTATCGTTCGCGGTAACTTTAAAATCCCCTCCGGGTAAATAACCCCAATAAACAGACGAATTTGGCAATGCGCAGTAACTTGCGCCAAATATTTTTAGCAAAAAATTATTACAGCAGTTCAACTACTGCATTCGTAAGACATATACTGTGGTTTGATGTTGCTAGTTTCCGTAGTTGGTAGTTTGGTTAGGGGGTTGGTTTGGAATTAGTGGGGGGGGGGGGGGGGGGAGTGCTCACAATAATTTTGCCTAGGACGCCACAACCTCTTCTGCTGGTTTGAAGCATATTTTTTCATAGTTAAAAATGGATTTCCACCATACAGTTCATACACCTCATCACTAAAATTTATACGGATGTGGCTTATTTCCTGGTAAATTTTGATATTAATCCTACTCACTCATTTAATAGTCGAAATCCTAGAACGCGTGCTCATACATTCGGGCTCCACTTTTACTAATGTTCCATGCCGTGTATCAAACCAAGTACCTCTAAAGACAAATAATTTTATAAATCTGATCATTAAAATAAATCGTTAAACATTTAACATAAATCTTACATCATCGGAAAGGATGAGCCATACTCGAAATATCCTATATATCTCGGGGGTAGCCCATCCAAACCATTCATTGCTTCGGCAGATCAAACCCCAGCTTTTCGTATTGTGGAGATTTGTATTCTGCAATGAAAGAGTCGACAATTACCGATGTATAGTTGTTAGTATGTAATTCATTCCGGATTTAGGAAATGCATTATTTCCACCTAACACTTAACTGGTAATTTGTGAAATTACAATTCCAATCAAGAAGTTTCTGTTGCATATTTATAATTAAGGATTCTGTGATGTATCACTCTGATCAATTCCACAAATTTGTCTGACGAAATCAAACGAGAACTGATTCCAAGAGAGAAGAGTTCACGCGTTCCTAAATTTATGGTTTACCCAAGATACATAAAGGTAACAACTGGCCACTTACGCCTATAGTAAGCGCTTACAACTCTCCTACGCACAAACTTGCATGCTATCTAGCCAAACAACTTAAACCATTTTACGAAAGTGCTCATTCTTACATTAAAAACTCACTTGACTTTTTAGATAAACTTAAAAATATAGACCTAAGTGTTAGTGACGTTTTAGTTAGTTTTCACATTGTTTCGTTATTCACCAAAGTTCCAATTCAAGAAACCATTAATATCTTGAAGGAAAAGCATAAAATTGATACCAATCTTATAAGATTAATAGAACATTGTATGTCCACTACATACTTCACTTATAATGGTTAGTTCTACAAACAAGTTCAAGGTGCACCTATGGGTTTTCCACTTTCCCCAGCAATCGCAAACATTTATATGGAAGAATTCGAACAAAACGAGATTAATACAGCTATCCTTAAACCAAAATGCTGGTTTCGATATGTCGATGATACTTTTGTTATTTGGCCACATGGTTCACATACTTTAGACGATTTTTTACAACATTTGAATAATATACATTCAAATATCAAATTTACAATGGAAACCGAAAACAACAATGAACTACCTTTTCTGGATACATTAATAAAGAAACATGTTGATGGTAAATTAATTTTACATTATATAGAAAACCAACACATTCCAATCAATACTTGAATGCTTCCTCTCATCATCATCCAAGTCAACTAAACGCTGTCATTAAGTCTCTAATAATAAGATCATTACGTTTAACTGATGACGAATCCAGAGAAGAAGAAGAACTAACTAATATAAAAACAGCATTACATCAAAATGGATATTCTTCTAAACAAATTAACAGAATTATAAAAGATTGCAACAATTTTACTAAAAAACCAACCACCGAGAATGACTCAAGAAACCATTAATTCTACCATACATAAAAGGTGTAACTGACTCAATTGCAAACAAATTTCCCAAAGATAAATTCCGAAACATTTTTAAACCGTTTACAACTCTGCAACAATTGTTAAGGAACGCTAAAGACCACATACCTGGTGAAAACCACGGAGTATATGAAATTCTTTGTTCTGGATGCTGTTGCTCCTATGTAGGACAAACAAATCGTAGACTAAATGTAAGAGCACAAGAACATAACTTAGCGGTAAAACAGTTCAATACATCTTCTTCCTTGGCTTGCCATCACATGGATACTGGTAAATAGATACAAGCAATATTAAATTACTCGCTGCTATTAACACATTGAATGAACGTATCATACGAGAAGCCATAGAAATAGAAAAGAGACCTTTATCACTTAACAAAAGGGACGATACTTTGAGAATTTCACCCATTTGGAAAGTCGTCATAAAGAAACAAAATGCACCTTTACAAAGAATTATAACTAATATGAATTCCAAAGACCAACCAACTACAATAAGTGTTCAAAATGTTCAAGCATCTACCTCCAACGACGCGCAGTAGAACACGCATGAATACATTACAAAATTAAAAACGAAATGGCATGTTTCACCAGTGACAATTTGTCAATATCTTGATAAAGAAAACAGAAGTAGTTTTCGAAACGTAGAAAGTTTTAATAATATTAGGTACATGAGAAAATCCAGATATGAAAAATAATTTAACTATTACTCCCCCCCCCTAGTACAGTCAATTTAAACACAAAAATATACAAACATTGCAAAAAATCCTATGTTAGGTTTGCTTTTTTCATGGTGTTAGGTTCGGTCCCAATAGTAAATACTCAATTTTGCAACTTCGAAAAACTTGTGGAAACTGGGGGGGGCACCAAAAACCGCGATTTTTTCGGACTTTTTTCAGTTTTAGCCTCGTAGATCAAAAACTATGAGTTGTAGTGCAAAGAATATGATTATCTTTTTTAAACTGGACTAAATTTTCTACCATTTGAGCCTAACCGGAAGTCTGTAAGTATAATAGTTTCCAAGATACAGCTCTTCAAAAATAGGCATTTTCCCTAAGTCTGTTTTTAACGTATCATCCATGATTCGAGCCAGATATTGCCACAACGACGTGCCCTACGACCGTTGTCATGGAGGAAAAAATTGTAGGACATTTTATCACCTTTTATTTAAGCATAGATGCATTCCTGTCGGCCTAACAGTTCTCGAGAAAAAGACGGAAAACCGGAAAACGGTGAAATCGCTACGACTCCACATATATGTAATAGCATTAATATGATTAGAAGACATTTTCTGATTATTCTTATTTAGCCTAGCGAACGAACGCTCAAAAAGGGCTTGTAGACAGACTTTTTGATCCTAATGATTTTATTTCTGGGATGTGTTTGGTGATGATTATACGAAAAGTAGCGTAACAAAATGTGCGGATTTGTTTGGTTTTCCGTTTACATCTCTTGAACAGGCCGTCGTAGGGGGAAATGGCCAATTATAAAAAAAAGCTGATTAAATTTTCTACAAGTTTTCTTCTATGCGTTTTTTCTGTATCTCTATCCGTTGAAGAGATATTCGCTGTCAAGAATTGACATTTTTTTAAAAATCGCTTTTACACGACGTTTTTCGGGAAATATTGTATCCTAGCTGCTAAAGTATTGGGTTTATAACAAAAACTGCTGAAATAAAAGTTGTAGACCATAAAATTTCCTATAAAATACATATACCGTTTAATATTTTATCTCAAATAGATTAGATGTTGTAGTTATTTAAAAAAAACGTTGAGTTCAAGATGGAATAGAGGGCACTAGAGAACAACTAATTTTGTGGGAGGTTTAGAGCTAAATCTGATATGTGAGTATTAAATACAGATTACCTGCATCCTTAGCCAAACAATTTCACTCTTATGCGCCACCATGTTTAATGGTCTCTAGTCTTTTCTAAATACATTTATGATAGGGTTAATGTTTGACGAAATGAACAAAAGTATTTTCTCAAGGCAGCTTTTATTTTATAATTGCCCATTTCCCACTACGATCGCCTATTCAAGAGATACAAAGGGAAAACTTAACAAATCCGCAAATTTTGTTACGCTACGGAGTTAGCTCATACGGTAGGGCTGGGGACTTTTCGTATAATTATCACCAAACACTTCCAAACACATCTTAGAAATAAAATCATTAGGATCAAAAAGTCTGTCTACAAGCCCTTTTTGAGCGTTCGTTCGCTAGGCTAAATAAGAATAATCAGAAAATGTCTTCTAATCATATTAATGCTATTACATATATGTGGAGGATTTCACTGTTTTCCGGTTTTCCGTCTTTTTCTCGAGAACTGTTAGGCCCACGGGAATGCATCTATGCTTAAATAAAAGGTGATAAAATGTCCTACAATTTTTTTCTCCATGACAAGAGTCGTAGGGCACGTCGTTATGGCAATATCTGGCTCGAAACATGGATGATACGTTGAAAAAAGATTTTGGGAAAAATTGCCAATTTTTGAAGAGCTGTATCTCGGAAACTATTATACTTACAGACTTCCGGTTAGACTCAAATTGTAGCAAATTTAGTCTACTTTAAAAAAGATTATCATATTCTTTGCACTATAACGCGTAGTTTTTGAGCTACGAGGCTTAAACTGAAAAAAGTCCGAAAAAATCGCGGTTTTTGGCGCCCCCCCCAGTTTCCACAAGTTTTTCGAAGTTGCAAAATTGAGTATTTACTACTGGGACTGAACCTAACAACATAAAAAAGTCAAACCTAATATAGGATTTTTTGCAATGTTCATGTTTAAAATGACTGGACTACCCCCCGCCCCGACGAATCCAAAAGTGCAATAAAAAATAGGTGACTCTATTTAAGTTTTCAAAACTCGCCCCCGCTCCACCCCACAGGGGGATGAGAGTGATGTTAACGTAGCATGCCTCTACAGGTTTCAAATAATAAAGGAGACATGTTTTTTCCTTTTTGTAATTGGATGTGTCATTCTCGAGATATTCAAGGGTGTATATGTTGACTTTAATGGCGTCCCGACGACAAACTTACTTACTTTTTAGATATGGAAAGTTGTTTTTAAAAAATATATTGTATCCTCACAAAACATCAACTTAAAACAATTCTTTATAAACGAATTGTCAAAAGTAAGTTTAGATTTATCAATTTGTCATAGACTTCTGGATCTGGATTACGATGGGAGGGTGGTCAGGAGTCCACTCGCACATAGGCCACCTAATCGGGCCCTTTGTGCTGCCTCCCTGATTAGAGTCCTTCGACTCCGCATCATCACTCAAGCCATCCCACGCGTGAGATAAACCTGAGGATGCTGGATGGGGAAGTGGCTGTAATCTTAGCCATGTCCGGCCAGGAGTCCCCCAACACGGATCGTCTTAATTCGACAAGTACGGGGACACTCACAAAGTATGTGTTGCGCTGACTCATCTTCTGTGTAGTATCCTCTACAGCATTGGTTCTCAAACTTTTTGACACTGCGACCCCCTTTTTAGACCTAGTATTTCGGCGACCTCCCTATTTTTAAATATTAACAAAAATGAAAAAAAAACACTATTTGTTATTAATAAAAACTACAGCTATGACTGATTTGTTTTGTCTGATTTGTTTTTTTGATTTTCCTCCTTATCCCGCGACCCCCCTGGACACATCACGCGACCCCCCTGGGGGTCGCGACCCACAGTTTGAGAACCGATGCTCTACAGGATGGTGATTCAACCAAGCCCATGCGGTGCATGTGCTTGTTAAGTTTACAGTGCCCAGAAAGTATGCCCACAAGTACGCGCAGGCTCTTTCTGGATAGCCCTGTGCAAAAACGCGCCAGGCTACGAGATGGTCCTCTAAAGGCCTCTCTCGCGTGACGGTCATAGACTTAAAGGTAAAGTGATAACGAGATTTGTTACTTTTACACTAAAAATTAAGGCTACATCAAAAAAGCTACCCAGTAAATCTGTTGCTGTTGTAAAGGTCATATGCAGGGTGTCCCGGGAGTCGGGACTAATGGGAAAGTTGGAATTTTGAATTTGTTTTTTATTTTTAATTTTTGTACTGGTTATTTGATCTTTATAAAATTTTCCGCATAACTATAACGTACATGTATCTTTATTTTGGAAAGGTAAACAGATTTACAGTAGTGCCTTGAAGCCAGGGACGGACTACTCGCAATGGTTAGTAATCCAAAAATTTTGCAGGGATGGCACACCCTGTATGAAATGATCGAAAATGACTTCCCCACGCATTATGCTAACGAAAAGGTACTCTTGTTGGAATTCGATAAAGTAAGCCGTTTGGCTAATATTTACAGTTTTATTAATGCACGTGTACCAATTTACGCATCCTATGGTTACTTGATAAACGGTAAAAACACTTTTAAAACATTTTTACCAACTTTCGAATTAAAAAGTCGTTAGTGTTTTTTATCTTCTACTATCGTTAAATTATTTTTTTGTACTACAGTAGGTAAATCTTCGTATTAATAAGTTAGTTTTACCTCGTTTTGTACTTATAAAAATGATGAATACATAAATTGTTTTGTTACGCAATAAAATTGTAAATATTAGCCAAACGGCTTATTTTATCGAATTCCAACAAAAGTACCTTTTCGTTAGCTTCATGCGTGAGGAAGTCATTTTTGATAATTTTATACAGGGTGTGCCGTCCCTGCAAAATTTTTGGATTAGAGTAGGTTCAAAATCTCGTGGCACTCGAGTTACGCGGCGGGATTTAAAACAATTTCGAAATGTAGGCACGACGTTATACGTCAATAAACATCGGTATGTAAAATACCATCCTAAATATGTAGAGTAAATAAATATAAGTGTAATTATTTATAGAACTTCATATTAATGTCGTAGTATCGCGTTTAAATAAATCCCGCCTCGCATCTCGAGTGCCACGACATTTTGAAACTACTCTACTAACCATTGCGAGTAGTCCGTCCCTGGCTTCAAGGCACTACTGTAAATCTGTTTACCTTTCCAAAATAAAGATACATGTACGTTATAGTTATGCGGAAAATTTTATAAAGATCAAATAACCAGTACAAAAATTAAAAATAAAAAACAAATTCAAAATTCAAACTTTGGAGGCCTATAACTCGAAAACAAGGGCCTGTATAGAAAAAGTTTATATGAAGTACTAACATTATTTTGGCTCAGACTACACGCTCCTGACTTTTTTCCCATTAGTCCAGGGACACTCTGTATAGATATAAACTTGTAATGTCTTGTTTCAAAAGTATTTTAAAAATTAAATATCTACAGTTTTTTTATTTCCCACATTTAATATATACTCCATTTTATTTATTTAACTTAAAATTAAGAATTTTATGTATATGAATAATGTTTAATGATTATAGACTCGTAGTTGATGTTTAATAAAGAAAATTATATATTTAAAAAACTGGAGTGACGGTGTATACCACCTGAAAGTTCTAAGATTGAAAATCTAACTGCCAACCAATAGTAAAAATGCCATAAATGATACAAACGGAAGGGAAATGTCACCATCTGGATATGGATAAGTGCCGTTTTTCGTAAAATTAGAATTTTTAGTTAAAAATTTTGATACCTATCTACACTAGTAGGTATGCAACAGTTGAAAAAGCCTTCCTTCACATATTTTTTTAAAAACTGTATAAGAATACAAGAAAGGAAATATTTAAATAATAAGTTGCACAGACTTCAATGTTAGAAGTTTTAAGGAATATGATTGGTTCACTTCTTAGGGGGCCTATAGATATGGAAACATTACAATTTTTTCAATCGAGAAGAGATTTTAGAAAAAAAATTCATTTAGTACAGAACACTATCAGTATAAACCAGAATTACTTCCCATTTACACAGGAAGTTAAATACTTTTTATTGGCATATTGTCAATTTCAATAATTAATGTGCTCATCAAACCTAATCCACAATCAATATACTTACAAAGCTTTTACCTCTAAATGGATTTGAACGATGCCTTGCCGAACTACTGTAATCCGACGTTTTATCAAGTTATGAAAATGAAAACAGGTATTGTTTACCAATTTTACCATTTTAATTGTTTTGGAATACCTTCTCGCATTTTTAAATAGTCGATAACAAATTGAATTTTTTGTATTTTATAACATTGAAATTTATTTTTTAAAGGTTACCTCCTTATTGCTTTTTAAAAGGGGATTACCAGAGGATCAAATATGAATACTTAAGATTTCAAATCGTGTAGAACATTGATTTTAAATAATTTACTTACATTAGCAACAAATACTCTGTTGATTAATGGGACATTGATACCCAAAGATTCCAAAAATGGAGGACTTAAACCATATGTGTTCCCCCATTTACTGTCAGAGAATTCTTGATTTGTGCTGATTTCATTTGATGTCTCGTATCCGCCACCTGTACGCCGTTCATCACGGAATCGATCTCTGCCATCTTCTCGATCTCGAGCACGCTTACTCGCAGCAGAACCAACGAGATTGCCATATTTATCCCGTTGATTACCAAAATCTTAACTCGAAGCGATGCATTACCTCCAAACATTTCTTTACAGATGCGGTGTCAGAAAATTCTACAATACCACAACCACGAGGTTTATCGGATTCATCAACAAAAAGTTCGACAAAAGAAACATCACCAACTTCGCTTCGGAATAGATCTTTCAAATCTTGCCAACGATATTCATAAGGAATATTTGAAACATATACACGACATGGTGACGATTTGATGCCGCTGCGAGATTTACCCCTATCTGGACTACGATCTCTACTTTGATCAGTAAATCTTGAACGATCGCGTGCCGACCTATCGCGTTCTCTTGAACGATCTACTTCTTCTGTGCTCATATTTAATCTATCCAAAAGACCTTGACTTTTAATACCGGTATTGAACATTATATAAAATCTAGGATATAATACAACATTACAATTAGTTACAGAGTTCAAACATGCTAATTAGAGAACAAATGCAATTAGGTACCTAAAAGTTGTTAAGTTTTATAAAACTGTCTACACAAAATCACTTTGTAACGTAATTTAAGGTGACGCTTGCAAATGGCCGTAAACGGAAAAGTAACTAATTAGATTTAGGGACGTTCCGATACTACTGATATGATTCTGGTATCGATACTTTTCTTTCAATACCAGCCAATTTGGTATCGATACTATCCTTTCGATATGTTACTAATATCACATATACGTAACAATTGTTACGTATATGTAATATCAGTACTTTTTACTAAGAATCGAATCGTATTAATGTATTAAGTATTGCCTAACAAGTAACAATGCACATATTTTATATTTTAAACCATCAAATTTTATACAACACTATATACTTTCACAAAACATCTGAGGAATAAAGTGCTGATTCGGTACTTCTCAAAATAGAATAATTAAATAATCATCAGAACTTAATTTTGGCATTGAATAAAGAATTCTTTCAATCAACGATTTTGAATACTTCAAAGTCGGAATGTTCAGATCACGGAGTAGTTTCGATACTCTATGGTATCGATACTTTTCTTACGATACGATGCCAGTATCGAATTTTGTCTTTCGATACCATACTGTTCGATACAATGTAATACCAAGTATCGATACTTTTCTTGGTATCGCACGTCCCTAAAAGTAATTGATTTACAGTGAACTCTATTTCTATAGTAACTAGAGTTCATCTGTTCACAGTTCACTCTTCACTGTTGATTGTTAGGGACGTTCCGATACTACTGATATGATTCTGGTATCGATACTTTTCTTTCAATACCAGCCAATTTGGTATCGATACTATCCTTTCGATATGTTACTAATATCAGTACTTTTTACTAAGAATCGAATCGTATTAATGTATTAAGTATTGCCTAACAATCCACATATTTTATATTTTAAACCATCAAATTTTATACAACACTATATACTTTCACAAAACATCTGAAGAATAAAGTGCTGATTCGGTACTTCTCAAAATAGAATAATTAAATAATCATCAGAACTTAATTTTGGCATTGAATAAAGAATTCTTTCAATCAACGATTTTGAATACTTCAAAGTCGGAATGTTCAGATCAAGGAGTTGTTTCGATACTCTATGGTATCGATACTTTTCTTACGATACGATGCCAGTATCGAATTTTGTCTTTCGATACAATGTAATACCAAGTATCGATACTTTTCTTGGTATCGCACGTCGCTATTGATTGTTGATTTATCCATTTATCAGCAACCACAGATCATTTCAGCAACTGCAAGGAAGTGTGGGTCGACGGGAAAGTAGCGGTAAATTCAAATGTTTTGGCGGTGATCGATGGAATCCATCTGACTCTGATGCAGAGTCACTAAGATCTCTGCAGTAGATTAATAGAGTACCGCAACCTCCGCCATTTTTAGTCCTTTCCGCGCTTCAGTCACTACACGCTCAGTAAAGTAAATGATGTTTTGACTAAATTTTTCGGAATATAATAAAACAAATACACTTAACGGCACAACAACACGGCATTTTATTAAAAATTACGCACTTCGTAAGTATATTTTATGTATATGGACTAAAAATGGCCGCCAGGGCGGCATTTGTCGCGTCAAAGGCTTGCGGTACTCTATTAATCTACTGACTCTGGAATCCATTACTATCGGAGTAAAAATGCAAGGTCTCTGACTTTAGAAGCTTCTATCTCAGTAATTAGCAATCATAATTTAATGAAATAAAGTGCATTTAAAGGATCATTTATTTTGCGTCGCGAAGTGCGGTACGGGCTGGACGATGGTGTCGTACACTATTGCTATGAAGTGCATGGTTTTGTACAATGCTAAAGAATAATCACATTGTTGTGGTTTACCGCTCACGATTTACGATGTGGTAGATTACCTCTCGCGGGAATATGTGCGTCTTTCTTTCGCGATAATTATAACATTTAGTTTGAATTACAAGAAAACAAATTTTGTTTTCAATAAAGCAATAATGCAGCTCGATTTGAGTAATACAAATTTAGCATTTAAAACAAGAATTTTGTCTTTAGTTACGGTATATTGCAAAATAATCAAATTTTCGGTTAGGGCTTCTAAAACCAGTTAATTATATGAATAATCAATATTTATTGGCTGTCGACTTTTCAGAAGTATGTGTGCTACAACATTTGTAAATTTGGTAACAATTTATGAAACAATAACAATTTTATGATAAGGTAAAACTGACCGTCAGCCAGGAAAATACTAAATACAGCGTTTTTATTGCTGTTAATTAAAATAAAAGTTAAACAACTGATTCTACCAATTTGATTTTTACACATGTTAAACATATATAAATGACTCATGTACTGCCCAAAAATGAAGAAATTTCACCCCTCAGTTTTTTCGTTATGACCACTTAAAGTCAGAGGCTTTACATTTTTACTCCGATTACTAATCCATCAGCAAGGTAAATAATATTCGAATGAACCATTGGTTCTTTACTCCACGACACAACTGTATAGTCGTCATAGTAAGATAACTGCATATTTATGTAAGGTTTATTACTTATTACGCGTATTTGGGCGTATGGTATGGGATAGTCAACCGCGCGCGCTCATGTCATATATGTAGGTATTTGCTTTAGGTATGGCCCCCAGGTACTTTATTGATTTTAGATAGCAAGATAGGGTACACAGAATAAGGAGGACTGTTTTTTTTAATAAAAGCGTTGAGAAAAGAAAAGATGAATTATTATATTCAAATTTAAAACAAGACAACAAAACATTCCCTGACATTGGTTATCCTTGTTTCGTTTATGAAGATGTGGGCTCCGCTCAACATTAATAAATTATAAATAGGCTTAGGGAAAACATGAATAAACGAATTTGGTTAAATAGGTACATTCATGTATTCGATTTGTTTAACAAACCTTTCTCTTCTCTAAATTTCGACACTTATAATTAGAGTGCGGATTATAGGCAAAATGCATATTGTTGAATACTGATGCTGTAAAAATACCCTTCCGTATCTAGGTGAATCACATTAATGCGAGTTATATGACACCAATTTAATTTTGCATACTTTGCATATCTTTGCAGCAATGTTCATATTTTTGTAAAATGTGTATACCTATTATTGCACAATTTGTGCATTTCTAAATAAATCTGACATTTATGTAAAAAAAATTTCTCTCATCTCCTCAAACGAGCACAGTAAATGAAACTTTTTAAATCAAAGATTAAAATCTAAGAAAGAAAGCCTTTAGAAATTCCTGTAGAAGGTAAGCTGCTTAAAATCATTGACAAGAAGCATCACTGCTACAATTTCGCCGTAGCATGCGATCATATCGAGATTTAGATGGAACTTCCTTGCATTTCTTACCGAGATTTCTCAGTCGCGTCCCTACATTCACTCGATCGAACGGAGATTTTCAATTGTAGTTAATATTAAACAAATACATTATTATTATTTTAATTACTTAATTTTTTAAATTTCATTAAGAACCTTTTTCACATAACAGTTTTTATTTAATACAGGTTGTTTATTATTTCTTGGTATGCATATTTTGCATATAATGTTGCATATTTTAACAAACTGACTGCATATCTTTTATATATTTGGTGCATATACAGGGTGTTTAAAAAATACGTTCGAATATTTGGCCCACTTATAGATCTCATCAGTACAAACAAAAAAGTCAAAATAAACATAAGTCCAAAAATCAGCCGTTTCCTAATTACAGCCTGTTTTTCAAATTAAAATAATTGTATGGCAAAGCCATTTTTTTTTTTTTTGCATTTGGGGGTATTTAAAGACATTAGTTTATTCAAATCCTGTGAATAATTTAGATGAGTTGCGAGAACGAATTGAACATGCCTGCCAGACTGTTCGTATAAATCCGGGACTCTTTGAGAGAGTGCGGCGTTCACTTTTACGGAGATGTGAAATGTGTATACAAATGGAAGGAGGACATTTTGAACATCTTCTTTAAGAATCATTAATTTGTAATAATTAAAATGTATTTATACTGATATTTGTTCATGTTCTAGTAGAAACCTCGTTGAAATACTCCTACTGAGTGTAAATTATTTTAATTTGAAAAACAGGCTGTAATTAGGAAACGGCTGATTTTTGGACTTATGTTTATTTTGACTTTTTTGTTTGTACTGATGAGATGTATAAGTGGGCCAAATATTCGAACGTATTTTTTAAACACCCTGTATATGCGCATATATGTGACTTTTTATGTGCATATTAATCCGCCCTCTACTTATAATTGTCAGCTTCTTATAGACACATAACGAAGTTGATCAATCTAAATATAATAATAGGTACAGTAGAACGCCGATTATCCGAACGCCGATTAACCGAATCGCCAATTATCCGAATCGGTGGAGTCCAGGTCCAGATATATTTCAATTGTTATGGTTGAAAGCTAGAGGCAAGACAGTACATGTTTGAGTATACTCCACCACTTTCCAGATACTTTGTTTGGCGGTTGCGTCAGATCACCAGCTATTTGGTGATTGTGCCAAATAAACAATAAAGCTTTGGGAGTTGTGAAAACACCAACATTTCTATTTACAAATATGTACAATATTTATATTATATTATTATTGTGCTTATATTTCAATGGTGCTACATTTATATACAAAATTTGTGTTATTGATTAGTGTGCTTCATAATCACATGTGTTATTATTATTAACAGCATTTTTTATATAAATGTAAAGTATTTTGCCCTGAATCCATGAATTAGACTTTTTAATTTATGATTAAGATTTATTTCCTTTATTCTTTACATAATTACCATTACCATATTAATAAAGTGTAAATATACCTACATTATAAGAATTAGTTACATTATATAGGTTTGAACTATTATTAGAATTTTTGTAAGTCTTTAATTAAAGTAGTATAACATTAGATAATAGACTAAAATGTCTGATAAAAGCAATGTTTGTCACATTTGCGGAATAAGAATTACCTACTTCAAATGTGAGTAATTTTAAAAGGCATTTAAAACAAAAGCATATAATATTGTGAGTGAGAATGCTGGGAACATCACATGCCAGGAGCTACATTGCAAATACTCGTGTCGTGTATGAAGGTTTTTGATTTACGTAGTCGCCTAGAAAATGTACATGAAGTAAAGCAAGATATTTTACAGACTTACCAGGTAGTTGTTTATGTTATTATTACTGACCAGTGACTAAAATAACATCCCATCTTTTAAGAGTTCGAAATATGGAAGAATGCCGAAAAAGTAAAGTGCAAGGATTTATGGGTAAAGCATTTCGGCACAAAAAAAAGAGTTTCCTACTATTTTTGTAACCGAAGTGGAAACCAAAGATTGCTTTCACAAGAAAAACGAAAACGAATGCTTAAATCACAAGGCTCTTGCAAAATTAACGCCACTTGTACGTCATCCTTGGTAGTGAAACAAGTTTCTAATGGGTTTCAATAAGAAATACTTTAAAACCCATTATGATCATGACATAGAGTTGGCACATATCATATTAAACAAAGCAACGAAAAATATAATTGCAACACAGTTACTTCAAGGTAGGTGTATTTCAGTATCTGCTTTGTAAATAATACAAGGATTGATTGTATTTTAGGTACTCCAAGTTCTGAAATATTAGATAGAATTGGAGATAGTATTGATTCTACCTTTCAAAGAATCCTTCTTACCACCCGTAAAGATATTCACAACATCTCAAAATTGTATACTTTATATGATAAGGCCATTAAGCATGTTAATGTATAAGTATACATCTGTGATATTACGGTCAGTAGGTGTACTTTATCAATTGATGTTTGCCATATTCTGTTCAAATCAGTCAAAGCACTTATTGATCCTGATACCTACCGACACTGTTTTTTCACAAAGAATTAACTATAAGTATTAAATTTCGATGTCAATGCTGTCTGTTGCTGCTGAAAATGTCTGATCATACAAAAATGTATTGTTTAACTTTTAAGACTAATTAGAGTTAATTTTACGCTTAACTCAGCACAATCCCCAAAGAAAACCAAGGAAAAAAAAAAGGAAGAGAAAAAAGGGAAAAAAAAAACAAAAAAAACAACAAAACCATATTCACCTATTTAAATTATCTGAAGAAGCAAAAGGCATTTTGCGAAAACGTTAATAATTTTGTACCTATATGAAAAAATGTAAACCACTGACAAATGATTATTAAAAACAAAAAGGGAAGCAATACTTTTTTTGTGATCACGCTGAATTAAAAATTATAAACTTGCTGCAACATTCCTCCGCCAAACCTAAAATCATAAAAACAGCAAGAATGTACCAAAAATAAAATTATATTATGTATTGTATTCATTGCATTAGTGTAGTCATATATGTATACCTATGGTGAAGCGTAATTTAAATGATTAGGTGCATCTATCATTTGAATTATGTGAATTAGATTAGTTTGTTTTTAATTACAACTTTTAATAAATGATTATATGCTATAGTACTCTTGTGTCTTCTTTTTCGTGATTGTTTCTTGTGTACAGTAGAACCTCGCTATTCCGAACAGAACTCAGAAAAAATACAGATTTTTTAACATAAAAACAGGAGAAATAAAAAGACTTTCGTGAAAAACATACATTTAAGTAGGTACATACTGTTATAACTAATTTACACATTTAAAAAGTAAAGTCGGTCTTTTTTTCTGATGAAGGGCATTGAATCGACTTGAAGATGCAATGTTCTGCCATGCGCCATCAATATGTTGACATTATTCATGAAATGCGCCTATTCCGAACTCCCGCTAAACCGAACAGGGTTCGTTTCCTAGTTCGGAATAGCGAAGTTCTACTGTACTTACATATTAACTATTGCATGTAACTTCAATTCATGAGTTATCTAAATTAATTTTCAGGTAACAGGTACTTTGAAATTATTTATTCAAATTAATACAGTATTGATAACTTTGCCTTGTGAGTCTTATGGGTGCAATCAAACCATGAACCACTAATACAGGGATGTCCCATCTACTCATCCCAGAGAGATCTCGACGAAAGACGAGACCACAAATAAAGCGGTTGACTGGCTGAAACAGCTCCTAATACGTAGACCTTTAATAATCCCTATTTAATTTATCAATTTATTTATTCATCATGTGTGTATTGACGTTTCGTCTGTTTTATGTTAGGTGGATTTTAAATATTTTTCAATTCCTACTATTAGTTCACACTCTCCCTGTTTTTTATATTTATTTATAATATATCTTGTACAAATTTTCAATCGTTAATAAAATACTTTTTTATTCATCCAATCAAGTTTAAATACATTTTTTAAATTTGTAATGGATTAATACAGTTTTTTCAAATATTAATTCATTAATTAAATTTAATTAATTAATTTTAGTTTTAAGTTATACCGGGTGCTGATCCGGCCGCTCGGTAATAGCATTTTACATGTAAAATCTTGTCTATGCAATTTCCTGCTCCCTTAATTGTTTTATGGCCAAAACATAAGAGTACAAAAGTCTTCAAAACTAAAAATGCTACCTGAATGGTATGTTTTCTCCGACCAAAATTCTTCTGTAAGAAAGAAAATGAAGAATTAAATGTAAAATTAGAATTTGCAAAAATCACATTGCCATGCTTTTAAAATAATTGCGTTATGAACAAGTGTAGAATCTTGACGTTTTCATTAGTACTGGAAGTTGCCATGACTACATCAGTCATGGCAATGCGATTTTTGCAAATTCTTATTCAACATTTAATTCTTCATTTTCTTTCTTACAGTACAATTTTGGTCGGAAAGAATATACCATTCAGGTAGTATTTTTAGTTTTGAAGACTTTTGTACTCTTATGTTTTGGCCCTAAAACAATTAGGGGAGCAGGAAATTGCATAGACAAGATTTTACATGTAAAATGCTATTACCGAGCGGCTGGATCAGCACCCGGTATATAGACATTGAACTGTACGCTATACGCAACTGGAAAGGAAACGCGCATAAGTAACACTGAAGCCAAACGAATGGGTATCTCTATCTTTCTCTTTTACACGCAACGTCATACCACATTTCAGTGCGTCATACAAACGATGACACGGAGCATAAAATGCAGGTGACAGATAAAAAAAATATATTGCAGCCGTTATCTCTCTCGTCTGCTCTACTACCGCAGCAAGCTAGAAGGCGACAGAAGTACCCATTCCGCATCTGCCTTTGTCAGCCTTCAACGCCCACAATGCATTGAAATAGCCCGTTTCCCTTCCAGTTGCTTATTATTATTCGTTCAGTCAACGCTTATAGCCATAGCGTACAGTTCAATGTATATAGAGTTCACTGGTCGGTACTATGTTAACTATAGGGGTTATACGTGGGTTATACATCGCCCCACTGACCTGTATTAGGTCAGTGACATCGCCCTATCTGTTGTGCGTTCTTGTAGAGTAGTGTATATGAACCAAATAATGTAGTTCTGCCTATGCAAATTAGTTCTTATTAGTAGACGTTGTAATGACGCATTGTAACTACTACGTATAGAAATTTGTTTTTATTAAAGTTTATAAATAATAATTTTAAATAAAAATACAATCATTTTTAGGCGAATTAATATAAAAATTATATCTTATTTGTCACGCTGCAATTTTTAGATAAATTGTAGAATATGATGTTTGTTTTTCATTTTTATATATCTCTGAAGTGAGTTGCCTGCCATCTATAACTAAAAATTCGTTATTATTTTAAAATACTCCCAAAAATGTAATTATTTCTTAATTATAATTTGTTTTAAAAGAGAATTTACCGTAGAAACGTTAACGTTGCGTGTTAATAGAAAATGTAACTCTGTTAATAATAAACAACATTTAAAAAATACGAATGTTACTTTGGCGGGCTTCACCTAAACAGTCGTTTTAATGGCTGCAAATGTAATCATACCGAATGGATGTGTCTGATAAAAGGAGACGTGTGTTTCAAAGGTAAAACACGACGATTTATAATTAAAAAAAGCGTCAAAACAATCCTACAAATCTAAATCGTCATTTTATAAAATGTTTCATCTTCTCCAGCATTTAGTTGTTCAATTTAAATAACCAACAATAATCTACTAACCAATGCTTGTTTGTATTGACATTGTTGACAGTAGTTTTTTAATCCAATTCCACGTTAACTCATTTTAATTGCGACCTTAATTAGACCGTTTGATATTTTTTAAAGATAATGTTAATTATAAAAATTTAGCACATGTTTACGAATGCATAATTTTTCTCGTATTTTTTTTATTTAGGGAGAAACTTTGACAGACCGTCTCTAACATGATGTCTGTTATCAATTCGGTTTCGATACAGTCCTCGAGTCTAAGGAAAAAAAAGGCAAATGTCGATTCGGAACACGAACAAGTTGCAGTTCCTGATTCGACTACAAATTTAGAGAAGGAACGGGTCGACTTTAGTCCGGGTCAAGATGTACTTCTTCGAAATAAAGACGGATGTTATTACTTGGGGACTGTTATTGCGGTTGATAACACTCGAGAACAATGTTTGGTTAAGTTTGGAGATAATACGCAGAGTTGGTCGAATATAAAAAATTTGAAAAAACCTAAACCAAAACAAGAAGATCTGTTATTGTGTGTTGTTTGTAAAAAATCAGCTTCGAAGGCTAGTAACGAAGTTACAGTTTGTGATTCATGTAGTAGAGGGTATCATAAAGGTTGTCACGATCCCAAGATACCGGATGATTGTCAGAAAAACGGTGAGTTTTATATAAAAATTCAACATTTTTATACAAATTAACAGCTTAGGGTTTATTACGCAAAAATAATTCTTGTAGTCTTAAGGTGGTGTTACTGTTGATTGCAGTGCGAAGAAATATAATTGGCAGTCAATATGTCGGTAGAGTGGTCTCAAGTTGAGAACATGACAGACGCCATTAACTGTCTGCGCAGTGGGAAAATTCCAGTGGCGTAACATTTTAAACCGAGAATAAAGTTACACAGAAACGAAATAAACACACAAGGTGCACACAAGGGACGCCAATGACAACAACAAACTGTCTCCCCTTCGGTAACAATTTGGACCCGCCCGAATGCTTTCTGGTTTATGGCGCATGATGACTAATGTCATGTTCTCAACTTGAGACCACTTTAACTATTTGATCGGATTTTATTGTATACATCCATAAAAAGATTAAAAATATAGAGGTGCTTGGAAATTCGCTGTTTCTAGATCTCGGGCCATAATATAAAGAAATAATAAAAACAAGTAATTTCACTAATTTTTTTTATAAATGTAACCCAAGTGTGTTTCGACACTATATGTCTCATTATCAAAGGTAACAGATTGTGATGGATTAACAAGAATTGCCGTGATGCAACATTAAGAAAATCTTTGGTATAGGTATTTATTCTCATCAAAAATGCAAAAAGAGCAACATCCAGTCAACTCTCTTTCTGCGACAAATGAAATCAAAATGTGTTTCAATTAACAAGATTAATAAATCGTGTGTATATCAGTGCAATGCCGAGAAAGATATTGCACGTGGTAAAGTATTTACTTCACGGTCACTAAATCATGTACATCCTCATGCAAATTCCTTTATAAACTTGGAAAACCATTATTTAAGAAGAACAGGTAGTATATGGTGTAATAACAATGATCGAAGTTGCTAAAAATGAAGAAAGCTCTGTTAATGTCCTGCGTTGCAGCAATTGCAGTTCTTCAATCAAACGGGTCTCTGAAAAAATATGTATTTCTCCTGTTAGTGCATTTTATACTAAAAATATGCAAATATCATCCCTACAAGTACAAAGTAGATCTTTGCAAGACTTACATATCGGGGACGAAGATCACCGTCTATAATTTATAGCCTGGTTTTCTATTGCGTATCAAGATACAAAGAATTTTGTGGACAGAAGAATTCTGTTTCACTAATAATGGTATTATAAATCACCATAATTATCATTTCTGGAGTGAAACAAACCCTAAAGGAATAAGAGAACACAATTTTCAGGACTAATCGACTGTAAATGTATGGCGTGGTCTGATCGGGTTTCCTTTGGTAGCGACCATGATGTATAATAAGTTCGGTGGACCGATTGGCGTTCAGCGATTGTCCCGCTTATCTTGTTCGCGTCTTAGACAAGGACAGACAACTTGCTTGGCTTACTGCACGGAAAGTATCGGTGTTTTAGTTTGTTTACTTAAAGAATGATATTAATATTTAACGTACAAGTGACGTACACAAATTAGCACTTTAAAAAAATTATTGTTTTGAGTATTGGATTTAGTTTTAAAAAAATATATGTATAAATGTTCAATTAAAAAGACTCTGTTAACAAAAATACGTAACATCAATAATAAAAATAAATGAGCAAAATTTATTTTTGTTTGGCGCTGGTTTATACATTACGCACTAACGTAGGGCTGGGACAAATCTGAAGTTTGAACTTTGAAGTTTATTTATTTATTGGAAGTTTATAGGTGCTACGCAATCGACCCATTACAGTTAAATAAAATTAAACCGTTAATTACTTGATAAAAATGTGTTACGCCAAGCAAGCATAATGCATTTGCATTTATTTCGCACCAAGCTAGTTGTCCGTCTTTGGTGCTACCTCTTCGTCGCACATTGACGAGACTCGTGGACCATTTTCATGAGGCAAAGCTAGAGTAAGTTGGTCCACCCACTTTATTATACACCGTGGTAGGGACCTTAAGTGAACTACAAAAATTGCTAAGACGATGTTCCACTCGAAATTAGTTAAAATCCTCATCCTGACTCCTCACATAATGTGCAAATTATTGCATGGTTTTTTGGCAACTGTTTTCCTGATAGATCCATGGGCTTATTCGTTAGCCTGCAAGGTCTCTTGATCTGGACTTCGTTAGATTATTTTTTATGGGCTACCTTACAAAATAGTGTCTGATAATCTCCCACAACTAATAGCAAAAATTCGAAAGGCATACAGGAGTTATCGTTCAGAACAAATATCACTATGTATCAGAAGGGAACTGTGTATAACTATTCCAACAAGAAAGGTGTTGTCAGTTTGAGTACTTATTGTAGTTTTAATATTTGTTTTTGTTTTATTTTACAAAATTACCAGAAGGCTTCATTCGGCGTTTCGCGCCTTGTCTAAGCGCATGCATTAAACTAGATATACATGTAGTACATATATATCTACTTTAATCTTATGTCTACTTTAATGCATGAGATTAAAGTATATCTACTTTAATGCGAATTTGTTACGGACGGACAGAACACTCGTTCATTCGCAATTATTATATATGATTAGCTTTTCTTAATTGTACCTACCTGGAATAAATTTTTCTCCTACCTTGAGGTGTTTCATTTGTTGCTCACTAAAGTGAAATTCCAATGCTGCACTTATACTGTTGTTAATTGGAGAAAAATTCTTTGTCCAATAGGAGAAAAAAAGGCATTCCATTTAGTCTCGATCGACAATACACCTAGACTGAATAGTTACTGAGATATTCGACCAATGTTAATTAGGCCATCTAATTTCAAATATTGTGGTCCTAATAATCTAAATTTCATTCACAAAACATGTTTAGGTACCTGCAGTAATTCAAGTGCATTGCTTTATGATCGGTGAACTACCTATGTCAAAATTTTATTTGTAGTCTATTACATTTATTAATAAATACAAAGTACACCGATAATGTGGGATTGCAGCTTAACATACTTAATGTTCATTATAATGAAACATTTTTTGGAGATAATATTCCCTATACTTAACATTCACAGTTCCATAATATTTTTAAAAAACCAGTTTCAAGCAGTTTCTAGCCACTTAAATCTTGCAGTTCTTGAATACAAACATATCGATATCACTATTGCTACTGCGTTTTGATTTAATTTAAATATCTAATTGCATAGTCTAAATACATATGAGTGTTTATAGTGTTTATTTACATCGTCGTTATTTGTTTCAATTTGCTGTTAATCTCATTATAATTTTGTGGGTGTAAAACTGGTCACTGCTTACACTGGCCAAAATTTAATGGAAGGAGTTTAACTATTTCTGTTGGGTAAACAGATAGTAGTAACTACATAAACCTTCAAACTTGCATGCTTTACAAGATTTTCAAATGTGATTCGTACCTTGACAGGTTGACTTGTACAATTACTACAAAACTTTAATTTTTGCAATAACTTATGGTGAACTGTGTTTTGCTTGTAAACTTAATTTATTAGTTAGACGATGATGTAGGTAATGTATATTGGAAATTGTATTTCCATTACAAGGATGTTGGAATGCAGGGTGATTAGTGAATATTTGACCTTGGCAATTGCATCAGATTCCTTCAGTTACATATTAGGTGTTTTCTTTTTGCACCGCCACAGGGTTAGGTAAAGTTAGAATCATCACGTGATTAAAGTGCCTTGTGTCATGTAGACATTTCTGCCTCAGGTTAATATAAAACTTAAATAAAGCTTTTAAAACGAATAGGGTTATTGAGAACTGAGTCAAATTATTTTTATAAAACGAATGGTGTGTATTGACAGAGGTGATTTAAGTGTACCACAAAATGCAAAAAGAAAACACCTATTGTATAGGAACAAAATTTAGGAACATAATTAAATATTCATTAAAGCTGATTAGGGGTAATTTGTAGGCAGAAAGCATTCACAACACAAATTGTAATGTTTAAATAATTTTGTTATATTACTACTCTTGCTTAGTAAAATTTAATTTAATTGTACTTATTTTATTTAGGAAATATTTGGATGTGTAAAAGGTGTTGGAATACAGAGTCTGTTAGACAAAGAAAAGAGATCAGCAAGGTTGGTAAAAAAGAAATTACACCTAAAACAGGAATTGGTTGTAGTATCCAGAAAAGGTCCTCAGTTCCTTTGTCATTTTCTTATAATGTAAGTACTGTTTATGAAATTAATCATGATTTTCATTTTCAGTTATCTAATGTTTTGAGAAAACTTCAATTAAATTCGATTAGTCAATAACCAATTAACCATCAAATACCCTTTGTTTTTGAAACACAATTGAAACTGCTTTTAATATTAATATAACATGGCAAAATTCTGTAAAAAAATAATTTAATTTACTTTTTTTAATTGTTTAATATTGTTCCTGATTGTACTATTCTTCTATCAAACGTATTTACAGATTGATGCTTTGACGTGGGATGCATATCACAGGGTTAATTTTGAAAAAGTTTATTGTTACTGTGCTGGAAATGGGGAATGGTACACACAAATGTTACAATGTAGCAGATGTAGGCAATGGTTTCACGAGAAGTGTGTAAAATGTCTAAAATATCCATTATATTGTGGAGACAGGTGAGCTTTCCTATTGTTGATGATATACAATTTGTTTACATATAATAACTCGATTAGTTTATATTTACATTGTGTTTATAGGTTTTATGTATTCGTATGTGCAGTATGTAATGAGGGAGTAGAATTTTTACGAAGATTAGAATTGAACTGGGTGGAATTAGTACATTTAATGTTATTTAATTTAACAGCATATAATGTTATGAAGTATTATGATTTAGATAGTGTCATTATTCCTTACATAAATGATAACTGGCACGCACTACAGCTTCCACCAAAGGTCAGTAATAATGAAGTAATAATTTTTATTTACTATTCGTCTTACAGATTTGCAATGTACCAATATATGATAGAAGAAATAACATTCTTTCTGTACTTATTCATAATCGAAATCGGTTTAAATGTGGACGAGAACTTAAAAGAAGGACAGCTATATGGGGTTTAAGGGTTCGATTACCCCCACCTGCACCTTGTATTCATGTTCCGTCTATAGGTCCTGTAAATGAAGATCAGTTAAAACAATTGTGCCAAAATAGTCGTAAACTTCGATTTTTACCATTAGAGAATGAAGGTTTATCGGGTGGTGGTATGATTGTACCGGTAGATAACCACATGTTGAATATTATGATGGGTACCGCATATCTTGAAAATGTACAGTCGGAGTCTGAATCACCGTGCCCCAGTCCAGTAGCGGATCAAGAAGAATTTAGTGAAAGTTGTAACTATGACATATATAAATCGGAGTTTCGCGGTGGTGGATGTGTAAAAAAAAGTGTCCCTTTTTCTAAAATTAGCTTGCAGCGTAAAAAACGTAGATTAACTCTTAAACATCATCAAAGGGATAAACCGTTGCGAAAACAAAAACAAAAAAGTGGAAAACTATCGACTGCAAAAAAAAATAAAAACGAAATTTTTCGTTCTAATAAACATCTTAGTGTAGATAGCAAAAGTAATAGAAGTAACGAATCACTGCCTTTAACGCCTCCAACATCGGTTTCTGCACCGCCCACACCCCCAGCTTCAAGCACTTCTCTTTCGGGCACCGACATTGCGACCGATTATTGTGACAATTCTAATACATTCACTCAAAATTTTAGTGATATTAATAAAAGTGTCAATAATAAATTAACAAAATCAAACTTAACTAGAAATAATTTATCTTCAAGATTAGAGTCTAACTCTATAGAACTGAACACTCCGTGTGATACTTCGGGAGATGAAACTTCCTCAAAAAGCACCTTAGATTTAATTATTCCTCCGCCGAAAGACTTTAAGGGGCAAAACAACCCTTTCCTGACCCTTTTAAGGGGAAGTACTGACCAGAATAAGAAAAAAAGAAATAAGGACGCCATTACTTTACCGTTACCATTAACAGCCGTTATTCCCGGTAGACCTGTAGCAAAACCACTAAAAAGGCAATTAAGCGAAAAAGATATTTGTATCGGACCGAATGGCGAAGTAAAACGTCGTAGATTACGTAGGGGACGAATAAGTCAGTTATCAGCTTTTCCAGTTGGTGTGCCGACAGCCAGTAAAACTGCCGCCGTTGTGCCAGTTCGGCCAGATGCAAAAGAGTGGGGACAAAGAAATGTGCGCGCTAGTCTTAATCAGACGTCACCAAGTGGATCTCAAATAAGTAATTGTGTAGATTATGCTCTTAACGCTCGTCTTTTAAGACAGAAGCAGGATAAAACGCAAGAAAAAGAAAAGTCTACTAATACTACAACGCCTAAACACAGTCCTGTTAAACAGGAACCGGAAATAGATATGGACGATTTGAAAAATTCTGTTAATATCTATTTTGGTGCCGCAAATCGAATAGCGGCGGGCGAGAAGTTTTGTGTTAAAGCTAAACGTGTAAATCCGAACGGGAAATTACAGTTTTTATTGGAATGGCAGGGTTCTAATAACGGGATGACATGATCTTATCTACACGTGTTTTGTTTTTTTTTAAACTGTGTTCATGTAATAGCTCAGTTAACCAAAAAGGTAGTATATAACTTGTTTTTTCTTCATCGAGTACTCCGGACAACTGGCTTTAACCTCTTTTTATTAAAACTGTTTGAAAGTGGAATAAAAAATATTATCAAGGCCTTTTTACATTTAAAAATTGTTTTCGAGATATCGATAGTAATAAAATAAGTAAGTTTTTTTTTTAATTTTAAAAGCACGGAGAAAGGAGTAGGGATGATAGGATATTTGTGCATGAGGTGAATCGAATTGCACACATCAATATCTTAGCAAACTATGTGTACATGGTGATTTGTTTATACTAAAATTTTCATTAGAAGAATTTATTTAATGGGTATTACAAATTGTTACAATTGTAAATGTAAAAATGATTATTTTTGTGTTGTTACTCTTATGATAATTTAACTAGGAATTTAAGGTAATGGTGTTCATTTTACAAAGAATGTGAGTAACTCATTACGTTTTAAAACGAATCTGCTACGCATGTGTGTGATTAAATCAGTTTTATTTTTGTTTATAAAACCTATGAATGTTGGTAATTCTGAAGTTTTAACTAATCATTGTGCAAAGTTGATACATATCTTTAGTTGATACTAAGATGGGCTGGTATGTATTATGTAAAAATAGTCTGTAGGCACAAATAGCAATGCACCCTTCATTCCCTACACTAAATGAACGTATGAATAAGAGTTATTTACTGAACGATAGTGTCTATATAATTTACAAAGAGTTATTCTCAACTATTTTTATTTTCTATCCATAGTGATCAGGTTTACTGGGCTATGAAACAATTTTAAGCACTATAAGTTTATGCTTTTTAAAAAAAATTATTTTATTACGATTTATTTAGATAAAAAAGCAACAGGTCCAGGGATCTGCTAATCAAAAATGATTGTATATAATTTGAAGATGCGTAAGCAAATTATGTTTGTGTAGAAATGTACGAATAACTTGAGCGGTATTATAATGTATAATATGAAATAGTAGAAAGGAGTGCTTCACTGTTGTTACCTTTAATTTCTATTTTTGAAGTATCTTCTGAAATTCCAAACTAATTTTAGAAAATATAACCGTATCATTTTTTTGTTAGCAAAATTCTGAAGTGTTTAATAAAGACTGGAAATATAAATGTGTTCAGTACAAATTTTCAATATAATTATTAATTTAGAATAAGATTTTACTTTAGCATTAAGAATAAAGAAATACTTCTCATGCTAAGTTAGATATTCTACAATTTTAACAGATAAACGAAAGTTTTAAATTAATTAGTTTGTGATACATTTTAGTAATCGATATAGCAAATTCTATCTGTATACAAACTTTTTTTGTAATAAAATTATAGTTTATTAAGTGTTTTTATTGATTAAAGGTTATAAAGTAAATATTTCAGGTTTTATTGTGGAATTGCGCATGAATTAATTTCAATGTTGCAGCCATCTGGTGGCTGTTATTTCCTCGACTTTCTCTAGATCATCGACATATAGAAATGGACTGCGCGTGGTTATGCTAAGCCGCGATACTGCAGGTGAGAGAGAGTAAACGTGGAGGCCTAGTTCTAGCTTTATCTGTCACGTATCTATTGGTTGCTGCATTCCCCTAGCTTTATCTGTCGCGTATTTATTGGCCGCTGCATTCCCATGAAAATGCAGCAACCAATAGATTCGCGACAGATAAAGCTAGAACTAGGCCTCCACGTTTACCCTCTCTCTCACCTGCAGTATCCCAGCTTAGTATAACCACGCGCGGTCCATTTCTATATGTCGATGCTCTAGATACAAAAAACATTCCACATAAATGTTTCTTATACTTGAAAATTTATAAATTACGTTGCAGATCATTAAACTTTGAATTCAATGATTGTCATGGAACAAAAGTTCGTTATATAAATTCTGTATGTACTATTCTGTAAGAAAAACTAGGGAAACAGTAGCTTTTGTAAATTTTTATTTATTTTATTTTCTGACGCCTTTGCTCGCACTCTTGTAGCATATACTTTCTCTTCTCCTTCCCCACACAACCTGCATCTTCTACAATCCATCCTCCCTCCAATATCTGTTTCCTCTGTTTGTTTTTCTGCCTTCCAGATATTCTGTTACCGCCCCTACTATTATCTTACCATATTCTCTATTATATTTAAACTCGCTAATCTTTGCCCTTCTTTCCTGTTTACATATATCCCTGCTCTCCTCTACAACTATGTATCCTGATGCCTCCTTGCTCAATCCCATTACCCATCTCCAATATCTTTCCTGTATCTTCATTCTCTTGTTCTTTCCACCGCCATATCTCAGCTCCATTCCGAAGACCCTGTTTGCCATACCTGTCCTGATATATTATTCGCCTTTTCTGCTCTACATCTAATGTATTGCTTCTTCCTTGTTTCCCCTGTGTGAATTTATAACCTAAATATGTCCTCTCCCCACCTCCATTGTTCTGTTTTTCCCTTTCTTCCCAAATACCAACACTCTTGTCTTCCCCATGCTTATCTTCATTATCTTATCCCTCATTTTGGCGTACTTTTCCGTTGTTGTAATCATCACTACATCGTCTGCGTATGCTAAAGTCCAAATCTTTGTATTCCCTACCATCACTCATTCTTTCCTTTTTTGTAAGTTATTATACACTATAATTAGGTATGCAAAAAACTCTTGAAAACATTTTATTGATAAGAATGGAAAATTCAAAGTTGTGACATTTAATAATAGTTTTTCGCATTAGTGTTTTTTTTTAATGTGGCATGTCTTTTTGAGACATTGAGGTAAGAGAAACAAATACCTACTTAAGCTGGATCGCCCAAAAAACAAGTGAGTATAATCAAATAACCGCAAAGAAATTGTTGCTGCCACCATATGCATTATGCATGACCATTATTAACAGGGAAAAAACAATCACTCTTACGACTTAAGTTTATTATATGGGGTGGTAAGGCGATTGAAACAGTGATAACATGAATAAACAATGAATCCTCCATGTCCAAGACAACGCAGGCCCAGAACTACAGATGGAAGGAATCATGGTCATTGGTTCAAATGGAGATAAACAAATTACTAAACTATGTTTATCGTGAAACCGGGCTTGAGCTACCACTTCCTAATTCTTTTGGGCAAAGACACTAATAATTCAGTAACATGGACAACTACGAGCCCAGAATCATATCATTTGGACCAGTCATTGTTTTATTATTAAATTTAGTGTTCTGTGCACATCTCTAGTTTTGTAATATTAGTTTTAGTAAAAAATGTTTACATGAATGTTTCAATTTACAATAATAATAGTTGCATTCAATAGATTTTTCTTTTCGTGTTCATCAAAGTTTTCTAAAATACAATAAAAAAGAAAACAATGACTGGGCCAAATGATATGATTCTGGGCTCGTATGCTATCACATACGGGCAGTGTTGTTAAGTATCTAGAGAGATTCCGTTGAGTGATTTACGGTAACATTATTTCGATAATAAAACTTCTAAAATGCAATTTCAATAATGGGAAATCATGGCACAGATAATCCGCAGCCCGGATAACCAGCGCACTGATAATCGGGGTTCTACTGTTACTAAATTTCGCATAACCACATTTATTATATTTGATAAACCTTGAGTAGGTACCTCTTTCCTTTCCCCACCATCACAAACTCGGTATAATGCTGCCTCCGTCATGTTTTGAATCGTGTGTAACGGTGAAGGTCGATGAATACATATTGTTGTGATTGTGATACATGCGCCAATGCACATATCTTTTTTATAAAAACGTATATCACAGTAGCATGATTCACAAATCCCTTGACCCCTGTGTCCGCATTACCGGCATAACTAAATACCTACAAAGATTATTTACCTAGAAAGGGGACAAGAAATGTACAATTGACCAATGACCAGTAATAACTTTTAATCTTTTGCACATTGAATGGAAAAATGTATTAAGAAAAGCTACATTATCCTAATGAGAAATTATTTAATTATTATTTAAATGAAAATAAATAAACATGTATTTTTTATCCAGACACACTGTAAAAACATGTATATCTGTATCTATTTTTAGATATATTTTTAGAAATGTATCGGTATCTAGATACTCAACAAATTTTGTATCTTTAACAACATTGCATATGGGGAAACAGTCAGGCTCCACCACATCTTCCCAAAAGCAGTTCTTGAACCATCCGATTTCAAACCTTGATCTGGACAGTTGGCATTTACAATACAACATTGTACCAGTTGGTAGGTACTAGACAAACATTGTACATATGTAAATGCTAATAGATTTACAACTATCAATATTTGAAAAGGTTGTAAGTTGAATTATTATAAAGGTGCATGTAAGTCTTCCTTTTTTTAGTTACTATGGTTGACAATGACAATTATTGTTACTATACAAAATGCTGATTGACATACACACACCATTTATTATAAAAATTCAACTGTAGATAGAACATTATTTCATCTTTTATTACTTTGTTGTAAACTTCATAAACAAAAAACATATATTTATTACTACAGTTATAAATAATGTATTCAGTTCCTTATTTTCACTGTATAATCAAATTTGACAATAAACATTTGCAGCTTACCATAAACAAAATACATAATTTTGTTGTATAGCAAAAAATTTACTCTTCCACGATAAACATATATTTTAAAATTACAAGTAGTGATGGGCACCATTCGAATGAATTAATTCAAAATATTCGATTGTTACTGCGCATCGATTGTTTTGAGATGTTGCGTCGATTCTCTCGAATGAATTTTGTTCTCGAAATCTAAATATTCTAAAGCTTCGTTGTAACTATCGATTTATCGAATCGAATTCACGAAACTAGATATTTTTAGTGTGCTAAACTGCTAGCTAAGTAATGTTACGAATGTTACGATTTATGAGTAATACGAGAATTACGACTTGCAAAAATGCAAAATTGCAAATGACAGAACATAATCTCACGTTGAATGACGTAATATTATTAATTTGTGTTTTGTAATAACTCAATAACTGTTTATTTTAAAAGTATCACTAGATAATAGTTTAATTAGTTAATACAATCAATGCCTAGTAAAGTAGTATAACTAACAAATCATGTACGAATGAAATATACATTCGAATGAACCATTCGATTGTGTAAAGCTTTCGATACTGTTCATTCGATTGTTGAAATCGTTCGATTGTGCCCATCACTAATTACAAGGCAGTCAACATATTAAAAATACTGTTTTGTAAATGTGCGCTGAAAATACTACCAAAATTCTAAAATAATAAATGTGTAAAAGTGAGATCTTTTGACGAAAACAGTAATACAAAGATTAACACAGGATTTAACAGATCATTGATACAGTTTAGTAAAATTTTAATATGTATTTACAATTCATCTCTCAATTTAGTCTTCATAAAGCTTATTAAATCATCCATTGATCGATTTCCTACATAGTCCTTTACATATTTGCCATTCACATACAATCTAACAGTAGGATAACCAGAGATGTCCATTTCTTCTGTTATTTTAGGATTTTCTGTACAATCAAATATTGCTAATCTCCCATTAATACCTTCTGCTTTCAGTTCATCTGCCGCCTTCATAAACTGTGGCTTCATTCTTTTACAATGACCACACCATGGTGCATAAAACATAACTAATGTTGGCGTGGAAGAAGCTATTTCTTTTTTAAAAGTAGCATCATTTAAAACCAGTATGTTTGATATCTCTGTAACCCAAGAATCGTCATCTTTCTTATTAAGTGGTACAAATTCTGGATCAATCATAAATTTTATAAAATCTTCCGACTAAAAATATTAAAATGTATCAGATGTATATAATAAACATAAAATGGTACCGTTCGTGCACCATTGTAATGCTTCACTGATTTTGAATAGTAGCTGAAATATTTAATTGTCGGATAACCTTTAACATCATTAACACCGCATAATGACTGCTGAATGGTACAGTCAACAGCAGCAAATTCTATTTTAGGGTCATCCTTAAAAGACTCTGCTGCTTTTGTAAATTCTGGTTTTGCTTTCTTACAATGACCACACCCTACAAAACATTGTTTTATTAATTTAATTACTAGTAATCAATAACACAAATAAGAGATCTTGAGATCATAATCTGTTACCCAAGAGGACTAGTGGTGAGTGATGTTGCCAAATGATCAAATTCATAAATTTTATTATTACTCAATATGATCTATGATACTTACATGGTGCATAAAACATAACAAGTACATGTTTCTTCTTTTTTAAGAAAGGTTTAAAAGTTGTTTCAGTCAAATGAACCACATCTGACTTTTCCTCTGACCACGATACCTCTGCAGGTGGTGGAGGTAAAGGTTCTTGAGGATTAGTCATAAACTCTACTATTTTCGCAGACTCCCGTAAATTTGCATCAAATTTAAATTCGCCATAACTAAAATATTTAACAGTAGGATACCCTTTTATTGAAAATTTCGCAGAAACTGCCTGTTCCTTTGTCGCATCAACAGCAGCCAACATACCGGGTATCTAAAAAAATTTAATCACATTTACTTGTCGATTCAAATTGTAGTATTACCCCTTCACTTTTCATAAGAGCTGCAGCCTTTTCATATTCCGGTTTCATTCTTTTACAGTGGCCACACCATGGAGCATAAAACATTATCAATAATGATGCCTCTTCTTTAATTACGGGATCAAAACTTGAAGTAGTCAAATGGACAACCTCACTATCTACATCTGACCATTCGGATTCGACCACTTTAACTGGAGGAGCATGAGGGTTTTGCATGAAGCTTATAATACCCTCTTTATTATTTTCACCTTCGTATTGGTATTTCATAGCCCCATTTCTGCAAGCATCCACAAAATAATTGATTCAAAAACTAGTATCGATACATACGAATAGTAAAGTAAAGTAGGAAATCCTGTAATGTTATACTGATTTCTAACAATGGCATTTTCAGGTCTGTTCACATCAATTGCAGCTAAAATCGCGTGGCCTTGAAGTTCACCAGCTGCAGCTGCATACTCGGGTTTTAAACTTTTGCAAAATCCACACCAAGGAGCATAGAACATTATCATTATCGGTTTGTGTTCCTTTCTGATTAATTTTGCTAAACTCTAAAATGGACAACCATTAATACAAGAAATTCACAAAATGCTTTAATTACAAGTAATTTTCGAAAAAAATACATACTGCCTAAACTTAAAATTGTGACATATGTCATTAATAAAACATGTAAATGATCAAAAAGAGTTGCTAGTGAATTACTTAGTAATTATCTTAGGTTTAACCTAAGGTAAGTACTTGAAACCAGTGAACTCTATATATAACTGGAAGGATAACGTCGAATATAAAAATTGACCGGTTCTGTTAGAGCAAGAGGGAAATTAGTGCGGGGATCGCTATCCTTATCTTACTACATTTCTCTTATGGATATTAAAAATAATGTTTGGTTATGACACTTATTTCATGATTAATTTTTAAATGTACATTTATAACATAAGTGTACGATAATTATATATACAAGAGTGAAATTCTTAATATTTTGTGTTTATTTCTCATTATTAAGTATTAACCACGCCTTCGCATCGTTTATACAAATACGTTAGAAAGAAATAGGGATCCACTCACGCAGTAGCGGTGCTTGTCTAACAGTCGAGGACAAATTACGAACGCATTTGCAGTAACCGTTATCCTTCCAGTTATATATAGAGTTCACTGCTTGAAACATAGAAGGTATACTATATAGTTCCCATTTAGAACTAACCATCGGGAATCATGTTACATTTTTGGGATTAAACAACTAATTGTAGACACATCTCTTCCAAGGAATTTATTTGTAGAAGAGACATATTTTATACAAAGTAACAGACTTGTGTTTCAATACTGTAATTGCTTTAATGAATGTTGATTAAAAGAGTGTTTTTTACAATTTTTATGTCAACATACCCACTTTTAGATACTAGTATGTGCAACATATTCTCTTCTCTCTATTTTTCCACATAAACTAAAAAATATTTTGCTGCCCTCAATAAAATTGAGGACACTAATTACTACTTCACATAATAAAGTAACCAGAAATAAGCCATGTAACTTTCTGTAGCCTTGAAGAATAATTGTAGTATATTTTTTCTGACGAAATAGGGCTAATTTATTACGAGCACTGCCTCGTGAAGTCGTTTACCTTACTAATGGGAAAAACATAAATGAAGTGATTGATGGGTAAGAAGTTACAAATTTTACACGAACAACAGACAATACATTGTCTGACCATAGCAATACTCCTTTGACAATTATCTCTAGATGTCCAGAATGGAAGAACAAGGAACGAAACAAAGCTATTCTGAGGGGTTGAGCGTGACAAGAGGTTGAACCAAAGTACACACCCTGCAATATGAAAATCATTGCAGTTACAAGTTCTGAGAATGTTACTAAACACTTGGTAAAGTACAGGTGAAGGAGCTGGAGAAAAAGGGAAGAAAATATTAGGACAGATATGGGGGATGGGGGTAAGAGCTTTGGCAAAGATGTGAAGGGCGTGGTTATTCGAGAAGCTTGTAAAGAGTGTGATGTTATATTATGGGGTTGAGGTGGGCGAGTGGGAGGGGCTAGAAAGAATTCAGGAGACATATTGAAAATGGGTGTTGGGTTTAGAGAAGGAGACTGGGGTATATTCTTAGAAGATAAATGTGTGCTAGAGGAAGTGAAAGGAGAGAAGCTGAGAATACAGATGGAGAAACTAGAGATAAGGTATGAGGAAGGCCTGGAGAGGGGAGAATAGGTTTGTTGTTACAGTGCTGTTGGTTAGAAATGAAGGGGGAAAGAATAAGGTATAGTCAGGAAGACAGCAGGAGATACTATGAGCGGGAGGGTTGAGATACAGAGGAGAAAGGAGAGTGAGTGGCGAGACAACACCAGGAAGGTGATAATAGAGAGGTACAGGGATACTCAGATACCCCTGAAAAAAGGTAGAACATCAGAGATGAGAGGTATGGTGAAATGATGGGGGAAGGAGTGCCGAGGTACATGAGGGGTGGATTAGAGATGAAAAAGAAGAGGTTGATAGCGAGGCTTAGATGCGGGAACGAGAAGAGAGATAATAAATACTGGGTGGATGATGAAGTGAGAAGGTGTGATGAGGATGGGAGGAACGAAGGAGACCTTAGGAGGATGGAGGAAGTGGAAGAAAGGAGAAGGATTGAAAGGAGCGAAAAAAGTTACAGACCACTTTGATTCCAGACTTCAAAAATCTGAACAAATATTAGTTTGTTAATTAATTAATTAATAAAAGTCAGTTTTACAGCCGCTGCTGATTCTAAACCAAAACAAATTTATGTGCGGAGGTGATCACCATAATTGGCTTTTGGAGCATTATTCAATTAAAATAGGTGGTATTGTGTTTCGTTGCACGACTTTTAGGCATGGCAATTGTCAACAGCTCTACTTTATATAAAAACATTTTATTGAAAAAAGGGAGAACCAATGTTAATTCTCATCGTTGAGTGAAAAGTTATAAACAGGCGAAACTACAGTCGTTTTAACGTCGCTCCTGATGGGTCTGATATTTGACTATCTCGCTCGACGGTTCAGTACCGATACGAGTAAGAGTGACACAGCAATAGGGTACGCAATTTTGCATTATAGTTTCGCCTCTTTATACTTTTCACTCAACATTCTCATATTGTAAAGGAAGTCCACTGACATTCTGTAAAGAATGTAATTGAACCATGTGCGTTTTGTTTTCATAATACAGTAGAAGTCCATTAGTCCGGCATCCAACAGTCCGGAATGCCCGATAGTCCCGCATCGCTCCGGAAATTGGTTTTCTCCAAAAGTGTGTCTTTAAAGCAAATACAAACGCTCGAGAGCTATTCGGAGATCATCCGGAAGTGCTCGGTATTGTTTTCGCAAACAATTAGCGGCCGGTTAGTCTCAGCTGTCACAACAAATTCAGGTGCAGTACAGTACATACGTGTACATACATTATATGAAATGTAAAATAAACTTTGTTGTATGTATTTGCATACTGTATTTGTAGTTTAATTATTAACCTAATTGTTCTTATAATTACCGCCCGATAGACCGGAATTTTCGGTAGTCCGGCACCGAGCCGGTCCCGAACGTGCCGGATTATCGGACTTCTACTGTACCACAATAAATCGGTATTTTTAAAATGTACCACGTCAAGAATCCTCAAATAGAATTAATTGTTTTGGAAAACATTTGATAAATAACAACTTACAGCACCATCAGTAATATGAACAATATTGGCAGCACTGGCATCTTCTTCCCATGGTAATTCTCCTGTAGGATCCCTCATGAAATTCACCATTGAGGTAACAGTTTCCTTTCTGTCATAATCTTTATTGAATTCACCATATTTGTAATGTTTTAAAATGTATGTTTCTGGAGAAACCTTCAGTTTTTTACACATCTTCTTCGCTTCTCTAAAAAAAATCACAATTTCAGTATACAAATGCAAATTAACTGTAATCCAATGTAGATAAATAAATAAACAAATGTAATGAATAATCAAATGGTAAAAGACTACATCAAAGAATATTTTTGTTCTTAAACATTTACGAGGTCTAAAGAGCAAAGTGTGATGAAGAATTAGAATACAGAGAGCATCTTTATTTTAAAGCTTACAAGGTGTTAATATCTATGTACCGGGTGGTCCAAATTGGGCACTTTCTTATGGAAACACCCTTTATTTTAAGAGATAGAAAAAAATGGACCTACTATGGGAGTAAAAATGCAAGGCCTCTGACTTTAAGTGATCATAACAAAAAAACTGAGGGGTGAAATTTCTTCATTTTTGGACAGTACATTAGTCATTTATATATGTTTAACATGTGTAAAAAGCAAAATGCTAGAATCAGTTGTTTAACTTTTATTTTAATTAACAGCAATAAAAACGCTGTATGTAGTATTTTCCTGGCTGACGGTCAGTTTTAACTTATCATAAAATTGTTATTGTTTCATAAATTGTTACCAAATTTACAAATGTTGTAGCACACATACTTCTGAAAAGTCGACAGCCAATAAATATTGATTATTCATATGATTAACTGGTTTTATAAGCCCTAACCGAAAATGTGCTATTTTGAAATTTACGGAAGTTAAAGAAAAAATTCTTGTTTTAAATGCTAAATTTGATATTACTTAAATCTAACTGCATTATTCTCTTATTGAAAATAAAATTTGTTTTCTTGTAATTCCAAGTAAAATGTGTTGTTTATCGCGAAAGAAAGACGCATATATTCCCGCGAGAGGTAATCTACCACATCGTAAGCAGCGAGCGGCAACCCACAACAATGTGGTTATTCTTTTGCATTGTACAAAACCATGCGCTTTACAGCAATAGTGTACGACAACAGCTGCCCCGCGCGGCCGCGCTTCTCCCCTCCAACTGGTGCATGCATCCTTTTTTCAAAATTTCTTTTAAAAAAAACGATGTATAATGACATTATTTTTGTGAATCGTGTTAGACCACAGTATAATTGCTTTAACCTTGTTATGTTACTGTCAAATTGTTAATATCGAACGTTCAGGTATTGAGTTACATAAGATGTCGTTTTTTCATTATAGCTTTAAGACTAATAAACCAATTGGCCTCAAAAGCATCTCACATTGACAAAAAAGTATACATTTTTCAAATATATAAGTATCTACCACTCAGTTTCAATAATATAGCCGTAATTAATTTTTAAAGTGGAGCGCTTGTGCGATTTGAGTCATAATTAGCGCTTTTTCTCACATACACTGATACAGAAAATTAACGATGTGTTGCAAAAATCTAAAACTGTACACCTTTTTGTAGGAATAAATGATCTTTTAAATGCACTTTATTTCATTAAATTATGATTGCTAATTACTGAGATACAAGCTTCTAAAGTCAGAGGCCTTGCATTTTTACTCCGATAGTAGGTGCCTGGAGCTCAATTTTAATGGGAAAATCACTGGCACAAACAGAATTCAGCTATCTCTAATCGTTTGGCCGCTAGGCACGTTACTAAAACTTGGTCGATTTCTTTAAAATGCAATATTTTCAAAAATATCGTAATTTAGCCGACAATATTGACCAAACTTTAGATATTGGTGCAGGTTCCAATTGTAGTCTCAGTTACAACCATACCTGGAAGAACATTATAGCTCTAGATTAATTTTCTGGCAGGTGTTTTTTTCCAATAAGAAATTTTTGGAAAAAAGACGATGTCCATCAAAAATGTTCATTAGTGGAGATGAAACTGCAGTTATCAGATTTGTAATATATGGTTCAAATTAAAATAAAGTAGTGTTCAATTTTCAAAACATTGTGTTAAAATTAATCTTGGTCGGACAGCAGGACAAATTGAAAAATGTCTTCACTACCTTTCCATTATTTTTTAAATTAATACACTAACCTCGTAATGTGCTTTAATACTTAATTAGAATTTACTTAAAAAGTATTTATCACTAATTGGATTTGATTAAACACTTATTATTTATCCTGTGGCTTTATTGTTACCAATATAATTTATTTTATCAGTGACTGCCACCGTAATAAAAAGCTGATATGAGATGCATATGTTGATAAACCAACTCAATCTAGTTCTCAAAATTAGCAGAACAAATTTAAAAAATTACACATTATGATAAAATTTCGAATGAAACCTACCCTGAACAATCAACTAGAATCATTGTACCCAATCCCTTTATAGCCAAAGCCGCTTCTTTAAACACTTGTACAACAGGTATGGACTGTTTTAACGAACTACTAAAGCATACCAGCACATTTGTTTTTGTGCGTAAAATCTTTTTAAATTCCTTTATGTCCACCACATTGTCAATGACTAAATTCTTATCTGCACCTTTCGCTAAATAATATGGTACTTCTGCAAGTATAATCTGCAAAAAAATTAACAATTAGGCAACCGTTAAGCAAAAGTTATAAAAAATACAGAATTTAATAAATGAAATGTTATTTACTTACAAAAAGTAATAAGAAATATATATACTTCATTGTGCTATGATTTTTGGAAATTTGTTTGTATTGAACCTAAAATTTTGAGGTTACGTGTTAAAATTTATTTGTAAACCGAAATGCGGAGTTGCCGTGTTGTGAAGCATGTAGTACATTCTCTTGCCGTTAAAAACAAGAGACTCGCATTTGAAAATTTCGCAACATTGTAAAAAAATAGACATTGAATTCTCTTTTTGCTGTAGTTCTGAATAAAATATATAATAATTCAAAACACCACAAGGTCACTTGGAAACATCCCAATGGCAGAACAGAAAATCAAATCGACCATATTTTGATAACAAAAAAAAAACATAAAAATAGGTAGACGCAAGAACATACCCTGGCGCAAATGCAGGTTCGGACCATCATTTAGTTTGCATGACTATAAAAGAAGAAAGAATAAAGAGTGGCTCAGCAAGCCGGAGAGTTAAAAAAAATGGGCAGTAGAGAAACTACTCAACAAAGTCATTAAAAACCAGTATAGCAACACCGTGAAGACGACAAGAGGAAAGCATTAACACTTATTGGGAAAAAATTAGACTGAATATCAAGCAGGTGGCAACATGGCAGAAGGAACGATACGATTTGGAAAAACCAAAAAAAGAAACCAAAATTGATATGACAAAGCATGTCAAAACAGGACCGAATAAAAAAAAAAGCAAGGCTGAAATGAAATGGCTACAAACGATGGCAGAACAAGATAGGGAAATATACATAGAACAAAAGAATAGGACAAAATACCTATTAAAAACAAAGAAGAATGAATGGCTAAACAATAAACTGGAAGAAATAAAGTAAGAAAACAGGAATAACAATTCCAGCCGCTTTTATGAAAATTTAAAGAAAATGCACGACAAAGACGAAAAATGGAAAACTAGTACTACATAAAGAGAAAGAAGTAAAGAAAATGTGGGAAGAATACTTTGAGAAACTACTTAATGAGGATGAAGGAAATAAACAAGATAATACAGAGGATCTACAAAACAGGAACCTAGTAGAGGAAGAAAAAGAACCACCGCCCTCTCTATAGAGGCAATAAAAACAACAATAAGAAAGTTGAAGAACAACAAGGCAGCAGGCAGTGATACCATTCGGGTAGAATTACTTTAACATGGAGGTCTGACAATAAATCTGCAAAATATGGAATGAAGAACATATACCTATGCCAAAAGAATGGAAAAACGAATTATAACGCCGATATATATAAAAGGAAGGAAAAATGCACAGGTATTCGCATACAACAACACACTGAGGAGATTTTAGGCGACTACTAACAAGGGTTTCGACCTAGGTCTGTGGCAGATGTTAAGAAGCCAGTTGCCAGGTACGTGCTCGCCCAGGATGCTCACGCGAAAACATTGCTGCCGTGAAGGACAATGTGGCCGAGAGCCGAAACACCTCTATTCGACATCGAGCACAGGAATTATACTTGTCCACGGCCACTTTGCATAGGATATTGACGAAAGATCCTTTAATGGTTGCACGCGTACAAAATTCAATGAAGGCAAGCACTTAAAACGACGGACCATTTCAAGCGCGCTACATTTGCCGATTGGATACACGAACAAAGACAAGTGAATAACGAATTTTCCACCAAAATCTTCAGCGACGAAGCCTATTTCCATCTAAATAGCTACGTCAACAAGCGGAATTAGGTGAAAATCCAAGGGCAATTATCAAAACACCAATGCATCCACAAAAAATCTGTGTGTGGTGTGCTTTTTGTGCTAGAGGAATGATTGGACCATTTTTCTTTGGAATTCGGTCACAGTGAATGGCGAGCGCGACCGCGCATTATTAAACAACGTTGTGCTTGTGTGGCCAATATTGGATGAGCATGACATAGATGGCATTTGGTTTCAACTAGATGACGCCACATGCCACGCAAGCCACGCTACAATGGCTCTACTGCATGAGAAGTATCCCGGGTGCATAATCTTCTGAAACAGCGAAGTCAATTGGCCTCAGAAATCTTGCGATTTGACACCGTTAGACTTTTTTCTTTGGCGCTATCTCACATCTGAAGAGTAATTAAAGTCTATACCAACAAGCCAACTACCATCTGACGAGATTTCACGGCATATTGATGAGATTGATGAGCAATTATGCCGAGATGTTTTAAAAAACTTCAACGTGCGTCGCCGGAGCCGTGGCAAACATTTGGCGAACATTTTCACACTTAATTGTAATTGATCAAATAACATGTTCAATTTTGTACACTACTGATTTTTAATTAACGTTAAACATTTATCCGTTTTATTGTAACACCTTTTATATAGGAAATAATTTACGAAACCCCCTCTTAAATTCACGAATTGTGTATTATTTCCTAATATATTCCTTACAACCTTGTATAATCATTCAACGTAATCAACCAAAACTATGTTTGATAGTTGTACAGGGTGTACAACTAAGAAAGGAGGCCGGCCATAACTCAGAAACTATTTGAGATAGAACAGTGAAATAAAAAATCTTATAATAAATGTGGCCAAGAGAAAATGCTGGAAATTATTTTCAATTTCCTAACATTGCCGCCAGAGCGTTTCACTGATTTCAATTTGAAATTCCCATTTTTTGGGCGATTTTCCTCAGTAATGTATTTAAAAAAATATATTCATTGTAAACTAGTGATCAATATGTAAAACTTTGTTTAATGAATTTTTACGATTGCTGTCAAAATAATGGGAGGGGGAACTAAATTACGTGTTACTAGAAAAAATCGTGTAACTTCCAAACGGGTTGCTTGAATTTGTCAAGATTGGTCTCGATGTAAAGAGAATGCTTGATATTACCAAAAAATCCAAAACCACAACAATTTCTTATCTCCGTCTACCAATAGAGGGCGTAACTTGTTAAAGGAACAAAACGGTCGACTTTTCTAAAAAAATTCAAATGGTACCAAATATTTTTTTCACTGCTATTGGAAGGAACATTAATAAGGGAATAATAAAAAAAAATTATGTCAATAGCTCTCATAGTACAAAACCACAACAATTTCTTATCTCCGTCTACCAATAGAGGGCGCAACTTGTTCAAGGAACAAAACGGTCGACTTTTCTAAAAAAATTCAAATGGTACCAAATATTTTTTTCACTGCTATTGGAAGGAACATTAATAAGGGAATAATAAAAAAAAAATTATGTCAATAGCTCTCATAGTACCAAAGTTATAGTACAAAATGTGATAATATAAGAGACAATTTGAGGTATAAACAAATGAAAACGCTTAAAATGAAAACTTTATGTCAAAGCTGTAAACTAGATAACAAAATGACATTAAGTGTATTTCGGTTGTTGTATTATAACCAAAAATGCAAATTTCCAATGGAGAAGCATTGCAGCATATTTTGAATGCATGCAAAATACAACTGTTGCAGGAGCACTGAAATTTTGAAAGAAATTAAAGTTCTCATAGCCTACTTTATTTATATTAAGCTTACAATTTGTTTATACCTCAAATTGCCTCTTATATTACACATTTTCGATTATATCTTCGGTAATATAAGAGCTATTGACATAATTTTTTTTTAAAATTACTCCATTATTAATTTTCCTTCCAATAGCAGTGAAAAAAATATTTGGTACCATTTGAATTTTTTTAGAAAAGTCGACCGTTTTGTTCCTTTAACAAGCTGCGCCCTCTATTGGTAGACGGAGATAAGAAATTGTTGTGGTTTTGAATTTTTTTGGTAATATCAAGTATTCTCTTTACATCGAGACTAATCTTGACAAATTCAAGTAACCCGTTTCGAAGTTACACGATTTTTTCTAGTAACACGTAATTTAGTTCCCCCTCCCTTTATTTTGACAGCAATCGTAAAAATTCATTAAATAAAGTTTTACATATTGATCACTAGTTTACAATGAATATATTTTTTTAAATACCTTACTGAGGAACATTGCCCAAAAAATGGGAATTTCAAATTGAAATCGGTGAAACGCCCTCTGGTGGCAATGGTAGGAAATTGAAAATAATTTCCAGCATTTTCTCTTAGCCACATTTATCATAAGATTTTTATTTCACTGTTCTATCTCAAATAGTTTCTGAGTTATGGCCGGCCTCCTTTCTTAGTTGTACAGAGTGGTCGCATTTGGACTGTTTTGACAGGAAAAACCTATTTCTGAACTAGATAGAGGAAATCTGACTTACATGTCAAGAGGTCGATTTTTGAGAAACGGCCGATAAACAAAACCGCATCGCGATATCTTTAAAGCCAGCTGAGATATAGGGTGTTTTTGGAATTTTGGTTATTTTGAAAATTGCCGATAACTTCGTTATTTATGGAGCTTTTCGATTAGGATAAAAACATTGTTAAGACACCTTTTCGAGACAAATCCAGTGGCGTACGCAGATTTTTTCTCCAGTTTTCCGTTCTTTCTAAATTTAATACAACTTTTTTATTTCTTATGGCAATCCTAGTCGGCTATGCTCTCAAAAAAATGCTCGCGTTGAGCTCTTTCCATTGATGTATGGTTGTTGGTACCTGTCATAAAAATTGGCGGAGATATGAGCCATTTTTTGTAAATGTGTAAGTGTGCCAAGGCCATTGCTGTTATTATTATTATAATAATATTGTGGTTATATTTCGTTGTTCATATTTAAAAATGTATCCATTTGTTTGTTTTTCTAAAACTATAGATACTCATTAAATTCTCTGATTTTGTCATATTTTTCATTCTTATGGGTGAGCCTTCGGTTCTTCATTTCCAAGCTTGATTGTTATTCCTGAGGTCTTTTTATGATGTCTCTAATTGACTTTGACAGCAATGGCCTTGGCACACTTACACATTGACAAAAAATGGCTCATATCTCCGCCAATTTTTATGACAGGTACCAACAACCATACATCAATGGAAAGAGCTCAACGCGAGCATTTTTTTGAGAGCATAGCCGACTATGATTGCCATAAGAAATAAAAAAGTTGTATTAAATTTAGAAAGAACGGAAAACTGGAGAAAAAATCTGCGTACGCCACTGGATTTCTCTCGAAAAAGTGTCTTAACAATGTTTTTATCTTAATCGAAAATCTCCATAAATAACGAAGTTATCGGCAATTTTCAAAATAGTGAAAATTCGAAAAACACCTTATATCTCAGCTGGCTTTGAAGATATCGCGATGCGGTTTTGTTTATCGGCCGTTTCTCAAAAATCGACCTCTTGACATGTAAGTCAGATTTCCTCTATCTAGTTCAGAAATAGGTTTTTCCTGTCAAAACAGTCCAAATACGACCACCCTGTACACCCTGTACATCGAGTACTATTATGAAAGTCAGAAATCGATACGTGTTCTAGATTCTGAGTTATAGCGTGTACCGACGGACAGATGGATAGACGCCCTCAAATCTATTTGATGGCACTCCTCCACAAGAATCAGATGCAAAAAATTCGAAGTCGATAGCTCTTAAAGTATTGTGCACAAATTAGTCATAAAAACTTACTAACTTTTATTTTAGTTTAATTTCACAGCCAATGTCCCTAAGAATTACCAAAGAAATTCCGGTTTTTAATTACCTACCCGATTTTACAAAACTTAATTTCTATTAAAAAATAGTTTCTGACGAAGACTCAAATTCAAGTAACAAGTATCCGACATTTTATCAGCTGCCTTATTACCTATCTTTCAATACGCCACTGGCGTGTTCCCGTTTGATTAATGAAAAATATTTTACGTCGTTCGTTATCGAGTAAAAGAGGTTTAAGGGTACCTACCGTGAGTAGTCGTTCCCTACTTCCTTGCATGCGCAATGTGATTCCAATTTATGACGTCACAGAAAATGTTTAGGTCCTTCAACTAGCTAAATAGAAAAAAAGGTGGTTACGTTTAATTTTTATCGACTAATTTAGTAATTAAAGAAAAAGTCGCGGAGGCGTATATGATACGTTGAATAGGATGCGTTGATGGAATTTTAACATTTTTTTTTCGCTTTAATGTTTGTTATCTCGCGGTTTATATTTATATTAACGCAATATCAATGAAAGTTAAGCTTTTGGGCCTGTTGTTTCTGCGGAAAGCGGAAGCAAGATGCAATAAGCGCGCGACGTACAGATCAACGTAACCCCCACTTCTGTTATATACCAGACAGGTCATTCAACCCGTGCAGTCCCGGCTGACAGCAACACGGTTCGTTCTTTCGAATCTTCTGTCCTTAATTCATAGTTACTAATTTATGCACTTTTTTTCTAATTATTAATTACATAATTTGAGTGTCGTCCCGTATTATTATTCAAGTGTGATTGATAATGAGATTTAAAAGGAGTTAAAAGTGCGAATGATTTTGATTGTATCATTAATCGAAACTGCGCGAATTGATAAATTAACTTTTAAATGAACAAGATTGTGTAGTGGAAAATTCAGTGGAAATTAAAGGGCGTATTTGGATAAATTTTTGAAAACATCAGCAGGAGAAGCCGCAGAACGACGTCCTTTTGGCTTCGATCAAGGCACCACTATTTCAGTTCGTTGTACTTTTAGCCTTATTTTTATATCTCAAAACATTTACAAACTACATATTTACATTAAGTACATTCACATTTATGTTATTAATTACGTAATTTCTCATCGAAGGTTCTACCTTAAGATAATTTATTTCACATACTGACCTATATAATTTCCTCTAGCGTATCTCCATCGCCCATTATGACCTTCCATCGATTAATTTAAATGTGTACAAAATAAGTACGCGAAAGGTCAATGAACTCGTAACGCGCTCCGTAATTCGATATTTCGATTAATATACCAGAACAGTTGAACATTTTTAACAAATTCCCCTTATAGAAATACTAATTAGCTGTTAACACTAAAAATGGCGAAGTTTATAATGCAAATTGTCCTTCAATTATGCGGAAGTAAAACAAAACTGAATTATTGATAAGTGTATTCGACCTTTTATTTAGCATTTCCGTAAGATTTATCACTCGCATCGTTTGATGAAATCATTTTTTTAACCCCCTCCCAACGTTAAGACCTAATCCCATTTTTACACCTTTTCAAATTTTTGGAACTATGGAAAACATCGTTTTCTCCGCGAATATTTACTACGTTCGGGTACCTTAAGCAACATTAATAATGTTGTCGGGATTCGAACCCGGAAACTCTGTGGTCACAGAAAGCATCAGGCGTTAACGATTGACCCATCTGTGCGGCGCTAACTCGAAATTTTCTGGTTTTTTTAATTTATTAAGTATCTTGAATATTTTTTTTATTACTTTGATTATCTTCGTGTGGTAAGTTTTCTTTCAATTTATTAGTTTTTCATATTTGCACTCTTTTCAAGAATTTTAAAAATGCTTGTCCTGGCGATGAAAGTTTAAATGTTTAATTATTATGATTATAGTGCGGAATATTTGGAACGTTTCGTAAGCGCAAATCTTTCCTTTCAATAAATTATTTCGTAGTGCAAAAAATCGTCTTTGGTGAAAGTACCTATTAACCGCATACGTTTACGATTTAAATTTACATCACTTTCAAAAATATCTTCTTCTTCCAGCGTTTTAAACTAAATAATTAGGTAACATGAATTATGTAGGTACCTACTATTGTTCAGAATTTGGGAAATATTATCCACAATGCTGATAATTCACAATGATTATCCTGATTTAATGCTAATATTTTTTCGACGACCATCTTTCTATTTTTCGGCACTTATACCTGCACAAGTGGTTAACAGATGATAGAATAAGTAATAATGTACAAGGAGTTATAAATGTTATTTTATAATAATTAGAAGTTTACTTATACAGTATGTCCACGGATTGAGTTCACCATAGGTGTAATAAATAATTATAAAAAAGTTTGGAATTTCAAAAAAGGTTTTTTCAGATTCTGCTCTGCTTCATTGGAAATGAATTTTCATCATATTTTTAATTTTCTTACCTTGGTGGTGGATCTAAAACTATTTTCTTTGCAGGTATAGTACCTTTTTTGTGTATCATATCATAAAGTAAAATTTTAATAAGAAAAGCTGTTCAGAATCGAAAAATAATAATATCTGCAAAATTTGAAAATAATCGGCACAATTTCATGAATCGTTTATTTTTATTTATTAAGACATTTCAAACAATAGATACATTGTTATTTATTTACAAACAATAATGATTGGATTGTCATTTTATAGTCAATTTTCAATAATACATATTTCAAGGTGATAATGATAACCCTTCAAGAAAGAATTTATCTTGTAATTATATGGTATGGGAGGGGGGGGGGGGGGGGTTGTACATTCAATGAAAAATATCCAGATGTACACATTGCCGTTAATGGAATAAAAAAATTATTAAAAAAATTCAATGAGACGGGATCTGTTGAAGGCAAAAAAAGGGCGAAAAAGGCATACCATGAAGACGACGATGCGCTACTGCCTTAGCTATGCATTCATTATTCGAAAATCCCGGTTGAGTTTACGAAGAAGAGCAGCGGAGATTGGTTTTAGCAAAAGCCACTTACAGAATATATAGGTACATATTCAAAGAAATTATTCCCTTTAAACCAAAATTTATTCACACCTTAAAATCTCGTTGTGATTATGACGTTAGGCTTGATTTTTGTGCAAACATCTTCGGAAAAATTATGGATGATGGTTTTTTTCACTATAATCTATAATATTTTATTTTCCGATGAAGCAACGTTTACGATTACGCGGATTACGACAAATGAAGTTGTTTCATCCCTAAACGGTCGATATTGGGCTAGTGAATATCCTCATTTCAGGATCCAATATAAAAGCCAATTTTTTAAAAAGGTAAATGTTTGGTGTGCTGTTTTACCAGACATATTGGACCGTATTTTCGGGATGAGTCATTAAATCAGGAAGTATATTTGGATTTGCTAGGCAACTTTTTATTACCAGAATTAGGGAACTTTCGCTTGGTGCAAAAGCGTAAAATGTATTTTCAGCATGACGGTTGTTCATCACATTCGACTTTGCTGATAAGAGGATTGCTGGTTGAATATGTTCCGGAACGATGGGTAGGTCGATATGGACCGATATTCTTTCCGCCCCGTCTACCGGACTACACAATTTTGGATTTTTTCTATGGGGCTATCTAAAACAGAAAGTCTACCAAACAGATATGAACCACACAGGGGCGCACCCAGGTTTTTGTTTCGGGGTGGGTTCAAAAATATTTGAGAAAAGTTAAGCGGACTATCTAACTTCATCGAAGAAACAAAGTGGTGCGTGGTGCGTATCCAACACTTTTTTGTATACCTACACTACCTACGGTACAGCAATATTGCTAAATTTTGAAGGCGAAGGTATTTGTCGGCAAAATAACTTCATTGTTCAAAATTTCGGGAGGGGTTTGCCCCCCCCCCTGGGTGCGCCACTGGAACCACAATATTGAAGAATTGAAGATCTTAAACAAGCAATAATTAATACCGTATACGAAATCACCCCGGACATGCTACTAAGAAATGTATACAAAGAATTTCGAATTAGAGCGGAGGGATGTTTTGAAGTTGCTGGAGGCTACGCTACATCGAATAGTTGTTCTTTTTACTACCTGTTTAATTTCCGTTTTCTTTTTTTTTTTAATTATTTTTGTTATTGATTATAAATAGACGTTACGGTTTCATGAAATTGTATCGATTATTTTCAAATTTTGCAGTTGTTATTATTCTTCGGATTCTGAACAGCTTTTTTTAATAAAATTTTGCTCTATGATATACACAAGAGGTACTTCACCTGCAAAGAAAATAGTTTTTTGCTCCACCACCAAGGCGGGTTTGAACTAAAATAATTCAAAATTTGATGAAAATTCATTTCTAATGATGCAGGGAAGAATCTGATCGTTTTGAAATTCCATATTTTTTTGTCATTTACACCTATAGTGAACTCAATCCGTGGACACACTGTATAACTAGTAATGGAGTTCAACAATGCAAATGTTACTGTTGATACAATGAATTATGTTTTAAAATGATTGCAAAAAAATAAGTCTTATCAAAAATTAAGGAGGGAATAGTCTTTCTTTCTGAGGAGTTCGGAAGTTCAGTTATTGGAAAGAAAATCGGGACTTCAATTTCTTTAAAAAACTTATAGAAATAATATTTGGGGAATTTTCTTTTTTTATTAAAAGGATAAAGAAACCTCTGTGATATGAGGTGGGGTATTTATTCTGCTCACAACTGGGATCTTGGAATCTGTTGCAGTTACAATGTGATAGTTGTTGGGCCTACTTTTCGGTCATTTTTTAGGCAGGCCATACCCTACTAAAATCACTGAAAACATCAATTGGCTTTAAAGGTGGATAGTTTGATTCTCGGTTTGATTACTTATATAAAAATGGGTTAATGGAAAACCTTTATACATTTTTACGTAGAAATAATTTTCATTTGCGTTACAGTTTTGGAGGTACAGCACAAAAATTTATAATTTGTTAAACGAAAATGATGTTCATTTCGTATTATTAAATTTTCTGCTCGCTTGAATTAAGGCCAATTTGTCAGAATTTTATTGCCATGAAAACAAATGTATGTACTTGAAAAAAGAGCGTTACGCATTTAAAGTTTGATCGTTTAATTTATGTACAAATTTTGGCTCCCCATAATACATTGTCACAACACTTACCTATAACTGTGTAGGTACAGAAAAGTACCTTAAATAAAAAACCTACTGAAATAATATCTGATGACCTGCCTATCTAATAGGTTCACGTCACTTCAATCAAGGTTTAGATTCTTTCAGATATGAAAAAATTGTTGAATTATGCACTGTGTCCCAATTTCAATGCTCACCATTGATATCTCGGTTATTACAAGATATAGGGCAACGGTTAAATCGGGAAAGTTTTACAGAATTTAATACTCACGACAAATATCATTTCAAATTTGACGTAACTTTTTTAATTTTTAAAATATTTAGAAAAAACCAAAATTTGCCGATTTTAATTTTCCTCAATAACTCTTTTACGCTTAATCTAACCTCTTTTAAAGTTTTACATTATTCAGACACTTTTTTAAGACAAATTATTTGATATAAACAGAAGCCCCCGATTGTCATTTGTTTTTAAGTTATTAGTGCTATCTTTTGTTTTTCATATGGCGGCCATATTGGATTTTTGATTGGTTAGATAGTTTTTAAAAAGAGCTTTTCAACGATGTATAACATACCTGAAAAATATTTAGTTGTAGTTTGTCCCACGAGAGCTCGGGTGTGACTCATTAGTTATTGCTGTTGAATTAACGCAAATTATTAGTTTGTCTTTGTCATACTTACAAAAAGTACCTAATGGAAAAGTATTAAAAATATATTCACACAACAATAACTAATGAGTCACACCCGAGCTCTCGTGGGACAAACTATAGCTAAATATTTTTCAGGCATGTTATACATCGTTGAAAAGCTCTTTTTAAAGACTATCTAACCAACCAAAAATCCAATATGGCCGCCATATGAAAAACAAAAGATAGCACTAATAACTTAAAAACAAATGACAATCGGGGGCTTCTGTTTATACCAAATAATTTGTCTTAAAAATAATGTAAAACTTTAAAGAAGGTCAGATTAAGCGTTAAAGAGTTATTGAGGTAAATTAAAATTGGCAAATTTTGGTTTTTTCTAAATATTTAAAAAATTAAAAAAGTTAGGTCAAATTTGAAATGATATTTGTCGTGAGTATTAAATTCTGCAAAACTGTCCCCATTTAACCGTTGCCCTACGTCTTCCAATAACCGAGATACTAATGGTGAGCATCGAAATTGGGACACAGTGTATATATCCGCGCATTATCCTGCTGAAAATGTTTTAAATTGTTCTTGATGAAATAAGATACCTTCAGCAGTTATACCAAAAGGTAGGTTTAAAATTATGTTTTTCCAGTATACTTTCCTCGAGACTTTCCTTGAAGACTTGTTATTACCTCACAATCTCTTTCGTTTTCCGGTTACGCTCGTTTTTTTAAATTTTGCATAACAAAACTATTTTTTTGTCGTTTTTTCGATCTTCTGTAAGTAAGGCATTTTTACGTATTTAATTTGGATGACTGGATAATATATGTTTCCGCATATAACTACGAGCTGCTTCAACTGCATTTCCGCGATGTATTGCATAAACAGATAACATATCGCCCATTTCATCATTTAAGTGGGTTTTAAATAAAAAAAATATTATCTCGGAAAGACAATACAACTTCTGACATTTTGTCAATAGCAGAGCATCGTGTTATTATAACACTGTTATTCTACGTTCATGTCTGATTTATTATGATTATGAATAAAATTCGTTTTCTGGCAGATTTTAACGATTAAATTTCCGTTCATTTTTTCATATTTAACCGGCAATTGTCACTCCAACCGATTCGTAGATCCCATTGGTAAGCAAGGGATAAATATAAGCCGCCCTGTATGTTTGAGAAATGAACACCTAATAACAAAATATTCATTGGGACTGCCTAATTTATTTAAAAGGTTTTTTATTCTTTAAAATAAAATACTCAAACTAATTTAACGCAATTCATCATTATCCCCCCGTATATTATGTTTTAGGTTGGTGGATCATTTCACTGTACTTTTCTCCGGTTTCTGTCGTTCACCACTTTTTGTAATTGAGTTTTCCATTTCGTTCAGGGCTTTCTTTTCTTTTTCCCGCCGGCGTCCATTCCAGGACTTTCTTTGGTGGACAGACGACAGTCTGGTATTCTAACTATTTACGTTTCCGTGTTTATATTTCTTCTTACTGATTTGCCAGTTTTCATTTTTTGCCATATTTTCTGTGCAGGCCATTTATCTTTCTTCGTAATTTGTAGATTTGGTCCAGTTAGTTCCATTGTCCTAATTTTATTTTTATGTGGGTACGTTTCTTCTCCATAAAACATTACCTACACTTTCCACTATATGTAGATGTAGATGCAGGGTTATTCACGTAAGATGACGAGCCTGAGCAAATAAAAATGCAACCCAAAATACGATTTATAAAGCTAACAGACGTCGATTTTTTGGTAAGTCACCTATACAGGGTGTTTCAGAATAAGATGCTGATCCTTAAGGGTGTGAATCCTTATGTGATTTTAGGAAGAAAAGTTCAAATAAACCTATGTCCTAAACCTCTTAACTTTTGAGCTAGTGTTAAAGGTGTTAAAGTTTTAAGAAAAAAATCATTTTTTTATCGTATCTTTAATAATTTCCTAGATATTTTTATCAAATGTGGCACACGCCCTCTAAGCATCAACAGCCATTTTTTGATAAAAAATATTTTTTAATTTTTTAACCAGTGGCGTCCGTACAGGATGCGAACTAGATATTTTTGGAAAAATATTATGCACGCCACCGCTTTTTCTTAAAATAAAAATTATTTTTAAAATTCCCATTCATTTTAGGGTAAATATGATTTTTTGACTTTTTTTCGTCCGACGAACGTTTTCCGATAAAAAAAAATAAGAAGCATTTAATGCGCATGCCGCTATGTGTCTCTGATTTCTAAAACGGCTAGAAACTTTGTTGTCAAGGAAATAATTGCAATGACAAAATAATTAATGCTTAGAGGGCGTGTGCCAAATTTGATAAAAATATCTAGGAAATTATTAAAGATACGATAAAAAATCGATTTTTTTCTTAAAACTTTAACACCTTGTAGATCAAAAGTTAAGAGGTTTAGGACATAGGTTTATTTGAACTTTTCTTCCTAAAATTACATAAGGATTCACACCCTTAAGGATCAGCATCTTATTCCGAAACACCCTGTATACTGTCATGAACGTCCATTTTTGGCATATCACTTTTCATCTGTCATACTCACATATTGGCTTAAATACCCTTATACACCATTATAAATTGTTACAGATTGTCTCGTAGTTATGAATATGCCTACATCAATAGGCGAAACGTCAATAACTGTTTAATTATTAAGATTCGACTGGCATACTAATTGAGGAAATATTTCCTCAAATTGAATGCCGTAATAAAACTATTACCAATTAGCCTTTTATTTCTCCTAACTGCAATTCTAATAAAAATAAACAATTAACACGTTCGAGATATCGGCACAAATTTGCTCCAGCATCACCACTTTTTGGGCATTTCCCAAAAATCAGTATCATGCCCGTTCTCCCATCATTTAAAATCATTTTTAATAACTACGAATGAAAAAATACGATGACACCTTTCAAACTACTTAATACCAGATTCTTTGTGTCCATAATATGGTGGTCTTTTTGAAACTCAAAATGGGATTTACATATAACGTTTACTGGAGATAAATAAACTCTAAACCTTCCTCATGTTGTTTATTAATTAATTCATTCATATTGCAGCGACCGATTTCGATAAAAATCATCGTCAGGCTATGAGTAAAATAATTGATTGATGAAGAGTGAAGCTTGAAAGATGATGAATTACACAATAACGATAACAGCACCTCCAAACATGATGATAAATTTAATTAACTAATTAAATATTAAACATAAGGGGAAAGAAGTGATGGCGATGGGATGGATTAAATAATTACAATATAGGAGGCATGATGGCACTCCGCAAAAATTAAACTTTCTTAAAACAAAATGAAGGCAAAACGGCCACGAAGTTGAAACGTGATCTTCAATCTTCATCAAGCAATTATTTTACTCATAGCCTGACGATGATTTTTATCGAAACCGGTCGCTGTTATTAACATATGAATTTAATTAATAAACAACATATGGGGAAAGTTTAGAGTTTATTTATTTCCAGTAAATGTTACTTAATACCTGATTTAATTTTTCAATACCAAAAAACAATGTGTGCTTAGTAAAACGTATTTTGGGTTGCATTTTGACCTGATCAGGTTCGCCATCTTACGTAAATAACCCTGTATATGAAACTTGCCTACTCGTAAACAATAGCCGTATTAAATGTGCACCGTGTACGATATAATTATATGTTCATTATTTTCAATTTAATTTAATTGAATTTTCAAGTACCGTATTACCCGTTCAACTATATTCATTAAAAACCGCCCTTAAAAGTTTAGTTATTCGGACTGCGTTAATTTTATGAAAATAATCCTGATAAAATATTATTTAACAATAACTTTAACAATCCTGATAAAATTACACACAAAATGAGTCTAAATTGGTTTGGTTAAACATTTTGCATGATAGTCATACCTAGTGAAAACACGTGAAAATGGCTCGTCGATCAATAGCTCACAAGCGATTGTTTTTTGGCTGGAAATTGCAAATTTTTTGTAAATAATTTTGCGCTTACACGGAAAAATCATCATTCCTCCGCGTACAGTTTGAAAACGAGTTGATTTTTGTTAAAAATGTCAGTAACAAAAAACATTTTCCACCGTCCTGTTACCAATAGTAATCTACTCAGTACTCATTGAGTATATCTTATTCGTCGGTCGCCTGTCTTAGGTTCATGGTAGTCCGCATCGCAAATCTGACCCCGACAATCATGGAATATTCCAATCCTGCTTTGTTTACTTACGTCTCTTTCTGTATCAAGTTCAGCAACAGTGCAACGGCCAGAGACTCAATTGGTAGTTGCTACCAAGTCATATTGCTTTGATTCTATTATTTTTTAGTGCTTTACAAGTCTGGATTTCGTAGCTCTGTACTCTTCATGTGTAGGAGGTTTTTGGCGAATATAGGTTAACTTACTGGACTTTCATAAGGAACTTCCAAACTGAATTATTATCTATCAAAAAATCCAAGCATAATATTTTTAGTCTACCTCTGGTCCAGATTGCGTATACCGCTAGTACCTATAAATACACGTGTGCAAAAAGAGGACGGATTACTTTTGAGTTTTGACAATCGTAAATAAATTAACATACGGAAAAGGAGTTCTACATTAGGTTATCTTTGACACGTGCTTGTTTCCTAATCAATTTTTTAGGGTATCATAACAACAATAACTATAAATTTACGAAATATAGCTACTTTCAGAAATAATTTACAGTGCAACTGGGGTATCGTTTTGGTGTTATTTCATAAGAGAAGCTTCTCTATATAAATTCGGGTCATCATCAAATTTAATGTTACATTAATTATAATACAACGTATGTAGTTAATAATTTTGTTTATTAGCAAAAACTTTCTCATGCGGTTGTTAGTGTATGTAAAATGTCATTATTGTAATAAATTTTCTCAACTACACCCATGATTGTCGTACACAATTTATATTACCCTCTAAGCATTGAATAAAGAATCTTTCACTCAACGCCCTAAGTGAGGAGGATTAATCTATATCTCTCTACCTAATTTTTTTTAGAAATTTTTACACTTAAGCCCACACAGTACTTTATAGAACTTTATAGAAAGTTTGTTATTCGAAAATTTATATTGTTGTTCACTATACGCCCTGTACGAAATTTAGTTATTTTGATCATAAAAGTGATACGAAGGGTATTATATTCAGTAGGTAAGTAGTTAGTTGGTTTAATATTAATAATGTTTATATGTTTTTCTACCAGAATGATTAGAAACATGTCATCGTACTAAAACAGTATACAAAATGTATTTATTTATTTGAATTTGATCGAAACAGCTGCAAATCCTTCCAGAAATGCTCTCCTTGTTTGTTGTTTTCGATCCAAAATCTGAAGCTTTTATTTTGTTAATTTTGATAACTAACAACACTTTGAAGTTAATGTCTCGAGTCAAGTTTGATTAAATATGCTCAGTGTAAAATTTTACTTTTGATTGAAATTGTTTTAATGCGCTTTATATTTGTGTGTTCGACGTTTCAATTATTGTACCTAAAAGCTTCACATTGAGTTTGAAATGTTCTGGAAGGATTATGTTGAAGCTCATTACTGAAGATCTCCATGCAACGACGCTTAAAATATCCTTTGTCAAGTCTACCTCCACTAATGTTCTAAGGATATATGTACTACTGTAAGTCATTTACGGAACTATATTTTGGTCTTATCCTAGTTTATATTCTCACAAACTTTGAAGAGCGAATGTTTGTTATTACTTACTCCGTATGGAAACATTTGTTCAAATTCTCTCTTCTAGCATTTCTTTATGTTTTGATCAAATGTACAAAGAATAAATTTATATTTTCTAAAAATGAATGACATGAAATGTCGGAATTGAATTTCCGATTTCATTTATTTGAAAACTGTCGAAGAAGACCAAATTACCTGTAATAAGAGACTCTTATTTTGTTTTGTGTGCAAATTGTGGAGAATGTGGGAAGAACTTCTCATACCAAAATGTCATGTAGTTATGTGCCGAATTATTCCCACTGCCTTCCAATGTACGAACGCGACTTTTTCGTTATCCATTCCTATATTATTTCCATCATGGAGTTGCAAACCACTTGTGCACGGTAGATACAAATTATTTGGCGTTCTAGGACATCCATCCATGATGTCAATTTATTTTTTGAATGGCTACCATTTTGAATTGGTACGGCCGATTCATGATTTTTCCTTTGAAGTGTGGTTTCAAAATGGTAAACAATGTACAAATTTTTGTATCCGCTTGAATCATCTTAATTCGGCTTTAGAGAAATAAAAAAAATCGCTATAATCAGAGATGTCATTTGTTCGTTGGCCCGCCCTTACGAAAAGTGGTTTCTAACGTAGATTTCGATCGCCGCTTTCAAAACTTCCCCATTCCCTGCCTCAACTTAACCCCCTATCAAGAATTTATTATCATTTTGTGTAACAAACTTTAATAACTTGTTGCTTGTCAGTTGTCAAGTATACAATTAATATTTAAAAATTGCTGTAGAGGCGCAAAAAGTTAATAATTGATAATTACTCTAGACATCCGAATAGATAGGAACCTTATCATAGAGTTTTTGGCAGTACTTTCAAAGACCCGGTGACGCTGGTACATCCGCTTACATAATAATGCTAGTAATCACGTTGGGGAGAGTATTGTCAACAATGAGAAAGATGTATCGAAAACTCCGCTCTTAAGAGTCCATCACCAGTTGGAATTGAAACTGATTTCATGGGTGTCGCTGTATACATAAAATTTAAATAAAACATTGTTGTATAAACACAAAAAAGGTGTCAATGGATAGAGGAAGGTTTATTGTAGGGCTCTCCTGATAGAGATTTTAAAATTTTTCACAAAGTTTTTTGTAAAATTTGTTTGAAGTTGCTTAATATTCATTCAATTTCACGAATATTTTACAAGAAATACGAACAAAAATGGAAAATTCTAATACACGAGAGCCCTACAAGAACCTTTCCTCTTTGCAATGACATATTTTGGGGAATGGCCCATTTGGACGCGACCGTTTGAACGCGACCGTTTGAACGCGACCGTTTGAACGCAGGGACGTTTGAACGCAGGGACTTTTGAACGCAGGGGCGTTTGAACGCAGAGACGTTTGAACGCAGAGACGTTCGAACGCAGGGACTTTTGAACGCAGGGACGTTTGAACGCAGAGACCTTCGAACACAAAATTTAAAATTTTTTTAAACTATTACCGTTTAAGTTTAATTTAGAACACATCAACAAAAACTGAGAACCTGTAAATATGTGTTAAAAGTTTGTGTATTTATACATATATTTTGAAAAGAAAAGAAAAAAAGAAGACCATTGTGTGAGGGCGGACCTCTGTGTACATGGGGGCGAAGCATATTGAATCGTTGTTAGGACCTCTTAAGTTTTTTTTTTTTACGCGAACCTGCCACCTAAAAATAGTAAGATAGCACTTTCTAAATAGAATTTTGTCTTTATTGCGAAAGTTCGACGATCTAACTGTAAGTCTTTAACAAAAACAATCATTTTAGACTACATATTTACAGGTGCTCAGTTTTTGGTAATGTGTTCTAACCTAAAGTTAAACGGTAATAATTTAAAAAATAATTTAAATTTTGTGTTCGAAGGTCTCTGCGTTCAAAAGTCCCTGCGTTCAAACGTCCCTGCGTTCAACCGTCTCTGCGTTCAAACGGCCGCGTTCAAACGGTCGCGTTCAAACGGTCGCGTTCAAACGGTCGCGTCCAAACGTCCTAGACCCCATATTTTGTATTTCGATAACACTATTTATTATCCAAATTTTATGTATATTTCTAAACCCTTGCAAGCGCTAAAATTTGCATAGTGCGTCGATAAACTTTGTAAAAAATTAAAAAGAAGGGCCCTACAAGTTGTTGTGGTTATACAACAATGTATTATTTCAATTTTATGTATACATAAAATCAATGTCAATTCCAACTGGTGATAGACCCTTAATGCTGGATGTATCGCAAGACAATTTCACCTTTCTCAGAACTTTGTGTGGAGGATATTACGTCGTGTTGATCTGTATTCTCCTATACTTAATTTACATGGACTGTTTGCTTGATATCGAAGTTCTTCACCGCCTTATGGAAGACAAGCTAAGTACTCATTTTGTTAACAGATGGATTGATCGTAAGAGAGGAAGGAGGGGCTGTCACTTGGCGTCAGAGGTCTCCAAAACTAAATTCTTTACATTTTTATCTGGGACAGATTTTGTTTGAAGAAATAGACACCGGTCATATAGTTTGAATGGAGAAAAACTTTTCGTTAGGCAATATTTTAGTATGTAGTAGTTCTATGGCGCACAAGAGCTAAATCTCATAGTTCGACAGTGAACTTTTACTAATCTATAATTTTGGAATCTATTTTCAACGATACGAGAATAAATAAATAAATAAATAAATAAATAAATGACAAATAATTTCTTATCGATCAATGTTATCACTAACAATTTTGTGTAAGTTACTGTAACAGTATCTAAATGCATTTTTACTCCTCGTTTTTTAATTCTGCTTAATAGCAATTTTCCATAAAACCCTCTATAAGATCACGATGATGAGATGAATGGTTATTTTTTTGTATATATGTAGTATAAACGGGGGTACACGCGATTCTCGCGTTTTGCGTGCTTTGGGGGGAGGGGGTATCTGTGATTGTAGGTTGTAATAGCTTTTGTTTTAAAATATCACACCTTGTTGAGCTGGCTTAGTTGCTTGAAAAAAGAAAAAAAATTTACGTTTTTGTACCTTTTCAGATTTTTGACCCTGTAGGTATCTGTAATTTAGCAAGTTATTAAAGTAACTAAAATAAAGGATTACATTTACTTACATTTGACGTAAAAATCACAAAAATGGGTTGATATTTGGTAAAGATATACGAATTCGTTCCTACCTACTTAAAGTAAATTTTTACCAATTATTATTAAAAAAAATGTAAAACGCAAACTTTTTGGAATAGATTTGAGACCAAAAATACATAATGGCCCTTTCACAATGTTAATTACGTCTTTGCACATAGTCTTTGCCCAAAAATTAACGAAAATATAACAAATTCCGTGTGAACTTCATAAGGATAGTTTAGAATGAATTTTGAATGTAAAAGAACTCAATTTGGACACTGGCAACTTTTTGGGAATACGAATGGCCTTAGGGAGAACGTTTTAACATTCATCTTTAACTATAGTAAAACTAAAAATACCATAAAACATAAAATGTACAAATAGAAGCTGGTCTAACGTTGCATAACATCTGTTTTATAGAAAGACCTTCTCTACCTTAAACAGTTTCAAATTTTTGTTTATTTCACTAACTAAAGGCCACCATTTACACGTATATGTACAGCAGTAAATATGGATTTTACTTCCTCTTAATTACAATATAAGTTGTATATTTAGAAGTATAGTCCAAGTATAGGTATTCTCTTTGGTATAGTGTAACGTAACAATACACTTGCCACCTACTTTCATCAATAGATATTAAGTTAAATATGTAGGCAAAAACATTTTTCTCGGTGAAAACATTCGACTATATATGTTACCTACGACATCGTCCATCGTTCAAAATCTCTAAATTCGAAATAAGCACACAAACATGTACATTTCGAAAGTTACCGAAAGAAGGTATCGGGACACATAAATTAGTCTACGATGAATGCTGTTACTACTTTTTACATCATTTTAACCATGAAAATGTTAACGCGAGGTATAATAGAATCATTTTTCATCATTTGAATAACTTTTCAACTTGAAATAATTAAATTTCCATGTTACCGAGAAAAAGTTTCCGATACTTGTCATTTTTGAAAATTTTCACGAAAATACTTTCTGGCATTGTTTTAATGTTCGAAATGGGTTAAGGACCTCGGACAGACAAACTTTGCATGTTTACACAAAATTTTTACCGAAAAATAAGCACAAATAGCGAATTCTATTTTACACGTAATCTCCATAAGGAAACTTTGAACGTATTTTCTAAGTAAAGAAAATATATTTAGACACAAATACCGCTTGAATAAGATGACAGACTTTTATACTAAATGTTTAAAACTTACTTCGAAAAAAATATTTAGGTAAAGGTTTGGGGGGCATCTGTAATTCTTAGGTTAAGTAATTGTAGCATTAATTTGTAGGTTATAAATTTATAATAGCTTTGGTTTTAAAACATCACATCCGCATTCGTCAGGATTCGGCGACTGTCGGAAAAGTGTACAGCAACACAAACATATACACACGTCTCGGTTATTATATGTGATTAACAAAATAAAAACAAATGCTATTAAAGAAAATGCAATAAAAATTACATTTAAACATTAGAAAATGACATGGCAAAATGTCGTTTCTTATGTTGTTTACTATGTTCGCCAGACAAAAACAAATACAGGTTTGTTAAATTAATCTAACTGCTATTTTTCCACTACGCTGAGATTGTAGAATAAAAAAGAAGCAAGTGGACTCGCAACCTTCTACAAAATATGTTTGTGCTGAGATTATTGTGTACCTATACCTACTACCTACTTCACATTTACTGTTAAAGTCTCAAACAATAACCTATGATGGAATGCCCCGCCGCATTTCTTGCCTCATGGAATTTACTACATTAATTAACTTAGGAATTTTACTTAAAAAAACAGAAATGTCTACAACCTTGTCAATATCTGATGCTTCAATAGAAATTAAGGATTATTAATTTGTAGGTAAGACAGTAAGATAAGATTCATGTAATTTTACATTTTTCAACGTTTTTTTTTTCAATTTTTCTATTTAGTACATCGATCGTTTACATTATTTCAATTTGATAAATTGGGGGCCAGTTTCATTTGATTGGCAGCAGGAAAAATATTTGTTAGAGTTAACGGAAAGAAGAAAATGTAATACCTACAGACAAAAGGTCTTCACTTGTGGTACCTAGATCTTAGTTTAGTATTGACAATTCTTAATTTCGAAAATATTCTTCACTCGTGACCTCAACACATAGGAGGGTACCAATAATTTGTATACAAACCGTGTGGCAAAAGCTCAAACAAAATTACAACTGCACACGATCGACGTTTAAATCACTTTTCATTGTTTGTGTTTTCGCTTTCTTCACTGCTTTCCACAATGTGAGTGTTGAGTTTATCATTGCTTCCAGGCACGGATTCGATGTCACTGACGCTTTAGTTTTCATTCTGTTTTGATTTCTGTATTCAACGGCTTTAATATTCCCTCCAAGTTATTTTAAACCTATTATATTGATTAGGATCTTCCATAACATCGATCAATACCGGTAAGTTCGGCTAGCTTTACAAAAACTTCGGTGGGTTTGATGTTGTGTCCTTGTTTACCGTCTGCCTATTTCAACTGCCACCTTATACTCCGACAACTGTATATCATTCTTACTTTACTTCACCTTCACCTGATGAAATTATACCTGTTTTTGTACAAATAAAGACGGAAATTAGAAGCATAAATGGTATTTTAATCAAAAATCTGACTAAAGGTGTTTCAATTTACTCTACATCAGAGCGTGATTTGATTAGAATGAATAAAATTCAAGGTAGAGATAGAACGATTCGCCTTTCTCCGTTAGGTATAATTTGTAACGACTCCCCTTCTTTATTTTAGTTATTGCATCACACCAACTAATGCAGTTTTTCAGTTATATTATCTATAATAACCGCTTCCTTTTTTGATGCAATTGACCCCGCACTTTTTTCCTAGAATTACAACATCAACCTACATATTGAGCTTTAATTATAATAATTATGATTTGGCAGTGAAGGTAGTTCATTCTCTATTTTTGTATTTGCCAATTTGTAAGTAGCAAAAAAATGTAAAAAAAATTGTGCCCTATTTTTCTAAATATATCTAAGTGAAAAACAAACGCGAACATAGTTTGTGTTGCGGAAGTGATGCCTTCCGGAAATCTAACTTTAACTTTCACTTTCATACTTAAAAGCCGGTTTAACGTGCTAGGAATTAAATAAATGATGTTTCCGTACCGTTATATTGACGGTTAAGAGAGAAATTAACAAAAAAATTGCCATTCACATCTATAGGCTAATATGATTACCTTTTAAACGTATTTATCTTTTAAATGTCATACTTTCTCTTGTATCTCTACTCAAGTAGTTAATTATGTACGAAATAAGCTTTGCTATTGATTAAATTTGACTTAATTTAAATTCGCATCAAACAAGAACAGCAGAAAAGGGACGAGATGAAAGTAATAATTCCGCTATTTTTAAATTTAATAAAAACAAAGCGACGTTATTATTCACGAAATAAAAATAACTCTTTCGAGTTGATATTAATTATATTAAATAAATAGAAGATGGCATTGTCAACGTTTTCTAAGCACCATGTACAAAATTCCTTGTATTAGTAATGATTTTATTTTTACACGTAAGATGAAGTGTCATTGAACTCGATCGATCATTTTGTAAACCTAGATTACGACGCTTGTATTTTGTAACAATATTGAAATACCACAGAATTTTGTTTAACAGTTAAATGGGTATAAGATGGCTTTTCATTAAAAAGGCTCTCGAAACAGAATCTGTTTTTGACTTCTTTTAAATGTTAAAATAGAGCTTTTTGTATTCAATGTGCTTTTTAATAGGATATGAAAAGGTTCGCAACATAACAAAGAATCTGGAGTAATGACCGAGAAATCAATAGTTACCTTTAAGGTTGATAACATATAACAAAATTTATCTTAACTGAAGTTAATTTTAGACAAAAGTGCGTCGACTGTCACTGTCAACAAAAATTAGGTACTACTAAGGCAAATTTGTTTACCACATTTAATAATAATTTGTTTGATCAATGATGAATTTTATGTAACTTTAGCTAGGCGTCGTCGACCTACGAAAATTAACAGAAAAATTGCCTCGGCACTTGGCTACTTACATTTTGCAAGTTGTGGATCTTCTTGGTCACGTTTTTGTATTGCAAATACGTAATGAGATTATCAGAAAGTCGAAAAAAGCGTTCGCTTTTTTTTATTTAGAGGATCAAGTGGTGTGACTACGAAAGTGCATCTGGTTACGACTAATCAGTGACGTACGTGTGTTCTATTTCAAACTAAAATTTTGAAAGTATTTAAATGGGTTTTGGAATTTGAAGATTAAAATATGAATTAACAATAAATAAAAACATTGATAAAACATTTTTAATGCTCCACTATTTACATTACACTAATCGTAGTTTTACGTTGCTACTCTAGCGTGTAAACCAAGAATAGTACGTCATTTGTTGTAGGATGTTGGAGCGTAGGGTCAACGTCCGTCCTTTATAACTTCCCTGCGAAGTTTGAAATTTACGTTCAAGTCCTAGTTTTATATCGTACAAGGTAGCATTTAAAAATACTATTATTATGCCAAATTGTTATTGTTCATTTTTGTACTTCGTATTTTAAAACGGAAGATGTTTATTAAAAAGCAATAAAATTTAAAAAAAAAGTGTAATTATACCATCATAAATGACGGAGGGGTAGCGATATTGGTTAATTACATATTGCAAAAAAAGCTTTTTTTCAGTCTTTACCTAACAAACTTGAAGTTTTCGCCATTCCATTGGCGTCGTCGACGGCCTGGACTACTAAGGTAGTGCAGTGGTTATTCAACTATGTCCTTAAAATTATTAGAAGTTGATAATTCTGACATGAAATTTGAATTAATTTAAAGATTCCCATGTAATGAATAGTGAATACCTTTTGAGTTACTTTCTCTATAGCTTACCTACCTTATATAACAATAAAGTACGAGTATGAAGCGATTTGTGATACGATGGTTTTCTCAATGAAATTTTGTGTAGATTTCCTTAGAAATTACATTTTTCATTAATTACTATAAAGCGGATTGGAGCGCTCATTAATCATGCTGCTATATTAATTAATTACTCCTAGATTATAATGTGACGTCCCATGAGCGAGTAATAATTGACTAAACCTCTATACGAGAGGAGTCACTGGTTTAGTATACAGGTTATTACATAACCTTATGCTAATATTTTTGGCACAATTATGTATAAGAAAATTGAACATGTCGGAAAAGTTTTTTTTGTAAGTACATATACAGAAGAAACATTTTCTAATGTACAACAATTTTTTTACTTGTACCAGTGACGCTTTCTCTTAAAATGACAGTCACATTCAATTCTGAGCAAATTGAACATAATACATATAAACCATCTTTAGAGCATTACAATGTCGCTAATACAGGTTTACAATTACAGCAAGGGCCAAAAGTCACGCACAATAAAACAGGCATGTTTGTAAATAGTAGTTCTATAGGTTACCACAAGATAGCATTATATAAGTATTAACATCAATCGCATCACTGTGGAAAAAAAACTAATTCTGCTCAAATCTAGGGGCGATAAGGTACTTCTAGTAAGTGCAACGAATTCCATTGACTACCAACGATTTCTCTTCACTTCACTATGCCTACAATTCATTTCAAATAAGACCATATAACTCATTCCAGTACTATTATGTAATAGTCATACATGACCATGATGAGGATTATTATTATTATTATTATTATTATTATTTATTATTTTTAAATAAACGGGCATTAGCCCAATGAAACAATAGATACACAATATTACAAGTGCACTAACCAAAAACAAAAATTACATATATGGGTTAAAATATTAGGCCTACCTAGTATGGCTAACAAACCTATCCCTCGAACAACAAAAAACATCTCATTCTGTGCATTTTAAGTCATTAAACTTTCTTTGTATGCGTGGTATGACTGAATGGTAACTATAGTTGCGTTTTTTTTATAATCCACGGCAAAAAACGTAAAACTACGAGTCGCATGAGAGGGAACATTTTAAGGCCAATTTGTTTCAATAAAATAGGGCAGTCAATTATAGAATCGACGATTTTATACAGGAACAGAACATCACTAGAGTTACGCCTACTTTCTAAAGGGCTTAAGTTAACATAGTTCCTTATAAAACTATAGTCACCTAGTATGTGATTATGACCTAACCTGAATTCTAAGCGTCTTAACAATTTGTTCTGAACGCGCTCAACAAGTTCAATTAAACTAATAGTATAGGGACACCGGACACCAAATTACACAACAATATTCTAGCAGGGAACGGACTAGACTAACGAACAATACAGAGACTTTACAGTATGTATTAACATTTTTAAAATGACTAGTATTTCTAAATATAAAACCTAATGTTCTATTAGCCCTAGCAACTATATCACAGATATGCGGTTTGAAAGACATGTCCTTACTAAACGTAACACCTAGGTCACTAACTTTATAAACTATTTTTAGATTTTGGCCAATCAATGTATAGTTAGGAAGAAACTTTAAGTTATGAGATTTGGTAAAAGAAATTGCAAAACATTTACTCAAGTTAAGTTCCATCTTATTAACCTTACACCATTCCTCCAGTCCAATTAAATCTTGTTAAAGCAAGAACATATCAAAATTATTTTTTATTACTTTATAGATCTTAAGATCATCGGCGAAAAACAGAAACATACAGTGACATAAAACAAATCTCATATCATTAATAAAGATATTGAACAAGAGGGGGCCCAGATGACCATTAAATCCTTATAGATTCACTTATTTTAAATGGCACCCTCCTGCGTTCTACACACAAAACTAAACTAAAATGTTCAAGTGTTTTGTGGTCAGGAGGCGGCTCTTCCACTTACCTACCTAACTGTAAACAACTTAACTCAAGACACCTAAGCGCAGCATTTAGCTAGTTGGAACTTGATGTTACACTATAGTCATGCGGCCTTCAAGGCATCTCTCGCAGCCTAGTGCGTTTCTATACAGGGCTGTCAAGAAAGATCCTTTGTATGCTCGTGCGCAGAGGATGCTACACAGTACGATGAGATGACGCATCAGTGTACTACTCTGTCCAATTGAAAGGAGATTTATTGGTAGAATATGGGCGGCTTCCTTCTCCTCAGGTTGAGGGACGTTGCGCGGTCGGACAACTCTAATCAGAGAGGCAGCACAGAGAGCCCGGATGTTAGGCAACCGGACGATAGTTCCACCCTCCTATCTTAATCCAGGATCCAGAATCCAAGATATTAGGAATTGATTGAATCTTTAACCATTTATTTTTAAATATATTATACTGGCGTGCTCAAAAAGTACTTAAACTTGGAAGTTTTAAATAGCTACTCAATAAAGTCCATTAACATTCCATATTAATTTTAATCCAATCTTTTAGATTTTTTAATTTCTATCTTTCATTATAATATTCCTTATAGGTACATAAAGTTAATAGTTTCTCGAGAATATTAAAAAAATGTTATTTTCAATCGATTTTGAGCCATTTTTCGATAACAAAAAAACGCTATCCAATTTTTTTGTTTTAATTTAAATACGGCGTTGCCAAAATAAGCTTTAAATATTTACTATTCTTTATACTGGACATTTAACGACAAGCGTGAAATACCATATCTGTTAGCTCTTGTCACGAAAAGTGAATTGTTAAGAGGTATTTAAAGTGAAACAAAATATAAGGATCATCAATACTCGAAATGCCGTTGATCTAAAATTTAAAAACTAGAATTAAGATTAGTACATGATACAAAATTGACCTTTTGGGTATTCAAAACATTTGTACATTTTTTGAGCAGCTCTGGTATATGATAATTTTAAATTGCTAACATTTAATTAAATGTTTCTTAAGTTCCTCTTGAATAATTTACTCTTCAAATTAACATAGTTGTTATAGTTTTGAAGTAGATGATATGAAATCGTTAACAAGTTCAAAAATTTGCCACTTTTACTATTTTTAACATAAAATTGAAAAATAAAACATTTTAGGGGGTGAACTGATCCTTGAAGAGTTTAAGAGTTACAGGATCACCTTGTATAAGTGTAACTAATTTCTAGGTATAGTTTAGTAGTATTGAAATAAATTTTGTTTGAAAGATTTTCCTCCACCCTGTAGGTATATGCAATTATTTACAAAGGTTTCTTTAATGTTGTACTTTGACTGTTAGGTTTCGTAACGTTTTGATGTAAACGGGCACTTCTCCAGGAGAGATGTTATTTTGCCTCTTTAAGGCAAAATCTCCACAACTGTGCTATGATACCATGACTCATCATAAAATACTACTTAGTATTTAACATGTACTTCAACTATTTTGGCTTCCCTTATTTCATGAAGATATGAAAACTTTCATTTTCAAATTCGCTTAGAAGCTTCGTCGAATTGTTTTTTTTTTTACTTCATTGTTGATGTCGATGAGCAAGTATTATTTTTTGATGGCATCTAACAATATTCTACAACGCCTTTCAAAAAGTATTGAGATAATATGACGTATATGGGAGACCCCATTAGATAAAATCGTCGAATTTCAGAGAAATTTCAAAAAATGTTAGGGTGAGTGAAGGATTTGCTCTTTTGTTTGAGTACCATAAATGATTACGAATGAGTTTCTCTTTTCAACACTTCATAGTACGGCCAAAATATGAACGATTTTCTCTTTACGACGTAACTTATAATTACTTACGGAATTCCACAACACAAGTGTTATACCTACATACCAATAAAAATTGTACTTCTATAAGAGCCGAAGAGCATGATAACGCTCGTCTCAGTATTGAACTTGACATTGAACAAACCACATCATATTATGTTCATGTTATTAATTCCTTACCAAGTTCAATACATAACAGTAAGTTTAGCGAAAAGTAATTACGTTGACACGTTGACTCATTAACTGTAGATACGGAAGTTGTTCATTTATTAATCTATTAAGTTCTTCATTTCACTCACTAAAATCCCGTTGTAATCTAGCAAAGTTCTAATATCTTCCAAAGAGTCTTTCATATTCGTATAGAAATGGCGAATTAATATTATGACCATTGATTTTACACACTAAGTTGACTAAGTCAATGTTATGACTTAATGACAAATTGCTCTAGAATATCGACCGTGTGCCTGGAGCTTAATACACAATATACCTGCGGTTCTAAATTCTTTAATCAATAGGGTTGTAATAATTCAAGTATTTACATTTTTAATAAATGTCGCAACGCCACCAACCAGTCTCAACGTTCCGACGCGGCGTCCTCTACATTAGGCTTATAGAGCTCGACATGGAGAATAAACTATACAGCGTGTCCCAAATTCGACGCTCACCGTTAGAAAAGGTAAAAAATACGAAGTCGGTTAAATGGAACAATATGGTGGTCTTTATCTCCTTTTACTGTTTTTGTAATGTGCAATCTTTTGTTTCGTACTTAACTTCAAAGATAATTTCATTTTCTCATTACGTATTACGCGGGTAAAGTATGTCACAAACACGTTTCTTCTATGTTTGCCCTAAACTAAAAAAGATAAATACCTTAAACCTTATATCGTTGAGAAGGGGAGAAAACGAGCGGTCAACCATATTAATTAAAATCAAATATGGTTTCCGTTAAAAAAAAATCACCTTTATGTCATATTTGGACAATTATGCTATATAAAATACATTATTGTAAAATGTTTTGTAGAAAATAAAGTTAGGTATCTACAACTTTTTCCTCGATAACTTTTTGATACGGCGAATAGTATGGAAATTTTTTAAATTCGAAGATAATAACAATTTTCAAATTTTTCATTATATCTATTAAGTAAGGTCTGAGCAGATGAGATAAAGGCCTCCATATTACCGCTTCCAAGATACCAATGGTGAGCATCAAATTCTTCTGTTTCATTTTATTTGTGATAAGTGATCAGAACTTTTATCGTGCGTTTACCAACAAAGTAGATTAGAATTTGAGGCGCGGGCGTTACTATAAGTACGATTCTGTTTACTTCAATGTCTGATTTAGACACTTGGAATTGTCCTAAGGATGTCAGTGTTATCATGTCATTAACGACAAACCTTCACTCATTTAGTTTTTAAATTCTTTGATATCTTTCTTATGAAGTCCTCTTATTCTATGGTCGTTTTCTCTACCGTGTTGAGATAAGCTGTCCCATTCATTTCAACTCAGAAAGAATTCACTGCACAACGCGACAGTACAACTAACATTCTACAAGTTCATACAATAGAGAGCGCTGCTTATGTACTATTTACAGTGAACTCTAATATTAGAGTTCACTGACTATTTAGAATACTTGACCCATACCAAAGAGAATTTATATACTCTTTGCCCATACTATAGGATGGGTAATACGTTAGAAACAGTGGTAGTTATCATCACTTTTTGAACGATTTTTGCCAAACAAATGAGTGAAATATCAACAGCTTTTAAGTTAATGGGGATCGGGGTTTATAACATTTTTAGGTAAAAGGTACTCTAATCGATTTTTTCTAAACCTACACAGTGAAACTTCATAAGTAATTATAACAATAAGTACGTGTACTTAATTCGATTCCACTCAATTTTTCACAACTCATCGCGTTTCGACACTATTTTGCATTCTTGTGAACACTGTTAATCGAAATTGAAAGGATCTTTGTATCGTATTGTATTAACCGTGTATTGAAGGATCGCCCTCGTTTCTTCTCTGTTAATTCACATTTGGAATCCACCATATTCTCCTGCACAATAACAGCATTTTCCTCTACAATTAGCCAATTTTATTGTAGAAGACGTCGTATTATAAATAATAGGTATCGATGTTACGATGGACATGATTTCGGTCATTTTACATCATAAGATTTTAAACATTCTATCGACACCTGTATTAAATTATCAAATTTGGCACAAGTGTAAATGAAATATCAAGAGTAGGGTATGGTAAGGTTGCTGTAAGAAAGTCTACAGCTTGAATATAACATAATAACTTTAAAGGAGGGTGGAAAAATGTTAAAGGGGTGGTCGAAAATTCATCGTAAACATGGAAAAAATGCAACTAGTAAGACCGGCCGATGGACGTTTGTGTAAGTGGTGTATAATAGATCATTCTACAACTCTGAGTCAAATTTGGAAGAGATTGATTTTACTGTCATCAAGTAAAAAGCAAGTAAAAAACAAATTTTTTCCACTACTAGCTGTGAAGTTGACAATTATTGCGTATCCTAGACAACTGAGAAGTTTAATTTCTCTACCTAGTGGTCAATAATTTATTATATTATTAACCTAGGTTAATAATGGACAAATTCAAACGTTGTGAGAATTCAGGGATAGTTGTTTAACAAAAACTTGTGCAACATAATTTTGTATGCCCAGGAGATTGTCTTTAACGTATTTGCTGCTTAAAATTACCTAACACGATAAAATTATTTGAATAACAGTTTTATTAATGGAAATGTCAATCTGCATCAAACTACTTGATTTTTGTTTTATTATGTAGTGGAAAGGCGAATTTGCATTCATGTGCTACCTACTTGATTTTTACAAGAATTTTTGTAATTTTTAATTTGTGTCTTAAATTTGACTAGTAGTGGAAAAAATTGTATATACACCACGGTGGTGAATCCATTTATAGACCTCGCACCTTATTCCGCTCGGGGCAAAGCCCCTCGCGAAATAATCTTGGTGCTCGGTCAATAATAAAAGTCTTCACCACCTTGGTGTATAATATACTATTGTCTGTCTGTCTTTCAAAGGAGCACTATCAAGTTAATGTTTCATATTATGTCCTAATTGTCCAAATGCCTCAATTCGGAATTTACTTTGAACGCTTCGACTCTTGCCAAAACAAGAGCGGTTTCTTTATTATCCGAGATATTTTGGTAATATCTAAATTGAAACTCAACGAAAGCCCTAAAGCGAGTTAATTTATTTTATAACTTAAAGATATATTTATAATTGTAGGTATAATGTGTTGTATTAATTTGAAGAGAGCCTTATGTCAAAAATAAGGGTGGTTTCTTTATCACCCTTGTTATTTTGGTCATTTTTCAGTTTAAGCTCAATAAATGTCCTAAGTCGAGTTAAACTATCTTTCAAATTTATAGGTGCATAGTGAAAAATGTACTAATTTATAAAAATAATTTAAATAAATTCAAATTTATTCACTTATGTTGTACCTAATAGTAGTTACTACTGTAACCGTGTAACTTTTATGTAGGCTATTGGCAAAATTTCTGGAATCTTAGTAAGGTCTAGTCGTCATATTTGTAATATTTGACATTTTCACAAATAAATCAGTTGGGTGTTCGTAAAACAATGGGATATAGTTTTATTTATATAGGAGTGTTAACAGGAATAAAAAGCAAAAATAAACTTACGCGGTTTAATGCTCGAATTCATTTTTTGAAGGAGGGCAGCAATTGATTTGCGATAGGCAAAAACTTACCCTTCAGCAGGCATAATTCTGGCTACCGTGTTTTGGGAAATTAAAAGTTTTATTGCGATGAATTTTTTAAGGAAAAGACGTGTAAATATTTGTATAAAACTGGTTAAACACGCGACGATTCAGTTTTTGTAAAGATGGCATCTACAAGTCAACCAAGAAGACTGCAGAAGTGCATTAATGTAGAGGGGAATATGTCGAATTTTCATTAATACAAAAAACATTTTTTTTCTTTCTATTTTCTAAAAACACCCCAATTTATAATCTCATTGAATGTTTAGTTGATATGACTACAGTGATAGCATGTTCCTTTATGTTTAATTAGATTATGGCAGTGGAAATTGTTTTGTTTTCACAATTAATAAGCGGTAGAAATGCATATTAAAATGTTCATTACTATGTTCAACTTTTCGAAACAGTTCAGAAAGTTGTAAAGAAAGCTCGATATTGTTGAGAGAAATGTGGAACACCAAATCGAAATTACCGAAAAAAAAATTCTGTTTCGGATAGCCGAAATGCATTAAAACCTAATGTAAACCGTACAAGGAAAATACCTTTGCTTTAGCAAATCCTAATCCTTAGGGAGTCAATTATTGTGATGTGGGACGACCGACGACACCTTTACCAATCCAATCTTATTAGTAGTGATGCGTTTAATAAAATGAATCCTTAATGACAAATACGATCGTCTTATATTCTTTGCTAATTGTAACTTTGCAAGTATTTATTAAAAAAACTCAAAGCTAACCCAATACGTTGACCAACCAATCAATAATCTTTACTTGATTCTAATTTATGAATTCAGCTTACCCATTCAGCAAGTACCTAAGGTAACTGACATTCCAACAATGTGTTTGATCGAAGCGGATCTTTAATTTTTGCAATGTATATGTAATGTAATAGCATAGGCTAAGCTAATAAATACATATTAGCCTATGGTAATAGTCTCCGCAGCGTTTCCCAAACTTTTTTGACCGCGACCCGGTACGAGGTTTTAAAATTTTTGGCGACCCACCTTATGAAAAACCCCCACTTCTTTACAAAACAAACTTTATTTTTTAATTAAAAATCTAGTTAATTGTTTGTTTGTTTTATTTCATACACAAAAATTTCAAGATAATTATATAAGAAAAATAAAAGTAATTAAAAAATTATATTCATTTAAAACTAGTAAATGAAGTAAACTATCAACGTTAGCAGCGCGGACGCGAGCGATAAAGCTATGTGAAAGAGTGCAAATGCACACTTTTCCACTATTCCTAGTGTATAACGTATAACTGATGTAAAAAAACTAATAGGTACTTAAACAATTTTTTTTTGTGTTTTTACCATTTTTTTTCGTGACCCGGCAAAATTTTTCTACGGCCCGGTGCCGGGTCGCGGCCCACACTTTGGGAAACGCTGGAAGGCAAGGAATGTTCAAAAGAGGTATCTGTCTAGGAGGAAGGAGGACAGTCAATAAGCGGAAAGACCAACTATGGTACGTTGTTTGGGCTACCTAGTAGGATAATAAGAATAACATACTAAAAGTCCTTCACCCTAGGGGCGGCGGAAGAGAGGGTGGAGGGGGAGTAAAGATCCCTTTTTTTGGTTTCTCGCCTATATCTCATTAGGGGTTGATCCTACAAAAATATATCCGTATACAAAATTAAAGCTAACAAAATTCTCTACATTTTTATTCCTACAGTTTTTGCTGTCTGTAACCGTTAATTAGATATACGCTCTCTAAAATCGGTAATTTTCGAAACACTTTTTCGCCAAACTTCTGTCTTCAGCGCCTCATATCTTCATTCGATCATCCCACAGAAAATTCGTAAAAAAGAAAGTTGTAGAAAATTAAATTTCCTTTAAAATGGGTGTTTGGTTCATCGTTTTGTATGAATTTAAGCGAATGTTAGGCGGTTTTTAAGATTTGTACTGGAATGATTACACTTAAGCACTTAGTAAAAAATGTTTGGATTTGGATTTCTGGGGAGGGGTGATAAAGCAGGAAAGATGAAAATGAAGGACGCTTGTTGAATAAAAAATATTTGTTATTTCAAACTTGCTTTTATTACATTAGAAATAGTAAATCAATGTGTTTACAAAATTTGTAAAACGTGTGTGAAGATAAAATCAAAGGAGAAATTCGTTTCTGGAACTGCTAGGCATTCCATCTGGCAGGTGCAGTCCTCTTCATCTTCTTCAGTCTCGAGGGGGGATGGTAGTAGGGGGTAGGGTGCAGTGGTAACTCGGATGGTGGGAGGATTGAGATATCGGGCTGCACATTCGCCGCAGACTTGATGAATGTGTCGTAGCGATATTTGTTGAGGGATTTTTCTTTCTTCGGGGCACCATACCACCGGAGGAAACAGTTATTGCCCTGCCCTACAATCTGCTTGTGAGTGGCTGAAGGATTGTTGAAGATTTCAACAGCATTATGCAACATTTGTATCCTTCTTGAACAGTTTGGCAAATGCAAGTTTGATCTTTCGGAAGGCTGCTGATGTGCTATCACATCCTGTGAAAACGTGGATAAGCAGAATGTCTTGACCCAACTTTGCAGGAAGTTTAAATTCTCTACAATTTTCTCTGTGACCAATTTTCTGTGGAATGAAGATCTGAGGCGCTGGAGGCAGAAGATTGTCGAAAAATGTGTTGCGAAAGGTTTTTTTTCGAAAATTACCTATTTGCGAGAGCGCATATCTCATTAACGGCCAAAAACCAAATAAAGGCACTTTTAACACCCTCTACCCCCCCCCCCCACCCCCTCCCCCTCTTCCGACATCACTAGGATCAAGGACCTTTAGTATGTATACTACTAGGTACTCCAAACCACATATCACAGTTGATCTGTCCGATTATTGACTTTCCTTCTAGAATCATTCGTTGACTGGGCTATTAATGTGTATATGCTACTGGCAAACTACTAGCAAGTGATACTATTATTTCAACGGGTCACGGGCACGGGCCTGTGAGTACTTGGTATGAGTGAAATAAATCTAAATTTATTTAACTTGAATTTTTGTACCGCTCTGGCAATTTCTTTTTTTGTTCATAAATAATTCATAAATAGGAGGCGATGATCTCCAAATCCTTACTGTTGTTCAATGTACTTACTTTATTTGCTTTGAATTTGTCCTGAGCTTCAGATTCAGCTCTAGATGGTCGACGGTTTGTCCAATGATAGCCAGTGCTTCATTTTGGATATCGGAATTATCTACTACAGTGATTGTTTTAATTCCCTTGAACTCACACTTCTTAGCTAGTTGCATATTTAAGCGGTATTTACTAGCGAGATTGTTCACCAATCTTTTTCACTTTTTCAGAAGAAGTATGTTTTAAGATTAGTTGTTCTTGTTCGATGCTGTTTGTACTCATGGCATTTTCAGAACAATCAAGTACCATTGGTACCCTTTGTCCTTAGTGTTGACGAATGAAATTATGATGTCGACACTATAAAAAAGCGAACTTATTTATACATTTATTCTTCCCCAGATTTAGAATAAATTTGATCCTAAGCCCAAAGAAATTCTTCGAGGAAATAAACGTTTTTCTTACTATGCTCATACTTTAGAAGTTTGATTATATTATTTGATACATCCAAATAAGTAGATAACTAGATAATATTAATGTTGAGTTCTGTTTGTGGATTCATTAAATCAAATTTCATTTTGGGTATTTGATAAACTGTCTAATCAATTATATGCCGCGTGACTATACCTTTAAACTTGATATTATAATGAAATGACAAACATCTAAGTATAATATTTTCATTTTCATAATTTATATTTCATATAATTTCTGCTCCTCTGTCGTTACTTAACATCATCCATTCAAAATAGATTAAGTTTATTTTCAAATACGAATGATAAAACATATTTGATGATGTTCAATATTGTGATACAATATTACTAACAAGATGTAGCAACACAATAATCAACTGGATACTCGCGGCGCTTGACTCCATTTCTCATTTTTATGAGACAATTTTCGCAAAATGTTGTAAAATAGGAAACCATTGCTACATTACAAATTAAGTATGTATTATTAATATTAGTTTTGTGTGGAGTTTAATTATTCAACTTACATTCGCCTATCAGAGATCGTCTAACTATTTTCCCTTACATCTGGGATTCAACAACCTGGAAAACTTTCTCTAAGTTTATTTGCTATTGTATTAAGTGAATATTTACATAGATTCGGTTTTCTAGTTATTTTCATGTTTGTGTTTGAGTCCTGAAACTTACATATAAATATAAAAAAATGTTATGTTCTCTTTTTGTTTCTTACTAGTGTCTGATCTCGTGTTTACTATTTTTTTACCTTTTAATTATATTATCGATTTTTTCGTAAAAAGTTTCTACTATGAAATACTTTGTTTTAAAATTTTCACAGTTGTTCAGACACAGCTTTAAAATTCTGTAGATTTCTTTTTCTTCACTGTGGGATGGAAATTGGCAAGGAAAAAAAGAAAACTAGTACCTATTATTCGCGAAATAAATTTAGAAACGTCGATATTTTAAAGACCATACAAATTATATTTGTACACTATATCATTACTTCTTTGTATCGTTTTAGGATTGTGCATTTTTAATGAATTCCTTTAAATGTTAGCTTTCATTGGTTTTTACCGAAGGGTTAACCACACGACAGATCTGTGTACACTAAAATCGCCAATCGCTAACAATTTCTAAAAATCGCTATAATGTGTTATTAGTTCGACAATATCCTTGATTCAAATGTTATGCTACTAAATAACGTGTCGTCTGGGCGCAGTTTCGAGTTATGTAGAGTGTCTTCATCAGAATATCAGATTGTTCAGTGGTAATTTCATCATCACTAGATGCAATGCTCATGTTGACTCAGGAGCCTTTATAATTAATTCCTAAGGCTCTACATTCTTGCGTCCTCACTTAATGCATTGAGATACAATTTCTCAATTTCCGCGTCTGTTAAGAATGGTTTCACTCAACGGTTACATGCTGTAAATTCTCGTTCCTCTCGTGAAGTTCTCGGGTGTCTTCGTCCGAAGAATATCCCAAGGTTTGGTTATTAAATTTTAATGCTTTCTCTTTCATGGCGTTCCATCTCGATGGAACACTTTCATATCTAAAACGGTTATCGGTACCAAATAGTCTCCTAAGCAAAAGGCTGGGCATCTATTGTGTGGTCATTGTACCATAACAACATAGGCGTAATCAGCACGATTATAAGATCAGAAGTAATTTATAATCTGAGCAGCATCATTAGCCAAAAAGGTATCTTTGATTGGAAGGTCATGAACACCCAGTGGTGCGACAAATCATTGGTTAATCATAGGTAAGGAATTTACGCTGATTTTCAAAACTGACCGTGTATATACAGGGTGTCGAATTAGGGATTTCAATGTAAAAATCTAAATATTAGGTTACTTGCTTCCCTAAATATCTAAGACAAAAAGGCTATTTGACTTTTTTGTAGATTAAAAAAATCTAGATCCGCACATGTTGTTTGTTTTTATTTTGATGGAACATTGAAAATTAAAAGTGATACTTTGTCAAAAAATAGTGGTGCCATGGAATGGTTCACGTAAAAATAACAGTCGTTTGTCTGTCATTGAGATCATTGTGTTGCAGCGCGTTTTACTTAATTTGAGCGTAATTCTCAGTCAGCAAGATTCAGTGGAAATTTTTATTTGCCTAAATATTTGCTTTCTAAAAAATTCAAAGTAAAAATAAATAAATCAGTCGATTCAGAAATTTTGTCTCTACCAAAAAGTTAAATAGACTTTATCTAAAATAATTAGCGAAGCAAGTAGTCGAATATTAAGATTTTTACATTGAAATCCCTTTGGTGGTGCATCGGCCAATTCGCCACAATTGCTGGAAAATTGCTAAAATCGCCACAATTCCTAAACAATCGCTCGGACTTGTACACCAAAATTGCTAAGTGGTTTACACCTCAATTTTTACTTAAATATGTAGTTGATGAAGTGAAACCTTCTTTTATCTCCTTTATTGTTTAAGTTCGTTTTATTTTGTATAAAATCTGTAGCAATTTTCAATAATATGTGTACCAAGAAAGGTACATTTTGGATTTTGCTTCTGAAGCAATTTGCGCAATACAATAATTTATATACAAAAGTTTATGCTTCTAGATCTCCTGCTTATTTCTCATTACTCAGTCATTAGTAAGTACGAACTTTGTTTACTCATTTTTAATACAAGAAGTGAGATCGTATTTTTATTTATAAAGCCATTGGATACAAGGAAATTTGAAGATTGATTTTTGAAATAAGAAACCGACCGTTGTCATACACTCATTAAGTCATTACCCTCGCTATTTTTTCATATTTTACGTGTTATAAATATTTATCATAATCTCTATTTTGATACGTATCAAACTCATTTCTCAAAAGACAAGCTAAAGTAGATCTCATGTACAAAATGTGATTCGTTGCAATTTTTTTAACCTCCTATGTGGTTAATTAGTTGGTGAACTTCACTGTTTAATTTTTATTTTTAGTATAATTATATTATATACTACTATTATAGTGTATTAAAGATAGATTTTGTTACAGAGCATCAAGAGGGATCTTTAACAAAATATGGGGAATAGAATGGTACTGTATTTTCGTAAAAAACTTTTGGGGATACCGATCACCAATTACTAGTTATGCTGAGAGCAGATCAAATACTTCAATCAAGAAAGAAATGTCATTTAAACTATCTCCTGATGTTTACATTTTTGAGTAAGTAGAAAAAATGTTTACTAACATACCTAATTTAGGTAATTTCTGAAATACTTATGTGTAAAATTAGTTTTACTATCCACATTGGTCAAGGTCAACTTCATTAAAGATTTCGCTCGTCCCTCGTCTCCAATATTAGGAAATTATAAAATTGTCAAAAATTATTTTGATTATCATATTTTACAAAGAATCAAAAATTTCATCGTACTTTGTTAAATAACGTCAACTATTGATTTCTTATGTATGTGAATGTGCTGAATTATGGCCTACTAAAGTCTCGATCACAAATAGTAAATATTTCAGCTGAGGCATGGTCTTAACATAGATTACTGTAGTGCGTCCACCATGGCACTTTAGGATGAAGGCAACGCATTTTACTAACGAAAATAGTATGCAATGCTATCCCCATGACTACTAATTCTAGTAATTCATTCCCAATTAATATAAAGTAAGGAATACGTTCAACTATGAACCTAAACAGATAATGCGGCCTTTGCATTTTACTTGGGTAAACTAGTATCAGGGTTACTATTTTACATTGGCGCCGAAATAAAGTTTTTTGATTAGATAACGTTACCTATGTTATCAGTGAACATGTGAGTAGACGTTTGTACAGACATATTTAATTAAATTCTAATATAAGGAAGGTAGGGAGGGGTGGGGGTCTGAAATTGTATGCCGAATAAGGCAACTTGTCTATAACAAGCAACAAGGGGGTAAATTGGCTGACCAGCAAATAATAATTTCAAATTGGGTAAGGACAACTATGAATCCGTAGTAATAATAGTAATAAAATATACAAAAGGAAAATTAATGTATTATGTATACCTTAATTAATGTATCCAAAACTTAAAGTCGCTCTACAGTCTACAGTCTACACAAATTCCTGTTGTACCGATAATTACATTTATGTCTTTTTCTTATTGAACAATTACGATAACAAATTGTTTATGTTTATACACCTGTTATTTTCTTTAAATTTAACGATTTTTTTTTTTTTTTTTTTTTTTTTTTTATAATCAGCTTAAGGTGCTTCAATATCAACGATTTTTAGCACCGCATATTACATTACATTAAATTGTACAATTGTGTTAATTTTAAAAATCTAAGTATGTTTCTCTCACTTTTTACTGCCTCACAAAAATTATTATTGATCTCGCACATTTCCCGTTCTTTATTGTATTTGGTGCACTCACATATTAAATGTTCAATCGTGATTTCTGTATTGCACTGTTCGCATGCAGGTGCATTTGTAGCTTCTAGTAGGTAGCTATGCGTTAATTTACTGTGGCCTATCCTCACCCGTGTCATTATTATTTCTTCTCTTCTTGTTAATGGAGAACTAGCCTTCCATTCCATCGTGTTGTGTTTGATTCTTCTAAGCTTATTAGTTGTGGTTGATAGCCATTCTTGATCCCATTGATCCCGTACCAGTTTTTGGCTTAATAGTTTGATGTCCCCTTTTGTATTTTCCCTTACATCGATGCTTTGCTTTGCGGTGGCCAGCCTAGCATTCCGATCAGCTTCTTCATTTCCTGTAATGTTGATATGCGAGGGCACCCATAGGAATAAAATCTTCTGATCTTTTTGGTCCAACAGGGCTAAGTATGACAGGATTTTGTCACGTACGGGTTATCTTGTCTGCTTTTGATAGAGAGGAGAGCACTCAATGAGTCACAACATACTATATAGTTTTTCGCGGTTTTTAAGTCTGTGATATATTTCAGAGCTGTGGTAATTCCGTATAATTCAGCCGAGAATATGGATGCCACATCACTTAAACGATATTGTTCGTTATAGTCTTTTATCGTGAAAGCACAACCGGTACCGTTATCATTTTTTGAACCGTCTGTAAAAATTTTTTCGAAGTCGGGGAACTGTGCTAGGATTTCATATAGGCGATATTTGTAGTGTTTTGGTGTAGTTACTGATTTGGGCATGCTGTGCAGAGTCAGGATAAGATGAGGGACTACATTATTCCAGGGTGGAAGGGTTATTGGGTTCTTTAACAGGTCTAGATTTTGTAGTTTAATTTCTTTAATATCTTCATTGGCTCTTATGCAGTAAGGTTTATTATATATTTTCTTTTTGTTGTATAGGTTGGTATATTTTGGTTGTTTGATGAGTTGGTGATTGGGATGGTTTTCGTTATCTAGTATATTAACGGCATAGTTTACTCGTTTTAATTTTATAAGATACTTTAGGGGAAGTTCACCCGATTCAGAATATAAGCTTTTAATGGGACTAGTAGGGAAAGCTCCTGTTATTATTCTTATACCATTGTTACATACAGGTATTAAAGTTTTAAGACTGGTTTCGTTAGCTGTGCCGTATAACACTATAGAGTAACTTATTTTGGATTTTATCAGTGCTGTATACATTTGTTTTAATACTTGCTTGTCTGCTCCCCAACCACTGTGGGCGACTACCTTCATTAGATCCAAAGATTTTTTGCAACTGTTTTTAATGTAGCTTATATGTTTTACCCAATTTAGTTTCTTGTCGAGTATTACCCCAAGGTATTTAATTTCTTGTACTATTTCAAGTGCTTGATTCTTTAATTTTATTCCGGGGTTTGGGCAGTTGTAAGCTCGCGTAAACAGAATGCATTTTGATTTGGTTAACGAGAGGCTAAAGCCATTATGGACTGTCCATTGTTGTATTCTATTTACTGTTTTTTGTACTGTTTTTTCAATATGTTTAATATGTAAACCGGTGTGATATATAATTAAGTCGTCTGCATATAATAAGGCTTTTACTGGGGGATTTATAGTACCGAAAATATTGTTGATAGCTACCAGGAATAAAGTAACGCTGAGTACGGATCCTTGCGGTACGCCGTTTTCTTGGTTGAAGAGTTGGGATGTAGCCATTTGCGTTTTCACTTGAAAAGACCGATTGCATATGAAGTTGTTTATAAAATGTACAATGTTACCCTTCAGTCCTGTTTCCAACAGTATTTTGATTATTCCGTATCTCCATATTTTGTCGTACGCTTTTTCAAAATCAAACATTATGGCTAGAGTATGTTCTTTGTTCAAGAATCCATTTTTAATATCTGTTTCCAGTTTGATGATGTTGTCGATAGTACTATGTTTTTTCCTGAATCCAGTCTGTCTTGCGTCTATGTATTGTATTTTGTTCAGATACCATAGTAAACGATTGTTAATTATTTGTTCTAACACTTTGCACATTGTGCATGTTAACGAAATGGGTCGATAACTATCTGGCTTTTCTGGATTTTTCCCAGGTTTTAAGATAGGTATGATGTTTGATGTGCTCCATTGTTCAGGGAAAACCTTTTTTTGCCAGATGGAATTGTAGAGTTTAAGTAGGGTGTCTTTTGTATTATTTGGTAGGTTTTTTAACATTACATTATGTATATTATCTGGTCCTGGACAGCTGTTTTTAAGTTTTCCCAATGTATCCTCCAGTTCCTTAAGCGTAATCGGCGTATTGTAACCTTCTTCTTTTGTTTCGTTTGGGATTGTTAACTGAGTTTGCTCTGATAATGATTTTATTGTCTGGAATTCTTTACTATAGGTCAAAGTGCTAAAAGCCTTCTTAAATTCTTGTCCGAAAATGTTTGCTATCGTCATTGGCTGTGTTATAATTTTGTCATCTATACTTATGCAAGATATTTGAAAATTGCTATTTCTCCCTTGAATTCTCTTGAGTTGTTTCCAGATTTCTTTGTTAGGTGCTTGTGAGTTCAATTTCCCTAAATATTTTATCCACGATTCTTGTTTACTTTCTTTAATAATTTTCCTGGCTTTTGCTCTTAATCTTTTGAAGGTTATTAGGTTCTCAATAGTTTTATGTCTTTTGTAGTAGTTGAAAGCCTTATTTCTTTCCTTTATAGCTGTGCAACAGTTTGTGTTCCACCAAGGTACGTTGTATTTAGTCGAGTTACTTACTTTAGTAAAAGGTATACTACTATGTGCAGCTTCTATTATACGTTCGGTAATGGTTTTAAGGTTTATATTAATATTTATATTTTCTACGAATTCTGTAGTATTTTCTTCAAGCTCTGCTTTAAAACGGTCCCAATCCGCTTTGTCCACGTTCCATTTATAATGGACATATTCATTACTCTGTTGGGAATCCATATCGAGCAGGACTGGATAGTGATCAGCATCGCAATAGTTCTGTAGAACGCTCCATGTAATTTTCGGAGTTAGTGACGGATGGCAGAAAGATAGATCTATGGCAGAGAAAGTTCCCGATCTGGCACAAAAATGTGTTGGCCTACCATCATTTAGCAATGTTATGTTGTCAAGGTTTAATAAATCTTCAACAATTCTTCCTTTTTTGTTTGTATCCTTACAACCCCAAAGGGGGCTATGTGCATTAAAGTCGCCTAGCATAAAAAATGGCGGGGGCAATTGTTTGATTATTTTGTGAAGTTCTCGCTGGTCAATTGCTGTATTCGGAGATATGTAAACAGAACATATTGAAAGGCGTTTAGGAAAATTTATCTTTATAGCCGTTACTTCTAAGTTGGAGTCTATATTCAAATCCTGTGCTAAGGTTTCCTTTCTTGCGAAAATACAAACACCCCCACTGGCGTGATCTGTAGGTCGTGGTTTATTAAACGAGAGGTAATGTTTTAGGTAGGCTGGTTTGTCTTTTAGGTGAGATTCTTGTATGCATAGAACCATAGGTTGATGTTCTTTTAGAAGTAATTGAATGGAATTCAAGTGTGAGTAAAAACCGTTACAGTTATATTGAATTATCTTCATATATCTATGTATTTAAGTTTGTAGGTATTTATAACAGTTTTCCCTTTAGTAAGTAGATGCCTGAGAGGAGAAGTGAGAATCTGAATCCGTTTGTGTGATACTTGTTTTTTTTATGCTGTTTATGATTCTTGTAAAGCGGTATTTAATTCTTTGATGATGTAGTAAACTGCGGAGATCAGTGAGGGTTGAGCATAGGTCGTCAGTATTGGTACAAAATTTTGTAGCCGTTTCGTGTGGGTTACGTGATTTCCTTATTTCCTCGTAGAATGTTTTAAATTCGTTAAATGAAAAATCATATAATTGTGGATTTTGTGCTATTTCTTTTCGGATTGGTAGCAGCATTTCTTCTAAGGTGATTTCTTCACAATCCGTTTTCATCTTTTTAGTGTTTTTCTTTACTTGTATTTTTATGTCTTTGATTTCTTGAGGACGCTTAACAGACGAGGGTTCTTCTACCCTTGTCTTCGACGGTTGGTGGACCATTGCTACAGTTTCAATTATGTTGGTATCTGTTTGAATGTCAGGTGATGTATCTGTTGTGGTTTCAGGTAGGGTACGCTTGTTGTTTATCATTAATGGTTCAAGTAGGGGCGGTGTGGTTTCGGATAAGGTATTTCTGTTGTTTGTTATTATTGGAAGAGATACTGGCGTTTTACATACATCCGAGCGGTGGCCACTTTTATTGCAGCGGGAACATCGTATTTCGTCCAGATGTAAGAAAATCCGATAATTATCATTTTCATAATTTATGAGAATAGAGCTTGGTAATATAGATGCTTGTTTTGTATGTATATAGGTAAACCTACGGAAACTAATTATATGCGAATATTCCCCTTCTAATAGCCCCGCTTTTATAAATTTTATTTGACATGTATTTATAATTTTGTAGCTATGTAATGCGTTTTCTATTATTTCGTGAGGTATCGAAGGACACACGTTAGAGATTATAAGTTTAGAGGTCGGTGATACTAGTTTACGCACATTTATTTCATGATTATCGATTGTTATTGTTGGGTTTGCAGAAACTATTTCGTTGGCTAGTTCATTTGTACTTAAATATATACATATTCTATCATTCGACATTCTAGATGCCGCAATTATATTTTTGGGCTTGACCATGTCTCCTATCTTATGGATATAATCTCTTAAAGGGATTGAATCTATGGAGGACATTACTATGGCTTGGTCTGGTTTAGGATACTTAAACGGTTGTTGTGGAGTTTTTAAAGCATTGGTATAAGACCTGTTGGATATTAAAGGATTATTGATGTTTGACTGTAGATTAGGTTCCCTATTGGTAATAGTTTGTTGAGTTGGTGTTGTCATGATACGGTAATATAAAGACGGGCCGGAGCCCCTTGAGATATTGTATGGTAAAAATCAACGTTTAATTCAAATGCTAAAATAAAGCGCTTACTTTAAGGAGAATTCGGAGTAAGTAATCAATCACAATAACTATTGAAACCACTTCGAACTGTACGAGTTCACGGTTAAAACCCGACTAACGATTTTAAATTTTGAATAGACGATTGTTATTAAATTGTCTCAATTATATTATATTTATCATTGATTGCAACGAATTACTTTGCAGTGTAAAATATTATTTTTACAGTACTTGTAGCAGTTGAAGTACCACAAAAAATGAGGTCTGGACACAACGGCCACTGGACACAACGGCCACACAGAATTTAGTATGCCCATATCGGCCACACTGGACACATCGGCCAAACGTGATGTGTGGACACAACGGCCACCTTGGACGTAACGGCCACAGCTCTAGCTGGACACGATGGCCACCTTGGACACTACGGCCACATATCAGATACGTAGATTGACACTAAAGCGCCTAGGTTATTTGCAGATTTAGTATATTTTTTTCAATTGATACAAAACATAATGCTAAACTTAAACGTAGATTGACACTTAAGCGCCTAGGTTATTTGCAGATTTAGTATTTTTCTTTCCTATAAATAGAAAACTCCTATTATTTGTGAAATCTTTATCGCAAACATTACCTTACAATTCTGTGTGACCGTAGTGTCCAGTGGCCGTTGTGTCCAGCTAGAGCTGTGGCCGTTACGTCCAAGGTGGCCGTTGTGTCCACACATCACGTTTGGCCGATGTGTCCAGTGTGGCCGATATGGGTATACTAAATTCTGTGTGGCCGTTGTGTCCAGTGGGCGTTGTGTCCTAGACCCCAAAAAATAAAATAACATAATCATTCATTAAATTCGGTTAAGGGGAGGTTTGGAGTTTTATTATACGTATATCTGTAATTATTCTAACAGTATCTTATACACAAAAAAGGGAACAACTTCTCCTTTATTTACAACAAATAGTTTAGGCTCCAAGTGGGCTTAGGTGGTAGGTATAATTAACAGCGAATTTGAGTAAAAACAACTATGAGCAAAAAAGTCAGCGATATTTTCTAAAAAAAAAATTACATCCATTGCTATAAACGTGTAAAGAGATAAAATTTGAGATCTATCAAAGTAGTTGTGACCAGAATTTATTGCTCATTTTTATGTCATGATCGTATCTTCTAATTGGCTTTCACCATTTCCGTTCAAATTACTTAGGGCTAAAATTAATGGAAAATATTAACATCGCTACAATAAGCTAGCCCGTTAAGCCGTTAAGCCTGAGCATGCGTCGATTGCTGAAAGTAAGAAAACACAAACCTCAATAAAGTTAACTAAACATAGCATCCATTATCGGATAGGTATCAACATTACGTTCAATAAATCGTTGCAATTAACCAACTGGGTACTATGAAATTTAATCATTCATTTACTCTATGGTTTTCCGGTATGTGCATTTCTATCTTTTCTCTGATGATACATTCGTCCTACAATTTTTTATCTTTTTACCAATTTTTACTAACCAGATTCTCCATAGGTAAGATTTTTTAAGGAAATGTTTCCAAGAGTATATTTCGCATTAGCTACGTTATGATTATGACTAATGAAAATGTTATAAAGATTTCAATACGTAGCGAAACTGATTATACCAATTAATAATAATTATTCAATTATCATACCTCATTGTAGTTCAAGTAACCAAGGAAAGTTTGTGAGATTTTATGAGTACATGGAATGATAAAACTACGGTTCTGTATGTAACCGATGAAGTTCATACTTGGGGTGGGGTGAATTAGGTCAGGTGGGTTTTAAAAAGCAGAAAATCGTATACTTTTAGCCATACGATAATGTGATTAATTTAATCAGTCCACTGTATCTATCGATAACGAGAAAAAAGGTTGGAGTGGTGCACAATTGCAGGAGTATTTCTTTTTTCTTGCATAAATGGACAAAGTTTACGTACATACAAGGCAACGACAGAACGACTAATGGAGGTGACATTGCATAGTTTGAACGAATAATTTCTTTTCGTTTATTGTCTGCCAAAAGTTATATATTTGTATTTTGAAAGTGTGGATACTGAAATGAAAGGGGCTAAAGTCATCCTAAATAATAAAATAATCTTGTAATATCCTTTGTTTCCCATTTGTACGCTAATACAAATAGTTGATATTTGTTGTAGCATTATTTTATTTTAGCAAATAAAGAAAATTCGTCTTATCAGGTGACGTAAGAAATACTGTGAGGTGCCATAATATGGTTGTTTTGTAATCCGAAACTTGTTTAATATCAAAGAAGATGGTCGAAATCTAAGCGTGCATTGTGCTCCTTAGTCGCGTATTATTTAAAAGGAACCCAAGATACTCATTTTATGGACCAAATCGACCTCGAGGAGGAAAGGGGCCAAACTTTTTCTGTGCGGGCCGGGACTAGAATTCGAGACATTGGCGTTGTAGTGCAGCGCTCGGGACCTGATCACAACGGCCACTGATCATAACGGCCACCTAGGTTATTGTTATTTAATAACAGCCACTTTGATCACATACGGCCTCAAATACTATTTGATCATAACGGCCACCTTGTTCACGTTATGATCAAATAATATAAGTGGCCGTTGTTATCAAGGTGGCCGTTATGAAATAGCAAAAACCGGGGTGGCCGTTATGATCAGTGGCCGTTGTGATATAGACCCCAGCGTTTGGCCATTAGACCGTTAACCACCTTTGTAAAATAATATACAGGGTGTCGTATAAGTATAAGTTATATGGGGCGAACTAATAAATAATCAAATTCATTGAAATCCCATTCGAAAAATGCGAAAAAAACCGGATCAATTACACTCAGACGTATTCGTTTTAAAATCGCGTCCCTCAATATTTGAACAACAAGGTTGTTTTATAGTTAAGTTATTAATTGGATTATAATTGGTCCTTTACAAGTGGCTTTTTAGATACACATCCTTTTCTTTAAACCTTGGGTTGTGTATGCTTTCTGCGATCACGCTTAATGTTATTGGATCTGATCTTTAAAAGTGCTTAGCATTATGCTCGTTGTGATTTGAATATTGGCCACCTGACATCTCAGTTACCGATCCTTGTTTTCCACAACCATTCTTAATGAAATCATAAGTTGCTCACATTCGTTTTAATGGCTCGTCGTTGCATTATTTAAATGATGGCAATAGAATAATTTCTTCTCCCCCAAACTTCTAGCTACCTACGTCAGAACTTGTGAAGAGTGAATGAACATTTGGTATGTTACTCTGTAGGGGGTATCTCACGCAGGTGCGTCGGAACAAAATTTTTTAGGGGGAGGGGGGCTTACATTTTTCAAGTAGAAATTAGAATATATTTTTTACCTATTTTTAAACTAGTAAATCCATAGACAGAGCCACCGATTGGATAGAACATTATATTCCAAAAGTGGCTATGTAGGTACTGGTTTTTGTTGTGATCTTTTAACGTTTTCTAAAATGGATTTAAGCGATTTATGAAATTTCAGGGGGGGGGGGGTGGCTTGCTCTTTAGTAGCGGCGCCCCTGATCTCACGTGTAGAAAAGGAGTAATAAAATTTTGGTGCCAGTTCGATATGCGGTCTACCACGTATAACACGATCTACCATAGGGTAGCGGGTTTATATTGATGCGGTCTACATAATGTGGAGACCAAATTAGGTGAAGTATTGCGGTTCAATAAGCGATCTACCGCCAAAAAATGTATTTCAAGATTTTCGCTTTAGCGTCTAACCAGGACCTTTCAATTCTTTGAGAATGTGTCCCTGTTTGTGGGTCCACGTAATTTTGCTGAAAGTTAACTGTTGAATGTGCGTAACCTAATTGTGCCAAATTGGCATACGCTGCCCATTCATCAGAATGAATCGAAGAACCAACTTCAACTTCCCTTTGTATGATAGGAAGTAAGGTAGCCCTATCTCTTCTTACGACATAAAAATATCGAACCTCATCTCTTAGCCTTAACCCAAAAACCCACGGACCATCAATTCTCCGACCATGGTTTCGATTATTTTCGATTTCAGTATCACTTTCATTTGACTCTGCTGGATGATCTCCATTTAACATTTAGACTCACCGAATAGTGAAAAGTAAACATAGATACTAATTACCCGAATGGGAATTAAGTACTTTTTTGTTTCCCTTAACGATGGGGTTATAGGAAAGGTATGAATAATAATTAACTATAAAATTAATAAACAATTTAAGGTTTACATCGCTTATTGAATCACATACTTTACATATATGTGGGCCTGTATATCATAGTAAACCCATTCATACATAGTAGACCGCATATTGGACCACCTACTCTGGTAGACCGCATTAGACATGGTAGACCGCATATCGAACCAGATATTCTGTGGTAGACCGCATATCGAACTGGCACCAAAATTTTTACCGCGGCTATTCTAGAAGTATTTGATGCTCTTGTTGATGCCTTTACTTGCGAGCAGTTTAAAACAGATTGTGGCAATTCCAGGAATTCGTTTCGCCAAGGTACATACTATGAAAAAAAATTCGAACCGATTTTTGATATAATTCACAGTTTAATTTATGCACCTTATTGCAAGTGAAGACTATTTATATTGTGAGAGTATTGTTTTGAAATATACACATAATATCATAATATGACCCTGACTATGTATAACATTTATGTAGGTAAGTCAATAACATTTGGTGGGAATTCCCACTGCCCATGAACGCAATCATATTCTTTAATTTTTTCTTAGTCTAAAGGTAATATTGTTTCCATACTTTCCCACGTGATATTACTATTATTTAGAGAAATTTGTAGCACTTAAAAGCTTTTCTGAGTATCGCGCAACAGTGTGTCCAACTTCCGTCGTTGTTAAGAAAGATGGAAGTATGTGGTTGTTACAATTTGTGCCACCTTTTCGTGAAACGAAAAAATCCTTTAATAGAATTTACTGCCGCCCCCCAAACCCTCGTTTTTGAGCTACAGGACGATTTTAATGATTTTACATTTCGTGACACTCCTCCCACTGGTAGTTTCTGGTGTATAATTTGAAAATCGTATTTGTTTCGTCGTAAGTTTTTGTAATTTTAAGACACGAATTAGATGGATCACCCTTTATACATATAAACCTATTCAATTCGTTTTATTTTTAGATTTTCAAAAATATAAATAGTATGTAGGTACTTATTTTTAAAAACTGTCTAAATAAACTACAATCTTTTTCAATTAATACACTATTACTATTCCATACCACGTATGCGTTATGCCTTAATAAAACAAACCATGGGATTATAGAACGAACTTCGAATACCGCATGTGTGCGAAAAGTTAACAAATTATAGTCCATGGGCCAGCTAGCCAAATATAAGGAAATGGTATAATTTGGGGGTACTAAGTTTCCTTTTCACAGCAGTTAGATATGTTTATTAGGGTGTTAAAAAACCATGATTGCCATCTCAAAGTGGTAGCTAATAAAAATGGCGGGCAATCTAAGATGGCGGATGTTGAGTTTTAAAAACTCAACTGTATCTCGAGAACTGTTCATCCCATTTCATAACTTTTTTTTTAAACTAAAGCTCTATACGCGTGCTTCAAATTTTATTATATGCATCGTTTCAGTATAAAGTCAACCGTTAATTAGTAATTAAACAAACACGGAAAATTTTCAGATTTTTTTGTAAAAAAAAATTTTTAATCAAGTTTTTACAAAATATTTTGCACATTAGAAAAAAAAGCTTCAGATGAAAGATGTAGTGTAATAAATTATCTTTAAATTTATGTATTACGTGTTTGGGTGGGATGGCTTGAAATCCACCGTTTGCTAAATAACTGCGTACAAAAGAAAAAGTTTCAGATACACTGTTCAATCAAATGAACCGTGAATTAGTATTTATTTATTAGGAAATATAGAAAATTAGCTAATTTTGTTGCGAAATTTCCTATTAAAAGTTCACAAAATAACTATAGGACCTAGGTTCATTTATACAGGGTGGGCCATTGAAAAGGAAACACGCCCGTTTTGGGACACTTAGACCAGTTTCTTAAAAAAACGCTCTGACACGTCGATTTTTTATTTTTGGGGGACAACTTAAGATGTCTAATTTGACTTTGTCAGGTCAACCCCCTAGCCCCAGCAACCCCTAACTCAAGAATTTAAATAGGGAAGGGGAGTCGAGCGACCCCTCATTTGAAGCGTTTTTTAATTCCCTATTCGACAGTATGAATGCAAATTAGTTTTATTCAATTTTTTTTCGCCCCCATGAAATGTACCCTCTAGATTAACTAAGGTGGGCGTGTTGTTTAGGAAAAATCCTGAAATGTGCCGTTCAATAGGTCAAAGGTGGCGCTATATCACCAAGACCAGCATCACCAAATAGTTTACCAATAATAGAAAGAAGGTTGCATATAATATGAAATCCGCCCATTACTATGAAAACGTCTTTGAAGGTTTGTGGATGGCACCAAACAATTTCCATAGCTTTTACAAAGATAGCTTGGTCTAGCACCAATGTAATATTTTCTAACTGAATTTGTGACTTGATCTGTAAACATTGTCTTAAAATTTCATGAACAGTTGACATGTCTGTTGCAGGCTTATTTATACACGGCAAATATGCAACAGTATCAGCTTTAATTGCAACATCTTTTCTTATTAATATATTAAATCCTGTCCATGAACATACAGTCTGACATTGTTCATTACGCAGTCTACTAAATATCCAAAGTAAATTCTTTCGTTGTGCATCCTTAACATTTGCAATGCATTCATGTGGAAGTTCAACAGTAGTTACTGCAGGAGGATTTTTCCTTTTCCCGGCTATGTAATCTTGTACACAAGGGATTGTCACCATGATACTCTGTTGCTTTCCCTTGATTACTGTATTCCTAGATCTCTGAGGTAAGCATGAAGACGAAGTTTGTTGAACGATTATACCATTGACTCGATGAGACGCACCAGCTCCGCTTAATGTTTCTTCAGTACGGTCTATATTGTCATAGGCTAAAACTGTAGGAATACTGACATGTATGCTGGTCGGTAGAGTAATTTCGCCCTCACTGACAATATTAAGCTTCTCCATACACAATGCTGTATCTATTTCCAAAAGTTTTGAATAGCTACATCCGTGCCCTAGGCAGTTTAAAATTGAAATAAGCTGAACGTTTCCAGTTAGAGTCTTACATGTCATCGACAGAAGGACGTTTTGGAGTCAAAATTGGTCCTTTGAACGCAGCGTATACTATATCCTGTGCAATTGACCAACTTTGAGATTCTACTCTTGGATTCCGGAATATATTCTGTCGTATAAAGTCGTAAAGCTTGTTATATGCCAACTTCTCTGCTGTAGTATATTCATCAATATTTTTTATTTTTTCTGGTCTCTGTCTGATGTATGCTAGGTAACACGATTTATGATAACATGCTTCTGCGGCTACAATATCTCTAGATGTAAATGCAATGATTTTCTTATCCCCTCTTTCAATAGCAATTTCGCGCAGTTTCTTATCAGTGGCAAGCTCAAGAACTTGAACTAATGGTTCCCTAGACCGGCTTCCCTTCTTATATTTGCTTTCTTTCTCACAGAAAATGCATTGTTTTATGTATGTAGTTTGTCTTAGAGCTGTTTGTGACCGTTTCAAACGTTCCTTGGGTGATAATGACGAGCATGAAGTTTCATTGTCACGAGAAGCAGAACCTTTTGTCTCTAATTTTCTTAAACTCTTGATATTGGTGAAATTGGCTCTACATTTGCGGTGATATTTCACATAATCTAACAGTTCGACCGGTATATCACGTCGCTCAGTAATAGGCTCAAAATTTCTTATTAGTGCGGCATTAAATAAAACTGCCCAAGATTAGTCTTTTGGGGGGGTGCACTTCACTTAATGGTCCTATCTCTCCACATATTATACACATAAGTAGTATAGCTATGCCGATTCTGATTCACTTTGACCTTGATCGCAGTTTGACCTTGAAGGTTCTGAACTTGGACAAGGTCACAGGTTCTGAACTTGGACAAGGTCACAGGTTCTGAACTTGGACAAGGTCATAGGTTCTGAACTTAGCCACTTCTTATTCACTTTGACCTTGATCGCTACTCAGTTTAACCTTGATATATGTATGAAGCATTGCGGGGTTCTGAACATGGACAGGTTCTGAACTTGGTAACATCGAGTTCCTCGAAACCGCTCAAGGTCATCTGTGTATTCAATAACTCCAAGGTAGCCCTAAAATCGGTGTAGATTCAAGGACATGCATTTGTTGAAAGCACTAAAATTAATTGAGTGGTAGATTTCTTAGATAAGCGAAAAACATGTTTAAAATAGTCGTAAATGATTGAATACTGAAACGTATTCTTTGTGTTCAAATGTTGATAAAAATTTGATGACTCTACCAATTTTATCTTGTACCTGTATGTGAGACATCGATTCTAGATGTAACATGTATGCCCCGTAACGATTTTCATATTAACAACGTATTCTTTATGTTAAATGTTGATAAAGATGTGATTTAACTGCAAGGTCTCTCCGATAGCTATGATGATTCTGATCCATTTCAAAGTAGGTCACTTCTCACTTCAAGATCGATTACTTCAAAGATTTTATATAGGTTCTGAACTTGGCTAGATTCTGGCCCACTTCAAGATCGGTTACTTCTGACTCACTTCAAGGATATCGCTCCCCAAAGAAAGATTCTGTGCTAAAGTAGATCAACTAAAGTAAAAAGTTCCGACTGAAGGTAACCTTCTCGAAAATGCTTACGTAAAAGTCATCGAGTCCCCGCTCTACGAAACCTCTTTAGTGAAGAGATTTCTCGAAATAGTCTTTCAATAAAGTCGTTGTAGATCATGGATTCAAGGACATGCATTTCTTGAGACATTAGCTAAAATTATATGGTAGATATTTTACCTTAATGAATTCTAGTTTAATGCGCTGCGGAATATAGTTTTAGGAAGTGAAGTGACGAGTGGGTTATATTTCTTAGAATTAAAAATAATCGTTGTAACCCTTCAAGAAGCGAAAAAAAATATACACTTCGCGATAAAGTAATTTTATGTTTATCTAACGGTAAATTAAAACGAAAGCTACTCAAATGTACAATAATCGTAAATAATTTTCGCTATACTTACTTATACATATTGTACGTCCCTAAGAAAAGTTTGCAAGAAACTGCACACCGTATTCATTCAAATGTTTATAAAAATTTTATGAGTCATGAGCACCTGCATTCAAGAACTTTTAAGCAACATGTAATCACTTCTTCACGATAAAGTAGCTTTCTGCTATATGAGTCTTTTAGTGATGAGTGATTTAAAACGAATAGTCGTAAATAATAGTTTTCATTATTTTCATGTTTTTCTAAGAAACGAATTCAATGAAGATTGTAAAAATTGTATATTTAAATGTACCTATGTTTTGAAGTGATAAAAAATTATATAATTAGATCACAGTTGATGACGCCGCACACCTGTAAATGGAATCAAGGAATTTTAAACGGTTATAAGAACTTTTAGAGATCATGAGGCAGGGATATTAGTTAAGAGGTTCTTACCTTACATTGTTTAATGTCAACGTTAAATGTAGCGTGATTCTTATCATTTCTTTCTATACTTTGTAAAAGTTCTGAACTTGGCTAAAGTAAAGGGTTCTGAAATTGAATAAAGCATCGATTATAATCTTGGATAAAGTAGGCCAAGATTTGAGACTAGATACTGATAAGGGTGATGAATGTCAATATAAAGGACATTAAAGAAGTACTGGGAACTCATACAGTGACTGTTAGCTAACCAGATAAAATGAATCTTACCAACTTAAACAATAGTACATTCTGCAAACCTTTCAAAAATGTCAAGGACATAGAAGTGGGAGAAAAATATAAAGTAATTGGTATCAATACGATTAATACGAAATATGGGGAGCGGATAGTGTTGGAGACTGAAAATTTTAAATGTGTACTGCCATTGCGCTTCTACGAATATTTCAACGAAGATGGTAGACTTCAAATTTTCAACGACTCTTTGATGCATAAAGACGTATTCATCACAAGTACTGGGACGGAGGGAAAAACGACTAATTTAACATTTATGTAAATAGACGATATGAAGTTGTAAACAATGTTGCCCAAATAAAGATATAATAAGTTTTCCTCTCTCAGTTCATTATAAGTAATAGCTCAATCATTTTCAAATAAATCAGTGTTGTATACTAATCATCACCGTTGATGCTGCTGTCATGAACATATTTAGAAACCTCTGCATGGATACTGAAAAGAGTTGTAATAATAATAATTTTAAATGTACGTACTGTTACTGTAATGATGACGAAGGAGATGGTTCCACAACTGTATGAGCTCCCCCATCCGAACAATAAACATTTAATCGATTGTACCGCTTATGATCTATGTGAGAATTACCCAAATACATTGGCCATGACCTTGCACCAGTTCTACGAATTGTATGTGGCAGTACAATAGTGATGGAGAGAGAAGATTGGGAGACGCTACTCAAATGACAAACATACCTAGAAATTGTTCCGATCACAAGAGATGTAACGTAGGATTGACTGGACAGTGATGTCAACGAAGAGAAAGATATCGAATGCTCCCAGACTACTGAATCACTTAGTAGCAAATTTATAATCTACTATAACTGGAAATCTTTTGAAGGGGAAGAGAAAATGCTAAAAAGTGTAACAATGCAAAGATCACGTGACAGCCTTTCTTGTATGATGAATAACAATGAGATTGAAGAATTGTTTAATCTAAAAGATATAATTAATTATCGATTGGAATTACTGTAATCGTATAATCTCTCCAGTTTCTATCGGAACCTCATCGAAAAGATAACTAACTACCGATGCTTTCGCAAGATACAGTGTGATGATGACGACTACGACGACAACGAGGACAGCTATCATGACATTGAAAATTGGTTAAATTACAAATATGATAGAAATTCTCACAATATATGATGAAACTGTTGTATTATCGACCTGGCTATGGTATAATGTATCACATCTATCAAGCATAAACAATAAACAATAACAACAAATTGTTGTGTTTTCTTTCCCCCACCGAAAACCCCATATATCGATTCTGAATGCTAATTCAGTTAGTATTGCAATCTATAATAGTTGTATCACCCTGGTATATGTAGAAATTGCATAGCAAGGACAGTTCAATTGTGAAGATGGTATAAAAAATGAATTTTCAAAGTCTGAACAATTAATAAGATGTAAAAACTGTTCTATTTTTAATGTTGGTACTGCGACACTGCACATAGGTCTAGGAAATGTATCTAGAAGCGGGAAGAGTACTTACAAATTAAAAATAATTGTTGTATCACCCCAGGTACCTATATGTAGAAATTGTATCGCAAGGACAGTTCAATCGTGAAGGTCATATAAAAATTGAATTTTCAAGGTCTGTACAATTAATAAGATGTAAGAACTGTTATATTTTTAATGTACTGTAGCTGTATTAGATGACATCAATATACATAGTTCTAGGAAATGTATCTAGAAGCGGAACAACGATTACTTGCAAATTAAAAATAATTGTTTTATCACCCAGGTAGATGTAGAAATTGTATCGCAAGGACAGTTCAATCGTGAAGGTCATAAAAAAATTGAATTTTCAAGGTCTGGGCAATGAATAAGATGTTTTCATTAAAAAGCGCAAGTGTTAAAAGAATGTAAAAAAAAATATCTGCAATAGTTGTATCAGCCCGTATATGCTGCATATTATACAGCAAGGAATGCATCTAGTTCAATTGTGAAGGTTATAAAAATTGCAATTACTAAGAACCGCGTTAAAACTATATGCGTTCTAAGGACAGTAGTTACGTATGAATACATAAAGTGGAGTAATCTCCAAATGAAGTGAAAATAAGTAGTTGCTGTTAATCGCTAGACAATCAGATCCTGTATCAAAATTGATAATCTAACAAGGTGCTCTCTTTCATAGATCTAATATCATCATTAGCAATTGTTGAAAACTGCACATAGCAATTAGCACTTGGGGCGTTTTATCGCTACAAAAAAGTATCCTAATGCAAAGTAAAATGGTTTTTACTGCAGCTGTATTAGATAGTATCACTCATACCCTGTACTAGGAAACGTATCTAGAAGCGGGCAACGATTCCCAGCAAATTCAAAATAATTGCCGTAAAGTTTTAAGAATAGTTAAATCACCCCTGTGTATGTAGAAATGGTATTGCAAGGACGTTCAATTGTGAAGGCCATATAAAAAATTGCATTGTCAAGGTCTGCGCATGGGTAATTGTGTCTTCACCCTTCAGACAAAACCAGCTGGAAAGTTAAAAATTGAAGAGAGTGAAATGCAAAAACTTTGGTAACCTTCTCCCCCCACTACACCTCTGAGAAAAAGGATAACCATTAATATAAACTTCTACTAGACTACTACTACTTCAAATGTACGTTAATATTCTTCTCCTCTCTCAACTTTAAATATAGACACAACTGTTATACCATTTCTTGCACAGGTTGTCCTCTAACCCTAATCAAGGTTACAATAATTTAGATTTTCAGCACTATATGTATGAAAATTTCGATGCGCTGTGTATTTTTCGAGATATTCGCAAAATCAGGTTTCTCGCGATTATATCACGAATCGAAAAAAGTTTTCAGATAAAACTTGCATATTTTTGTGTGAGCAATCCGAATCTACAATGAAAAAATGGGCGTTCACCCGTTTAAGTTAATTTTCATCAATTATTATAGAGTATCATCTCATCATTTATATAGTAAGCGATTGTTTGTTGGTTGAATTTGATCGAATCGATTTTATAGGATTATCGTCTTAACGAATTACCATGTCTAATTTTGTATAGTTCGAACGAAATTTCAAATACATACATCCTTAATGATGCAAAGGAAAAAAAAAAAATAATTACGTAGTGAATACAAATTGATACGATTATCATTTTCATTAACATTTTAATAAGACGTTTAGTTTCTTTTAAGAACCTTATCAATTCGTGTACTGAGGAGGGAACGTTAGCATTTGCAAGTGTTTAGCGATTCCTGGAGATCGCATACGTTATATGTATAAGTATGTACGTAGTTAGTTTCAAATATCGTGAACGGGATGATGTTTGTGACATCAAAATAAGGATTATCTAATAAATTTGAGGATTAAAATGGGGTAGAAAAAGTACGTCAGTTAAACAGATATTTACATATATGTTGATTACTTTTTATGACCAACAATAACATCAACGAATGACTTCGTTACAAGATGATGAATTCGAATTTGTGATAAAATGGATATCTGGTAAATATTTTATGTTCTTCATTTTATGTTTTAGAGATTTCAGTTTCGTTGAGGTATCGTACGTTTGGAGGCGCTGACGATATCAAAGATTTAATTAGTAGTAAATATTTTAGATCAAATTAATGTAATGTAACTTTAACAAATTTGAAGATGAAATTTCAAAGAAAGTACGTTAGGTAAATAAATATGTGCAATCTTTGATTACTTTTTATAACCAACATTAACAACAAATTTGAGGATGAAAATTGAAAAAAATAGGTACGTGAGGTAACCATATATTTACTTGTGTAATCTATGATTACATTGATTACTTTTTTATGATCAACATTTCCAACAAATTTGATCATGAAAAATAGACATGTGTAGAATCTTTGATTACTTGTTATGATGAAAAATAATTGAATGACTTCAAGACAAGATGATGATAAATTACTATTTGTGATAAATGAATATTAGGTAAATATTTATTTCATATTAAACCTTTTCTTCATTTTATGTTTTAGAGATTTACGTTTCGTTACGTTTGGAAACGTCGATGATATAAAAGATTTAATGTATATTTTTGTTATGCAAGTAATGTAAGTTGGTAAATAAAGAAAAAATGTTTTTATTACTCACAAAAAGAAAAACAAACATCAAATTTTGTAATCGCACCTATGTTATTGTTTGTTTCTAGTGGAATGTAATGAAGTTTATATTAATCTGAAAATCACCTCCTGGTTAATAAAGTAAATTAATCATTTTGCAATTCTCATACATGTTACGATTAAATCGATGAGAATTCAACATTAACTAATTCCAATCGATCGATCATTTTCACATACAATTCTGTTTGTATGTTGATTATCAAAAACTATTCTAACATTTGAGTGATTAACAAGGAAATTATCTTACGTTTGTAAATTTTATTAAAGTCCTCATTTTGATGCAATCATTGACCGATTAGAACCAACATGTTTGAATTGTCATATACAAACAAACTATCGATAGCTTATATTCTTGCAAGGAGGATAGGTTGATTCAATAAAATAAATTAGATCAGTTCAACAATGTTAAATGTTTAATTAGGATTAAAATGTTGCCAACTTAACGTACATTCCTCCTCTTCTAATATGATGTACAGTAACTTAATTTCTGATAGTAAAAGGAGGATATTTTACTTTTATGACATTGTTTCTCTTAGTAGAAAATGAAGAATAGACAAACAAATAATCCACTCTAAAGCTGTGGTTCCTACAGAATCAGGAGGTAAAGCCTTTTATAAACTTTTGACAAGGTATAATTTTAGGGCTTATATAGGAAGTATCGATCATTTGCACAGGTTAAAGACACTTCTGTGTGTTGTTAAATGAGTCACTGTCAAGTACTATCCTAAAATATGAATTCGAGTGATTAACCTGAGAGTGTTAATTTTGGTAAATTAATCGAATTGACCAATTAATTCAAGAAACTAACGTTCAGTTATTCATAACAAATCAACGTCTTAAATCTTATTTTTAATGTTCTAAAGTACGCTTCATCTGTTTAGAACACTTGACCCAGACGATAGGTATGAGAACGATACAGGCACAGGGATCAGCCCAGTTTGGCCTTGATGTACCTATCTATGCCGATACGAGAAACCAGTTTATCAGCTTCTCCTCGTCAGAACGGTAATCTGATAAATGGATCTGTTCATCGATTCATCAGCTAAACAGATAATCAAATGATCACATCAGATCCGATAATCTGATAAACAGATCTGTGGGAAACAGATGAATCGATGAACAGATCAGCTAAACAGATAATCAGATGATCAGATCCGTTTATCAGATGAACAGATATGTTTATCAGATTATCGGATCTGATGTGATCATTTGATTATCTGTTTAGCTGATGAATCGATGAACAGATCCATTTATCAGATTACCGTTCTGACGAGGAGAAGCTGATAAACTGGTTTCTCGTATCGGCATAGATAGGTACATCAAGGCCAAACTGGGCTGATCCCTGTGCCTGTATCGTTCTCATACCTATCGTCTGGGTCAAGTGTTCTAAACAGATGAAGCGTACTTTAGAACATTAAAAATAAGATTTAAGGCGTTGATTTGTTATGAATAACTGAACGTTAGTTTCTTGAATTAATTGGTCAATTCGATTAATTTACCAAAATTAACACTCTCAGGTTAATCACTCGAATTCATATTTTAGGATAGTACTTGACAGTGACTCATTTAACAACACACAGAAGTGTCTTTAACCTGTGCAAATGATCGATACTTCCTATATAAGCCCTAAAATTATACCTTGTCAAAAGTTTATAAAAGGCTTTACCTCCTGATTCTGTAGGAACCACAGCTTTAGAGTGGATTATTTGTTTGTCTATTCTTCATTTTCTACTAAGAGAAACAATGTCATAAAAGTAAAATATCCTCCTTTTACTATCAGAAATTAAGTTACTGTACATCATATTAGAAGAGGAGGAATGTACGTTAAGTTGGCAACATTTTAATCCTAATTAAACATTTAACATTGTTGAACTGATCTAATTTATTTTATTGAATCAACCTATCCTCCTTGCAAGAATATAAGCTATCGATAGTTTGTTTGTATATGACAATTCAAACATGTTGGTTCTAATCGGTCAATGATTGCATCAAAATGAGGACTTTAATAAAATTTACAAACGTAAGATAATTTCCTTGTTAATCACTCAAATGTTAGAATAGTTTTTGATAATCAACATACAAACAGAATTGTATGTGAAAATGATCGATCGATTGGAATTAGTTAATGTTGAATTCTCATCGATTTAATCGTAACATGTATGAGAATTGCAAAATGATTAATTTACTTTATTAACCAGGAGGTGATTTTCAGATTAATATAAACTTCATTACATTCCACTAGAAACAAACAATAACATAGGTGCGATTACAAAATTTGATGTTTGTTTTTCTTTTTGTGAGTAATAAAAACATTTTTTCTTTATTTACCAACTTACATTACTTGCATAACAAAAATATACATTAAATCTTTTATATCATCGACGTTTCCAAACGTAACGAAACGTAAATCTCTAAAACATAAAATGAAGAAAAGGTTTAATATGAAATAAATATTTACCTAATATTCATTTATCACAAATAGTAATTTATCATCATCTTGTCTTGAAGTCATTCAATTATTTTTCATCATAACAAGTAATCAAAGATTCTACACATGTCTATTTTTCATGATCAAATTTGTTGGAAATGTTGATCATAAAAAAGTAATCAATGTAATCATAGATTACACAAGTAAATATATGGTTACCTCACGTACCTATTTTTTTCAATTTTCATCCTCAAATTTGTTGTTAATGTTGGTTATAAAAAGTAATCAAAGATTGCACATATTTATTTACCTAACGTACTTTCTTTGAATTTCATCTTCAAATTTGTTAAAGTTACATTACATTAATTTGATCTAAAATATTTACTACTAATTAAATCTTTGATATCGTCAGCGCCTCCAAACGTACGATACCTCAACGAAACTGAAATCTCTAAAACATAAAATGAAGAACATAAAATATTTACCAGATATCCATTTTATCACAAATTCGAATTCATCATCTTGTAACGAAGTCATTCGTTGATGTTATTGTTGGTCATAAAAAGTAATCAACATATATGTAAATATCTGTTTAACTGACGTACTTTTTCTACCCCATTTTAATCCTCAAATTTATTAGATAATCCTTATTTTGATGTCACAAACATCATCCCGTTCACGATATTTGAAACTAACTACGTACATACTTATACATATAACGTATGCGATCTCCAGGAATCGCTAAACACTTGCAAATGCTAACGTTCCCTCCTCAGTACACGAATTGATAAGGTTCTTAAAAGAAACTAAACGTCTTATTAAAATGTTAATGAAAATGATAATCGTATCAATTTGTATTCACTACGTAATTATTTTTTTTTTTTCCTTTGCATCATTAAGGATGTATGTATTTGAAATTTCGTTCGAACTATACAAAATTAGACATGGTAATTCGTTAAGACGATAATCCTATAAAATCGATTCGATCAAATTCAACCAACAAACAATCGCTTACTATATAAATGATGAGATGATACTCTATAATAATTGATGAAAATTAACTTAAACGGGTGAACGCCCATTTTTTCATTGTAGATTCGGATTGCTCACACAAAAATATGCAAGTTTTATCTGAAAACTTTTTTCGATTCGTGATATAATCGCGAGAAACCTGATTTTGCGAATATCTCGAAAAATACACAGCGCATCGAAATTTTCATACATATAGTGCTGAAAATCTAAATTATTGTAACCTTGATTAGGGTTAGAGGACAACCTGTGCAAGAAATGGTATAACAGTTGTGTCTATATTTAAAGTTGAGAGAGGAGAAGAATATTAACGTACATTTGAAGTAGTAGTAGTCTAGTAGAAGTTTATATTAATGGTTATCCTTTTTCTCAGAGGTGTAGTGGGGGGAGAAGGTTACCAAAGTTTTTGCATTTCACTCTCTTCAATTTTTAACTTTCCAGCTGGTTTTGTCTGAAGGGTGAAGACACAATTACCCATGCGCAGACCTTGACAATGCAATTTTTTATATGGCCTTCACAATTGAACGTCCTTGCAATACCATTTCTACATACACAGGGGTGATTTAACTATTCTTAAAACTTTACGGCAATTATTTTGAATTTGCTGGGAATCGTTGCCCGCTTCTAGATACGTTTCCTAGTACAGGGTATGAGTGATACTATCTAATACAGCTGCAGTAAAAACCATTTTACTTTGCATTAGGATACTTTTTTGTAGCGATAAAACGCCCCAAGTGCTAATTGCTATGTGCAGTTTTCAACAATTGCTAATGATGATATTAGATCTATGAAAGAGAGCACCTTGTTAGATTATCAATTTTGATACAGGATCTGATTGTCTAGCGATTAACAGCAACTACTTATTTTCACTTCATTTGGAGATTACTCCACTTTATGTATTCATACGTAACTACTGTCCTTAGAACGCATATAGTTTTAACGCGGTTCTTAGTAATTGCAATTTTTATAACCTTCACAATTGAACTAGATGCATTCCTTGCTGTATAATATGCAGCATATACGGGCTGATACAACTATTGCAGATATTTTTTTTTACATTCTTTTAACACTTGCGCTTTTTAATGAAAACATCTTATTCATTGCCCAGACCTTGAAAATTCAATTTTTTTATGACCTTCACGATTGAACTGTCCTTGCGATACAATTTCTACATCTACCTGGGTGATAAAACAATTATTTTAATTTGCAAGTAATCGTTGTTCCGCTTCTAGATACATTTCCTAGAACTATGTATATTGATGTCATCTAATACAGCTACAGTACATTAAAAATATAACAGTTCTTACATCTTATTAATTGTACAGACCTTGAAAATTCAATTTTTATATGACCTTCACGATTGAACTGTCCTTGCGATACAATTTCTACATATAGGTACCTGGGGTGATACAACAATTATTTTTAATTTGTAAGTACTCTTCCCGCTTCTAGATACATTTCCTAGACCTATGTGCAGTGTCGCAGTACCAACATTAAAAATAGAACAGTTTTTACATCTTATTAATTGTTCAGACTTTGAAAATTCATTTTTTATACCATCTTCACAATTGAACTGTCCTTGCTATGCAATTTCTACATATACCAGGGTGATACAACTATTATAGATTGCAATACTAACTGAATTAGCATTCAGAATCGATATATGGGGTTTTCGGTGGGGGAAAGAAAACACAACAATTTGTTGTTATTGTTTATTGTTTATGCTTGATAGATGTGATACATTATACCATAGCCAGGTCGATAATACAACAGTTTCATCATATATTGTGAGAATTTCTATCATATTTGTAATTTAACCAATTTTCAATGTCATGATAGCTGTCCTCGTTGTCGTCGTAGTCGTCATCATCACACTGTATCTTGCGAAAGCATCGGTAGTTAGTTATCTTTTCGATGAGGTTCCGATAGAAACTGGAGAGATTATACGATTACAGTAATTCCAATCGATAATTAATTATATCTTTTAGATTAAACAATTCTTCAATCTCATTGTTATTCATCATACAAGAAAGGCTGTCACGTGATCTTTGCATTGTTACACTTTTTAGCATTTTCTCTTCCCCTTCAAAAGATTTCCAGTTATAGTAGATTATAAATTTGCTACTAAGTGATTCAGTAGTCTGGGAGCATTCGATATCTTTCTCTTCGTTGACATCACTGTCCAGTCAATCCTACGTTACATCTCTTGTGATCGGAACAATTTCTAGGTATGTTTGTCATTTGAGTAGCGTCTCCCAATCTTCTCTCTCCATCACTATTGTACTGCCACATACAATTCGTAGAACTGGTGCAAGGTCATGGCCAATGTATTTGGGTAATTCTCACATAGATCATAAGCGGTACAATCGATTAAATGTTTATTGTTCGGATGGGGGAGCTCATACAGTTGTGGAACCATCTCCTTCGTCATCATTACAGTAACAGTACGTACATTTAAAATTATTATTATTACAACTCTTTTCAGTATCCATGCAGAGGTTTCTAAATATGTTCATGACAGCAGCATCAACGGTGATGATTAGTATACAACACTGATTTATTTGAAAATGATTGAGCTATTACTTATAATGAACTGAGAGAGGAAAACTTATTATATCTTTATTTGGGCAACATTGTTTACAACTTCATATCGTCTATTTACATAAATGTTAAATTAGTCGTTTTTCCCTCCGTCCCAGTACTTGTGATGAATACGTCTTTATGCATCAAAGAGTCGTTGAAAATTTGAAGTCTACCATCTTCGTTGAAATATTCGTAGAAGCGCAATGGCAGTACACATTTAAAATTTTCAGTCTCCAACACTATCCGCTCCCCATATTTCGTATTAATCGTATTGATACCAATTACTTTATATTTTTCTCCCACTTCTATGTCCTTGACATTTTTGAAAGGTTTGCAGAATGTACTATTGTTTAAGTTGGTAAGATTCATTTTATCTGGTTAGCTAACAGTCACTGTATGAGTTCCCAGTACTTCTTTAATGTCCTTTATATTGACATTCATCACCCTTATCAGTATCTAGTCTCAAATCTTGGCCTACTTTATCCAAGATTATAATCGATGCTTTATTCAATTTCAGAACCCTTTACTTTAGCCAAGTTCAGAACTTTTACAAAGTATAGAAAGAAATGATAAGAATCACGCTACATTTAACGTTGACATTAAACAATGTAAGGTAAGAACCTCTTAACTAATATCCCTGCCTCATGATCTCTAAAAGTTCTTATAACCGTTTAAAATTCCTTGATTCCATTTACAGGTGTGCGGCGTCATCAACTGTGATCTAATTATATAATTTTTTATCACTTCAAAACATAGGTACATTTAAATATACAATTTTTACAATCTTCATTGAATTCGTTTCTTAGAAAAACATGAAAATAATGAAAACTATTATTTACGACTATTCGTTTTAAATCACTCATCACTAAAAGACTCATATAGCAGAAAGCTACTTTATCGTGAAGAAGTGATTACATGTTGCTTAAAAGTTCTTGAATGCAGGTGCTCATGACTCATAAAATTTTTATAAACATTTGAATGAATACGGTGTGCAGTTTCTTGCAAACTTTTCTTAGGGACGTACAATATGTATAAGTAAGTATAGCGAAAATTATTTACGATTATTGTACATTTGAGTAGCTTTCGTTTTAATTTACCGTTAGATAAACATAAAATTACTTTATCGCGAAGTGTATATTTTTTTTCGCTTCTTGAAGGGTTACAACGATTATTTTTAATTCTAAGAAATATAACCCACTCGTCACTTCACTTCCTAAAACTATATTCCGCAGCGCATTAAACTAGAATTCATTAAGGTAAAATATCTACCATATAATTTTAGTGCTAATGTCTCAAGAAATGCATGTCCTTGAATCCATGATCTACAACGACTTTATTGAAAGACTATTTCGAGAAATCTCTTCACTAAAGAGGTTTCGTAGAGCGGGGACTCGATGACTTTTACGTAAGCATTTTCGAGAAGGTTACCTTCAGTCGGAACTTTTTACTTTAGTTGATCTACTTTAGCACAGAATCTTTCTTTGGGGAGCGATATCCTTGAAGTGAGTCAGAAGTAACCGATCTTGAAGTGGGCCAGAATCTAGCCAAGTTCAGAACCTATATAAAATCTTTGAAGTAATCGATCTTGAAGTGAGAAGTGACCTACTTTGAAATGGATCAGAATCATCATAGCTATCGGAGAGACCTTGCAGTTAAATCACATCTTTATCAACATTTAACATAAAGAATACGTTGTTAATATGAAAATCGTTACGGGGCATACATGTTACATCTAGAATCGATGTCTCACATACAGGTACAAGATAAAATTGGTAGAGTCATCAAATTTTTATCAACATTTGAACACAAAGAATACGTTTCAGTATTCAATCATTTACGACTATTTTAAACATGTTTTTCGCTTATCTAAGAAATCTACCACTCAATTAATTTTAGTGCTTTCAACAAATGCATGTCCTTGAATCTACACCGATTTTAGGGCTACCTTGGAGTTATTGAATACACAGATGACCTTGAGCGGTTTCGAGGAACTCGATGTTACCAAGTTCAGAACCTGTCCATGTTCAGAACCCCGCAATGCTTCATACATATATCAAGGTTAAACTGAGTAGCGATCAAGGTCAAAGTGAATAAGAAGTGGCTAAGTTCAGAACCTATGACCTTGTCCAAGTTCAGAACCTGTGACCATGTCCAAGTTCAGAACCTGTGACCTTGTCCAAGTTCAGAACCTTCAAGGTCAAACTGCGATCAAGGTCAAAGTGAATCAGAATCGGCATAGCTATACTACTCACATATCTACTTCACTTTGCATATTTGCACCATCAAAATATAATAAATAAATAATAAAACTTGATTAAAAAATTTGTCACTTGAGTTTCAGAAAATTTTCAATATTTGTTTAATTCCTTACTTACTAATTAACGGTTGACTTCACTGAAACGGTGCATATATGTAATAAAATTTGAAGCACGCGTATAGAGCTACAGTTTAAAAAAAAGTAATGAAATGGGATGAACAGTTCTCGAGATACAATTGATTTTTTAAAACTCAACATCCGCCATCTTCGATTGCCCACCATTTTTATTAGCTACCATTTTGAGATGGCAATCATGGTTTTTTGACATCCTAATAAACATATCTAACTGTGGTGAAAAGGAAACTTAGTACCCCCAAATTATACCGATATGTTGCCTGGCCCATGGACTATTACAGAAAACAATACAATTTCTATTATTTATACATATTTTTGGGCACGAAGTTGATTATATCGAAAAGTATTATAGATATCGAAAAGCTGATTGCAGATCTGAAATCAGCGTAAAATTTCACATAAAATCCATTGTTTAACTTTGCTTTATTACACTGGGAACTTAGAATATAAATGAACTGCAGAAACACAAAATTTACATACCTATTTATAATAATTTATTCGCTTGAAGGCGTTTAATAGTATTGTAGATCGTTTACGTAAATTTTAAGGATTTATACATTACTTGGCGCAATTTTTCTATACTGACATAGCGAACAGCTATACACTTTAGTTTTTAAGTGACCCTACAAAGGAAAGTCAAAGAAGGGAACTTCAGGGGATCACAGTATTAATCTCGGTAGTGAACGTGACCCATAAAAGTGGGTTCTTTTGATTGCAAGATACACTGGAAGCCTCATCTAACTATATCAGTGATCTAGCAAAATTTATGTTTGTTCTAAATACCAATTGGAGAACATTAAACGACGTTCAACATCTCCAGGATGTACATGTACATGTTGGCCCATTTTAATTTTATACGGCCTAAATTTTTTTTTTTTTTGTTAAATTAGTATCCGATCTATACTTATTCACTCCTACACGACATCGAAGGAGTTACAGAAATTCAGGTTGTAACCATTAACCTCTTCTATTGCATGATTTTCTTTATAATATGATTTTTGTCTTGGGTGAGAAAATGCCCCATAGTTAATCAAATTATATTTGTCAGGATTGAAAGCCTCGAAATGAGTCGTAAAATTATTAACGACAATTTACGTTTCATGAAAGAATCACCGTATTGCGAAAACCGAATGCTTTTATCATTATTAATAATAATAACGGAGATACTCCCACAAGTGTCGAAAATAGGATGCCTGTTCATTTTTGAAATGCCCGCAACATCTTAGCAGTCATCTCTTCACGCACTGCCTAAAGACTAACCATAGCACAATGGCTTTGATAATGATTATTGGTTCTATAAAACATGTGCATGAAGAATAAAATTTACCAAAATAATATACTTATACGTAAAACCGAAACTGCTGTAACAAGTGATTAAATTAAATTTAATATATATAATATAATATATTAATAAATAAACGAATTTTAATACAAAAAAAGTGGCAATGAGACAAAATTAATCATTTGCTTTCCATAGGCACAAATCATTGAGTGTTGCATTTTTGGGCATCAAAGGAATGTTTGTCTTGCTTGTACTTTTTTAAGATAATCATTAAAAATGTTGTTTGGTCATACGGATTTTAATAATTGTTTGGACGTGTAAATGGGAATGTTAGTAAATTTACCTAAATATATAAAAAATCTACGAAATAAACATATTTTAAAAGTTTTTAGCGCTGCAGCCTTGATTTAGCCTTGGTCGTTTAATAATGGAGGTAGTCTTACGTGACAAGTTGACAAAGGTCAATAACTCACAAAAATGAGAAAATTACTTAGTTAAAAAAAATAACTTAGTTCCCCTAACATGTTGCGGATAAATACCACCACAGAAATTCTTTTTGGACAAGCTTAAGGTAGGTATATTACGCGCACATATATTTTAAGAGCTTATATATTTCGAGGAGTAGAAATATAACCTGTTTTCAGTCGAAAGAGTCAATTTTTTTAAATAAACCTCCTGTACAAATTTGGAGTAATTTTTTGGGGGGTTTGCTCCGGGAGCGTGATGCTCCGGGAACTGCGTCGATCGATTATGGGAAAACTGTGGCTAGGAAAATGTTGAAAATTTGGTCACTTATGTACATACGATTAAAATATTTTGTGGCACTACTTCCGGTTATATTGAAATTAACATACATTGTATTAAATTGATAATGTCTAATGAAATTTTAATTGAAGTTTCATTGGTTGGATTGAAATGAATATTGATTCCAGAGTTTTTATTGTATGTATGATGTTATTTAATTGTTACTGAACTATTAATGCTATAGCGTAATGAGGCGTATAGGACTATCTCCAAAGCGTTTGATTATCGATTTTATACGCTTTCGTTACTATTGTCGATTTTCAACCTCACGACGTGTCTGATTACGTCTAATTAGGATAATTAATTTGTTGGAGTACGCGTATTTGTCTTTGACTTAAAGAAAATTTATTCCTACGTAGAATTTCGAGATAGGTACTGTAAATTTCATCAGCTGTAGTAATTTTTCTGTTGCTCGTTTTAGGCATATTTATCAGTGTGGTGTATTTGTATCACCTGCGAAATTGAAATATTCGTTAATAATCCACGAACAGTCATTTTTATTATTACAATGGTTAAACATATTTGTAATGCAAACCGACTTGTAAAATGGCCAGAAAGCTGTGCAAGTAACATATTCCATTATTGAATCGCATCGTTACACCATGTAAATTTGTTTTATATTGTTTTAAACGTGGATTACATTTGGTAAGCTACTCCTTCTGCCTTCATTGTTTGGTACATACAGGGTTATTAAAAAGTATGGAGACGGCGGTTTATTGTCGTTAATATTCATTTTAGGAAAAATTGTTCAATACAAAAGTTGTTTATGTAATTTTTATCTATACTTGGGAATACTTCAATTTTTGTGATCTGCAATTGTTTCTGAGTTACCCCGTTCCGCATAATTTTTTTAAATGAGAACATATTACTTTTACCCCACCATTCGATAGAGCATTTTTTGCTCTTTAAAACAGCACTAAAGAAAATTTTTTAAAATTTATTTTAATAACATTTTTTTCAAAAATATGCCGATTCAAGTATTTACATGAAGTGGGTATTATGGAAGACAAAAAAAAGTTATGAATCAACTAAATCACTAAAAACAAATTTATAACTAAGTAATTTAAAGTAAGTGTTCAAATTGTCCCCCATTTGTCATTTGACAATGGCTCAGTCGATTTATAAAACCACGTACCTACTTGATGTAAAATGTTATTAAAATAAATTAAAAAAATTTTTTTTTCAAAAATACGCCGATTCAAGTATTTACATCAAATAGGTACGTTGTTTTATAAATCGACTGAGCCATTGTCAAATGACAAATGGGGGACAATTTGAACACTTACTTTAAATTACTTAGTTATTAATTTGTTTTTAGTGATAAGATTTTGATTCATAACTTTTTTTTTGTCATCCATATACCTACTTCATGTAAATACTTGAATCGGCGTATTTTTGAAAAAAATGTTATTAAAATAAATTTTAAAAAATTTTCTTTAGTGCTGTTTTAAAGAGCAAAAAATGCTCTATCGAATGGTGGGGTAAAAGTAATATGTTCTCATTTAAAAAAATTATGCGGAACGGGGTAACTCAGAAACAATTGCAGATCACAAAAGTTGAAGTATTCCCAAGTATAGATAAAAATTACATAAACAACTTTTGTATTGAACAATTTTTCCTAAAATGAATATTAACGACAATAAATCGCCGTCTCCATACTTTCTAATAACCCTGTATATGTTTTCTGATCATACTTATGTTCGTGAAGGATGATAACTTGATAACAATATTTTTATAATATTTTTATAATTATGTATATACCTACTAAATATCGACCTAATTTCACGTAGATTAAACTAAATCGTGTATGAGTATGACCTATACACGTAATTCTCAAATGCATTTTCTTCTATTCGATGATTATTTGATTACCTTTATAAGAAGATCGGGTTGTTAGTAATGTCTACAGTTTAACAAGTTTCATTTAATGAGACCATTAACGAATCTAAGATTTCTGTAATACGAGAGGTATCATTAAACATTCGCCTAAAGGATCTTATTCAATTCCGTGTAGTTCGGCGAACTCTTGTAGAACTAATTAACTGAAAAATACAAACCCAATAAGATAATATGAGCTTGCCTATACAGAAAATATAAAAAATGAATGATAAATTAAGGGTTCAAATTAAAATTCGGAAATGTTCAACTTCAAATCATTCTAAGAATAGGTAGGCACCTACATAATGATTTTATTGAAAAAACGACTTCTCTCTGGAAATGTCAGCACTATGTGCAAAGGAAAATTGCGATGAGACAATCTAAGGACACGTTTGCAAGATAAAGAAAAAATATAACACGAATCTCCAATATATCGACGTAAAACGATGTACTTATAAGTAATTTAAATTTGCTAGATCCCGAATTTAGTTTAAGTAAGTGGGATGAACTAACGCTCAATTCACTATAATTCTATCAAGAGCGGTTTGATGAGCTATTAAGTTTCATTAGGAATTAGAATTAAATTAACTTTGAATCAACGTTTAATTTCTTCGTGCCTCAAAATTTGTCATCTAGCGTTCATGAATGCAGCTGCACATTTTATGAATATGAGATGTTTCAATCAATAGTTAATTAGTGATTTTTTGTTTCGCACAATCTTAATGAATTATTTTAATTTTATGAAGGGGACGAGAACGGATAAGTAAGACGATGCATTTATAACATGAATAAAACCAGCAATGTTCTTAGTACAAATTAGTGGTGAATATGTCTATGAAATTTATTCCAATGGAGTTTATACAATTCTTTCATAGGACCTTATTTGTAGAATAATTTAATACAACAATGGAAAAACCGAGCGTAACAGCAAAAGTGAAAATGTTTTACATAATCCAATTTTTCATTATGTTTCAGTTAAATTGTTCATTTGTTTGATCATAGTCTTTTTAGAATTACTGTGAATATTCTATGGCTCTATGCTATTTAGTACATTTCTTTAAACATCGCTGAAAGGAAATAACTTTAACTTTATCATTTATAATGCAGATTGCGATCAATTGTAATTACGTCTATACTAAAAATGGAAACTATAATAAAAGGAAAAACATTCCTATAGGAATAAAATAGAAATTAGGATGTTTAGGTAAAAATTATATAATTTATATGTATAGAGAGTCAATTCTATCTATGCTTATTAGTTATTACATTGTGGAAATCGAAACTCTATAAGAATAAGAAGTTATAATAATAAAGAGTAATTTCACTTAATATTTTATTTATTGTTTTACATTCTTGATTATAACAAAAACGTGTTTGCCTTATCTAACTTACATTGAACACAGAATTGAACAATGAAAATTGTATGGGGCTGCCATTAAAACACCTCACGCTTGGAGGATTTAAGGGCTGTCACCCTGTATAATTTTTAGTTACAACTTAATGGTATTGAAATAGATTTTACTTGAAAATATATTTTTTTAATCGGTATATCCTGTAACAGGGTGTCCAGGATAAAACGGATTACATGAAGATATCGGAAACGGTAATTATACCAATTCGGCCACATTGAGAAGTTGCTAATTTAACTTATTAACAATTTCCAAAATAATCCTATTACTCAGATAAAGGGCGAAAAACGAAAAATGTGCAAAAACTTCAATATTTTATTTATTGTAATAGACATTCAGCACATTTTTAGGGGAGGGGTAATGGGCAGAATAAATTGTATCGAAGGGTATTTTCGGTGGCATACTAATGCAACTACGGTTTTAATCTGTGTGTGATTATACAAGGTGTGCCATAAAAAAAGTGTGTCCCTGTTTTACCAACTTCACTATCTTTGATAATAGGAATACACGACTTGTACCTACGTTAAGGGATATTAGTGTACATCTTTTATAACTTCATTAGACTTAAAAAGCGATTCTTATCGAGTAATAATGTAAGTTTTCGAAGCAAAAAGTCAAATGATAACTTCCCCCGAAGGAGGTTTCGGGTTTTGGTTCCAACTTGTAACAAAATAAACCGAAACTTCGAGTTACATCAACTCTCAAATTCATAATAAACCTATCTATCGACATGTGACGACTTAGTATGGAAAAAGAGTTGGAAGTGCTAAGGTCCTTATGTTAAAAATATTATTTCTTCTGTAACTTGTTTTCAGAGCTAATACAATATCTATAAACTCGTAAATCACCATTCAGAGCTAGTTAATAACATAAATAACTCCTATTGTATTAAATATCGAAATATTTTGAGTATAATTTAACAGACTAAAAATCCTCTGTGAATGTTTTCAAAAATTCATACATAATTATGAATGTTAACATTATTTCCACTTTGTACTAAAAACAAGACGATAGATTTTTTGTCGAAACTGAGAGGTTTAGACTTTGGTTAAGATACTTCTTCTCTTCTTAAATCCCACTCTTATCTAAATCTGCATAAAAATATAGTAAAATTAGTAATGTACATGAGAGGCATATCGTTATTTCTTATTATATATATAGGCCTTGATAAAGCTTCAATTTTATAGCACAATAATTAAAATGACGTATATCGAGTTCATTCATTGTTTATATGTTTATGACATCGTTTAGTTTCATACCTGTTATTTTGTCTACGTGAAGTTTGTCTACATCAACCTTCACAAATACATAAATATGGCTATAATGTAAATTCTAGTGAAATAACGAACTTATTTTACCTTGACAGAGTATTGTTCAAGAGAAAAGTAAGTTTATCGTTTGAATGCTTAAAGTTTGTACTCAAGGCATAAATTACGTTTATACAATAATGATTTAGCACACACTTTCAAAATATGAAAGAACCAAATCTTGGTCAAAATGTATTATTAATCGTTCAAAACGGAACCGAACAGTTTTGTAGAATTATATATCAAATTAACACATCAGAAGAACACAAACTGCGTTTTGTAGGAAAAGGTTATTGAATCAGTTGAGCAACGCATTATACGAATGATATAAAATTCATAATTTACAATTAGGTACTGATTTCCCAAATTATTCAAAAGAAGTTTTTTCTAGAGAAACTTTTACAAATATCTAACTTTTAATAAAAAGAATGTCTAATAATTAAAATAATAACACATCAAATTTCATTAAAAACTACAATTTATTTCCAACAATCAACATTTTCTCATAACAATTTACAACAAATATTCGAATATGGATGCAATTTGCTGCAAACTCTAATTTGGGATGATAGCTACTCAACCCAAAACGTTGAAGACGTTCATATTTTGCTCATTTGCTGAACGTCGTGGTTACGCAATTATTAATAAGTGTGTCTGCAATTTCAAATTTTTGTACTACACGCATAATAAATTGTATTAGGTTGTTAGGAAAGTTATGAGAGTTTTATGTCCTTAACTTCAAGATGCTATAACTCAGCCAAAAACCAACTCTATTAAATAACCACCATTACACTCAAAACATTTTTGCCAATTGTATACAAGCTTACTTATTCGATCAACAAAAAAAACTTGGTGCTAGGGACCCCAAAAACTCAACAAATGCCGTTTTTGCTTCGTGATCATTTTTGAAAGTTTTATTCCTGACATAGTTGTCCAAATGCTTGAACATATGGTAATGTGTTGGAGCAAGATCAGGTGAATATGGCGGATGAGTAGAACTTCTATGTTCAAATTGTTCAATTTTTTGTACAGTCATCTGTGAAACATGCGGACAACATTATCATGCAACAATATTGGACCCCTTCTGTTGATCAATGTTTGCTGTTGTTCACATAATTTTCGATACATTTCATCAGTTTACAGTACTTTATTGCATCAATGGTTTCATCCATTTTAAAAAATGTATATAGCCACTCACACCAGGCATAGACTACCACACTGTGAGCATAACTTTCTTCTGAGCAATTTTGGCTTTTGGGAAGTGTTTTGGTGGGTCATCTATGGTCAACCACTGGCCACAACGTTTTATCTTATCGTACATAATCCATTTTCCATCGGATGTCACAATTCGATCCAACAATGGATCTTTTTTGTTGCGCAACGACTGTGATGAACAAATTTCAAAACGTGTAAATTTTTGCCTTTCATTCAAATCGTGAGGTATCCATTTTTCAAGTTTCTTTACCTTCCCAATTTTCTTCAAACGTTCACTAACAGTAAAAATGCTAACATCACATACTTCGGCCATTTGTCGAACAGTTTGTTGTGGATCAGCTTCAACAATTTCCTTTAATTCAGCGTCCGTAATTTTTGTCGGCCGACTCCTATGGGTTTATCATCAAGGGAAAAATTTCCTGAGCGAAATTTCTTAAACCAGCGCCATTGGCCCCTCAAACATGATTAATTTCTCGCGCCATTTCTGCAGCATTTTCTACAAAATGATGTAAAGTTTATTACAACAGCTTAGTTGGTTATTCAGGAAACTTGGATCAAACATAATGTAACAATCTTAAAACTCTCAGAACGTTCCCAACAACCTAATAGTTTGGTTTGGAATTAGCTGATCGTTTCTACTTTTTCTAGTGTCCAATCATTTATTTTTATTGATATTCCAGCAAACTTCTAATCAACTGCACAGGAACTTACTGCAATAAGCAATAAATTTCCAACTCTAAAATGAAGAAAATTGAAAACTACCTAATTGGAGCAAAAAAAACTTAATACGTTTTTGTTCTAAAATAACTTAGAGAGGTAATAGTTGTCTTTTAAAAATTTTGCATCCAAGTCATCATCCTGTGTATTTTTTTAATGCGAAAAATTTAGTTTGACTTACAGTCCGCGCATGAATGTTCGTGCATTCGGCCACACTCGTTAACTCAATAGCGAATTTAATAACAGAAATAAATAATTAATTAGTATAATACATGATATGATAATAAACCGAACGCGCTTTTGGACATACAGTTCAGGTATTCTTTGGCCGCGCGGACTGTACGCACCCTTTAAACTGAAGAGTTCGCTGTTGTTTTACGAATTACGGCACACAATACGTTGTTCCTACATCGTCCTTCAATGGTTCTAGATACAGGACGTAAGGACTTTGGAGTTTTTGATGAGAACGGGATTATCCCATCTCTCTGACAAGATCAGATTTCAAACATTCTACCACAGATGTATACTGCACTCTTCCATTAGGAACTGATCACGTGGTTTATATACCTAAACCAACCGCTATTCAGATATAATCAGGATTACCTATAATTAACGATTCAGCGATACAAAAACCTTAAGAAAGATTCGACACATGTAAAACAATGGAGATGGTAGCAGATACCTAATAAACGCATAAGATTTTTAGATTATGGGACATTTGAGCAGTCGTAGATGAATAACCTTGTAGAAATAAACCTTACCTTAGACAAGATTTGTAATAATTATAGTTGAAGCGTATTTGTTTACGTATAATCATATTATTATCACTGATTTATTTAATTATTGAGCTTTATTTAATCTAATCAGAAGGTCATCCCATCCCATTGAAAATAAATGTACACGACCGATAGTAAAAATAGAATCGCGCCAAAATAATTTTTATTTAGAAAATGTGTGGTTATACAAAAATAAACATAAATTGGATGCATAACAATTTAAATTGAGGTAAATTGAACCTTCGCAGGTATATTGACTTCAACAGTGCTTTCGTATTGTCCAAATTCAATTTTGCCATTCTGTTTTTCTCATCAATACCAGTTGTCATTGGTTACTCAATTTCGATTCTTCACATTGTGTATTTAAAAAACGAGAATCAAATACTTCGTGAAAAATAACACGCACAAGTTTTTTCTGCAATGATTTTATATCTACAGCTCTCCGGTCTCTGTACCAAAATTCCTATTAGCACGTGATTGTTTACATCAGTGCAGCTAAGGGATTCCATTAGTAATATTTCGAAAGTTGCGAACATCTATTTAATTGTCTACACATATAATTATTTAGTATAACCCTTGTTAACAAGGGTTACTTATACTAAATAACTTAAATTACAGCTCCTTGGTAGTTATGTTGCCTATAACATCTCTTAAATCACAAATGGAGGGATCTGCAGTTTCTTACCAACACAAACTTATTATCTCATTCTGTAATTCATGATGTTGAGTGTTATTAGTTACTATTATCATCGGAAGTGTAGGAGTCAACATTTCCGTTTTAACAGGTGGCTTTGTCCTAAATCGTCTGTCCATTAAAAGTGTACATTGTAAATTCCATTTTAGTGTCTTATTGCCAAAAATTGAAATTTTTGTAAGTTAATAGTTTTAAATATTTCACCTCTTTAACTTAAAATTAATGTACCAATCAAAATAAGACACTAAAGTAATATTATACAAAACTCTATCGACTTTATTTTTAAAAGAGTTCACAAAAGGCGCATCAATTACAGCAGTAGGGAGACTATTCCAAACATCAAACAATCTGTTGGTTAAGAAGTGCTCTCTGGTACGAGTTTTAAATGTTTCCTTTCCATAATTTTACATACGATAGGAACTAATAGGCTAATCGGACGATAATGGTTGGGATCTAGCTTATTACCATTTTTGAAGATGGGAGAAACCGATGCTAATTTCTATGCAGGAGGGACACAGGATTGTGATAACGACGCACTCATTATTTTCGAAAGTGGCCAAGACAATTCTTTAAAAAAAGGAGAGATAAACCATCAACACCAGGAGAGAAATTGGTTTTCAGATTTAAAAGACGTTCCTGTATTTTAATTTCCGAAAAATTAATATTACCAAGAGATGCCAAGATACAGTCACAACTTGGTAGTGGAAAAGTGGCATTTAGTAGTTCAGTGGTAAAAGCATTAGAAAAGGAAGTCCGAAGCGCATAAAGATCCACCGCATTTATGAAGTAGAGGAATCCCAACTTTGGAAGGGAGATGGGGGAGATTATTATAATGTATTCTTCGTAATTGTGTCGCGTCAATGAAAGTTCATCTTTAACTCTGTTCGAGAATGATCTATAACATTAACATTGCTAGTGCGTTTAAATTTTCTCCACAGATTGAATTTGTGCTTTATCATTGACAGGGTATTTGAAGAGATCCAGGGTTTGGCTTTATTTTGATAAATTCGTTTTGTAGTTTTATTTTATGAGATGCATTGTCTAGTGATATTTATTAAGGAGTTCTACATTACGTTACAATTACTTCCGAATATATTATCCCAATTTATTGCTGACAAAACGTGGTTAACCTTATCAAAATTTGTTGTCTCAATGGTGGTGTAATTTTTGTTGGTGGTAAAGACTGGTAGGTTGAACTTAACATGGCAGCAAATAACTGCGCGATCGGATTTTCCGACAGGAGAACCGACCTCGACAACAGGGTGTTAACTGACTGTCATTTGTAAAAAGTAAGTCCAAAATAGAGGGAACATTATTAGATCGAAAGCGAGTAGGCGCATTTATTAACTGAGTTAAATTGGAATTCAGTACAAAATTCATGAAAAGGTTTTTGGTTGAGATACCGTCAGCGAGGATAATAACATTTTCGTACATAGACAGTACTTTCAGTTTGTAGAAAAGGTAAATATTGTCTGCGAGATGTGAGTCGCCCTCTGTATACGTATAAGTGAATAGATGTAACAAACCCTTTTGTGAAGCCACTGTCACTGTCACTGCCTATCATAATTTTATCCCACGTTATTTCCGGACACAGCCAAATAGAATAAAAATACGTTATTTAAGTCATTGTGAATATTAATTAAAAAATTCTGGCAAGTTGTCACGATACTTCCCTCGTATTAACACATTTTTCAAAAAATAAATAAATTAAATATTGTTGAATTAAGAAAAAAAAATACTCGTAAACTACATAAAAAAACTGCAACTTTATCTTATAAAAGAAATGAATGACGCCATTTCAGCTTATACCGGAAGTGATCTCATCAAAGGTAATATTAGCATTTTCGCCCTTGACCCGAATGCAATCGATTGGCGAAAACCGCATTTCGATAACTTTAATAGTTTCTGAGTTTAGAGCGTTGCAAGGTATGGTACGGACAGACTACAGACGACAGACGGAATTTTTTTTTTCATTTTTTGAATCTACGTATTCAGAAACGCAAAGATATGTAAAAATTTGCATAGGTCAATTTTTTTTGGAACACTACACTACAATACTTTCCTTTTACTTCGTACTCGGGAAGTAAAAAATCCGAAACACGTCAATTTTAGTTTTTAAAATTACATCTTACTCCGTAAAAATTTAATCCCTAAATTTAACACCTTTTGATTGGGGGGTGCAACCTCTAAATTTTTAAATGAGATAAGTAAGGGCTTGTGTTGTATCATTTAAAAGGTCTCTTCATTCTCTAATCAACAATGTTGCTAAATCTACTGCAAAAATTAACATTAAAAAAATAAAGTCATAATCACACAACAATTTGCTAAGGCGTTTTAAACCAAACTAACATTGCCGTGGCCCATTACACAATGCATCTGCCGAAATCTAAAATAGACCAAAAAATGTCATATGACCAAGTATTCCAGACCAGTAAATTTCCTGTGTCGGTATTGAATATCTCTTCCTTTTTATGTACCTACGTATGGCTGGCACCCATATTCTTTGACACTGCAACAATCGGATTCTGCCATTCAGTAGCCTCACTAACTGAAACAGCAAAATTATTTTTTCTAAAATTGCCTTGGAAAGTAGTATTTTTTTAGTAAAATCAGTGAAGAACAGTTTTGCCAACTCCATTTACTTATTGTGGGAAAACAAAAGACTTCAGTAAACTGTCAACATTTACAACTTAATATTATAAATGCAAATTTCATGGATATTTTTTAATGGTATGCAGTTTTAGAAAAAATGTTGTTTAAAACACGAGAGGAAAATGCATAACTTTCTTTTCTAGTTGCGCAAACAACTATTTTACCACTTCTTGACTTGATCCCTGAGTGCTAGAGGTACTTTTCGCCTCGTACCTTTAATAGAAGAAAATGCATTGTCGGTTAATGTTATGGTTATGGTAAAACAATATTATTACCTGTACCTATATCACAACCATAAATATTCAGTCTGTGGAATTTACAAATATTTTATTAGTTTCCGTCATAGTTTTTTCACTATCCTGACATTGGGATTCACTGTCAGTTTCAATCTTCATACATTTTCATATATTGAATGTCGCTTTTCGTGACATTTTGAACAATATCTATTACTAGCGGCTACACTTACCCTTACCAAGTAGAAAACCGCATCGGCAACAAGGATATTTTTTACCTTTTTCCGTTCGGAGCTCTATTAAATGTGATCCCAGTTTCATAATATCCAGAATATCCCATAACGTGCAACTTTTGTCTCTCATCATCGCCAACGTTATTGTATTCAAAGGTATTGAACACTTTAACTCCTCATTTCTGTTCTTATAAAGTTCAACCACAAAAGTAATATAATACGTTGGCAGAGGTAAGTCGTTTTCCATAAAATTCATGTAAAATCAGACCTAAATAATATTTGATATTACTCAATAATTACATTTGAAATAGTAATCGGCCCAATCAAGTGTGGAATTTAATTTAGAATTAATGATTATAAACGTTGTTATGGCAAGGTTAACAAATGGTTAATATTTTCAAATTGAAGGAATTGTTTTTATCGTCAACACGCACCAAAAATACTGTCAAAAGTTTAATTCATTTTCAGTGAATTTTTCTTATGAGAAAGATTCGCGGATTAGGACATTGATCTGTCACACGTTGTCCAGTTATTTGCATGGGAGGCTACAATTTCCTTTTCTATTTCGTAAATAAATACCCATTTCACTCTGTTTTGCATTTCAGTGCATTTGTTGAGGGCAGTTCGCTTATGCATTAAATTATGTAACACTTGTTTAGTCGGATAAAAGAGGATTAGGGATTATGTACAACGTACTATTAACACCCTAAAATAACCCTCAAATTTATAAATTATCAAACAAAATGTGTAGAATTATTCACTTAAAAAGTTAAATGGGGCGTGAATTTTTCACAAAAAGCTTATACATATTACGCTACAGTGCCGTCAGTTTTTTGCACTAGATTTAATTTGTCAAAATGCAAAGATAACTGTGTGTAGTTTAAAAATATAAAACGTCAAAATACCACATTGATTGTGGTAAATTTTTGATTTCTGTTCACGGTTCTTTCTGAGCGCCTTTGTAACCCCCTCTTCCTACTCTTAAGCGGGCCACAGACTTCGTGATTTTTCATCGGTTGTCGGTCATCGTGCCGACCGTTCGTGCCAAAAACCGTAGTGTGTGGGGTGAAAACTGTCACGATGAACCGTCACGACGAATTTCTGGCGGAGCTTGATTTTTGTCGGTTCGGTGTGTCGGTCATCGTGCTAAACCGATGTGTGTGGGGATTTCGTTCCATCTCGTCGGTTTTAAGATCAGTAACGTCCGTCGTTGTGATCAATAATTATACAAATTTCCTGATTCAAATCTCAGCTCATTTAATAAATTTATATGTGAAAAACTGCTTCTTTTCAACAGCCACTCTTTGCATCAAACCAATCTTCATTTATTGTGTTAAATTTTATTGCCAACTGCAAGTGCCGCCGCTACTGCCAATAATTGTGTCCTGTTTATTGTAATTTCTGGAACCGGACAGCTACTTCGCACGTAGTCTGTGGGCTCATCAGGCGGCACGAACGGTTGGCACGATGACCGACAACCGATGAAAAATCACGAAGTCTGTGGCCCGCTTTAACCTTTCTTACGCCGTTATCTTTGCAACTGGCCGAACATGAACAGCAAGTATATTCAAGGGTAGTTAGTAATTTGCTCTAAATTTATTTGTTTTGAACTTAAAAAAAGGTTTTAATTACTATATTTACATTAGGTAGGCCAACACTCGTTATTTAATTTAACCTGTATCTAGTGAGTATATTGTTAAGTACATTAAAGAGTTGCCCATGTACTAGAATGAATAACCTCGTTAATACCTATTGTGAATATTTGAACTTTTGAGTTAATCGGCCTTTCGTTATTATTTGCTTCGAAATCTCGTAATCAGATCATGATTTACCTGCATTATAACTACAAACTCAAAATAAAACTGAAATGTTATATTCTAGTTTTTCAGTGAATTTTCGTTGTATTTAGGCTAACGACGGTATATATTCCACAAATTAAACACAAAGTATAATTTGACGGACGTGAGTGTTAATTTTGTAGATTTTAAATTACGTGTCTGTCAAACGTAAATTTTAATTTGACTTGAAATTTTAATTTTAATTCATACACGAGCTGTTTATGACGCAGGGTTAATCATTCGTGGAAATAATATACAAAAAGTGCCGTAGGTATTCTATTATCAATTAGTCGACAGTGGCATTGTTAGAAACTTATATGGGCGAAGGAGGAGGTATAGGTGCGTTATTTACGTTTGTATATTGTCTTTAGATATCTGAGAAATGGAAATAATAAGTACTAATGAGCAAATTTTATAATAATTATAATAATCAGTAAATAGCAAACGTCGATTTAGTTTACTCTTTCCAGCAAACACATCCAAAACATCTCTATGCACTGGGAGCAATGTCAGCATTCTACATAATGTTCTTCAAATATAATTTAAATCTACAACGTGTAGATTTCGCTCGAATCCGTAAACACCGGTAGAAGAATGAAGAATCATTTTAGGATTCTAATATATAAATGGAAAAAGGATCTTACCTCAATTTATATAGAACATTGTTTCCGAGTAATTTGACTATGCACATTCACTGTCCAAAGTTAATCACAATTCGTATATATGTATAATGGAATGTGAAATGATGTAATGGAATTGTGAGAATGTTATTTATCTGTGAATAGTCATATTTGGATAGATTACTAAGGGTAATAATTATGTCAAATTACACAAATGCGGAATGGCTGATATGCAATTTACTTACGGTGTTGGTAATGGAAATACTTTTCAGCCGTGCGAATTTACGAACAGAGGTTATTTTCGATACTTGGTGGACGGCCTGGAAACCTGAAGGTTGTAGAGGAATGCAGGGAAAAACATCTAAAATTGAAGAATATCGAGAAACGAGCACATGGAAAATAGCGATAACGCCAACATTGTGTCAAAGCATTACAAGAGACCAACCCATACCATATGTTCATATCCAAAAAGATCAAGCCCTTAAGGCTAAATTTTTGTCGACAATTTTACCAAATGAGCCGAATATAGGTAGTAACTATTCAAGTTACCACAAAAATTGTGATGATTTTGTGGGGACATACCTAACGATTATGTGTCTATAGAAAAAAAAACACTTAATAACAATGAATCAGCTACTTCTATGCTTCAAACATTTTCCCAGTAACATTGTTAATAACGTCTTTTATTACAAATTTTAATTATTCATCTTGCAGAAAAGTAGGAACAGGATGACGCAGACTTTAATAGTTGTAAATACATACACAGTTTCAAAAGTGTGTTAATTTGAAATTGCTTATATGGGAACGCTGGAAAGACGCGATTGACCACTTTTGTTATTAAAAAAAAACATCAAAAACTTCAAATCCTCTCTAATTTGAATATTATGTTAATCCTTAACTTTAAAATTACGTATGTAGTGAAAGTCAATTGTGCGAACTAAGTTCCAATTAATTAATGTCGTCAGTTAAATTTTAATAAATATGATATCTTTTATTTTTTAAATATGTATTATAGGAATTTTGGGGTGTAATTCACATGGAAATTTACTACCATGTGTTTTTAGTTTTTAAATAAATAAATTATTGCTGTGATTACCTGATTTACTTTTGAAGCTTTTTTGCCAAAGATTGTTTAATAATTGTGGTTTCTATCATTTACATTTTTCGATTCAATCGTTTACTTATGTCCTATTCAATCCTTAGCTTGGAAAAATGAAGGGATTTCAATTAAAACAAAATACGTATCTAATAATAAATTACAGAACGGAATTCAATTCGATGAGTAGGTATATAACCGGAAAAAAGATCTATTGAAGAATCGCAAGCTGTCGAAACAGTTCTTTTGCAAAAAATAGTTTCGAGAGCGACAAAAAAGATAAATATTGCATTCTCAATAGAATTTTGGTCTTCAGAGTAATTTGTTAATGAAGCAACGTCTAAATTACTGAATTATACTAATCCAGTGGTCTAAATACATGGGTTCAATATGAACACGAACCATTGGAAGCGTTTTTTGTGACTTAGGATTTTGGAAAAAAATGTATAGTATAGGCAATAATTTTGAGAAAATTAATTTTTAGTATAAGATATTAGAAATTATGGAATGTTAATAATATGCTATTCTTGAGAGTTTTTGAAAAGGGCAAATCGAATAACAAACTGCTAATTTTAATTACGTATATGAGGCAATATAAAGATAGAGCACAAAAAAAACAAATGTTTAGCTATAGTAGGATTCACCGGGTTTTAGGTATGACTCATTGCAGTAAAGTATGATAATCGACGTGACATAGTTTTCTGTTTCTGTAAATAAAAATATCAGTAAAATGCAATTGAGAAACGTATGTCGTTCCGTTTATTTTATGTGCAAGCAATGAAACGTATGTCAAATAATTTTCTTTGTTTACATTGACATAACCTTACTTCACGTACTTCAAGTTGCCACACCGTTTTGAATTTTTTCCAACGTTCCTTTATTCAAATCAGTATTTTTCAATGCTAATCACAAAATCACAAAATGAACAGAAGATCACAAAACTTCTTGTTGAAAACAACAAATTTATGACTGGATTGACAGATTACACAAAAATTGACAGTAGGAATTATTGTTACGACATACGAGCGTTTGGATTGATGCATACGATTTGTAGCGATGAGTCATACCTAAAACCCCGTGAATCCGACTATACAATGGTTTTACGATGGTACACTAATTTAACGTTATGTAAATAGAGAAATTAAAATGCAGTGGTAGCTAGTTGGATTATCAATTATAATTCGAATATTTGACACGATTTAAACATGTATCTACATATAAAGTTATGAATTTCGAATGCAATACGTGAACGAATTTCCAGAAATTAAAGAAACTGAACCTCTAATTCTTTTCTTAGTACCTATATAAAATTGAAATTCGAGGATTTACCCATTCTTTCTAAAAAGAAATCTAGAAAGAAAAAGAAAAGATCCTTCCAACTATACGTATTAAAATTTTGCTTTCATTCTATTCGTTAGCTTTATGTTCTTTCGAAAGTTCGTCTTTACATTTTTTTATGGTGTATCAAAAATGTTTCATAGTCGTGGTGTTAAATTGACTGAATTTTATAAATTATATCTTTATTATTGATTAGGTTCCTTATTTGCAAAACGATTAACCACTGCATGCCTGGGTAGTCTAGTTCACGGGTTCCCAAATTTTTGGGATAACGAAACCCCCACCAAATACCTTTTATTTTACGGAACCCCATATCAATAATGATTACAAATCAAACACTTCAGGAGATCTACCAAATGTCCAGTTATTATAGTTCTCATTTCATTTGGTAATTCCAACGCGTTTTCGTGTATAAAGTTGTATAAAAGTGGAAAACATTGAATGTTGTCCTTTTCTACGCAGACAATCCAGAAATTTAATTTTCTTTTGAAGGCTGATAATTTGTCTCGCCATAATATGGTTGTTGATTTTCCCTGCAAAAGTGTAGTAATTTCATTGACCTTCCCAAAAATGTCATCAAGATAAGCTAATTTTAAAAGCCATTGCTCCTCATGCAATACACTGAAAATGGTTGAAGCCTCAGACTTCATTTGCTTCATTTCAAAAACCTTCAGCTCGTCACGAAGTGCACATAACCTGGCTCGAACTTTGCCTCTTGAAAACCATCGGACTTCGGTGTGCAAACCCGTTTCTTCGCATGCCTGTTTGAACAATCTTGACTACAAGGGACGATTTTTCGCGTAATTGACGATCTTTGCAGCTTCATCAAGAACATTCTTTAAATCACTTCACATTTTTCTTACAAGGGCATAACGATGCAAAGTGCAATGACTGCAACTACATCCCGGCGCAATATTTTTGATTTTTGATACAGTGCCTTTTATCTTTCCTGACATTGTTGCGGCCCCGTCGCTACATTCATCGATACATTTCTTCCCCCGTTGTTTGGGTTTCCAAAGGCGTGCAGAGCAGTAAATTTTCTTCGCTAAAAATAAATAATTTCGCGGAACCCTTGTGACTCTTCTACGGAACCCCTAGGTTCCGCGGAACACACTTTAGGAACCGTTGGTCTAGTTGTCTAAGATATCTCTAATCAATAGACAATTGTTGATTATTATTATTATTGCTAGGAGTGGTCCCAATTGGTTCCTGCACTGCGACCTTTTGGTCTATTGTGCTCCCCGCTGTTGTCTACTCTTCCAGAATACCTGTATCTTTAACAAGGTCCGGGATTTTAGTAGGACGAATCTTCGTTACTTCCTCTCGTGTAATCTTTTCATTTCCAAGTAGGTGTTCCCTTCAATGTGTAAATGCCTCACATTGGCAAATAACGTGATAGGGCGTTTCTTCGACCTCACCACAACCCCCGCATATCAGGCTATCGGTCAGTCCCATGTTATGCAGGGGTTTGTTCAGGCGACAGTGACCTGTGACCATCTCTGTCGCAAGTTTTAACTTCGTCCTGCTTAACTTTAAGATGGACGCTGCTAAGTCCCAATTTGGGGTTTTCAGAAAGATCTTGGAATGACTCTGTCCTGGGATTTTCGACCAGTATCTGCAATGCTCTTTCGTGAGTATTGCCTGAATCTCCTTTTTGGATGTGTTATATGTAATCCGAATCCCCATAGGCCGCGGCCGGTTCGGGTCCTACGACTGGTTTTGCGCTTGCCATTCTCACAAGCTCGTCAGCAACCTGGTTAGGGTTACCTGCGATTCTCGCGTGCTCAGGTGCCCACACTAGTGTGACTGAGTTGCACTTATCTAGTGCGCTTAGCATTTGTGTGCATTCAAGGACTAGTCCTGAATTTACCACATATGAGTCTAGTGCTGCAATCGCTACTTTGCTCTCTGTAACTATACAGATTTTCCTCTTGGTGAGATTCTCTTTTAATAGCTGAGCAGTCGCTGTCAGGATCGCAATTGTTGATACTACATTGTCTCCTATGCAACAGGTTTCGATTTAATGTGCCAATTCACAAAGACGTAGCCGATAGGTATGGATATTCTCACTTATACATTACCTAGGAAGGAGTAGTGATGGTCACGAGATGAGAAATTTGGCGTCTTGTTTTGAATCTTGTCCCATTTCTGAGTTTGTTACGAGACATTCTACAACGAAACTCGAGACTGGCCATGAGACTTCTTGTTCTGTTAAATTCTTTGTACAAAGTGAAATGTGACGAGAGGTCCTTATTAGAAATATAGCATAAAAATCTATAGGACGGTTCGTAGAAGTAAAAATCAAAAATTGTCTAAATGTTATAGCGTTGAATGATATATCATTCAACGGTTTTGGGATTTATTTGTTGAAGTACGGTTTTTAAACAGTGAAACTCTAAAACGGTAATAAATTGAATATAAATGAAAATTTTATTGTACTTATTTATTTATTTATTGCCTGCGAATCAACAGTGTTGACATAGACATTGTCAAAAACATTGCTACTAAAAATTATGTACAAGGGCTGTTAACAACTAAAAACAAAATAACCAATAAAATTAATATACGATTTCTCAATCTAATAATATTTGGAGAAGTAGTAATTGTTGCAAGCAAAGTATAATAAGTTAACAATGCAAAAAAGTTCAATGAACTAATAATTATAATTCTATATGAAAAAATGTCTCCAGAAAAGAAATTGGATCAGAGCTACTCCCTCAACTTGAGGAACTCCCACACGCGATGTTTTCTTGTTAAATGCGAAGATTTCTTAAAAGTTGCATTTGCACACATTCAGTTGTAGAAATGTCTGTATAACCAGTGGCGTAAAGTACACCCCCGCAGACACCGCACGGCGGGGGGGCCCAGTCATCTCAAGGGCCCAAACAACCAACCTTTATAAAACAAATTTTTAAATTAAATAAGTACCTATACCCAATTACATTAAGAAATAATTTTAAGATCAGTAAATCATGCTTTTGTATGTACAGGGTCAGGCAAAATGATCTGACACATTTGTAGGTTAAATAAAAGGGAAATAATGTAAAGAAACAAAAAAGTGTTTTTATTTTCGAAAAGTACATATAATGCCATTTTTTTCGTTTCTTTTTGAATTGATTTTGAGGGAGATGGTTCCTGGTCATTTGATCTCATTGCGTGTGATATCAGTTGGCCCGCCCGTTCACCTGATTTAAATCCGCGCGATTTTTTTCTCTGGGGATACCTCAAGTCAAAGGTCTACATTAATTGCCCTCGATCTATTGAACAAATTAAAGATGCAATTCGTCAAGAAATTACTGCCATTCCACATGAAATGACTCGCCGCGCCGAGTTATAGACAACTTTCGTAAACGCCTTCGACAGTGTATGGACAAGAATGGATCCAATTTGACTAATTTGATTTTTAAAACATAATGAAAAAAATGGCATTATATGTACTTTTCGAAAATAAAAACACTTTTTTGTTTCTTTACTTCATTTGCCTTTTATTAAACCTACAAATGTGTCAGATCATTTTGCCTGACCCTGTATTTTATTATTTTTGACTCTACCCGTTACAGTGGCAACAGCAGAAAGGTCATTTTCTTAGATGAAATTAATAAAGAATTATCTACGCAATACAATGTCAGAACAGCGGCTTAGTAATTTGTCTCTTATTAGTATTAAACAAGAGGAAGCAAAAAAATTGAATATGGATGAATTAATAATTTCGTTATAAAAGTTTACTTATCTACTTTTAGAAGAATGTACATACAAAAACGACCAAATTTAATGACCGTATTTTGCATTTTTTGTCAGGGAGGGTAGGGGAAAGGGGCCCAAACTTCGTATTGCAGGGGGGGCATGAGATTTTGCGTTACGCCACTGTGTATAACCCTTTGATTTCTAAGAAGTTACCATCGGTACATCCATAAATTAAATGCATATCGACATATTCTTAATTGGACAACTCGAGTATCAGCTTACAAAAATTTTAAAAACATCAACAACATAAAATGTGTAGCAAATCTTATGTAACGACTATATTTCTTTTGGTTAGTTAATTCTATGGGTTGCATAAAAGGATCTTTTCACAACGTGGATAAATGCAAGGAAACCAAAAGTGGCCGAAAAGAGCGCAAAATTCAAATATTCACAGAGCCAGAGAGTTATTTTTCCTCGGTAAATGTAAATATTGATCGTTTTCGGAATTTCTTCACCTCTAATTCTGATTGTTGTTTTTATGAGTTGTTAGTAGTATATATTTTTAATATTACTGAGGATAATTCGAATAGTGTAAAACCTTGTCATTACAAACCAAAATAATTAAATTGTTTAAGGTTTCTTTTAGTACTTAGTTATCACTTTCGTAAACGTAAAACCATAAAAAATAGCTCTTAGCCGTCAAATTAGTAGGGGTTGCCTTCTCACCAAAGATATTTGTCAATAAACAAAAATGGTACAGGTACTCGTATAAAAATAACCTAACATTCTCATTAATGTAAAACCAGAAGAAAGTTGTGTATAATTCCCGCCAGAACCAATATATAAAAATCACTTCTTTCCAAAAGAATGCATTAAAAACGTTGTATTTGACCAGTAAATCCACGTCTAAAGCACATACATAGGTACAGGTGCCATAGATTGTCCTAATATGTCCTAATAATAGTAGTCTCCTACTCCTTGCAAGGTGTAGATTTCATTAAACCGTTGATTGAAAAATCCTTAAACTCTTTAGTCAATGATTAAACTGAAAATTCGAAGGTCATTTTTGTGTCTGTCTATCTTCCACAGTTGCACGATTGGCGACACGACAAACATAAACATCTCTGCTTTAAAGATTTTTATTTACATATAAAGTTCCCGTAGGGAGATACGTTAAAATTTTGCTTGATATACCATGAAGTTAACAAGGGCGTACGCAGCTTTTTGGCTAGGGGGGGCCAAAAAATAAAATTGTTTGGAAATGTGTTTAATATTTATTGCCTATGTTGTTACCCTACAATCCTTTTCAATACATTTAAGCATCATACAATTCCCCTTGGGTACAAATACTATTTATTTAGAAGAAAGGCCAGGAAAATGCTTAATTTCTCCTGAAATTATATGACCAGTAATAAATTTTAATATTTAGTACAATTCCTTTTGCGGGCAGGGGGGGCATTGCCCCCCCCCCCCCTACCCCACCTTGCGTACGCCCTTGGAAGTTAACACGAATTGAAACAAATGGAACGTATATTTCACATCCAACTGAAATTAAGAATATAATTCATATTATGGGAACGTAGCTGTCTGACGAATTAAATTGTGGCTGATTGTTAACATCAAAAATTAACCCTCAAACCCTTACGAATTTTCTTTGTTCTTTTTCTATTGGTATTAATATTATAATGTGGGCCTGTTTTAAATAAGGCAGAAATGCTCAAGATATTTGATTAGGGGGAGTGAAGTTACATAAAGATAATTAGTCGTTATCGGAGATTACTTTTGAACAAGCGTTTAAATGGACAAAAGTACAAAAAATTTCATTAAAATTTTACGGTAAAGACATAAAGCAAATAGATTATTACGCAGACCTTTCACCGTTAATGAATTATGTAGCGTCCGGTTTTTTGGGCAATTTGGTAACGTTAATCTTATGAACTAAACGTTGCTCCTGACTTTCTTGACATTGCTATGGTGAGTATTTATATTACGCAACTTCCCCAATATCACCGTAGTTTATATGCGGAAAGAAATGTTATGTAAATATATAAGTACATAATCGCATATACGTATTCGTTATTTTGGGGACAATGAAATACAACTTCTGAAACTATTCATGTAGGAATAACTGGTTATTTTGATTAGTTCAAGTTTGATGACTGAATGTCAAAACAATTTTTGAGTATCCAATCAGAATGAGTAAGTTACCTAACTACCGTGTCGCCCATTTTTTGTCGTCTGTTCTATTACGGAAAAAAATTGTACAATGTGTCTTATGCTATCGTGAAAGTTACAGTGTAATCTTATTCGTTTAGCAGTTCGTTGACCTTCAGATTCTACTCTGTACTTTCGATTTTACCATCTCTTGATTCAGGAAAATACACGTTATGATCAAAATGTAGGTTAACTTTCCCTTTACAGAAGAAGTGAAACCGCTATTTGATTTTTTCGCACACAACTGAGGTGAATAACCTATTCTAGTATTGTCTTTATCGTTACTGTTGTGTAAAGATTGTTGTACATTATTTTTTATAGCAGGAAGATATAATGATTATTATTTTATTTTAGATATTTCAAATAGTTAAAAGGTCCTTGATGTCATTATGCAATTATTATTATTATAACCCTTTTTTTAACATTAATACCATATGTTGAATCATTCACTCCAATTAGGTTGTCCCAATTTTAAAGTAAATATGTATATATGTTATCAACCGCGCTTTGTTTTTTCTAATTTTTGGTTACTACGTCAGGGAAAACCATTATATTACTAAAGTATGCTAATTGGTCACAAATAACTAATGCCCATACTTGGTTTAGTGGTAAAAAGGTAACAGTGACATTTGTCATGTTTATTAAAAGTTTATAATGATTCGGCTTGAAATCATGTTTACACACATCATTAAAGTGGTTTTGTACACAATAAACTGAACCGTAAAATGTCTGCGAGCGCAGTGCACAACTGTTCTATAACAAATTGTGCAAATTCCAAACATCGCCTGCCACTTTGACCAAATTACCGAAGTGATATCAAAAAACTAAGATAACTTTAAATAACACTGTTTCCTTAGCTGAATCCGAAGTCAACATTTCCAAATTCGAAAAAAATACATCCAAAGACACACTTGACGGACATCACGAATACAGTAACGAAAGGAGTTTTTTGATAAAGAACGTTTTTACTAGCAATATTGGTAGCGAATATGCATTTTAATATTTAACTGTGAACAAACGTTTAAACGTAATTTCTCAAAATAAAAACTTTGACCTGCTATGATAAAGTTTAACGAAGAGTTTTTCTTTACAATTCCCTACTGATTCTTATACATGATATTTTAGCCAATATGCGTTCAAGCGATGCGGGAACCAAAAACTTCCACTAAATTTGATGTAGTTTGTACGTACCTACATATATACAAAATTTAAGATAAGTAGATCATAACATTCATAACATAATTTTGGTTTTAACTTTTAACCATAATAATTTTATCAGCCACTAGAGGCTTGAACTGATGATGGTACCTACACGTTACCGAAATCGATAGCCACTAGAAAAATAAATAATATAAGTAACTTGGCTTATTTTTGTAAAGAACACCTGCTATAACTACAAGTTAAACATGAAGTAATTCATTCAAAACATAAATAAACGTTCTCTATTTTAGGATTTTATCTTTCAGGATATTTCACTCCCAGTTGCGAAATAAATTTCTTATTGAACTTTCAAGTTAACTAAAGTACAATAACTATGAGTATCTTAATCAGTTCATAAAGCTATTAGGTAGGTAGGTACTATATTTGTTACTTAAATGATATTTTACTTTGGGAAATAGTCAGTTCCTCAACCCCTTATACTACATCCTAGATCTAATCCTAATACAACTTCCTTCCCTTTCTATATAAAAATATTTCAAGTATACCATCCAAAATACCAAAATAAATAACAGTAACAAGCAGAAAACATTTCGATTGTCTTTTTCTGGAGTTACTTTTTAGCACATTAGTGACATTAATTTATTGTAATAATAAATACAACAAATGTTGTATCTTAAATGTAAGCCGACGCGTTATTATCAAGGGTAACAGATTTATTAATACTTTATGACATTACAATAAAAACAATTAGTGACATTGTTTATATTATTATTATTATTAGAATTCATTATGGAGTTCCACAAAATTTGTATTTATGCAGGGTTGCCCAATGACAAGTTTATACTCTGCTCCTTGTGGATAATTTTCCAGAAAAATGCCCGACCCCATGTGTGAGGAGAGCATTTATGTAAGAGTCTATGGATTTTGGAGATTGGTACCAAAATTAATCTAAAGGTCGCGTCGTTCAAAGGTATCGGTAGTATCTCTTATTAAAGTCACAGTCACTATAAAAATACATTACAGTATTTATCTTGCCATAGTATACAGGGTGTTTCAGAATAAGATGCTGATCCTTAAGGGTGTGAATCCTTATGTGATTTTAGGAAGAAAAGTTCAAATAAACCTATGTCCTAAACCTCTTAACTTTTGAGCTACAAGGTGTTACAGTTTTAAGAAAAAAATCGTTTTTTTATCGTATCTTTAATAATTTCCCAGATATTTTTATCAAATTTGGCACACGCCCTCTAAGCATCAACAGCCATTTTTTGATAAAAAGATTTTTTAATTTTTTAACCAGTGGCGTCCGTACAGGATGTGAACTAGATATTTTTGGAAAAATATTATGCACGCCACTGCTTTTTCTCAAAATAAAAATCATTTTTAAAATTCCCATTCATTTTAGGGTAAATTTGATTTTTTGACTTTTTTTCGTCCGACGAACGGTTTCCGATAAAAAAAATAAAAAGCATTTAATGCGCATGCCGCTATGTGCCTATGATTTCTGAAACGGCTAGAAACTTTGTTGACAAGGAAATACTTACAATGACAAAATAATTAATGCTTAGAGGACGTATGCCAAATTTGATAAAAATATCTAGGAAATTATTAAAGATACGGTAAAAAAACGATTTTTTTCTTAAAACTTTAACACCTTGTAGCTCAAAAGTTAAGAGGTTTAGGACATAGGTTTATTTGAACTTTTCTTCCTAAAATCACATAAGGATTCCCACCCTTAAGGATCAGCATCTTATTCTGAAACACCCTGTATAATTTAATTCTTTGGTCAATTTTAATTTCACTTTCTATGCTGTACTTGGTATATTTACTATAAAGTTTCATTCCAAATACATTTGAAATTTATTTAATTTAAAAAATAATCGATATCTTAAATAGAGGTCATATTTGCAATATATGTGTAATTAACGCGATAAGATTCACCTTTTTCTCATAATCTATTGTAAAGTTAAGGCCCTTTTAGTTTTGTTTATTTTAATTGATTTACCTTAACTATTTAGGTACAATAATTATTTTGATAATTGTTTTACTATAAATTTCAAGAACGACATTAAGTGGAGTAAAAATGTTAGTACAGCAATTATAAACTTCTGACGTTAAATGGCATCTATTGTGCTTTGAGTTAATTTCCAGAAAGTTTTAAGCGCATAGAAACTTGAAACGCTTTATTATATAAAATAAGTTACAGCTGCAAATCTCCATTGAAAAGAGTCTGAATTAATGGTCTTTTTACCGAAAAATGTATTATGATTTAATACACTCGCTTTTGTAAAAAATGGATTGGAACCTTAGAATATAAATGAACTACAGAAACGCTTGTTTACAGTGGTTTGTGAAGCCAGGACAAGGATAGCGTAATTGCAGTCGTATGTATTCATTTATGGTAGTTTGCGCCAAGACAACGATAGCGTAATTCACTCTATTAATTTAGTTTGCAATGCAAATGTTGTCCAATTGTCAACATCACAACTAACATAGTAATTAAAATCTATAATATGTGTTATTGAAAATGATAAACTAAAATCGACTAATGTGAGTATAAAATGTGTACACTCTCTCGTAAGTTTTGGCTTCATGTTTTAATAACGTTCGTATATGGAAAGGCGTATCTGTATCTTTTTATAATCTAAGATTGGAAGCAATCAAATAAGCCTGTCTGGTACCTGTGTTTTACGACTGTTAAATAAGTAGTATGTGACAGGATATCAATGCAGTAATGCAGTACCGTACTAAGAGATATAAATAAAAATACTTTTCACTAAAAACAAATTTTATAATGAATTTGGGAATATCTTGCGTAGGCCAAAAGCGGTTTCAGTTTGTTAAGATGTTCTCTGATGCCTTAAAGGAACGTTCTTTTTGATATTTATTGTTGTATGGTATTTCTTTAGTCATCATGTCAAGTCAAGTCAAGTGGATTCAGACAATGAAGCGCTAATCGTCCAGGTTCTTCCTTTAATGTAAGACAGGCTTTCATGGTGGGTTTGCTCTGCATCACTTTTTACTTTCACATCTTCGTTCTTAGACATCTGTTGCCATTCGTTCACACATTTGTTTTCCATACACATTATACACAACTAAGTGCGAGGATTACAATTTTGACATACTCAAATTTGTTGTGCAAGGTTCACATCTGTAAGTAGGTACTATTTTCCAATAAAATTCTTGAATACACACATTGCCCCCAATATAATGATTGTAATTGATCTAGTTTTCAAGCGTGCTTGTTATTTATCTAAAATCAGATCGAACTTCTTTCATACAGTTGAGCTGCTCAGACATCGAATTTCAAACGACCATTTAACACTTGTCAACTTGTCCACGAATTGAGGAGTATAGGTTTACTAACGTGCCAAAACAGGTCATACTGGAGGAAAGATTAACGATTTAGAAGACACCGTAAATGAAAATTAATATCCATTATTTTTTTTCACAAAATCATGCAGCTTGACCTTTACATAAATGGATGTCCAATCCAACTTCTTCGAAGCTTCTTTGAGTTGCTGCAAGACCAAGATGTCCTTTGAGATTTATACTAGAGCTCATGAAATCCATATGGGTAACGTCTAGAGTGCTTTTAGCGTCTTTAATATCCGATATTATTTTACTTCTCCGAAAGAGTGGTAAATTCGTTTTGAATAGAAACACAAGATACTCTTCTATATTTTTAGCGAATATTAGTATATTTTTAACCAATATTAACTCTGGATTGTATTTTGCCATTTTAACTATTTAAAAATGTTACCTACCTTAATGGTGGGGTGAAAAATTTCTCTATGTTCGTTAAAAGCTAGATTTTTATGGACTAATAACAGAGTTGTGGAAGTCCATTCAATTATATGCTGACTGTCATCGTCAATGGATTTCATTTTAATCTTACTGCCAATATTTTCCATTTTCCATATTTGGGATTTAGTTTTTACAAATTTTCAATAACCACAAATAAACTTTTCCTTTAAATCTTGAAAAGTTGCAAATATCATACAGTAAAGCACTATTTATAGTGGAATAAAATCACGATGTAGACAAAAATTTTGCAACTGTAAGATAGGGCCCGTAACTATGCTTTTGACAATTCCCCATGAATTGAATATTGCTTAACTGTTTCTGCTTAAATGTAGTTTGAAAGTAATAGATACTGAAAGATTATGAACATTTCATCGACAAATAAAGTAAAATTACTAGTGGATCAAGTGATTAAATCACTTAAACAAAGTAAAACTAAAATAACTAACTTGTTTTTTCATTAGAATATTTGCTAAATACACTTCGTTATTTTCTGTTATTGTTCTGATATTGACTTTCTTTTGTAATAGCAGCTCATGAATAATACAGTTAAAAATTTTGATATATCCATTCCATGAACACAAATTTGTTCTTCGATGTGGTTCAAATATGGTCTCTACAGTTGACAAAGGTCGTATCCATTTTAGCTAGAAATTCAGGCATCATTGCACCTTGCTGCGCAACCTTCAGAATAGGAAAACATCGTTCAAAAGTATATTGACCAGTGTGGCTTACATAACGAAGTAGTAACTAGAAGATGAAATTGCATGAGTAGAAGAAATCACAATTATCATTGTAATTGTATTTTTCCATAATTAAATTATATCATCCACGGGCAAGTAGGCAATGCACGCTGAATCTACTGAATGAGCAATAAGGCTGGTTCATTAGTATAGTGACAACTCTAAAATGAAGCATTAATTTAAAAAGAAATGTTCTTATTTTGGAAATGATTTTGTAGTTTTGTTTCTAAAACTATGTTCAACGTCTTTTTTATAATTTTAGTACTTAGTCAACCACGGTTAGTATGGGGGCATAATATCTTAATGTTTTGTAATATTTTGTTCATTTTGTAAAAATTAACATATTTCGTTTAAGAATACCACTACCAAGGGCTGAACAATTGTTCATCCATAAAAAAATGAGAAAATTTGTTAATGTTAAACATCGAAAGTTGCCATACAACAGTTCCACATTCGGACCGTGAAGTAGGAAGTATCTGTACAGTGACATTCCTGTAATGTTCAGTACTAAAATTATGCCGGTAATGTTAAAATAACAATTTAAAAATATATTGTTAGTTACAGTTGTATTGTTTGCTGTTTTCATATTTAGATTCAGGGTAGTTAGAAAGTTTTTAATTATATAACTTTTTAATAAAGTTTGTAGAATAACAATCATCCTTTATTTCAATGTGTGGATCGTTCGTATTTACTAATTATAATTAAATACACGAATATGTTGAGAATCATATAATTAATATACACATAGAAAGCTATATAGAAAGCTTGTCCACCTAACGTTAAGTATTAACGGGTCAATGAAGTATTAATAACTAAAAAACCTTGATCTTATTACAAATTAGAACTGATCTATTTCAATAATGATTTGGCGTTTTGACAAATACTGCCAAACTTTCCTTTCACAGATTGTGTTATTGACAAAAGTATTGCCGTCTTGTAGTTGCCACGCACAAAATATTACAAAGAAAGAAAGGAAGAATTGAGTTTCATGTTTTGTACCTTTCGATACTATAAAGGCAATAGGAAGATTTTATATTTTTTCGAAAAAAACTGATTTGTTTGGTTCATTCACGACGATTTGTTAATTTTCTTTTTTAACTTATTTTCCTTACGCATGCATTGTCTGTCCATTAAACTTACTTATATGATATTAGTAAATAATAATAATAGAACTAACACTTCAACATAAGGTTGTATTTTTTGTAAATAAATATTAATAAACTATTCAACCCACAACAAAACATTTACAAAGGTGTTGTACTCGCGAGCTGTAGGTATATACCAATGTTAATTAATTACTGCCGGTAGTAATTCGTGTCGATCTTCTGGTTCATTTGGTAATAGAGAGCGAATGATTTTGAAACTAAAGCACTGGAGCACTTATACGTGAAAAAGAGATCTTATGCAATCTGATGACCCAAAAATATGATACAGACCTACTGTTTCTAAGGCTACTAGAAGATTAAAGCAAGATTGTTGCCAAAGTGAATTCTTCTCAAATTCTTGTCGAAATTAAGAAACAGACATTTCTACACCTTGCAGTGGGAGTGGCCAACCTCAGATTATATCAATCGTATTAGGGGTGTCATTACAGCTATTGAGGAAGAATCGACGATGTCTACAAGGTTTTTGGCAGAAGCTTTCAGGCGTTCTAAAACTGATATTAATAATATTTTTATCGTCGCTAGTAAAACTTTCCTTCAATCGCCCCTTTTTGGAGGAAGTAGCTACTTTTGGGATAAGAAATTCATTATGGTAATCAATGACCAATACGTATCCGTAAAGGAGTTTTCGCGTTTCCAAGGTAATGTTGTGTGCTTAGTGGGACTGCTTTGGACAAATTCGTTGGAAATTAATGGAACAATGCCTCATTGTCACCGCAGTGGACAAATATAAACAATTAAAACAAATAAGGAAAAAAAAGTTTTATTGTAAGACAACACAAGATTGCGTATTCAAGAAAAATGAAAAGATTGGACTGGGAAATATTGGAATACTTTCTCAACCAAGTATGATTTCGTAGCCTCGAACAGTGAATCCTATGTAAAATACTCGGAAATACTGAGCAAATTTTAGGCTTCACTTTCTAAGTTTTTCGGTCAGACATGTGTCATCGACGCCAAACAATGATAAAATGTGAGGAATAATGTTTCGACTAATGGATTGTTCCTCCGTTTGTTTCTATTTTTTTAATATTTTAATGCATTAAACACACTTGAAGCAAGTTCAGAACCTTGTGACTTTCATACCGACAATTAACCTTGTAGTGGCCAACCTCATCCTGCCAATGGTCACTGAGAACCACTATGGCCACCAGATATTTGGCAGACGATTTCACGCGTTCTATTAATAACATTTTAATCGTCCCAAATAAACTTTTGGTAAAAAATAATGCCTTCTATAGGAAAAAACGAGTTCATGCTGACCAGCAGAGAAACTGTATCGATAAATCTAGATGCCACCATACAAGGTAACGCGAGGACAAAAAAAAGGTTTTTACTTGTATTTATTGCATTAAACATTAACTGCGGATAATCCAGAAACTTAGAACCTATTCAACCTAATAATATGCCATACCATGCATTTAATATCTAGAAAGCATATCATCTCATATGCGTCTGATTAAGTAATTATTACTTGAGTTGAATATGTATGCAGTAAGACAAGAGTAACCTTAAACTTGCCCACGCGTGGAACTTCAAGTTCAATATAGTACTAAAACGTATTCGGGTTATCTTTACAATAAAATATTTTGTGAAAATATTTTTATTATTATGTTATCACTACTGAATGAGTTCCACAACGTATAAATGTTGATAAAATTAACTATTCGTATACAATTCTAACAAATAAGTGAATTGCAGTTGGTCATCCCTGCTTCTCATTACAAAAAACATGCGTTTTTTTCTGTTTATCTCCTCTGACTCTTTATGGATAAGAGCAGATCGAAAAGTCATCCATGCTACTAAAAACATAGGAGGTGTGTATAATAAGACAAACTGCATATTTTCTTATTCTAGAAAATACTATGCAACTATTCTACCAAGCGGTACACAAGCTCAATTTCAGACGATCAACAGTAACAGTAACAACGATAACAGTAACAGTAACAGTAACAAACGACACCTTAGTGTAGGAGTAAAACACTAGGCTAGGATACATCTATTGAAGGGATCGGATTACAGAGTAGTAAGAAAACACTTTTATGGGGCAGAATGGACTCTTAGTAATAATTCTATTTGACATAACCCAAATGAAATAAAACATAATATGCCCCTGTGAACAAAAAAGATTCTTTACCTCTCAGTGTCACGAAATTGCGGTCGAAAATGTTTCGAGAATTTTGAAAGAAAGTTGTTTCACCAGTATCTTTGAAGTTGTGTAGATATGAAGGGCAACGGTTTTTCAATTTTTCGGTAATAAATTGTGATCTGGATAAATATCGCTGGAACCATCACCAAATGCTAAAAGGAAATGTTGATTAAGCATTATAACGCTATTATCTAAGAAAAAATACCTTCAATTTGCTTACACGACCATACTTCTGAAAGACAATTGTAGGGTACATAAAGCCGAAAAAGTTTGACAAGTAATCTAGGAATTTCATTCGGAAAAATACTTATAATTACTGATGAAAAGCCACCAAAAAGATTTTATTGCAAAGACACTGGAATAAGTGCGTTAAAGCCTCCTTCCTTGACATTTAGATAGATTGCATAACCATTTCCCAAAAAGATCAGTAAATATTGATTAAACTAATTGCCATATAAAACATCGTCACACATAGATAAACAATTAAAATGTGTGCTTCAATAATTGTATGCGAAGGAATTAACCTACTTTTCAACATTTTTCTGCAACCGTATCAAAAATATTTATAGAATATGTTTATACTTGGAAAATATAATTATCTACGAATTTTTTCTGATAACCATTATTTTATGTTGTACTAAAAATGGGTGTAAAGGTTAAGTTCTTGTAAGTAGGTATAGGAAAATTCTTCGTTTTCATCAAATTAATTTTAAAAATGCCATTTTTTTTTCTGACCCCCCCCCCCCTCCCCCTCTCAAACTATGCGCACATAAAATCATCGAAAAATTATCAAAAAATTCAGCAAATCCTCACCAATCCTAATCTGGTACCTACCAAAATATAATCACCTACATACAATACAAATTCTTTTTTAGTAAAATAAAAACTTTAGATAAGGATAAAATTTGAAAATAACTAGAAAATGTAATTATAATTATAAGAATAGGTATGTAAAGACGTTGCAATACATTTTCAACAGTTTCAAAATTTATGCTTAGGGATTACTCTGAACGCCGAATCGATGTAAAATATTTTCCCTATCTTTTATTCCACTTTTGGATTCTACATGAAATTTCAATCCTTTTGATATCCACATGTCAATATCTACAATTTATAGTTTTTCAGTTATTTTCACTTAAAAAAAATGGCGGATACAGACGGTACATCGAGAGTTCTATACTTGAAAAGGGTTATAGTTATGTCAACTGAGTTTTCACCAGTGCATAGAGGAGAATAGAGATATGCTGCCATTTTGAAAATTTACATCGATTCGGCTTTCAGAGTAATACCTAAGTTCACATTTTCAAAAACCTATATATAAAACTTTCCCTAAAATGTCTAACTGAAAAACACCCTGTATAACACTGTTAACGAATACATTCCAACGTCTAGAAACGTATAAAACACCTTCAATCTAAACTTATCCTTTGGAGATTGTACCGTTTCACAAATTGGTTAGTTTTTAATTTTCATTTTTGAAATGTTTTTTTAAAATGAAATTATGAACAAAGCCCCTGTGGCACGCATGTGCCGTATCCTTTGCAGACCCGTTTCCGCCGCCCTGCCTATGAACATGTGTTAAAATTAACATTCTCAGGTAGGATACCTGCTACTGATTTTAAAACGATGAGCATATGTTGGTTTCTGTGGTTGCACGTATCCTGTCAAACGTCAATTACTTAACTTTAATTTAATTCTGTGGTTTAAGTGGTCGGTTTACATTGTGTTCTTGTTCAAATTCAGTGTAACTTGATGGTTATTGCATCACAATTATCCATTGTTAATGGATACGAATACATGAGATTGTAAAATGATGAGCCTCCTTTTCGGGCAAAAATGTCATTACGGAGGTTGATTTCTTATAGTAAAACAAGTAATGTTTATAAACCTGCTCAGGATGTAGCTAACGGTAGATTTATCAAAATTCTTTGTTGGAAATGGAACCCTTTCAGTTAAGGCAAAAATAGCCTCAGATTTTCATGTTTTTTAATCGCCTTTCATATTTTTGTTAAGTTTTTTTTATTCTGTTCCTGTCGTGCTTTGTTTATAGGACTAATTAGTAATTGTTATCCTGACATCTCCGCTGTAGTTTTATCATGATTGGTCGCTCTACATTTTTCAACTTTGCACCACTACTTTAAGGTGTAGTGGTTTTACTGTTATGTCAATATCTTATATCCTTTCTACTTAGTTTTTCGTCCTCTGTTCTGTTCCATATCGATTTTGATTGGTCTTCATAATGTTTTCTCCATCTATTCAATAATTAGGAGTTGCTATTCACCAATTTTACTTTTGATTATCCATAGTTGTTGTTTTATCCGATTTTTTACTTTAATTTGGTTTTTAGTATTTTGTGATCATCTCGACGTTTGTTTTTTTGATTTTCATAGATTCGTGAACGCTTCTACCATAACGATTTCCATAAATAGGCCCTATAATTCATCTATCTTTTTATTTTCTAGTACAACCTTCTTTTCTTTAATTCGTCTCATTATTATTTGTTCTTAATATTTAGGTGTTACTTCATGGTCCTTGAGTCTATAGAATTTGATCCTTACACAGGTGTTGACCTTCTATTTTATGAGTCTTTCGCGCTGTTTTCTTTCTTCCTTTACTTTTGCTACTACAAAGCACTGATCGATATAGACATCCGGCCTTCGTCCACTAAATCCCTTCTCATCTCTTTTTCTACCAGTATGCATATTAAGATGTAGGTAACCGATTTTCTGTATGTGATGGTAAAATGGTTTACCTTTATTCTATTTTAGTGTTTAATACTTGTAGTTCCTCAAAAGTATCACAAGCACATGACGATATGCTAAATTTAAGCTCACGCGCAAATCTTTATTTTCGTTATTCTTGGCTCTTGGTTGTTGTAGATGGGAAAGGTATACTTGCTTAAATAAAACACATGCACTTGACGGAGAAGAATTGGAAAAGGTGTTCCAATTTTTCTAGTTCAAATCATATCAAATTACTTCATATTGCATTTGAAGAGAAACCTTAGTATGTGATCCTGTCAATGCACTTTGCTCTTTCAGTGCTCGTTGTGTGCTTCCGATCGATTATGTAAATTAGTTACGGAATGTGTTGTTGACCCATATTTCTATCAAACACTTTAACGCTTTTGGTTTGGTAGTTGCTTAAGGATAATTAATTTGATAGGTTTGTCATTAATCCTTTTGTTACCTGCGCATACATTTGGACAGTAGATACATGACACATATCAAACCGTTTTACTTACTGAAGTGTCGAAATTCGTAAAGTTCTATGTCAAAAGCATTTTAAACCTTCACAAATACCCACACACAATCAAACGATTTGCGTAATCACAAAATTTATTTGTTACTTCCACCTTACTTATACCTCGTGTATAATATGAAGGTAAATAAAGTTCACAATCACAGGTAGTGACATTGGTGTTCTTAGTCATAGTGGTAGTTACCAGGTATATAAATTAAATCTCAAACGCTTCATCTTGTAATGGAGGAACATAAGGAAGTAAATTAAAACAAAAAATTAAGAGCCTTTGTGATATTCAACCCGGTAGTTAACAGTACGTGCCTATCGGCGTTACCTATTTATGCCTCTTGACTGATTACTTCCTTAGTGTAAGTAAGTCAAAGGTAATCAAGACTCTCTCTAATCGTAGATCGGGCGTTGAAATTCCAAAATAAAACGTTCTTAATAAAGGCAGTCACACTAAACTCTACTTGAAATCGATTTGACAACTGGAAAGTAATGGAAAGAAAAATCAATGCGACTAGGTTAATATATTTTTGAAAGAAACATAATGAATATTCTAGTTTTACTTGAAAATGTAGTATTAGTTCAGAAATAATGCCAATGTTATTCTCTACGCTGTTACGTGTGACCTAGATCCAGGTCATTGCTATGTTGCGAGAGCGTTCTCATTGAAATCGAATTGTAAGGTCATACTGTGATATTCGCTTCGCTTCTACGTTTTGCAGTTCCCCTGTAGTTATTTTAAGTTAATTTTTTGTTTTCCATCTAATAAATAATTAGTTAAAATTAATTTTAGCCCATTAGCTACGACTAATATACACTTCTAAACATTTTCCTTTATCATTTGCTTTAGGCTCTCCATCTTCGTAACTGACCTAGTTTTTAAATTACGACACATCTATTTTCAAACGCGAGCTTTCAATTTTGACCAAAATGGTCAAACCAACAACATCAAGTGATTTCAATGTGAGGGGCCAACAAATTTGATTGGCATTGTTACGGATACTAGAATATTTAAGGAAGGGTTGAAAAACCATAGGGGCTCATTTAAATAAATATTTAAACATATTATACTGTGAATACACAACGAATAGTAACGAAGAATTAATATGGTGGGGCAAAGGGAGATATAAACTCACAATGTACATTAGCATTGACAAATACGTGAATATGTGAAGGCCAAAATATATTTTTTGTGTTAATTAATAACTATCGATTCGGTTCTCACATTAATAGAGGAAACGTCTTTATACGTCGTAATTGAAGCTGTTTTTTTAATTTATGAGAAAAAGACCAATTAAATGAAAATTTTGAAACGAAAAGAGCCCTTTTTTCAGCGAATCTCACTACAGGAGCCATGATAGTGAAATTTTCCGTTGGACCTGAATAAAATTGTTGTTTCACCTTAAGCGGCTATGATGATCTACAAAATGATGGACCAAACACACCAAAAATCGTCTGGATGATTTGCAACAGTTGCACCTTTCACAGTCTTCAAACACTAAAGCATCTAACGAAAACTTGTTTTTTGTGTGGGTACTAGATTTTCGCCAATATGCTTAAATGATAAATCGGTTATAATACTAGCTCCAATATATGTATAAGAAAACTTTTTTAATGCTTTAAAATTAGAATATAAATATTATTTCACTTAAAAAATGTGTTGCAGTAATAATTGCATTCCAAAACGAATAACAGTGTTATTCAATGAGTCGATAAAATAATTTATCATATTTTACTTGTTTATTTATAGAAAATTTTAGGATCACACACTCACAGCATGTTGTGTTGTAAGATTTTCCATACCCTTTCACATAGGTACTTTATTTCGCTAGCAGGATCTTCTTGGATGCGCTTAGCTAGGCCCGATTTTAGTTCTACTACTAAGATTCATCAAAATTTTCTTGTGCTTGTTCTACCCTACAATTCTGGATTCTGGATTACGATGGGAGGGTGGTCAGAAGTCCACGCGCACATAGGCCACCTATTCGGGCCCTTTGTGCTACACCCTGATTATGAATCGTCCGACCCCGCAACGTCACTCAAGCCATCCCACACGTGAAATAAACCTGAGGATAGTCATGTGCACAAAGTATCTACTTGATATTTAGTATCTGATACTTCTGCGCAGTAAAAGTATCAAGTATTCACGTTTAAAAGTATCAGATACAAAGTATCTACTTGAAGTAGTCCGCGTATTTGAATTAATATTACTATATCTTTGCAAACAATGCAAAATGCAATATTTTGAAAGCATTTTAATCCGCCTACGTGTATTTTTTCATTATTAGTTATCAATATCACTTGACTTATTTAATTAGCAAATTCATAATTGGAAGAAGCAGGAATTTCTTATAAAATTAAGACGTAAATGTTGCTGAACTGTCCGCAAAATAGGTAATATGTAACTCTATTTGTGATTAAAAGACAAACACGTTCTTATACTCATTCGCTTTCCTATAGTATCTATCTTACAGATATGGTACGATTTACTTGTAACCTTCAACAGTACGAAAACAACCTGATACAAAATATCAGATACTTTGTATCAGATACTGAGGAATTGAGTATCAGTATCTATCAGATACTCAAAAGAGTATCAGTTGCACACCACTACCTGAGGATGCTGGAAGGGTAAGCGGTTCTAGTCGTAGCCATGTCCGGCCAGGATTCCCCCAACATGGATCGTCTCAATTCGACAAGTACGAGACACTCACAAAGTATGTGGTGCCCCGTCTCGTCGTCTGTGTGACATCTACAGGATGGTGATTCGACCAAACCCATGCGGTGCACGTGTTTGTTTAATTTACAGTGTCGCAGGCTCTTCCTTGATAGACCTGTGCAGAAAGGCGCCAGGTTGCGAGATGGTCCCCTGAGGGTCTCTCTCACATGGCGGTAATCTAACATCAACATTTTGCTGGGCTTGGGTGTCTTGAGTTGTTAAGTTGTTTATAGTTGATACTGTAAGTTCATTGTCTATTGTTTCAGCATGCCCTTTAACCCATACGAGCTCGAGGGTATTCTGTTTGTCACTTGCTCTAGTAGGTACTTGATGACATTAGCAAAGAGTTAACCGGCAATGAGTTGGCATGGCAATGACATGGCGGTAGTGAGTTGGCGGCCATGAGCTGACGGCAATGAAGTGTCCTAGACCCATTTGCCCTTCCCATTTAAGCTGGATGTGCTTACTCCAGTTCAGTTTGTTGTCAAGTGTAATACTTAGGTACTTCACCGAGTCTGATTGCACGATACGATTTAGGTGTGGAGTAATCACCTTTGCCAGGTATGGTGATAAAAACAATGTTTATCTCCCTCCATTATTTTGGTATGTATTGAGAGGCGATACAGCCCATATAAATTCTCACCAGGTGGACAACAATAACATCCAGTCCCCAGTTCAACCCTTTTTTAAATTTCACTTTGTTTTGTTGTTTTTGTTAGAGTAACACTTCTGTCATTTTATTTCAATTTCGCGTTTAGTCGTTGAATTTTTTATAAGTTCACCGCTTGTTACTAAATCTTCTAATTTATTTAACATTGTTCCCACTTTTATGACAACAATAATTGTGGTGGTCGTATGAATGGTTGAAGATTTTCTGAACTTTTGATTAATATATTTTTATATTATTACTATCAATAATATAATTTGTTGATTCATATTGTTTACTCAAATCCTTTTTTCCCCTTTCTTCTCCATTTTAGTGTTAGTACCAGTGCCAGTGCCATGAAACATTGAATAATACTCAACGCATAAACTGAAAATAGACCTTTTTTCTGACACTAAAACCGTAGCAAATGAAAAGTTCTAGTTAGGGTGCTGCTACTAACATCCGCTGTTATTCGACCCCTAATTAATACAAATACAAATCGACTGTTCCAATTGTTTAATACTCTTTTCTTGTATTTTCAAAAATTTTGTGCCAATTATACATCAACAACAATTTGTAGATTTTTAAAAACCGACGGTTTTTTAAGGTCATAGATTCTAATGGTAATGGCGAGCTCTGCCATGAAAATTCATCACAAAATTTGGAAATCTGTGTCTTGGAGTTTACATGGAAGTTTCACGAAACTTTATAGTCAATCATTTATAATGATGGATAGGTACGATGGCGCATCGATGATTCAGCTACGATCATTAAACAGGTTTTTTTTGAATCCGTTTGTGTTTAAAAACACATTTTTTGCTTTCTCTTTTATTAACGAAAGAGAATGAAAGTCCACATTGTAAAATGAAATCTCTAATCGAAACGGTGACGATTGCTTTCAAAGAAATCCGTTATTTTTTATACAAAGTGTCCACATAATATTGTACTTACCAATGCGTTAAAATGGTTAATTTTAGTTGCTTCTTAATTTTGATGGAGAAACATAACATGCATTATTGCGAGACATTCAAAGTACTTCACTATGTCCCTCATTATTTCTAAAAAAACCAATGTATATTATAACTCACGATATAAGTCGGTATACTAAAACTGTGCCCAATTTTTCTTTGGTACACGTAATTGTGCTTTTTTTGTTTTAGAGTAATCTGGTGAAGACTAAATAATAACACACAACAGACATTTTAGAGAGCTGAGCATTCTATTAACCTTCCAACTGTACAAACTAATAAAAGGTCAATAAAATTATAGTTGAGCACAATTAAAATGCGGTGAATAGGGTAGCGAGATTGGCTTCTTGTTTTCCTTGTACTTATCTTAACTTTTCAGCCAGCCTAGGTTACCATGAGCCTTTACACTATGTTAATAGTCATTGGTGCAAAGAGAAACAGATCATACATCCATTTAAAATTCTTTTTAGAATATTATTTTATATATATATTTTATTTTTATATTATTCAGTCTGTCTAATTAGTTCTTAGTTCTTGCCCTAAATTGAATAAATATTTCCTTCTCCTCCGTTAGGGACCATAAAGTGTTTGATTGTCCATAACATGTTAGAATTAAGTCTAACGTGTTCTGAAACATCGTTTGGAACTTTTTTGGCAAGCGTATTGCTTGAATATCCACATTTCTAGTATTTCTACTATACATCTATAATAATAATAATTTTAAAAACTAATTGATTATAGAATATTTTTTTTTATTTTGAAGGCCACCCACCTACAGAAATAAAAAATAAAAAATATGATTTCTAGCGTTTTTGCATTTTTATTTTGTTTTGTTTCCTTTGCATGACGGTTTAGCTACATACATAACAACTTCTTAGTCATAAAACGAAAAGGATACACGGATACACCCCGGATAACAGTGTTTATCATATTTCCAAAAATATGTTGTATTGAAAAGCCTTTTAATCTTTTAAAATTGTTTGATATCGCCCCTTTGTTTGGTAAGTCAAAAATACTATCCATATCTACACATAACGAATTACGAGTACGTTCTACTCTTAAAATCCTATTAAAGAATTTACAATCATTAGAAGTAAAGACCACACCCACACTGCCCTTCTAAAATCCTGGACTTTGTTAAAGATATATTCTCGAAAGGTAGACAACAGCGGGGAGCACAATAGACCAAAAGTGTAGGATCCAATTGGGACCACCCCTAGCACAATAATAATAATAAAGACCACACAAATTTCATATTTTCTTTTATACATACCTGTACTGCGTTACGTTATAGTTATAAGTGCGGAGGAAGAGGGGATCATGGTTATGGAAGTTCTGTTTTAATTGTTTGTTTATCAGACATAAATAAATGCTACTTAGGTATCTTAAAAAACTAGATATTTTCGAAACGTATTTACATCTGTAATCTTCATTAGTTAATTGGCCCTAAGACGGAAGTTCTTTTGTTGCTAAGCGTTTTCCACTGATGACTCGAGGCTACAATTATTCTTGGCGCATCCCTACGTTATGTAGGATTTCTGTTATTTCTATTTAGTCAGATAATTCTGGCGAATGATATAACATTTTACATGTATTTCGTATTTCCTATTATATTTTCATTTTTAACAAATGGTTTTTAGTAGGAGCAAAAATGTTTATTGTATTGAGGTAGGTAGATAATAACTTCAATTATATGCTCCTTTAGCTGACGATGCAAATAAAACTAAATAGGTACTTATTCTGTACTAACAGTAACAGGAGTTGCTCGATTATCTATTATTAATAAGTTTAATTGTTTTAACTGTTTAAATCCTTTGAGAATCAAGACAATGTCGTAATTGTACTTTTAAATATTAACAATGCGTAAGAAGGTCTGAGTGAAAGCGAGCATTTATAGCTTTTGAGATTTATATACTTTTCGAAGCAGTGTCAAGATTTTAGGGTCGCTGCACTATAGTTTCTTGTCTTTCCTCTGAATTCTGAACATGTCCTACATGAATATCTGGAGTTGATTTCAATAAAAACGGACTTATTATAATAGTTTATCGTTAATCCGTTTTTTACGCACCACGAGTGAAATTGCAGAAAAACTTTCTGGACGTCATCATCTCAGATAGAGCTACCACCCACCCCCACTGTCGTGTCATCGGCATACATAAAAAGCTTACCACTTGTAATGTATTCCGGTAAGTCGATTAGTGAAAGCACAAATTATGTAGTTAGCGATTTTCACTGGCTTAATCCTTCGTTATCAAAGTGACGGTAGGACCCTTTACTAAGTCCATTAAAATAGATGATAATAGGAGACCACCTAGGGGATGTCTTTAGTATTCATCATTAATAGGAAACGTATATATATAGTAACAGGTCGAGTGACGGTACCTGTATCAGTACCTAGCAGTATTTTGTTGATTGCGTATCCACCATAAAGAATTATTGAAAATTGAGCGGAACCACTTAATATAGAATTTTGACGCTGTTGATCCCTAACAGGATTATTAAGATCAGTTACTTTAATCCATTATGGACTGATAGTTAAGATCTACGGAGAGGTCAAAACGCAATTCATGAACTATTATCATATCATCAAATGTAAGCCTCTTTACTCATGGGATTCAATTCTATATTAAATGAAGTCTAAGCCTACTAAAATTTGAAATATTTCAACATTTTCTGCTGTTGGAAATTCTACTCAAAAGCGCCTTCGATTTTTATCAATTAAAATGGTTATGCAATAATTGATAAAATGACTTTTTCTTGAATAACTTTTACAATAGTAAGTTGTATTAGAAAAAAATTTTTGTTTTTCAATTCCGCATCGAATGACATCAAAATATGTAGGGGTTGCAATTTAAAATAAGAAAGATAAAGTGCTTTAAAGTTTGAGAAGTTTGACACTAGATTTTGATCACCCTGTATAATTCGGATCAATGAAACTTGGTAAACGAGACTACTAGACTTTATTTAATGAGCGTGTCGTAAAATTTCATTATCCAGGTACTATTTGCGTTTTTTATTAATTTTTAAAACCAGTGGTGCAAAACCGACTTTTTTTCGTTTTTATTTTTTTTCGCTGGTTTCATCGAACCGATTTCAATAGAATTTTAGGAATATGTAGGCAAGCATAAAAGACGACCAAATAAGTAAAAAAATTATCCAAATAGGTTCACCAGCTCTGCTGGCAGCCTTCTAGCGGAGTCGCTGGGTAGTGAAGTTAAGCAATACAAAACGATTGTACTTCTATGAAATGGCCGACGTTTCGATTAGTACCAGGCTAATCTTTATCTAGGCTTCAGAAGAATTAGTGTATATGCAAAACGCAGCTGGGTATGAACAAATCAGTCCATCTACTTTATGTATGATTTGACTGACTGATAATTCATATTAACGGAGTATACCCTGCTAAGTAAAAAAAGTAAAGCGTGTAATTTAAAAAAATATATCATCATGGCGTCACACTTTGTTGGGACACCCTGTATAATCAAAAATATTTTCCTGAAATATACTCTGAGGTACAGGAAACGTCTGCAAAATATCAAAAACCTAACTTAATTAATAACTGAGCTACAGAAGACGGGAGGTGAGGTGCAGGACCCTGTATACTAATAAGGCGGCATAAGGTATGCGCGGACCTAAAACCTTTAAGTATATAAATATGAATCTTTTTCATTTCTGTAAGACATAAAACAACATGCATGAGTGATGAGGCTCTCATACGGTAGAAGTTATACTTCGATGTTCATTCTACTGCGGTATTCGAGTTTCAGAGCATAACTTCAAAAATTTTTGCCCCAAATTTGCCGCCCCTAAAATCTGCCGCCTTTGACTCCAGTACTCAGCCTGCTGGTAAATCCACCACTGGTTGACAAAACAATTAAACATACATCGTACTCTAAGAAGTAAAACTGGTATACCTAGAGAGACTGTTTTCGGAACATCGAGAGGTCGCTTGTAAGGGTATGGTAGGCATCGTTTTACCCTTGATAAAATGGTAACAGAGTATAGAAGTAACAGGCTGTCTAAACGCCAGCTGTACGGTTAATAAATTTTGTTGATATTGCGGCCGTAGATTCCTTTGATTCTCAATCCAGAGTGGAATCGCCAATATTTCTCTTTATTTTGGAATTGAAAAAACAATGAAGGGTTCTAGTTGCAAAACAGAATCAGTCATCCTAAGGTCTAGATTATCTACGAAGATAAGGAATAATGCAACATGCAAGGTGACTAATTTCGTCGTCTTGAGTCATTTTTAGGCTTAAGTTTGATTAAATTACGATAACTTTAGAATAATGTAACCAAATTGTTATAATTTGCACAATTATATATCTCATACCTAGATTGTAATAAAATTTGTTAATTTAGGTACATTTTAATTTTTCGCAAATTCATGCTGTTTTTTTAATCCGTGTAAACCTGAAGATAACCTATACTCAACGTTTAGAATAAATATGGGGGAGGATTGGTCTTTAATTTAAATTAAATTCTGCGTCGTATTGTTGTAGCAACGATTCCCTTGCCCGGGTGGGGCACAACCTGGTTACGCAAGTCGCAGATCATCCTATTTCTCTTGAACAATATTACGATTCGTGTGACATTACGAAAGAGAACCGTTCTCGGTTTCTTATCAAACTGCTTTCTTTAATTTGTCCAAAAGGGATCGTTCATAGTTTGGCCCTTTGTACTGTAGTCAATAAGTAGTATTTCCACTGTCATTCACTAAACATTCGCGCTCATTCACGTTTTTGTTAGAATCCAATTACCGCGACACGCTCTTTGCTTACATCTTTGGCATATTTAATTTAATGTGCAAAATGTGATCTACGCTGCGTTCTGTTGAAATGTCTAAGATCCTCTAGCTACCGCCTCAATATTCAATATACGGTTACTCAAAACGAAATCATGCCCTTGATGAATTATCTCTGGTCCTGGAGTTATTACTATTTTTGATTGCTTGGAACCTTCATCATCTTCACCATCCAGCGGTACATTGTTACTTTCTAAGAAGCATTGTCATTCAAAGATTTTTCCGTATGAGTAAAATTTCGGTTGTGTTCATCTTCTTAACAAATAAGTATTTAATTGCACCAACAAGAGCGATTTGATCCGTCATTATAAAAAGAGCGGGATACTCAAAAGTATGGCCTTTTGGTCATCTAAAGGATGCTAATAGTAGACTCTCACTTCTCGTCAAATCATCTTCGCATTTTCCCTGTTTGCAAACATAACATACAGATTACACAGTAAGAAACGTAGGAAAAAGTCAGGGACGTACTTTGTGTGCTTTGTTAATTGCTTAGTACTTACTTACCATAATGTAGAACACATTAAAGACCTCACCACTTTACAGAATGTGTCACACTTATAACTGTCTAACGAACCAATGAAGGAGACATGTTTCATAGTCCTCTAAATCGCGTATTAGACATATTCAATTAGGCCTGCCGCGCACTAGGCAGCCTGGCTGTAGCAGCCAACCCAACATATGATTGCTAGTGGAGCCCGCACACGAAGCGACCAAGAATTCTTGGCTGCAGCAGCCGTTGAATGCGTATGATTACACGGCAGCCAGTTGGCTGCCGCAGCCTCGCTGCTACAGCCAGGCTGCCTACGTGCCTAGTGCGCGGCAGGCCTTAATGAATGCCCGATTATTCGTATATTTCGTTATTACGAGTACATATTTAATAAATTAGAATTACGTAGTTATGTTAGGCCTGCCGCACACTAGGCAGCCTGGCTGTAGCAGCCAGGCTGCGGCGGCCAACCCAACATATGATTGCTAGTGGAGCCCGCACACGAAGCGGCCAAGAATTCTTGGCTGCAGCAGCCGTTGAATGCATATGATTACACGGCAGCCAGGTGGCTGCCGCAGCCTGGCTGCTACAGCCAGGCTGCCTAGTGCCCGGCAGGCTTTATAGAGCGATTTTGTCTTTTTTCTTTTCCCTTTGTTCTAATGAACTTTTAATAATTTTAACTTATATGTAAGTGAATTTGTATTTGTTCTATTTGAATAAGTTAATCGTATGAAGTGTAGATCACACCCTAACCCTATAGATTCAGTTCCGACCACTAAAAATTTGTGTGGACGATTCATAAAAGTGAATTCTTTCCCATCATAATGCAAAATCGCCTGCACCAGATGATTTGATAAATGTGCAATTTACAAATGTAGAAATATACTTTACAAAAATTATTTTGTATCATCTACTTCTATACTGTTTGGCTCCGTTACTCATAAAAAGTGAATAGTAAACCTTTCTCTCTCTAACTTGCAAACAGGAATATTTTCTTCAAAATGTACATAAACACAGATTTACATCCTATAAAATGATATTAGGTGTCATTTTTTTGAAATTACAGTTGTTCTCTCACATGAGATTTGTGGGACTTTAGATTTTCACTAATCTCGAAATCTTCACAGCAGAAGTGTAATAATGATTGGTTAGCGTTAAATTATTCAAGTCGATGGAAGAAAACACTTTTTTAAAATAAACAAATATACCTATTATATACCTACCAAGTTTGGTAAAATTCATTATCTGTTTTCTTTTCTTCGTCCTATCGTTAACTTCATTTAGACATTTAACCAAAAACCAACGAGTTCCACGAATTCTATAAGTATAAGGTTTCCAAAAGATGTTCTACTTCCTTGGGTTTTGTTCGAAAGTTGGCAATCATTTCGATTCTCACGAACATTTTATGTGTTATGTAATCTATTGATGCTTCGAAATAAAATTTTAAATAATCACGGTGTCTAATTGGTATGAAGAGCGCTGTAAATCTTCAATACGTCTTAATTGCTATATTCTTCTTTATTTTTGAAGCATCTTTGACCCTCCTTATTTCAACTTCAATTTCCATTTTGCTTATGGTACAAACGTTTTCTGTTCTCATTAACCATCCAGATGTGAGATGTACAGCAAAGTATTTCCTGCACTATTTTATTTCACCGACCGTGATTTCTAAGCCGCGTCTATCAATTCCCTTGTTCTGTACGTGGTCTTAGCACGATATAGTCCTTTCTATATTCTCGAAGTATTTATCGATAGCGTATGAGTATTGCTGCCTAATGCCAGACCTCCGGATGTCAAAATCCATATTCTTCCTTATTCCTATGATAGACATAAGTCTTGCCTTCATTCCTCATAATCGTGAGGGTGTCTGTACATTCGATTTTTCTAAAGAGCGCAAACGGTTGACGTAGAAAAATGCGATGCCCTCAATGTTGACATACAAAATGTGCGTATTTAAGGTAAAGACTTGCAGTGTAAAGATCAAATTTGCGCCATTGCCGTGTACTTCTGTAAGAATGCGATAGCATTTTGAGGCAATGATGGTTGGTCTTAAGAGACAAACGATAACAGTTTTCGGGCATTCATCTTATAAGAATTAAATTATGTACAGTCTAAATTTGGGAGATCTTCAAGAGGGTTAAATATAGTTCCTTCTTCCATTTTCGTGAAAGACATGAAATTATAATCTTCTTTCAGTGAGACGCGTTTTAAAAGAAATTAAAAGTTATTAGGCGGAAACGATCGTCTGATGATTCAATCTAATGGAGAAATTCCAAGTTTTTTAATGATAAGAGAATAGACGTATTGAGGACAGTATTTAACATCCTCTATTCCTAGACTTTACTGAACTTTCAAAGTTACGCATGCAAATTTGAACTTTAACAATGGTCTAGTACAAGTTCATCATAGTATCCGATCAAGTGTAATTTGAAAGGAATGTATTAAAAAACTTTCACTTATGTTTTGGTGATTGCAATAATATGATATGCTATTGTATTCCCTATAAGATCTTGAGGTTCGGGCTCCGCTGCCAACAAACTGGTGCCCCACTCGTTGTCCCACTACCGTCATATTGCTGGTATGCAACTATTGCAAACAGCGGCTTGACTAGTCCGTGCCCTACTTTATACCTGGGAAAAACTGTACAGTATAGCTGTATCTGTAGTACAACTTTTACCGTTAGTGTGCGTAGTCGGTCATACTGTTTACTACTTTACCCATTTTGCTCAAATTTCGAAACAAATTATTCGAATTTTTTTCATTTAAATTAAAATGCGGAAGAAAAAAGTTTTTTAATTTCCTACGAATGGCGCACTAATTTTTAGTATTATTTTACCGATTTTTTTTTCTCGTTATCGATAAAAAGGCAATTGTGATTTTTTTACAGAGTGATTTTCGGGGAACTCCGAATATGACTAATAAACTCAATGCACTTTGTGTACACTTAAAGCAAGTTAATTTTGAATGTGAACGTTTATAGTTTAATGCGCTCATTTATGTGGGTGCAATGCAAATTTAATTTATTATTATAAATTACACTACGTAATGTTTGATGTGATTAAAATAAACTGTAAAAGTGGCGAATTCTCTAATAATTTGATTATCTACTGCCAAATGGATCTCACAGAATGTCTTCCTTAGGTAAGAAAAGCTTCCAAATTTGTTATTTAGCACGACTGGAAAGTTTTATCGGTGGCAATATTTTTGTATTGCTCGAGTCCGCGGGTTGTATAATAGGTGGCGCCTTGTTGCAATAATTTGTCGATTATATTAACAAATAAAATCGTAATTATTACACGAACGATTTACATGAATTACCTTAAATTTAAATGCAGTTCTATAAATAGGAAATGTAAATTAAGCCATGATGTGTTTAGCAGAAAGTGTGTATCACATGTAATAGAAAGTTACTTTCACTTGTGTTGTTTAACGGAAATGCCTTCCCTGTGAACTATATTTAGTAATCGCCGATTCTAAATACCAATTTAAACACATTAACAGACGCTAAATGTATACGAAACGATTTTGCACATTTTTACCTAAAAATTAATGTCACTTTGGTATTTGAGACTTCATTTTTAAAGTTTTACTAATGACTTACCTGAAATATTTATGGAGATCTGATACTTCTTCCGCATATTATCATCATCCCGTTCATTTTGCTCGAGCTGCTTTCATACTTACCATCTTCGGCATTAACATTAAGTTAATTATACTAATAAATTAATTTATTAATAATTATACGCGTCTATTTAGAATCTTGATCTTGAATGGAGGGCATTCAATGCATTAAAATGACTAAGCGGTGTACATATTAGAACTCGTATGACGTTAACAGATTGGAGATCCAATCAAAATACTCGTCCTAGATAGCCTTTGTTTTACGTTTGCGGTTTTACGAATCGTACAAAGGATTCTCTTTACAATTTGAGTTATTGAAACTAATTGAATATTTGTTTCGTGGGTGGGATGCTTACCGATTTTGAATCGTCGTGTCGGTCGCGGTCGCAAATTGATAGCCTTCGCTCCTTACAGTTAAACAATACTCCATCTAATAAAAACGTTCTTACTTTTATTATTTATTGTTTTCACTGATAGAATTAGAGCTAAACTTTTCAGTGCTACACTGCTAAATACATACCTACTTGTTCAGTTATCTATAATTATTCACAAGAGCGCATGAACACTTTCCAAGCAATTACCTCTTATGTTACATCATAGTTTTCTAATTCACATTTACATTTATGTAACTATAATAGTCGTAAACGATCATTTCTTTTCTAACCGATCTTTTATGAAACACTTAAAATTTTAATGTTATTATTTCGTTGTTTTGGTGTATGAAGCTAAAGCTCATTTGACTTGGCCCTTTAAATAAATACAAAGTATCAGTAGGCAACCCTAATTGTTAATACGTATCTATTAATTCGAGCAAAAACTGTTGGAGAAGGCATCTCATTCCATTCATTTCAAACAGGATGAAAAAATTGATCCCTATACTCCTATGGAACACTTACCTTGTACGCCTTTTTCTAACGGCAAGATAGGTCAACGAACATAGTCCATGTGTTGCGTAAGGTCTGACATTCGAAGACACCGACATCTATTATTAACATTGCTTGAAAGTAGAAAGTGTTTTTGGCGTAACAGTTAGGGTTAATGATCTTTGTCAATAATTTAGGTCTGAGATCATTTTATTTGGAAAGCCTAATCCTCATCCTTACCTGCTGAATCTACGTACAGGTTTCAACTATCGATGAAATCAAACCTTAGCACGAGTTGTAGGTACATCATTCGTTCAAACTGGAAATCAAGGTTCATTTCTGTGTCTGCCAGGCCATAATATAGATTTTTTCTGTTCTCTTGGACATGGAGTGTAGGTGGATTTTTCTTAAAGTTGCCATCTGTCTAAGTCTTACGGGTTAGATACAATTTATCTGAATTTATGATGGACTGAGATTTGCGAACACAGATCTAAGCGTTATCTGACATAATTTTGGCCCCTCAAGAGGGAACATCGTACTCACACGTCAAGGTGTAAGTACATTATGTCATTTTGTTAAACTTGAAGTTGGGCGGATTAGAGTTTACGTAAACAAGGTTACATTATCTGGATATTAAACTATTGTAATCTGAAACATTTTTTTAAGACCATTGGAATCTAATGAAAGAAAAAACTTCATGCAAGATGGCAGCATTTGCATGTGCGTATTGAAATACAAGAGCGGTCGCACTCAATTCGTAAATCCGACAATCTCAATTATAACCCCGGGAATTAAGGAGAAACTAAGGATAAAATCATTCAACAGGTGCAGTCACGTGAATTTAAAAGTCAACGAGGAAAAGAATTGTAGTTTAATTACAATTTTGGACAAATCTGTGCGAATATTTGCATAAGAAATATGTGTGAGCTTTTTTAAAAGTGCTTTATTAACACGTCCTACATTTATCTAGCAATTGAGCTTAAATTGAAGAGATTTAAAAACAAGATAGCTACTAACTTTAATGCCACCGTTGAATTACGTTAAGAAAGTGTTCAACATCTCAGGTGAACTGAGACGAAGATGAAAATCGGCTCTTGATACGAGTTTAGAGAGAAAATGTGCCCCAAGAGATGCTGTGTGTGTGCGATTAAGGAATATTTTGCTCCATATGTACGCCATAGTTTAGGAGTTTTGAGGAAATGATATCAACAAGTAGAACAATGTAAGAATTCTTAGACGATTGTTATAGAATAACAGTCACTGAATTATGATCAAGATCTAGAAGCGAAGAACGTTCCTCTTCGTGACGCTCTTACTCGACAGGATTCTCGTATATGAATCTGCAATTACATTAAATAAATTTATTGAGGCCAAGGGAAGTACTTTGAACATGTACATTGTAAATGTTTTGAAGTGCATTTGGCGTTTTCGAAGCTAATCATTTTCACAGTGTCGTTCATTACGTATTCGTATGTGACAATCCATCTCGAATTTCGATGATGAGCCACATAACTTATTCTTACCCCAAATCTATCTCGGTTTAATAAAAAAATCGTAGATCAGGTTAAATTGTTGCCTTTTTCTTTTTTTTCTTCTTTTCTTGCCTTTATTTCCCATGTTCCATCTGTCAGATTTCTGTTTTCCATGGCCTCTATCGACTCCATCTCCTTGATCTTCCTGTTTTTTCCAACGTATTGATCCCGACTTTTCTCTGAAGAATTAACCATGTTTATAAATTTAGTACCGGAATAATGGCTATTGAATTCATGTAAAATAATGTTCAGATGTCTAATACAAGTTCGGCCGAGAAGAGGCGTGCACTCATTATCAACAACAAAAAGAATTTCCGAAAAAAATTTTCTTTGTGCTCTACACTGACTTCAGCTGTACCAATGGGGTGGAAGATTGATCTAGTATATGAGCGAAATTGAATTCCGGTTGGGTTATTGGTACTTACACGAATATTTTGAAGGTCCTTGATTTGTTGAATAAGTGATTGTTGTGAATATTGAAATATTTTGTTGAAGTTGCACGTTGTAAAATTTGATAAGTTCCTACAGTTTTCCTCGTCGCCACTGCTGTTGAAGTGTTGAATGGATTATTGGAATAAACACATTATTGTCATTTAGCTCATCTATTACGACACTAACTAATGCACATATCATAATACATCTTCGGTATATTGACAATGACAATGATATAATTATTGCTATATGTAATAGGTTACACAACAATTCTTCTATTAATTTCTTTCATTGAAACTAAGATCTCCCTCTTCTTGTGTTAACAGCGTAGCATAAGTACTAATTTCTGATTGGTGCCTCCATTTCTTCACACATTCTTTTCCATGTTTGTTTCACGAATATTTAGAATAATGTTTGTGGGGTTGAGTGGGGACTCTTTTCTTTAACTTCTTATTCTTCTTTTTAATCATAAAATTATCTATAATTATCTCTTAGGTGTCTGGTTTCTTATACTCCCGTGCATTTATGTAGGTATATTTCTTTATGTATGTAAAGTCATTTGTAATTTTAGGATCATTTAACTCGCATATTATTTCTTCTCAATTTTCATTTGCAGTGTCTTCTCCATAACACACGACAGTTTCGTCTATTGTAGCTTTTCATTTACTTTTTATATTTACTTGCAGATCTCTAACGCAGTGACGGCATCTCACTGTTTTGTTAGAAGGGGAACGAATAGTTTTTTCTTTACTTTTTTTTTATTTCAACAAAATTGCTACCTATAAGCACAACCTTCTATATTTTACTAGACGGTTGTGCTATAAGTATTAAGAAGAATATACAGGGTGTAGAATTAGCCGATGCACCATACGGATTTCAATGTAAAAATCTTCATATTTGATTACTTGCTTCTCTAATTATTTTAGACAAAAAGGCTATTTAACTTTTTTGTAGATTAAAAAAATCTACATCCGTGCATGTTGTTTGTTTTTATTTTACTTAATATAGCATGAAGAAAAATTGAAAATTAAAAGTGATACTTTGGAAAAAAATAGTTGTGCCACGGAATGGTTGACGTAAAAACAGTCGTTGTTTGTCTGTCAACGAGCATCATTGTAGCGCATTTTATCTAATTTGAGCGTCGGTCGTTGGAACAAGATTTAAACATGTTCAATGAAGTTATTTTATTTATTTAGTATTATTAATTAAACGATTTTAGTTGCATTGTGTAAAAGTTTATTTTTTTATTAAATTAATACCTGTCAACAATTTCAAGGCATCACCGATTTTTGAGAAATCGGAAATGTTTATTTGCCTAAATAGGTATTTGATATTAAGATTTTTACATTGAAATCCCAATTCTACACCCTGTATATTATTTTATAATGGAAAGTTTAGCTTAATTTTTTTTCTTTTGTATTTAAACAGTCGAATTTTATTTTGTTGAGGTTTAATGTATGGCCCTCACAGTCCAGCCCACAATCTTGGGGGGTCGACCACCCCCCTCAGCCCCCCTAAATTCCGCCCCTGCTCTAACGTATTGTTTCTGTACTATTCCGCTATCGTCTGTTGTATGTTTCAATAACCACTATTTCTGCTCTATAAGCTCATAAACCATAGTTATCTTAATGATTCTCTCCGATTCCCATGTGTCTTCACTTCAACACTGTAGGGCATCGTCTATCTTTTCTGTACCTTTTTTCTCTCATCAGCCACCAGTATATCTGTGTCTTTTTAAATTCTTCATCCTCGGATATTCCAGGTAGATTTTTATATCCTTGAACTTATTAAATTAACTGAAAAGCGATGTTGAAAATGTTACTTAGATGTTTTCTCTGTAGCTCCATGTAATGCTACATTTGGAAAACAAATTAACAACTTATTAAACGTCAGCAAGCCCAGCGTAGTCTTTTACTTCGTGAAATAAAAATGAAATTACAGTTTAGCACAAAACAACCGCAAAGGTATGAACAGATAAGATTTTATGTTGGCGTTTTCTGTGGAAACCGAAATCAGTGATGAAACGTAGGTACTTTTTGGAGTAATATAAATCTCAGAGCTTCCTTTAATATATCCGTACACATGCAACATTTTCTCTGGGAATTTTTATTTATATACCTGTTAAATAGTTAAATAAATATGAAGCAAGCAACAGCATTATTACTCCAGCCAGATGATACACTACAGAATACACACTTGTGATTATCGAGATACTGTTAGCTACACTCTGTATATTTGCAAAAATAAATAGATAGGGGGAGAAATATTTTGGACGAATCGGTACTAGTGTGAGGGAAACTATGGAAATGCATTCAAAGAATGAAAGCATTTTTGTGGTTACTGGTGTTTTCGGCGTTTATCGTTTAGAATTATTATCAGAGAACATTGAACATATGCCTGTAGCATGGTACATATGCGTAAGTATACTTATTTCCTGAAATATAAATTACTCACACCGTGGGTCTCCATACCATGTTTACATAAACATTGGTTACAATTATAATTGTCCAACACATTTTACCCAGAAACCGTGAAGTATGACACTTTGCAGGAAATAAACTCGTAGATTGTACAAAGATAATACAATCTCAGTACCCTTCATATCTTGAATGAATTGTAAGGAGTGTTGCAGGTGCCAACATTACAGGATAATTTTCAATTTTTTTCAAGTTCACATTGTTTAGAACATAAATCAAAATCCGTTTTGACAATTTTGGATTACATTACCGTTTTTCAAAAATTGGTTTTAGGAGAACTTGTATTAGCAATTGGGGTAGGTATTAATTTATTTTGATTTTTAAGTGATAATTTACACTAGGTAATTGTACCTGCTATTAAAATTGTTGTCTAAATGAAAATCTCGGCTATTCTACTTATTTTAACCAGTCATTATCAACAACCTATTAAAATTAAACGATTGTGTAAAATGATTGTGTTATAATTTAGATCAATAACTAATAACTAGGTTAAGAGTAATCACTTTAGATTTAGTACCGCACTTAAGATACGTACAGAAACAAATGGTATTTTTTTAAAAATTATTCACTGATAATGATTCACATATAACGTTCCATTCTTCTTTACACATACTCTGTCTCGTATGCCTGACACAATTTCTATTAGTACTACTAATATCTAATTGTAACCAATCTTATACATGCCGAAAAATCCTTAGTATACTACACCTACTTAAGCGATAAGATATAGAGTAACATAAGAACAAATTTATTCATTTTATTTTTCTTTAAATAAATGAAAATGTTTATTACAGGAATTATGACCCTTATACGGACTCCTTATGAGCTCGACAAAATGAGCCTATTCCAAGATCTAAAACTCAAAAGGCGGAAAATTGATTCTAGGTGCAGCAGTGACGGTAAGTTTCCAATTTCTAGTAGATAATACTTACTAAAAATAATAAAATTTTAATAAATCTTAAAATATTTTATACTAATTAATCATCGAAGGATTAATTAATAATTATTAATAGTAATAATATATATTATATGCGATACCTCCATCGGGGCCACGACTACCCATGTTTTAACATTTGACTTTTACAAATAGTAACAGGTTTTTAAAAAATTATCAAAAGTTTCGATATCCTCTACAAAATTATGGAAAATCTATTTACTTCTCTTTCATTAGTAATCGTTATTCTTATTACCTATTAAAACGCTTAGTCTTTTATGAACAAACAATCAGGTTTTTGTATGTATTTACCAATATATGTCCTTGTCCTTGCCCTTTCTCCATTAGTTGATATAATCGTTGGAATGTCCTTAGCTAATTTATTAAAAACATTGCAATAATTATCGGTTAGAAAGTAATTAAAAATAGATTCTTTTTTTTAGTTTCGTATACCTATTCACTGATTTAATGTATGAATTGTATTTCCGATTTCCCAATATGTGCATTATTTAAATAAAGTAGATACTTTAACATTGAGGAATAATTCTCTTCAAGCAACCTCAAGGTTAACGATATAGATATTTAATAACAATTAACCCCAGTATGTTTTTTTTATTAATTACAGTAATAATAAGCATCGTTTACCGAAGGTATAAAATAGTTTATAAGTTGTTATAAAACTGGTGGTAGATAGGGAGCAGTGAAGGTTTCAGATTAGGTTGTCCGTTTCATCATAAACTGTATATGGTAAAATCATGTATAATAATAACGCTTTTTTTTCAAAAAATCAACAATATTCAAACATTGAACTATTTATGTTACATCATCCAGAGTAAGTCTCTTGGTTGGTTTTGTGAATTTAGGAAGAATGCAATATCCTATTCAAATTTTAAGAAATATCTATGTAATGCTAATGATTTATTTCTAAACGACCATGGAAAAATGTTAGATCTGACTCATGCAAACTCTTTAATTTTATTATTGTTGAACGACCTTTAGAGAACGCATCGCTACTATTCCCGTTATTTGTTCAAATCGAGGACGTATTGCTTTGTGTTTTCCAAATTTTTCCTTGTAGATGATACCATTTCTTATCTAACATATAATTCTTTTGCTGTAAATGTTCGTTGTCACTATCTTCATCATGTCAGCTTTATAAAAATTTTCATTTTATAAAAATTTCACTTAATTAATTAACGAATAGCAGCTTATGTCGCCATTATTATATTATTTTGAAACTTATCATTTTCGCCTAATGGCCGATATTAAAAGGGTGTTATACATATAATGTTAACTTAAATTAGGTAGATATCAGTACAATCTGCTTTTAGGCAATGTCTCTGTCCGCTTCTAGGCGAATCGGTCGCCGACACTAGCACGTCGTCACCTGATCACACTAGTCTTCCTTCTCCCAAGATGTCGGATGTCGGAATCAACCCACCAAGTCCAGATTCGACACCGAAACAAATCCACCAACTGGAATCCTCTTCCAATATTGCATCAACTCACATTGAAATTTGCAGCGTCTTCGACGGAGGAGGAGTAGGAGTTATTAGGGCAACTCCAACTGGCAGATCACAGAGTCCGCCGATTAGATCTGTTCGATTAACTAATCCTTCCCAGCCACCTCGACCGCATAGTTCACCCGGTAGGCCAACCAGTAGTAGCCCAAGCATAGGTGAAATCGATTCATTAATGTCTACTTCGAGCACATGTTCGTCACAGAATTTACTCTCTAGCCCAGTTTTGGAACCACCATCTTCTTCTCATAACACTGTCGCTATAATATCAACGCATCAGGGAGCTAATGTACAGAATCAATTGTGGCTACAGAATTCAAGAATAAACGGCGTTAAACCTGAAATAATAGGAGGAAATTTCAGTAGCTCTACGATACTTGGACATTCTCCCGAAAGTAAATCTTGTTCGGGCAAACGTTTAAACTCAAATGTTTTACTTCGGCAAGCACCAACTGTGATAATGGGAGAAGCTGGTGGTGTGCGTACTATGGTATGGTCACAACCGTCCGTTAATGTTGCCCAAACGTTAGACCAAGCGCAGGCCTCCACATTTAATTGGAATTCTTGCGGAAGTAATAATGGTAGTACTGTAAATATAGTGAACAATAATCCTGAAGAAACTGCAGCTCAAATGTTACTTAACTTAGGACAAGAGCGGCCGCGTATAGCTACAAGTAAAACAACGACAGTCTTAAGGCCTCCTTCTACAACAACTCTTACCGGTCAGTTTACCACTATCCCGCTAAATATGGAAAAATTATGGGCCGGTGATCTATCACAACTTCCCACAAATCAACAGTTGCAGGCTTTAAACTTAACTTCACCAAATATTACGTCTACTCCTCCTATATATTTAAATCCGCGAAATGATGTCAAAGTAACTGGATACACAGTCGAACCCGGAATTGAAGCAATGGAAGAAGATGAACAGCCTATGATCTGTATGATTTGTGAAGATAAAGCAACTGGATTACATTATGGAATAATTACTTGCGAGGGTTGTAAGGGTTTTTTTAAAAGAACAGTTCAAAATAGACGCGTTTATACTTGTGTGGCTGATGGAAATTGCGAAATTACCAAAGCCCAACGAAACAGATGCCAGTACTGCAGATTCAAAAAGTGTATTGAACAAGGGATGGTTTTACAAGGTTAGTAACGAAGTAAGCACTATTTGTTATATTTCTTTTAAGTTATAATAACGATTAAGTTTTTAAAAGGTTTTTGTAATAGTCGCCATGGATTATAGTCATTATTAAAATCTTTATATGAAGGTTTATTACTTAAATAATCTAAAAGTATCCATATCATAGTTCTTTTTGTTTTTTATTGCGTATAATCTTCGTAACACTTTGTTTTCTTTTGAAAGATTTATTAGCGTATTGTACCTACCTAATAATACATTCATTTACGACGATTCCTCGACATAATAAATCAATCAGTATTTTAACACTACTGTATTTTATTAAATAAAGTTGTTTAATGCATGTTGGATAAATGCTGATGTTGCGATCATGTTCTTTTCATTTTTTATTATTATAATTTTCGTGGTATGTTTCGTTAATTATGTTGTTCCACCATTTAAATTTAGATACATCAATCTCCTGTATAAATGCGTTAATAAAAGATTTTAGTAATGTCTACAATTATGATATTACGTTGTATTTGTAGAGTAATACGTTTTAAAATGTAGGAGAGTAAACTAAGTTTAACTAGGAAGGTTCAAACAACCATTAAACTTGACGTATGTTTTTAAATGGATTATGGAAAAGATACAGGTAGGTGCGTTGCAGATATGAAAAGAACGCAAGGGGACATGTAAAAAATTAATTTTTCAACAAATATCGCAACATGCAGTAAGTAACTTGCTATATGTTTAATCACACACGTTTAGATGCTAATTAGAAGATAATGATTATTGATTTTGTTTGTAACCTCATATGATGTGCTTGTTGTTAATTTTGTGATTTTGGTTTGTGACAACATTTCTTTATTTATTCTCTATGAATACGTTGAATTTAATTGCGTAAACGGTTGTTTTTGCTTATTACCATTATTGTATCTATTTTAACTTAGTTTGAGAAATGAAAAGTGAATAATATATCTTTTGCCTATTTCAGCTGTAAGGGAAGACAGAATGCCAGGTGGACGAAACAGTGGAGCTGTTTATAATTTGTATAAAGTGAAGTACAAGAAGCATAAGAAGACCACCAATAAGCAAATGCAGCAGAAAGCTCCAGAGAAAGCTTTATTATCACCACAACTGAAATTGGAGCAGCCAGCAATTCCGCCACACCTAGTCAATGGCACTATATTGAAAACAGCATTAACCAATCCTAGTGAAGTGGTACATTTAAGACAAAGATTAGATAGTACAGTTAGTAGTTCTCGAGATAGAAACTTTTCTATAGAATATACATTATCGATGATTCAAACCTTAATAGACTGTGATGAATTTCAAGATATAGCTACTTTACAAAACGTAGATGATCTTTTAGATCATAAATCAGACTTAAGTGAAAAATTGTGTCAAATAGGTGATTCAATTGTTTATAAACTAGTGCAGTGGACCAAAAGGTTGCCTTTTTATTTAGAACTTCCTGTGGAAGTACATACTAGACTATTAACACATAAGTGGCATGAATTATTAGTACTAACTACATCGGCGTTTCAAGCAATACACGCGAAAAGTAAAGTACCAGTCGAGCAGCTAACCAGCATTCCTGAGCCAGATTTTACTGAAGAGGTATGTCCATTATTTTATAACCTAGACTAATTTTAGCAAGATAACCTGCATGTTTTAACTTACGATGTCAACATTCAAATTATAGTTTTTTCTTCGTTGAGAGTTTGCATAGTGCCATAATTTACTTAGAAACACACAGAATTCAGATACCAATAATTCATTCTATTCATACATTGATGTAACTACGATATTTTTGTTTTTGTCTATTCATAAGTTGGCGACGCTTACCTATCGATGTATTTTACTCACATCAATAGTTGGATTGTTGTCTAATTGACAGAGATAGAAGAAGTCATTATAGGTATAGGTAGGTAATCATTAAGTTTAGTGTCGGTTAATTGATACACATATAATTATCGCTATACCGATAAGCGATAAGTATCGGTATAGTGATTTAATTTCGAAACGTATTGATCTTTATTCGATGTATCGATATTTAATCAATATATCGATAATTATCTCAAATCGTCGATATTCTATATTTTTTTAGTCTCTCGAAAAGAACTTATCGGTTAGATCGATAGATATTGATACCTATATCATATTTTCCAGTTTATTTATTTGTGTGTCCATTGCGGCCCGAGATGTAGGAATGACAAGACGGATTTCCAAAGATCTCCGTGTACATCAACTACTTTCATTATTTTTAGGACATATCCATGGGCGCCCATAAGGGGGGGGGCAAGAGGGGTCGATTACCCCCTCCCCTGTACTCGGACTCTAAGCAGCAATAATTTCTTAAATAACGAAACGCTTTTTTACTTTGCTTCATATTGTTGAAATGGCTAATGATCTTCCCCAAATTCCCCCCCCCCCCCCCCCCCCCCCTGAAAATTACTGTATGGGCGCCCGATGGAGATACCAATTATATTAACCCATGTCATATATGCATTTTAACATTTCAAAATCATTGAAATGATAGTAGAACAAGATAATTATAATAATATTCTATTACTTATCTTAGATCGTTGTATCGTTGACAAGTAAAAAAAACTATTTAATTTGAATGAGTTTTTAGTAAAATAATCCTTCATTAACTGCGTTTAAACTTTTATTAGGTTTCCAGGCTAGCAGAGACCTTATTTTCTATTTACGACCTACAGGTACCTACCTACCTACTATACAAAAATGTAAATCGCCAAAACTCATTGAAGGGCAGAGGCGTGTTAAGAGTCAGAAAGGCCCCAGACGGAATTGCATTTTAGTACCCCTCCTACCTAGTGAACTTACGTAAATAAAATGAAATTCAAAATACAAAATGCATAAATGTTTCTTTTTTGAGGTATAAAAATAAGTAGGTACATGGTACATTATAAATAAATTGTAACACATAAAATATATTAAAACACTTTTTTCCGTGATTTACCTTTGGCAAATGTATCGATTATTTGGTTTAGAGCAATTTCATTTAAAACGTCACTTTCAATATTGAGAAGTGCTAAACTATTAAGACGTTCTTCTGTTATAGTACTACTTAAATGGTTTTTAACTCGTTTCAAAACTGAAAAACTTCTTTCACCCGAAGCATTCGATATGGGCAATGTTAAAACTATCTTCAAAATTGTCTCCTTATTGGGAAAAGTAGATGCCATTTGCTGCAACACAAAGAGTTTTTAAATCCAATAAATTTTCCTTACTTTCCTTTAAAAACAATAAAAATTGATCTAATTAAATAAGGTTTTTCATTAAAGTAAATGTTCAAAATGTCTTCCACCTTGATCAATATACTTTTGAAACCGAAACCCTAAATGATCTTCTTACATTGTTTAAAGTCATAGGAGTGATCGATTGAAACGCCTCTCGAATTTTAATTTTCATGTCATCTCGTGTTGTGGGAGCTGTATATGATACACTTGAGATTTAACAGTTCCCCAAAGATGGTAATCCATGAAGGTAAAGTCTGGTGACCTTGACGGCCAAGGACCAGGGCCTCCTCTACCGATCCATTTATTAGGGTAGGTACAATAAATCCAATTCGCGCGCGTACCTCTAGCGAGAAGTGCGCTGTTATTTTGTTTTAATTATTTAGAAATTAAGATAGTCACATGACTTGAGTTTTGTTCGTTTGCTTTGATACCAACTATTTGCACTGTATTTTGTAATAATAATTAAACTAAAATTAATTTTAACAAATTTTTCTTACGTGAAATCTTAAAAATCGTAAATATTAATATAAGTACCTACCAAAAATAATACCAGGAAATAATACACCGTTGAATAGGGCTTTTTGTTGAAAATCTGATGGTATATAAAAATACAGAATACATCCCATTTAAAATATTCGTATAAATTCTATTTAAGTTCACAAATTTTGAATTTTCATTTTAAATACTCGGTATAAAATTAATCACTTAGTTTTTTCTTGTAGAGTAACATGACATTAGGGTAATATTATTCGTCAAATAAATTTTTTCTTTTTTTAAGAATAACTTAGTTATGAATATTATAGTCCGCCCTTGAAATGTACAAAGTTTTACAAAATAATTAATAATTATAACCGCGGATCCAATATCAAAAAAAAATTGCAGGCGTGATATAAATATGGTTGGTCGATTTATGAAGGAAAAAAATACAGGGTGTGCGATTTAAAAAAAAAGATATTATCCTGGAAATGCAGGTGGAAATGCAACACACTGTAGATATAAACATATATTTAAAAGATGCACAATTCAAATCAAAACAACCTTTAAGTATTTGAAACTGTTTTCTGTATCTTCAACCCACATTGAGTTATCAACCGATTACGTAGCAGTGGGACACCCTGTATAATAAAAAAGACGTAATCAAAATAGGACCTGCGGAATTAATTGATAGTATGGTCTATGGGAATTTAATCTATTCTTGCAAAGTGAAGGTTTGAATATTAAGTTCCATGTTTCCTTATTTTAATTTTATGGACCTAGGATAGGTAGACAGATAAAAGGTACATAACAGGGGTCCATAAGTGGTAGTAGGTAAAAGAAAAATATGTTTTGATCTGTATTAGGACGCATCCACAAATTTTATTTATTTTTAAATAAATTTTGATAAACTTTGAACCAAAAAAATCGATAGTTCTTCCGTGGTACATACATATTATTTAAATAGGTAACCGTAAAAACCCCTTAACTGGGGAGGTAATGGGCGAGTGTGCTGTATGCTAGCAGTGTAAGATTTATAAAACAGAAGGAACAATTGCACACTGTTTAATCATTTTTTTACCAAGTAATTAACCATCTGTATAGAGCATTTAATTAATGTGTGTCATCAATTTTTTTGCATGCTTATATTAAATTAGTGCAATGGGTCATTGTAACTAAGCAATTATTACACAATGTTCTAAAATACCGCCGCAGTTTGTTATTTGTGGTAATTTTTCTTATTATTTCTTTAGGTCAGCAATAACTTATGCACTCTTCAAAGCTGTTTAACGTCCATGATGGGCAGGTCTATAACAATGGATCAACTTCAGCAAGATGTTGGTTTAATGGTTGAAAAAATTACCCACGTTACTTTAATGTTTAGACGTATTAAGCTGAGCATGGAAGAATATGTGTGCCTTAAAGTTATAACAATGTTAAATCAAGGTTAGCACAGAACTTAAATTATCTATTTATTACATTCCATTTTTTTAGGAAAGTCAGGAGTGAATGTAAGTGGTGCTGATTTAGAAAATATCCAGGAAAGATATATGACCTGTTTACGTGTTTATACTCAACATATATATCCAGAACAACCATCAAGATTTCAAGAATTACTTATTAGGTTACCAGAGGTAGGTAATACTTAACAAGCCAATAAGGTACAATTTTTCCAAATCAATGGCACTTTACTCAGTTACTCTTTTACGAATTAGCAGTTAGGGAGAAACATTAAAACACCAGTTATTGGTGTGAATTTATTAGTAGTAGCAAACATCAAAACGCCACCAAGATCTACAAATTTCTCTACCTTTAATAGGTATATGCTAGTCAAAAATTGAATGCAGTTGTTTTAATTTTTTAAAGCTTGTATGTCTACGTTGAAACTACAAGTAGGTAGGTAGGTATGTTAATTTCAAAAATAATTTATTCATTTTTGTGACAAATATTCAGTTGAATGATAACAGTTTATAGTTTTCAAAATTGTTAAATATCTAGTTAGAAACTTTAAAACCAAAAGCTAATTTTCTTACAACTTTGTTTCTTTTGGTGTTTTTGGTAAGTAGTATTCTTGATTAAAGCCATGGGCGATCATATTTGTCGTCAATTTAATTAGTTATTATATTATAATAAAGGATTTCTTACATTCACTATAATTATTAGTAATTGTAATTAACAAGGAACTTTTGGGGTAAGCATGCTTTATCTTGGATCTTGCACGAAACGTTCTTTACGGGAAAATGTAAATATTTCCGGCTTATTGATAACTATTGTGGAATTCAACTCGAGTATGCAGTGTTGGTCTTATGGCGAGGCGTGTCGGCGTGGCCAAACCTACCGACTCTATTTAGGCAGAAACTATACAGGCATTTAAAAACACTTAGGTACTTCGCACACTTGCTAAAAAAGTAACTATTTTCTACAATTTATTATTATTGACACAAGCAAGAAAAGAAAAATATGCAATAATTACAGAGCTACTGAACTGAGGGGGATCTGGCAACGCCGGACTGCGTTTTTCCATTTACAGTGCATTGCCATAACAAGCTACACTGTATAGTGTATATTCGGGTTGAATTCCATTATAGCAACTTAAAATAAAACAAAATACTATTGCCTTTTATTTCTAATCAAGAACTACTATCTATACTAAACTCGGAACTGGTTGAATTTGACAATAACCCCCAACGAAAATAGAAATTACGGTAAGGTGGTCGAGTAACCCTCATGTTAAAGGTCTCTTGATTTTCTAAAAATGGAATAAAACTAATTTCGGCCATAGAGAATTGAAAGACGCTTCAAATGGGGGATCGCTCGACCCCCTTTCCCTATTTAAATTCTTGAGTTAGGAGTTGCTGGAGTTAGAGGTTTGATGTGTCAATGTCAAGTTTGACATCAAAAGTTGCTCCCCAAAAATCAAGAATCGACCTTTCCTAGCGTTTTTTTAAGAAACTAGTCTAACAGGCGTGTTTCCTTTCAATGGCCCGCTCTGTATGTAGATATAAAGATAATAATTTCAATCATTTTGGCAAATCTTATTTCATCCTCAGCAGAAGATTTTGATTGTTCAGAGGTGGTATTTGATATTTAATGTTTTGAATTTTAATGTGCTCATATCCAACGAATTAGTAGTGCATGGAAGTAGTATTACACTTACAGGTACAACTACTAAATATGTGGCGAAAATCGCCATCTTGGTGAACCTAATCTGTGAGGTTTTGAGGATACAAAATTTCAATTCTATAAACCTACTTACATCTTTTGTGCTTTTGTATTAATTAGTAACGTTTGACGTTAAGTAGTTTATTAAGTTTCGAGTTGATTTTAGGTTTTCAATTTACCTAATCACCGTAAACTATTATAATATGTCTCACAGTGTCCTTCCCCTCGCCCAATTGGTACCAATACCCTTCTTTTACTGTTTATTTGGGCTAGTATAGTATTGCCAAGTTATAAAATCAAGCATGATTTTAAAACAATCTTGGATCATCCAATGCATTGTAAGTATATATATGTGACACATTTCAAAAGGTGCATAACAATTATCTTATCTTTACCATTTTAATAAAAATGAGACAATGAATATAGATTAGCATATTAAATTAGTACTATTAAAAAGTGTGGACATTACTTACCTATAGTGGTACCATTTTATGTAACATGTTTTTAGGTTCAGTCTGCTGCAGCCCTCCTTTTGGAAAGCAAAATGTTCTATGTTCCTTTTCTACTTAATTCAACAGTTCAAAGATAGTATGAAAAAATAGTCAAAAGCGTGTAATTATTGTAAATAGTCTTACTTGAACTTCTATTATTAAATTTGTACAATAATTTGGTAATAAATAGGTGGCCAGACAACTACAGTTGTGGCACACTTCAATTTGTTTTCTGTTTCCAAACCTAATCTCTGATGATAGTATAAAACAAAATAGTCTACAGTAATTCATGTTACTGAAAACGGTTACATGTTTGAATCTTTTCTTTTAGAAGCTTACCTAAAAATTGATTTGGCCACCTATTTTTGTCAAATAGAAATTTGTATATCGTGTGGTCACTTTCATCTTTACCATGTATACCTAAAGCAGGCAATAGTATCAATGCTTTTTTCTTACAATTACAATACGAGATATATAAGATGTAACACTTTCACTTCACTATAAAGCATCAACCAATAATTTTAGATGAAGAGTGACCTCGCAGTATATTTGTGTATGTGTATATAAACCTTGACTTCTAGCACTCATTTACATGTATTTAAAATTGATCGCAGTTTTCAATAGTAGTAACTAATACGAGAACGATGAACAAGAACATTGGTATGCGTATATAATGATAAGGCTAAATTTCGACAATATTTAATCAAATCATTACCAACTCATCTGAATTTCGTGATACTTACAAACTTAGGTACCTACTACTTATACCTATTAAAATCTGAACCAAATGAAATTGCGAGTACCTGTGTAAGGTTTAAATTACAATATTAAAAGAAATTTTTTAGAAGACTATATTTAATGTTGAATTTTTGTTAAAGTGTGCACCATTGATCATTGTACAATCTTAGCTGTGGTTAGCCATTATATTGTATTTTTTTATAGTCGTTATTGTTTTATCCACTACTAGTGTTCAACATTTATTACAATTAAAATAATGAGATAAGTAGGTATTTCTAAACTTGAAATTTGTTCATTAGTATCGAAATCTGTCAATTTTTATCAATAAGACACCTAGGTAGGTAATTTTTCATAATTGGAGTTCGGCGATAATAAGTTATGATCTACCAGCATTGATTGTGATCATGTGTTTAACTACTATAAAGTGCCTCTATTCACTTATACACTGCTATAACTGATTTCTCTAATCGCACAAATTTTGATGAAACAGCACATCACGATGTAGTGTGTTTAAATTTGTATGTAGTACAATGTTAACACAACATTTTTTGTGAATTGGTAAAATTTTCGACAATTTATATAGGATACCTACTTATTTCAAGCAATTTATGTAGATGTAGAAAAATGTTAACTTGTATTAAATGTGATCCAATTTTTTAAAATTTTTTGATGGTTCATGTAGATTTGTTTATTAATGTAGGTACTATAAATGTTTAAATCATGTTCATTTTGTTACAGTTTGATATAATAGAAAAATTAATTGTTTGAACCTGAGCTCCGACAAATGATACATTGCATTCACAATTAGGTAATGCTAATTAAAAGTGCAATGACATATTTAAATACCCCTCACTCCATGTAGGTATATCAATTATGGACGTTTCATATGTTCGACAAATACGTACTTACTTTAATAATGCGTACTTTGAACAATCTTAATGTTAAGATCTTTTGAACTGATAACAAAACAATAACAAACTATATATATAGGTACCTTATGTAAGTGTTATATGTATTGCATGCCTTGCATTTATAAGCAAATGTACACCACAATGGTTCTCTCCGTTTTATTTTTGCCATTGTAATAAAAAAAAAATGGTTGGGGATAGTGCTAAAAGTCGGTTAAGTATGTATGTGTTTGTGTGTTTATATGCAAATACAGAAATAACACTGTAAGTTAAAGTTTTTTAAGTTACCTTTTGTTGTAACTTATCAAAATTTTGCAAATATTAATGCAGGTAAACAATAGGGAATTGTAAGTAGGTAGATGATCTGATTTTTATACACCTAAATTCTACTGTGATGAAAAATTTCAAATTTTTAAAATTAGCTCCAACATGGAAATGTATTGTATAGTTGTTGAATTGACATTTATATGTTTTTATAAAAAAATATTCCAAGTTAATATACTTTTATATTGTGTTGATTTTTATTATACATTGTGTGTACCTTTTATTTTATCTCTTATGGAAATTGTATAGTATTCTGCCTGCTGTTGTGGCATTATTACACAATAGAGCACAAAAACAATATAGATATTGCTTATTGATAAATTAATAGTTACAAAACGCTAATTCACATTTATCAATTTTGGTGGTATTTGTTTCGTTGCACTTGTTCGCTAATTTATTTAAATATTTACGTTTCGTATATTATTTGAACATTGGAAACATATGTTAAGTGTTACCGACAAAATTTGCATTTAATTGTTGTAAAATAGGAATTAAATTTGTGCAGATTTATACTGATTTGTGGGACCATAAGTATGTTAACGTAAAAATTTTGAATATTTTTACACATCACGTTTTTGTTAATGTTGTTATTTATTTTTCAATTTCTTTTCAAAATATAAGGTATGCACACATTAAGTTTTAATTATGTAGATAGTCACGTACACCTATAGAATAGGATAGCATTTAAATTTTTATGTGCCTTAGTACAAATTTTGCATTAAAAATGACTAAAAATGTACATTTATGAATAATTGTGTTATATTTCAACAGTGGTGTGTGATAATTGTTGCTTATTTTTTAAAGTGTAGATTGAAGTTAATTGTTATACCTATGTAAATACTATGTTTGAGTTAAACTCACTATTCTGTATTATGTCAATTCTAATGAAAGCTTAGATATTTTATAATAATGTATCTTTTAAAAAGATAAGTGAAGTATGTAAGCAAAATATATGGCCCATTTATACATGTAATGTATACGCATTAATCCATATATCTATTGGGATGTCTAATATAACACTTTACTTTTTCGTTAACGTGTTATGTATACCTACACTTGATGTTAACGTGGTGTTCAGAATATACCATTAAAAGTTGTCAGCATTTGGTAATAATTATTTCGTAATTTGGATGTCCAAATAGGTGTAATTTTAAATGTGCGTTAAACGGATTACTATGTAGGCTCTTATATATCAGTTTACCTGTATTAACATAATTTTGATAAGTTATTCGAGTTACCATTAATTAGTTGTTCGAAGAACGTTTATACTAAGTACTAGATATTTTTGTATTTTTTTTTCTGAAACATTTAAGTCTGAGTGTGTTGCCTTCTGTCCATACTATAAGGGTCACACTATAAACTTTTTACTTGAAAAGACTGTAGAATTTTGATCACTGCCAGCATCATAACAGTCAGTCATAAACTAAACGGTTACATTACCAAATACCATTAATACTGCCATTAAATGCAACATGTATGTTACCAAATATCCAAATAAGTATTCTTTTCTAGTCTCGTTTTGTTACTTAAAAAGTAATTATTTCCACAGTATTTTTGTTTTTTAGCATATGTTATTTTAACACCTTAAATTGAGTTTGGCAATTAAACAAAACAAAAATTCAAAATGCGTTAAATTTTTTTTATTAACCAGAGCTGGGCAGAGTACAAGAAAAGTAGTAAGAAATTGAATTCACTACAAAGAAACTGTAAATTTTGAAAGTAATTAAATTAAATGGTAGCATATTGTTTTAACAACCAAAGTTGTTGCAATTTAATGTATTTGCTAATTAAGTCAAATGGAATACTACATTTTTGTAAAAATTTCTACCTAGAATGTTACAATTGTGCGATGTTTCAATGACCATGAAACATAAACTATATGTATTGTTTGTTTTAGATTAAAACCGAAAAGAAAATTATATGAAATTGTCTTTTATTTACACCTACCTACAATTTATTTCTTTACTATGTTAGGTAAGGCCACCCTTGGTTACATTTACCTATTTACCTCCAGTTCCGTTCAAAATGATAAATTCGAATGGTATCTAATGAAAAACTGCAAAAATTGCATTGATTGCATGTTTAGAGAGATTTGATATATTTATTGTTCCAATTTTCAAGTAATTTATCAGACTATTACCACATTAATTTATTGCGCTATTATACTTAGCTCTCCTATCAGCTAAATGGATAGTCTTTGATATGTAATAATGCAGGTTTTCCTGAAAAACTTAAAAATCCTTGGTAGAATCAGAAAATATTTCTATTCAAGGTGTTTCAATTTCTGTTACAAACATTCCTCAATTGTGGTGACAAATGTCGCTAATCAAGGGTCTCTGTTGCTGATTGAATTGGCATCGTCATTACTTGGAAGACAATAGAAAAAGCCTATAATCATATTGTATGGCATCCTAAGGATATGGGCGAACATCTAGTTACACACATGCTCAAGGCCGTAGACAGAAAAAATATTCGGGGGGGACCAAATTTTAACAATTACACGCCACCCGATGTAACTACAAAGTACGTAATGTAATTTACATTTCGTTTAAGAAATTGTTATTTTCCACTGAGTTTCGGGGGGGGTTCCGACCCCCTTGATCCCCCCCCCCCCCCCCCCCTGGCTACGGCCTTGCACATGCTGGTCATATCCTCTCATACACATGATTGCAGTTTTAGAGAGTGATACTCAAGAGGAAGGAAAGTCTAAATGTTAGCACATCTGAATTCTGAATGATTATGTGCTTTTGCCGGAAAATTCATCATCATATTTTTATGCTACTGTAATAAAGTCAGAAGAGTGGTTATCTGCGATGAATAAAAAGTTATTTGTTTGAAAATATCTGATCTACTTACTGAAGGGGAAGTTAAACAAGAAATCTTTGGTTTTAACAGTAAGAATATTATTGCGTCGACGGGACACAGTGGTCGGATGTATCGCGATACAAGTATCGTGATACCTGTATCGCGATACTTTTGTAGTATCGACTATAGTATCGCGATACGTTTAAAAGAAAGTATCGATTATCGGTATCGCGATACTTTTTGTAAATAACGAATATCGCATAATTCGATACTTTTGCGATACTGTTTTGCGGAAATAGCCTAAAAAATCTCATCCAAATATTAAAGAAATACCAACCGCATCTGTATATTATTGTTCGTAGAAATGCGTAGAAAAATGTAAAAGTGATGTTTTGGAAAAATGTGTTGAATGGGATTAAAATTTAAAAGTAAATCCACGAAAAGCCGAAATGAATGAATTCGGGATTCTGAATATTTATATTTTAGTGTTGTCAATGTCAGCTTAAGTAACAAAACAAGTTACCTACTGCGTAAGACCATACAAAGACCGACTTAACCAAATAATTTTAAATAAACTGCTGTTAGGTATTTTGTATTTTGTTTTGAAATTCAATGCTAAAAGGGGTTATTTTCTACCAATGCTTTTCCAAAAATAATAATAAATAACTTCGAAACACAGTTACTGTTAAAAGTAAATAAATTTTATTTGTGACGTAGTTAATTTAGTCGTAAGTGTAGCGTGTTTATGTTAATCAAATAATGTTACAGAAATTATACTTATTTGAATTTGAACCACGTTTTTGTAATTTAATTTTTACACGACTTCGCTGTGAGACGAAAAGTATCGTTAAAAGTATCGCGATACTTTTTAAGTATCGACTATCGCTATCGCGATAGTTTGTAAGAAAAGCATCGAGTATCGCTATCGCGTTACTTTTTAAAAGTATCGTTCCGAGCACTGACGGGACATGATGGTTTGTTTCAAAAGAGTGTTGATTACCACCACGAAATCTTCAGTCCGGTTGGAGGAGGAAAGGTAGGTATGTTCCAAGGCTTTGAAGGTGGAGGTGCTAGGGTGTACTATTAAAATAAACTTAATAAAAGTATCTATACCTACATATATATAGTTACGGTTTAAAACGATCGCTACTATGCTGTAATAAACGATTAAGTAACTAATTTTATGCAAACAAATGCAAGAAATAATGAAGATGAAAAAGACATGACCAATTATCGCTCAATAAGTATTTTACCATTTTTTTCAAAAATCTTTGAGCATATGCAATGAGCGACAGAATAAAAAAGTACTTTCACCAACAAAAGTTATTTTGCGATTTCCAACATAGTTACATAAAAGGAAAATCGATTAATACGGCTACTTACAAATTTATGGAAAACATGAGAAAAGCAAAATGGCATTAGGTAGGTTTATTTTTATGTCTCTGAAAAACTTATGACTTAGTGGAAGACGGGGTACTATATTAGATAAACTATATAAATATGGTGTGAGAAGAGTAGCGTATAATTGGGTTGAGTCTTTCTTAAAAGAACGTAATCAAATAGTGGTAATTCAGAAAGAATGAATGGGAGCCAAGCCAATAAAGTCTCACATTGCTTATTCAAGTAGGTATGGGTATTGCGCATTTGCGCAAGGAAGTATAATTAGACCCAGTGGCGTAACGATCCCTCCCGGGGCCCCAGTAGGTACCTGGTCGGCATCGGGGCCCCCGCGTACACCGTACACGCAAAACAAAAAGGTCGAAGAAGGCGCAAAAATCTGTGTGAACGCTGTATTTACATTTATGTATCCCCAACTCATCTCTATTCATCTAACTATTTACAGTTGAAGATTTACATTCTATCTTCACGCTACTTAGAATCTAGCCTTCCGCCTCCGGACTTTCGTTTTCACTAACGCATCGATAATTTTGTCTAGATTCGCATTGGTTAGCATGTTTCCTCTATATGTCTAAAATACTGAAGTCCGCCAATCTCTCGTGTCCCATCGAGATTGTAAGGTAATTTTTCATTATCTTCAGTTTCGAGAAGGATCACTGTGCCGTTGCAACTGTCGCGGTAATAGTCAAAAAGAGCAAAAGTACGGAGAACACATCCGAGAAACTACCAGAGAGTCTGAAATACTCGATCAGAATCAAGTTTACCAACTCCCCGATGGAACGGATGAGCGTCTCAGGACAAGAGCTGATTGAACAGTTGTTTGGTTACGTCGTCATAGTACGTTTCGTAGAACTTTTCGTATCGCTTCACAACTTCTTCTTCGGAATACTCTAATAAATTCTGTGGCTGAATTATCGCGAACAAATCGACAATTTCGCTCAAGCCAACAAATCGGTGTCTCTACTGACTGACTAGTATTGTAGGTAATAGTTAGATTGAATATCTGGAACCGGGGCCTCCAGACCAGGAGGGATCCATACACGACATATAAATCCTTTAATTTAGATTCTTCCTGAATGTTACCACGAAAAGTTTTAAATTACCTACTTATAACAAAACTTTCAGCTGGACTCCCTTCAGCACATGAAAGCAAGAAACAAACGACGGTTTTCCGAAACCACAATATGTTCAATTGCCTTGTCTTTAAAAACAAATGATTTTATCAAGAAGGTTTGAGGGTCTCAAATTTGGTAAAATAATGAGGACCCCGTAAATTCGATCACTACCAATGATTTTAAGGATCTCTGTAAAATATTTAATCCCTATTTTTCATAAAACTCAAATCATAAAAGAATCAGTATTTGCTGTTTTTCCGCAACTTTACAACGACCATGAAGTATAACAATTAAGCAAGCAAAAAAAAACTCAATTTGGGGGCCCCAGGCCATTTCACCGGTTGGAAAGAACTCTCGGTATATGGAAACGCGTCCTAAAATACATAAAGCGGACACGCTCATTGGCCACCCAAGTCACGCCCTGTCTATCAATTGGATAAAGGCTTTGCCAGTCTTTTTGTGCTTCCTCGGATGGTTGACACGGAGCAATCAATCCCCTTGGATGGTATAGTGAAAATGGCCCCGCGAAACCAACAAAGGAATCTGATCGTAGCATTTTTAGCGGCAAATCCCGGCAGCAGTAATCGGTGCTGCAACTCATCCTCGTCCACACCAGTGTTCCTTAAACACCTACACGACATAGACCCAATGAGCATTCCAATAAGCGATCCGCAAGTTTTAATAATACTAAGCGTTGATTGAAATATTGTATTAATATTTCAATCAACGTAGGTACTAAGGTGGAACCGTGGGCTAGGGCTAGGCAACACATCTTTTTAAGAAAGTGCCCTTAAGCGTTGATTGAAATAATATTTCAATCAACGCCTAAAGGTTTTTCAATTATTTCTTCAAATAAGACGCAGTTACACGGAATTGAAGAAAACTGCAAAATTCAGTTTTTCTTGAATGAAATAATTTTTAAAATTTTCAATATGATTCCTAATGGTCATGGATCTCGATAAACTGAATATTTGGTTCCACTAAACAAAACCTCTTATTGTCAAGATTGGGAAATATTCTACGGGCTACTAAATCGTTTATAGGAAACGAGAAGTACTTAGGTATACCTACTATACCTACTGTGATTTTAATCGAATGATTTTTTCGAAATTAATTGAGACGACATTTTGAACATTCTTTAGTTCTATCATAGAATAAAAAATCTAAATTTATTAATTTAATAACAATCTGTAAATAACTTCATTTTCTAACAAAGTTTATGGGATAATATATTAAATAAACAAAAACAGACAGTGTCCCTTGAATTAATAAATAAGAAATTTAACAATTTTCTTCCTCATGTATAAATCTTTGTTAAACATCGTCTACCATCTAACATGCGGTATGTCAGTTGTCACAGTACCTACCAGATTGGCATTGACATTTCTGCAAACTAGAATGGAATATTTCTTAAAAAAGTACAATTTTTAAATTATACCTATAGCAGGGCATCTAACCGAAAAAAATAACGGTTCGGTTACGGTTTTCGGTTAACTGAATATAACGGTTTCGGTTTTCATTTCGGTTTCGTTCTTTACATTTTTATTGGTTACCGGTTTCGTTCTTGAATACTACTAAACTAACCCGTTCTTTTTCCGGTTAGGAAAACCGTTTAGAAACCGGTTAGAAAAACCGTTTATAAACCGGTTAAAAAACCAGAAAAATGAAGTGTGCAAAAATGCAAACTATAACAATTAACAACTGCTTCAGATATGTTTGATTATTTATGATTTTATTTATTTAGCTGAAATTTTACTTCAAAAGTTCAAGTGATCGTATTTTCATTTTAAATTTTGACATAAAATTGAAATAATTCAAATAAGAGTAATAAGACAAATGGAGAGTTGGGAAATATGTAGTAATAATCTAATCAGTAATGTAATAAATTAATAATAATTCATTATTAATCAGAACTTTTTTGAACTTCAATGTCGGAGATGCCAACTATTATCCTTATCCTTATTGCGAAGTTCCATGTAATAGTAAAAAATCATAATTATATCTACGAGAAAGCAGAAAGTACTAATCGTACTTCTACGTGGTACTGGTTTGTAAATGATAGACACATCTTCATATGATACATATAGCTTATCCAACGAAATTTCCGATGCACGTCATAAATGGTATAAATACTGAGTAGTATGTTGATGCTGAACTGACAACTCCCACGCTTTTAACGGCAGACAGGAGGATTGAACTTGATGAACGAAATTTAACCGCTATTAAACCGGTTAATTGATATTGAAATAGCGGTTACGGTTTCGGTTTTCGGTTATTACAAGAAACCGGTTTCGGTTAAATAACGGTTTTCGGTTTGCATGAAATAGCGGTTTTCTCCGGTTTTCGGTTACGGTTTCGTTCTGGTTAGATGCCCTGACCTATAGTGCATTTGATATTGAGCCGAAGTAATAAATCAACTGTGTACCTACTTCAAGTATAGTAGGTATGGTATTTTTGCTATACGAGTGGCACATCAGTTTTCAATAATAAGTTTTGCAAATATCGGAAACATAAAATGAAAATGACGCTTCGTTCGTACTAAGACCACCAAACAATAGAAGACCCTTTAAAAATGACCGCGTTGACAATAGGAAACCCTCATTAAGCTCCCAGCTAAATCCTTCGGCAAAGGGTTCACAGGCGTAGAAAGTGGGTAATTTGTAAGAGTGAACAGTAACACTCATACAATTAATAAATTAGAATTTATTTACAATATACGTATAGTTTTCTCATCTACTACACTGAAATCTGCCTGACAGGCTGATTTATTACTTCGGCTCAACACCAAATCCACTATAAGTAATAATAACGTTTTTGTAGATAATAAAGTTATAGACCCAATAAACTAATTCAGCCGTGACGTTTTAACCATCACCACGACCGGCGAAACTCAAACTGAGTTCTATTTTTGAAATGTTTTAAGAACCTTAAATGTCGCTTTTTAAGTGGCACGGGAAACTTTTTACATTACCGTATTACCTAGCCAACGAAACATTTTCCTTTCCATTTTCTGATTTTCTCCCGTAATGTCAAATTTTGTGCAGGGCCGTCGCTGACATGCAAGGCGCCCTTGTGCAAATTTTTTTAAAGCGCCCCCTCCGATACTTAGAACTTTAGAAGATAAGAGTTCATAATGCTGAATGAAACAAGTGTTAAGTTACAAGGTTACAACAGGTCTGTGGTTAACTGCATGTACTAATATTAACAATAAAATTGACACCCTAAACTGTTATAGTCCGGGAGCCGGCAACCTTTTTTGCAATAAATTAATATACTTTCTATACTTCGTGAGGAGCGGCTTTATTTTAACGAGACGGTAAACTTTTTCCTCTGCGGAAATGTTCGCAAATAGGTCCTACGGGAACGGGGGTGTGCAGGGAAAAACACGTTGATTTGGAAATGACAAAAAATGGATGAATATAATGGGAAAACGCCCCAATTAATTTGTGGGACAAAGTGGGCATTTAATTATGCAAATATTTACTAAGCTACGGAAAAAAAATCAGCTTGATATTCATTATTTTTGTTAATGTACTAATACCTACATGTCTTCAGGTGGGGACAGTCTTGATGGACTCATTTTTGTTGTAGGGCAAATGTTATTTTGAATTATTTACAAAAAAACTTAACAGTTAGCTAAAAAATTAACTGTTATTAATCAATTTTTTGTAATTACCACATCAACGTGTTTTACCCCTGCGCACCCCGTAGGACCCATTTGCGAAAATTTTCGCAAAAGAAAAAGTTTGGCGTCTCGTTAAAATAAAGCCGCTCACGAAGTATAAAAAGTATATTAATTGATTGCAAAAAAGGTTGCCGGCTCCCGGACCATTAGGTCACCACAGCTCTTTATTAAATTTAGCGCCCCTGCTCCGCAGGCGCGCTTGTGCGGTGCACAACTTGCACACCTAGTTGCGGCGGCCCTAATTTTGTGAATCAATTGTGCATTTAAAGTGTCAATTAGGCTGGGGAACTCATCGTAAATATTTTTAACGTGATAATTTTAGTACCAAAGTGCAGGTATACAACTTTATAGGTTAAACGAAGTATGTAGTGTGAGGCATGATTTGGTTATAATTGAAGTTGCAGGAAATGATGATGATGAAAATGACGACAACAATACTTTACCTTTTCAGTGGATTCTATGAACCCGTGACTGATTAAATAGATGCTGACGTCACCTTTTAATTATGCACGCAACAACATGAAATTATAGGTACTTTACTTTTGTACCTTCCTCAATGATGCTTGTACTCCCTATGACGGAAATAAATAAGCAAAAATTTTATTGCGCAGGATAATAAAATCATTTTGGACAATATAAACTTTTTGATTCTCACTCTCCATTACACTAAGAATAGAAAGAATTATGTAGTGATTATACAGTGTGTCCCCGGATAGGTGAAACGACTCTTGTGAAAGATAAAAAATTTGTGATATAAAATTTCATTGTTTGGGGTTCAGCCCTGCTTAGTTAAAGACTAATTTCTGGCATAATTTTAGTTTTCTAAAATCATGTACCTATGCCTTGGATCTTTACAAAAATCTGATTTTTGGTTCTAGTAAACTACGTTTGTTAGTGAAGATATAACAAAATTTGATTAACAAAAGTTGTTTAGAATCATGAAAGAGTCCTACTTCTAGAATTTCAAGCACCTAGGCCAACGTTGATGTTTTGGCAATTTACAATAATTTTTATCTGATAGTTTAATATTGTTTATCCCCGGATAGGTGATATGACTCTTGTAAAAGCGGTAAAATTCTAAATAAACAAAATAAATAAAAGAATTTCTTTAACACAGTTTATTACTATGAATATTACAAGATAACACTTAATTATTGCCAAAATGCCGAAACATCAACGTTGGCCTAGGTGCTTGAAATTCTAGAAGTAGGACTCTTTCATGCTTCTAAACAACTTTTGTTAATCAAATTTTGTTATATCTTCACTAACAAACGTAGTTTACTAGAACCAAAAATCAGATTTTTGAAAAGATCCAAGGCATACATGATTTTAGAAAACTAAAATTATGCCAGAAATTAGTCTTTAACTAAGCAGGACTGAACCCCAAACAATGAAATTTTATATCGAAAATTTTTTATCTTTCACAAGAGTCGTTTCACCTATCCGGGGACACACTGTATAAGAGGGGCCGGAAAGAAACCGCGTTTTGAACACAATAACTGAATTTCATTTTAAAACAAAATAATCAATGTTTAATCAATTGTATATGTATGTATTGACCATCATTATCGACAACTGTGTCCTATCTTTGGACCAAATCTTTAATCCCCTTCTCATAAAAGGTGGCGTCCTTTGGTATAAAAAACTCAGACAGTCCAATTTTGATGGCCTCCGTGTCTTCATAGGTTTTACCGCTGAGGAAGTGCTGAAGTGATTGAAACAAATGATAATCAGAGGGAGCGATATCGGGAGAGTATAGTGGGGGGTGGGGAGAAGATCCAAACCCAAGCCTCTGATCTTCTACTGTGTGACTTTTGCCGTGTGTGGTCTTGCGATGCCTTGTTGGAGGTTGACGAGTGCTGGGCGCTGAGTTAAGTGAGCTCGAAGCAATCTGTCTAGTTGTTGACAATAGGATGTCTGCAGGAACAGTTTGACCTCGAAGTGAATGATTCCAATTGAATCCCACCAAACTGACAGAAGAACTTTCCTGGGACGATTTTGCCGTCGGCAGTGATTTCTGCGCTTCGGGTTTTCTCATCCCCGGTAACAATTAGTCTGAGAAACGGTTTTCTGTCGTGTCGAACGAGTAAAGAATTTTAAATTCTAACCCTCTCTTCCTTCTGCGCTTCTTTCAAATCATGTGGCACCTAAACCCCCGCTCTGGATACCTTCCCAATCTGCTGTAGGTGTTCCTGAACTGTCAACGAACTGGAACCAAGTTTAATTACAGCTCTGGAGCTGAAATGCTGTTTTTTAATTATTTCGTTAGTTACAACTAATAGTAGTAACCCTAGCTTTGACTGTAATAAAAGTTGCTCTTTTCTTTATAATTACGTTTTATTGCCTAAACAGTGCATTCAGTTAAATAGAAAGAATATTTAGTCATAAAAGAAGTCGTAGTTATTAAACTAAGCTTCAGAAAAAAATTATGGTAGAACACATGGGTATAGGTCCAAAGCAACGCCCTTTTTTAATACTAGAGGTATAATGGAATGTCCCATACTTTCATGTTCCAATATGCACCTTACAAACAATTTGAATTACTCATTATGTTCCATAATGTAATCCTAGAGAATTAATTAATTAAGTAAACCTTACATTATTCGCAAATGCCTTACTGCAAGAAGTGAGAGAGTATAAATTGCCTTTGAACACAAAAATAATTAAATACGCTTTCTTGTCTGACAGGACGGGAAACTGCAGCAGAGGCTGTTAGTATGTACACTATTGCATGAAGTGAAATTTCCACGGTTAAAGCCAGGGGTTGGTAATCCCAAGATTTTAGGGTTTGGATTACGGATTACGGATTACGGATTACACATAAATTTGGTTCATGTTGGATTACAGAATACGGATTACACATAAATTTGGTTCATGTTGGATTAGGGATTACGGATTACACATAAATTTGGTTCATGTTGCATTACAGATTACACACATAATTAGGTTCGCGTTGGATTAGGGATTACGGATTACACATACAATTAGCGTCATGTTAAATTAGTTACAGATTATAGACTTTGGTGAAGCAAAACAGTAAATACTGTGAATAATCAAACAATTGTATACATTATACAACTGTGGCCATTTTATTATATTTAGTTTAACGCACCGTAACGAACGTATGGTACATTCACTAAAAATGCAACTGTTTATTTCTGCTTTGCTCAATCCACTGCACTGCTCTGATTAAGCAGGTCTGGGGGGGAAAGTGAGACAAAAACCACGCTCAAATGATTTCCCAATTTAACATCATTTGTTTTATTCGTGTTGGTAGAATGTGTGAATGTAATCCACAAAATCCGCAATTTTAGTAAAAGCTGGATTACGGATTACGTGGTCAATAATTATGATTGTCGGGATTACGGATTACGTGGTCAATTATGATTGTAGGGATTGCGGATTATGGATTGCAATCCGTAATCCAAATCCCGGATTTTGGATTAATGTAATCCAGGATTTGTCCAACCCCTGGTTAAAGCATCCTTGTAGTGTTAACAGTATGCACATTGGAATGTACAAAAAAATCACTGTTTCTAGGTCTCTTAACACTGGGGCTAACCGGGAATTTACCTCTACTTCCATTGGATATGTGAGGATAGTGGACCAAATGAAAATAATTTAAAACATTTTAATAAACATTAAAAATACGATATAAAATATAGGTATTATATGACGTATTATGGTTCAGTATAGTAACTACATTAAGATGCCGATATTAACATTACAGTAACAACATTCTTTAATACTTAATAGTTATGTCTAAATTTACTTAAAACACTTCACCTTAATCACTATCATCATCATTCCGACTTCTATTTAAAGGTTTTCTGCTTTCATCGTCAGAACCAAAAATAACATCTTCGTCAGAATCATTTATCATTGAAAATGATGGATTATCCTTTGTCAGAGCTGCTTCTAGGTGATGAAATTGAGTTACTGTTCCTATTTGGTCAAAATATTTACCATAAGTTTCTCCACTACCTGGTGAATACACATATGCCATTGTGTAAACATAAATATTAAGTAAACCATAAAACGACATGAAGTGTGCCGAACTACTGTAATGAGTAGAAAGCAGAGCCACAAAATTGTCTTCTAAAATTCCTACTCCGAATCGAAGACCAGTTATTACAAAACTAATGGACAGCACGAATAGCATTAGTATAGTTAAAAATTTTAACCTTTTATCTAAAATTTATATTAGTATAACAAAACAAGTTTGTTGACGACTTACGTACCGAAGAATGGCATGGATCTCAACTCTGTGTATGCCTTCAATAGTAGCATTACTAAATATGCCAAATAAATGACACCTGCGGCAAAGAAGAAAACCTTCAAATTCTAAAAATTAAACATTGTTACGATCGAGATTATTATTAGAAATGGATAATACAAAGTAATTGTGTGCGTCAACTGTGTGATTGTACGTCGGATCGTGCAACTCGTTACATTTTTCCCAAGTCGCCATTATAATTGGCGGAATCCACAGCATCCCTACTATAAGCAGCTTCGGGAAATAAAAACTTAAAAATCTTCTTTCATTCTGGAAGGTTAATAATTTAATTATTGTGATCTAGTTTGTATTATTACGCACTTGGCGTATTCCATGATAAACGCATAACCAAAAGAGCAACAAACTACATAAGAATGTTGTTTGTCCAATAGCATCAATCATTCCTGGTATCCACGAATTGACAAGGAAAATCATCGGAAAAATGGGATCTTTTGGAAAACAAAAATGTTATAATTTTAGTGCTGTCATAGGTTAATATTACTTACCGTTATAGAATATTAACAATGGAAGTAGTATCGACAACCATTTTTGTTCAATGGACCAATCAAACATGATATATTTTCGAAGTGTATGAGAAAACCAACACTAAAATTACCTATAATTAGGTATTTTGGAACGTTGCAGTTATACTTACCGCAATAATAAAGGTTGATATTAGAAAAATAAATCGAAACCATATTTCGATTTGTGTAAAAGCTGGATTATAAGTTTTAAACTGTAACGCAAAGTAATGAAATTGCGGTTGCCACCAAGATCACTTACGTAGAAGCTGAGATCCTTTATGTTATACCTTTGATGAAAGGATTCCAAGTCGGAAAATCTAACTGTAATTATGTAATGAGCGTATTCCAAATACCCTAAATGAACTATAATAAATTCGTCACATTCTTGATTTATACATCTTAAATGTCGAGTTCTGAAATTTAGAAAGAAGCACCTTACGCACTTTTCTCAGTTTTGGATTGAATACCTACCTATTTCTTGTATTGTGATTGTGGATAATGTTAACGGGTTTATGTTCATCTGTTAAACCATCTATCGTTACACCGACTTGAAAACTTTTATCAAATATTTCATCTAAAATACGTATTTGAGGGTTCGTTAACATATCGTTAGATACTTACCGTCGTTATTGTCTGTTGTTAATTTACATATAACCCACAATTGTTGACTGTACGTGCTCATTGTAGGTGTACGCATAATAAAAGGTCCCGTAGCTATAGATCCAGAATTTGTTTGATTATCTTTGGGTAACAGAGATTTTCCATCTACTTCTGTTGTACTGGTTATGGGCGGACCTGATAAAAAAGGATATTATTACATCTGATCACTTTAATGTTTTATCGAAGTGTGTGCATAAGGTGTTTATAATCTGTGGTGACTGATAAATAATCAATAAAAAGGGTTTTATCGAAATCCGTAAATTAACTAAGTAACTCGTCATATTCATGACGAATTGCAAAGAAACCAAGTCTATCTTCTGGTATCTGTATGTGTCACAGCCAATTTAAATTTCCCAATTGATTCCTAAGGATTACAGCCCATAAATTCCTTTCGCGTAAATATGTCCTTTATGATCATTGGATTTGGGGTATCTTATCCTTTTCAAGGTGCACTCTTCCTTGGCAAAATGGCATTTTCACGTGACAATCACAAATTTTAACTAAAGTTTATATCACGGTCATTGTCGATCCTACCAGTAAGTAAGGAGTCACATAGGAAGGTGTCGGATGACATAACACCATGGGACCTGAGGAGCTAAATAATCTGCACTAGACTCCGTGTCATGTAAAAACACGATTACCAATCATAATAGTTGGATGCAACATTTATAAAAGCCGAATGTTACATTATGTTCACTTTTAAAGCAACGAAAAGAAATAGAAAGTTGAAAATAACGCAGGAGACGTCCTCAATCAGGTGACAGGGGACGTTCTAAAGATTTCTATTCTTGTTCTTCGGATGGAAGAAAACAGAAATAGATAATAAAAAGAAATACCTAATCAAGGAGTGTCTACATTTATATATATTTTAACGAATTCAATAAAAAACAAATTAATCATCGTCATCAATGTCACTTGTATATTGACAATATTTGAACAACAGTGAATGCTATATGGGTTACATGGTAAGAAACCATACGCCACTGACAATCTGTTCGAATGGGGGGACTACGTGAAATGAGATCGTGTTTATATGTAACATGAACTCTAGCGCGCCCTACCTAGTAATGGAGAATTGGTTACAATCTTTTCGTTTTGAATGAAACAAAATAACAATATTCTTTGGACTCCGACGAGACTCTACAATACCACACCTTCAAATAAAACGTTAGGTACTGCATTATTGAATATTGGTGGCAAATTAGTTGCTTTTTGCATGCTTCAGGAAAATTTCAACCTTAGGCCGTAAACTGTTTGGTTTGGAAGGATTGTGCAATAAACCCTTCCTCACTTTCCCCATTGATTCATTTGATCTTTTTGTGGTTTTCAGTGTATAGAGAAGATAAACCTCTTGGGCTCTTGTATATTCCAATACACAAAAATGTTTATCTTGCTTGGTTTTGTTAATTATCATCTCCTGCGTGCGATAAATCTGATAAATCATTTAGAGCAGTGATTCTTAACAGGGGGGCCGCAGACAATGTGTATGGGGGCCGCGAAAATCTTAACATTATAAAAAATATACATATATAAATGTTATGTTAAGCTCTGCTTTGACTTACTTATGAATTATTGGTACAATTTGAGTGTATTTTTTGTACGAGTATATGTTACCTAATGGTGGGGGTAAAGCTACTGGCCGCAGATATAATTTCGGATTTTAAGGGGGCCGCGACTAATAAAAGGTTAAGAACCACTGATTTAGAGGATTATGAAATTACTTTTTAGCTCACATTATTAGTTTTCAGATCGCAGGTAAAATGCGGTTAACTTGTTTGCATTTACCTAATAAGCAACAAACAATAATGTACATCAATCGGTGGTAACACGTTATACTTGGATTAAGGTTACAAATGAAACAGGATATATAAATAAAAAGTTTTCCAATAAGAGTGATATGATTTGTAAGTAGTGTCGTTTCGGCCATTTTTAATATGTCATGATCTGTCATTTTTTTCATTGCATTACTTAATGTTTACAATTTCATCATGTCAATTGTCAACATATACGCAAGAACAACGTTTACAAATTATTCAATTTTATTATCAAAATAATCGTTCTCCAATTGCAACTTTTCGTGCGCTTGAAATTGTGATATTGAATGGCCTCCAAGAAGTTGTGATTTAACACCATTAGACTACTTGCTGTGGGGTTATTTGAAGTCATTGGTCTTTAGCAATAAGCCAGACTCTCTTCAAGCTTTAGAAGTCAATATTGAACGTGCTATTCATGACATACGACTTGATTTAGTGGAAAAAGTGCTCGAAAATTGGGTTCATCGAATTCGTTCCTGCAAAAGAAGTCGTGGAGGCCATTTGAATGATGTTGCATTCAGAACTTAATTGTATCGATTGTACTTCACATTAAATAAAAAACATTTAAATTTCCTTAACAATTAGTGTGTGTTTTTTTTTAAAAGAAATCATATCACTCTTATTGGAAAACCCATTATATGGATGCTGAAAAACAAACTAAACGAATCTCGGCTGACTATGCTGAAGAAACGAACAAGATGAGAGAATATGAACTAGAATATAAAACATTTTATTTGTTTTGGGTTAAACTGTGTAGATAATGGAATTGATTAAATAATCCAAACGTTTCGGACACCACTTACAGGGGCCTTCTTCAGTGGGTTAAAATTAAAATTAAAACGAAAAGAAAACTGACAAATTGTACAATTAAAACTAAATTGTAAATAGACAATTTAATTGTACAATTTGTCAGTTTTCTTTTCGTTTTAATTTTAATTTTAACCCACTGAAGAAGGCACCTGTAAGTGGTGTCTGAAACGTTTGGATTATTTAATCAATTCCATTATCTACACAGTTTAACCCAAAACAAATAAAATTTTTAAATAAAAATGAACAACTGTGGAAGCTTTCATTATTAGAATATAAAACGATTGCCGAGAAAGAGGGAATAACAACAAAAATAAAAAAATTAAAAAAAAAGGAAAGCTCCGGCGATAGATGAAGATTAGGATATTTGTATAACAATACATAAAACAGTAAAGGCATAATCTCTCTAGTAAATACAACGATATAATTATTCACAGTGCTAACGACAGAGAAATTTGAAAACCAGATAACTATAGAAAAGAACAATAGGGGGTTCTGAAAATTACGTGAACCATTAGACTCATTCATTGTAAAGTTAATGAAAAATCGGGGTATGTCTGCTTCATCGATTTCATTAAAGCCTTTCATAAAGTTAAAATCAATGATGTAGTACAGACAGCGGCAAACGTTGCGAATGTCATAAAGAATTTGAATACCAATAACACAATAAAAATCAAAATAGATGAAGTCATCACAGAAAATACACCAACTCCACGAGAAATTAGGCAAGGAGGATATCCCTAGTCTGAACTTATGCAACAAAATGTATTAATAACAACGGAGTACCTCCGCCTCCGGTATGCTATGCGGCTTAACGCAGCGCTAATAGCTAAAGCCAAGCCATTTTACAAAGAGAAATTCTATGAAGTCTGTCGGCAGCTTAATATACGAGTCTTGTTCAACTGAAACGTACTTTTTTTGATCCGTGCACGGTCATTTAATTTTAATTGCAAATTTATACGCGAATGCAAGCACGATTGAGTATCCTGTGAAGAAATGGTGCCGAAAATGTAGGAATGGAAATTGGGACCTAGTATGTTCATATTGTGCATTCCATCTATACACAATAATATTGCAGGCATGGAAGGAAATCGTCGAATTACAATCAAAGAAATTCCAGAAAATGTTGGAGTGAGTGAGAATTGGAGGAATTTAGAGTATCCACTGCCCAGGTTTACCACCTTTCGTTACGGTGTTAAAAGGTATCTAACGTTCGTAAGCTTAAAAGTATAGCTATACTAATGTTCCTTTATAGGTCAAATTAAGATTAAGGCAGAAAAATTTCCATAAGGTACTTCAATCACAATGAATGTAACTTTTCTGATTTTTTAGAACATATAATGTCAAATAATAAATATTGTCAGAGGAATTGTTCTTATCGTAACCTGAAGACAACTTTGGCCCTTATAAGCAGAAAAGGTTTTTCTGCTAAAGTAATCATATTTTTGTGAGCGTCCATTCGATAGGTAGCAACTGTAGTACTAAAATGCAATACAGTTTTTATATCAACAGTTTTTTTTTGCACGTGACAACTTCCATCGCGATTGGAGAGATGTAAAAGTTTAGAAACGAGTGTGAAAAATACTATATGTATTTAACTAAAACACAATAAATGAAATTGAAATTTAAATTGAAATTGATGAGTGGAATCCACTCAGTGGATCACATCATATTATTTTCTCTGTACGAATGAGTTCCAATATCATCAAGGTCCGGGGAACGAAATTGGTAAGTATGTAACTTAAATACAGGGTTTCCATAAAAGAACTCCGGGGTTTTGAGGCGTAATATTTTAATGAAGAAAAAACGTATATAAATGTTTTATACATTATTGGAAAGGTTGCATTTTCAAGTTTTTTTACATATTAATACAGTTTAATATGAGCCCCGTTAGTGGCACGGCACCTTAGAATATAAAAAAACAACACGGCACACATCGTAACGGTATTTAATCTCTTCCCATGTCCTGGCCAGCATGTCTGGGGGGACGGTTGCCCCGCAATTATTCGTACCCTGAGATGGCCAACATCACGGATTTTCTCCGAATACACAAGATTCTTGATATGCTCCCAGTAGAAAAAGTTCAACGGAGTCATGTCAGGGCTCCTTGGAGGCCATGGAATAGGTCCTTCTCGTTGTTTCAAGATCAACGCTCTGGAGCGCTGCGAACTGTTGATGAAAACATTCCCAATTGGTATGGGTAAAACTTGATGAGCTAATCGTTTCGGAGATATTAATTACATTTCTGCATCTTCTACAGTTATTAATATATGAATTTTTAAAACCCCGGAGTTCTTTTATAGAAACCCTGTATAACTAGAAAGGACATTGCAACATAACGAATCTGGAATTACGATTAAACAAACATAAACGAATTACAGTAAAATCGCTAATTCTGTAATTTTTTGCGGCAACACAGAAGCCAAATTGCCGTATGTTGCGTATAAAGAGGAACATCTGGACTGAAAATGAACCTGGGCAAACCCGATAAAACCGTCCCAAAAATGGGCGAATTGGCGAAGCTTTGTTCGAGTTTTGGTTTCTTACGAGAAGTCAGACATGAAAATGGTCGCGTGAAATAAATGACGCAATATTCGTGTTTGCTACCAAATACTACTCAATCACTCAAACTTTAGATGTGGCATTTAACTCACCGATGGGAAAATTTGGGGTAATAGGTGTTTTAACCAAATGGAGAGGGTCTCTACCTGATTCTAAGTTCTAAACCATACCAAAAGATATATTTCCGCCATTACTAAAGGAATTGGCGAGCTTATTAAGAAATAAATGAGGCCATGATCTGGTTCTCGGAAATGGGAACTATGTATATCCTTTACATAGGCAAATATACATGAACCTTTTCCTGCTAAGCACATAAGAAAACAACGGTAAGTCTCTGTTTCAAGTTCACCTGATAATACGTATGATGATCTAGTCAATTTTTGCCGACCTAGCGAAAGTAACTCAACCTGTTGCATAAAATTTTCATCAAGAATCAATGATAAATGTTAAGAATATGAAGATGGGTGATTTTGTGCTATGGTTATTTAAGGCAGCAAATATCTTGAAAAGATTATCAGTGTTTCTAAAGAAAGATGCAATCTTTAACAAATGGGGCGAAGTTTTACGAAAATTGATGAGCCCAAAATGGTTTCTGGAAGAAACCAACATAAAGTTCTTCAACTCAATAATTTTATGTAATGTCAACGGCGGTTGCTTTCTGCGAATAAATTTATTAAAATCTCTTCCGGCCTACATTTATTCTTACAGTATAGCTGCGCCCCAGGCGCATTGTTCGTGAAAATAATTTTGAACCACTACCATTTGGTTAGATAATGACCCAAGCCTTAAAATACACGAGTTTTAAGACGTAGCCTAAAGTTTGGCCCACTTGGGAAATAGTTTTCTTTGTCGCTTCTTCTAATAAAAACCTGTCTTAGAGATAATGAAATAAAATTTGAGTTTTTGCTGAAACGTTTTCATTAATTATATTCAACTGTTGTTTAATGATTATATCTAATTGTATTTTAGCTGTAATAATTCAAAAGTCGAGAAAGTACCCCTATGTGTTTGAAGGATCCCTGTGACCTACTTTAACTGGACCATACAAGCGTCCTTGACACACAATTGTAATAAACAAATGTTTACATACCGGCTAAGCCAATAAAAGTTGCTAATCCAAAACAGCCAAGAAAGGCAATAAAGATCATAACGAACTCCCTTTTATGCATTGAATAGAGACGCATTTGAACAGACCTAAAAAAATGGTTAGGTACTTACGGAATTCCAAAAATATATCTTACCTTTCGCATCTATCATGATGATAAGCGGGTGCAATATATTTATTAAATTCGCTAAATAAATCACTAAATTGTGACAGGCTATTTCTAAACTTTAAAGTCCATCCTGTAGAAGGTAAATGATAAAAATATCCTAAACCTATATCTGGTTTAGTCATTTTGATTCATTTGTTAATAATAAATGTTATATAAAACCTACAAATAGTAGAAAATTACACAAATAATACACTTAATTAAATTACGTTTATACCTAAATGTATTATTAAATACCAACGTAGCAGTACGTATAAGAACTGCTGCTGAACTACGAGGTATTGATTTGCGCGTATTTATGCGTCCTATTTGCGCAGGCATTAAATCTCCATAGTTACATTTACCTTTTGTTTGGTGTACATTACCAGCAAATTCCATTTATTACTTATAATTTTATGGAGGAGATGTTTCTCAATTTTAACTATATTCCACAATGACTCTTTGAAGTTGCTCACAATAGAAGCTTTCTAATCCTGAAACTTATTCGGAGGATTACAGATGGCGTGGGTATTAAAATTCTTTATCACTCTGCTCTTTGGATAGGTGTTCAAAGCTCTATAGAACACCTCTATAGAAATGTAATCTGGATGCGAACTGAAAAAATGTGCAAATTAAATCCACTTTCCACTAATCCCTCATTTCACTTTGAGAGAGGGAGAGAGGGATTAACTAAGTTCATTCTTTAAGTATTCCTAAAAGGTTTTATTAGCGAATTAAGTTAGAAATTGGATTGTTTTACTAGGCCAATAAACTTATTTTATTCTTATTCTTGCTTTATCCTTTTTGGTTGTATCCAGTCCAGTTAATGCAAATTTACACCAAAACGTATCTATGGCATTAATTATGTCTATTTTTTATTAATGATGCACAAATCTGCCATTTGTGCAGAGTCAAGGGTGGGAGGGGGTACACAATCGTCTCTATAGGTATGCGATTGTTGAAGTTTCATCCGTCCGTCCGTCAGGATCCACTCCTGCGGCTTTGACTTACTTCTTGTCTAAATAGAGAGCTTTCCCCACGAAATATTTCCCAGGCAGCTGTTTTGAAAACGGAAACATTGATAGCAACACGTGTCGACAATTCGAGTGAAACTTTCTACACATATGTCTTTTAAAGTTTTTTACAACTCAACATTATTTCTTTAATTTTCTATAGAAATTGCACAAAATGAAAACAAAAACACGTCGCCGTTGGCTGCAGTATATTGCCGACTTTGAACATTTCTTTGCTTTCGATAGGAAAGTTCTTTTTTTTAGTCATTTTTGCCCACATAAAATGTAAATATTTTCCGAATTTTTTTAGCATCTAAATGTACGAGTTCTACTTACAAAAAACCTTGAAATGTTTCGCTTGAATCATGAATGTTTAAAAGTTATAACTCCTAGCCATAGATCTTGAGCACGCCGACTTTATCTAATTGATGAGTATCTCTTTTTTCTTTCAAAATATATAAAAACATCTGCATTATCGAAAAGGTTATTTTGTTAAATAGCTTAATAACCTTATCCGCAAGTGCAGCACATTGTAACGTTGAATCAAAAATGTGCTTAAGCCTTCTCAATTGCGCTTGCCATTTAAACCGATTTTTGAAATTAGTAGATATAAGTAAATCAACATCGCTCGCATGAGTTTACAACCTTACCAACGGTTTGGGGAGTAAACAATCTTTTAAAAAGTGTTATTTTCATAATAATATGAGATTCTTTATGTAAAACAACTAATTCAAAAATTTCTTCAAAGTGGTGGTCTTCTAATTTACATATCTTTCACGAAGTGTTACAGAATTCTTTACGATCAACAAATGACTTCCGGTTTCTTATTTTCAAGAGCCTGATGTGTCGCAGAGCTGCTGCAATGTGCTCTATAATCCCGAGAATTCAGGTAAACCGTTGATTGAAGAATTTATTCAATCAACGGGTAAAGCATGGAATATTCAATCAAATGGTAAACGAAAATGAAGTTTGGGTACTACCGTAGTAAGTGGTGGAACTACGGAATCAAAGGTGCCAATTAACACTTTTATCGTGAAGATTTGATGTAGAATGTTGTAATGCGATACTATTTTTTGTTTACTTGCTACATTGCTACACTTCTTGTTACTTATGTTACGTGGTTTTATGTAAAAAACAAAATAAAGCAAATTTCTAAGGACTAAGAAAACATATTTACAAATAAGACAATGTCAAGTTAAATTTCTCTGACACATCATGTTTCATATTCGAAATCTTTCCTACGAAAATGTTCTCAAATATTATTTCATGCTACGAATTTACGCTCCACAAGAGTAAAAAAACAACTTTGTGTGTGGCGGCTCTATGAGTAGCTCTTACCATTAAAAATTTATGCATTTTTCACATTTCAATTTTCTCGACTCTCTAGCGGCCAACCTTCACCCTTATGACAAAAAACGATCAGCTCATCAAGCTCTATCGGAGAAGCCTAAACCCTTTTCCAAAAATGCAATTTTTAACTTTGTGACCTTTGACTTCGGTAAAACCCGACGTGATCTGGATCAGGTCATTTGCCATAAACCATCCCATGTAGGTACCTAACATATCTCCCTGCAAGATATTAGACTGTTATCTCTTACAGTTTTTTCAGGCATATCCATCAGACAGATAGACATGTGCGCACTCAATTTGTTATAAAAAATTTATAGTATAGATGAGAAACCGAACTTTAAAATTTTCCTATTTTTATTATTGTAACAGAACTGTAGGTAAATTTTTTTTTCCACTACTAGCTGTGAAGTTGACAATTATTGCGTATCCTACACAACTGAGAAGTTTAATTTCTCTACCTAGTGGTCAATAATCTATTATATTATTCACCTAGGTTAATAATGTGAATTTGCATTCCTGTGCTACCTACTTGATTTTTACAAGAAATTTTTTTATTTTTAATTTGTGTCTTAAATTTGACTAGTAGTGGAAAAAATTGTATATACACCACGGTGGTGAAGCCATTTATAGACCTCGCACCTTATTCCGCTCGGGGCAAAGCCCCTCGCGAAATAATCTTGGTGCTCGGTCAATAATAACAGTCTTCACCACCTTGGTGTATAATATACTATTATGGTGCATTTGTTATTTTTGCAATCACCGCAAAGTACTTTATCGAACTAGATTCGAGCTCAGATGTCCGCAAATTATTCATGAGATTCATTATTCCATATGCTGTGCAGTATTTCGAACAAAACGATGAAAACTAACCGAGCAGTTGCGAAAATTAAATTTTGTATATTTTATAAACTTATTCGACGTGCATATTCTTTTTTTTGAAGTGATACATTTTATTGGAAATTGGATTGGATTTTACAGTAAAAATTTAACATTTAAAGGTTTTATTCCAATATCGGGAACAATTTATGGTTAAAATATAAAACAGAATAATGATTTTGACAATTTGCTTATTTTATATACAGGTATAACAAAGATATCAAATTTGAGGGTACATTTAATATTTTATAACACACTTTTACATTATTACTTATAGATTGGAGGAGATAAATTGTGCGAATTATGTTGCCCTGGATCTCTGTGCAGAGAGTTCATAAATTCTTCGTTTTCTTTTCGAACTGCAACAGACAAAATACATATAGGTAGGTACATTAAAATGATGGTGGAAAATAAAAATGTAATAAGAAAACTTCTTTACTACTGAGCCAAAGGATTGCGCACCCCTATTATTTTTTTTGATATATATATCCACTATAAATGTATTCCGCACTTTACATACACAACTCCTTCAAGAGAATTAACAAATAAAGTTCTGCTTCAACCGAAGCTATGAAATGTAATCGAATGATTGAAGTCATTTCAATTATGACGTACAGTTCTATTTTCCCTTCTTAAATTATAAGCCCGTTCCTTCATCAAATATGTACCTATACCTTCAATTTTCATTTTTGTTCATTAAAGTACGTGGCACATCAAAAAGGAAACCAAAATAGTTCTTCGAGTGGGAAAAGACATCAAATTCCGTTAGGAATTAAAGTGTCAAAGGATACGCAGTCGAATGCCTTGGACAGGTCGCATAATAAAAGAGTTGTAAGTTCTCCTTTCTCCAAGGCATCAATAATCAAGGATATGGAAATTTTGGAGACCGCTTGCGTGGTAGAACAGTTTTTCCGGAAGCCATATTGCGCAGGACTTAGCATAGCATAAAACATGAAGAAGCTAAAAAGCCTGTCATTTAGAATAATTTCAAAGATCTTTGAGAAAAATGGAATAATGGTGATCGTTCATTTCGCCTTTTTTGAATAACGGAATTATCACGCTTATGTTAAATAGGTATATATGCCCTCAGAAATGCATAGATTGTAGAGCTTGATCAAATATTCCACAAAAATTTCGATTGAGTCCATTACTAACATTGAATTTATGCCATAATAGTCAGAACAACGGGAATTCTTTAGTTTGCGAACTGCGCTAAGAACATCCAAGGTGGAGCGTGGAGATAGGATGCATGAAGAAGGTGCAGTTTGAGGTTTTTAGAGATTCGGTGAGAGAGAAGGACTTGGGGGTTGGGTTTTGGTAGATTTTTTGTAATTTGACTGAACGCATTCACAAAATAGACAATGAAAGTGTTGGATGTAAAAGGCGGTTGATTTTTGCCAGTGCAGGCTTTGTTTCTTTCGTAATTGATTAGTTTCATGCGTCATTGACAGGGTTTGATGAATTGCTTAAGAAATCATCATAGGATCTCCTTTTCTCAAAATTAATTTCCCTGTGATAAGCCTTTTTGAAAACTTATATACGTTGTAGTTATTGTTGACCTCGCAGAATGTTTTAATGCATGTAAGGGTTTTTCGCATATCTTTTAAATTCTTATTGAACCAATGAGCCGGAGGTTTCCATAGTCATAATAGGAAAGTAATAGTGTATTAAATTAGATACATCCGCGGGCTGAATTAGTCATTGGCCACACATTTTCTTTCGTAATCGCCACCAAAATTGAATACATTCACATGTACACCGAGTTCTAATATCTAGCGCGGTTTCAGCCTTCTAGTCCTTATAGGACCGGAGATACAGACCTCAAAGATTTGAAACAAGAAATCAAGAAAGTAAGAAGTTACTCAAGTGAAGATAATATAGAAAGTGTGTAAAAATAGAGTAAATTTAACTCACCTTTACGCTCAAATGTGAGTACAGGCACTTGTGGGCGTTATTTTAGAGTTTTTTCTCTTTTCCAGTACCATATTTCGCCCAGGAACACCATGAATGCAATCAGTTGTCCAATACAAAGAATAGTAAAAACACAAAGTAGATGTTCCAACGACAATGGTACTTTCGTGTCGTGAACGGAAACATCACTTGGAAAATAATTTTGATGAATGTTATCATTAATTCCGGATTCCTTGATTCTTCTTATAATTACGTCAGTAGATTTAAGAAAAAAGTAATCTGAATTCATACGAAACGCCAAATCCTTTTTTTTAATATAGTGTGCATTCTCGATTATTTTGTAATGTATTCCTTCTGTGAGAAAACCTATATTTGAATCAATCTTCATAAAATTAATATCCTGAGGAGAAGTGAAAAGTGCACAATTTTTATATGTTACAATATCGGTCAAAATGTTGGAGTGACAACACTCTGGCATAGGTCTACTCATTTTTTGTCGTAATTTAGACGGAAAATCATCATTACTTATATTGTCATAGAAAAATTCATTGAAGTCTCTCCTATATCCAAATATAATATCTAGTTTAGATTCTACCAAGTCTTTTAAACTATTAATACCTGGTTCATACTGAGGTACTACCATGAAATGAAGCAAATTACAAGCGAAGGCGGTTTGCATCACAACAGAGTAGAAGATAAAGCACACGACAAGGCATCTCAAGGCTCTGTACATTGGAAGTGAAGCTGTACTTCCCCATAACGCAATTGATAGCACGTCCATCAAAATTGTGGCGTATCTTTCAAAACTGTAATTTAGTTTTAAGTATTTAGCGAGTAAAGACCAACTTAACCAAACGAGAATTACTCCAAAAGCTACCATAATCCAAACTTCTATAATATGAAAAATGATGAAAATTGTTCTTAATGGTGACATTATTGGGGGTGTAGGAACAAGAAATACGAATCTCTGGTAGCCATATACCTCGCTATAATCTATTCCATCATGGCCTAGTTGTCCCCATGACGGAACGAAACCAGGCGCTAGAAATATATCATTCTGAGTGGTAGTCTATCATCGAAAATCTTTAATTCTACGTTAAGGCCCTTATTTATCAAATGAACATGTAACTGCGAAAAGTGCCATAAGTGAGGAGGGAGAAAACCATTGTGGTCTCCGTCAAATGACATCCTCGCGTGGAAACATTTAGGATAATTGGTTATCGTTTTGGAATGTTTCTTTGCTGACGTGATAGTATTACACTTTTGTGTATTTAATACTTTTATCTAATTCTGTTAATAAAAGTGATAGTTTACGTTGTTGTTTAAAATTAGGTAACGTGATCTTTTTCAAAACTGTCTCATCACAGTTATGTAAAGTAGTTATGTAATAATATTACACAACTGACAATTTGAAACTATAAGTAATTGGTTAATTATTGTCAAAATTCGATGTTTGTTTCCATAGTAACCATGAACTTAAAACTACTTCATTTCAGATTAATGTTCTCATTAAAAAATCAAAAGGTAGATAAAATTACGGAATTAGATAAAGTTTTGTACTTAACACGATATGAAAAAGTCTAATTTTATTTGACTCATGTAATTTGCAAAACTCGCTCGCTTCGCTCGCTCGATTTGGCAAATATTACATTTCGTCAAATAAAGTTAGTCTTTTCATAACTGGTTACGTAAATAACTATTACATACGCTCCACACTCATTTTCATGATCTAAGTAAGGATGGCTTTGGTATATCGTCACATTTTCTGCATCTAAAAGCTAAAAGGTCGTCGTATTCAAGTACCGCGGCATTAAAAAGATGTCGTTCCCAAAGCACCTTAAAAATTTTAGAAATATTTTTTGATTTCGTGATGATTAAACTATTTTTTTCGATGAGATCAGGCATCAACCACGGTTTACTTCCATAAAGTGTCGTTAATTGTGATATGGTTCGATTTAACGATAGTACATCCTTCGTGTGGATCATATAATGACCCACGTATGCGGTAGACAAAGATTGAAAGTGTTTGTCCACATTAAGCATCACCACTGGATTTGTAATGTTTATCTTGAAATTCGTGTAATCACCTTCTGTAACAACATACACTGTATCATTCTTACTAAAGAAATGTTCGCAAAAATTGGATACACAAGCCTCCACAGCACTGTGATCATCTACAAATATAGAAGCGAACACTAAATGAAAATAGCACAACCACAGGAATATTAAAACAAATGTCATTTTCGTACACACGGTATAGAAACACGTCTGTCGCTAACCAGCTGTAAATCGAAAATGAAGTTATTTGTTTGTATCGTACGAAGGACATACAATGGTAATCGTTTTTCCATTTTCAATCATCGAATACATTTTGTAATTCTTCATAATGCAGGTAGATATAAATTGCTTTGAACAAAAAACTTGACATTACTTAATGATTGATGCTTTGTCCTGAAATAGTAGGTATAATCAAGGAGTATATTACACTCCTTGGTATAATATAATATAATTCATTTTCTATTCTCGCATAAGTGGAAAAAAATTTAATTTGTGTTTTTAGTTGGAATTGGAATTGGAAACAAAATATGATTACTTTACTAAAAAAATTGGGTGACCAACTCCTGCTTATTATCGATCTCTCAAAACGAAACATTAAGGTGTGCCTTTATTTTTAAAAATAATATACGTATAACAAATTGTTTAATCTAAACTAAACGCGTTTTTAAAGTGATTTTCATGAATGGCGAAAAAAAAATTTTCAGCACGATGAAGCATCCACACACCATGATTTGCCAGTAAGAGCTTGATTAAATAAGCATTTCCCAAATCGATGGATTGGAAGAAGCGACCAACAGAATGGCCAGATCTTTTTTTTTCAGTAAAAGTATGTACACTCAGTTTGAAAAAAATCGAGACAAACTTTTTGGTAAGGTTCATTGTTCTTGGTTACAGATTTTATACCTGCTGTGCTGTGTAGACCACCCTATAGTGATTCTTGCACTGGAACCTTACTCACACCACCAAAATTAAGGTCGCTTCAAAATGTTTGTCTCAATTTTTTTCAAACTGAGTGTACATATATAATTATTAATAAGGAATTGTAAGATCAAGAGATGGTGATGGCCATCTATCATTGAAAAATTGACGAACAGCAATGACGAATCCCATCTTATTGGAAATGTATTGATTTTCATTCGAATTTATATTTTCGTCATTTGGATTGCATTTAGTTCTTTCACTATTTCATGTGTGATGGGAGGTTCGATAGCATTATGTAACATGTCTCCATTTTAATTTTCTTCCAGAAACATCAGAGGATCAATAATTGCATCTCAAACATTAACTTTTTTGTGATTCGTTGAGTATGCCCACCACGGGAAAGTTATGTTTATTCGCATTTCCATTTAAAGAAAAATATACATTTGTGATTTGTCACTAAAACAAATATTCTATACTAACGAAACGGTACCAACACGTAAAGTGAAAGAGGATGTCACGGGTACCAGCGGAAAAAAACGCTCGGGATTGAAGAAGTTTCCACCAGAATTGATTTCCCTACTCTCTAAATCTAAATCTAAATCGGCACTGGAACTGTTCAAACGAACGTTCAAGAGATCCCTGTCAAGAAAAGAATGGCGCGAATCTGTGAAGAAAGTGATCGTTTTAGTTCCAAACAAAGATCATTTACGGCGTTACTGAGTTATATTGGAAAAATGCAGTATAGTGGCAAGGAGGTAACCACAGGATAAAAATGTCTAAAATGTGATGCCTGCTAGAGTTATAAATTATAATGGGAGCGATCGGAAGAATGGTAGCGTGCAGACACCTAGAGAAGCTGGTTTTAGAGCTTAACTTCTGTTTGACATTACATTTTAAAAGTACGCACGAGATGCTCGGCTTTACCATTCGTTCTGGTTGTTTGCCCAAATTCCACTATTTTCACAAACTGAACTGTTATTCGAATTACTTATTCGACATTATATCTGCTGTGAAGACGTTGTCATGTTCTTTTTCCGGAAAACTCTACGTGCGAACGGGTCCCGACTGAATTTCAAGCAAATGAATGATGAGAGATTGTATCCTATTCTATGTGATGATGAACTTGACGTAACAAGTTTTCGTCTTGATAAGAGTAAATCCATTGGTTGCATTTCATGTCCTGATTTCAGTTAGCGTAGTACCCATCGAGCATGCACCTTGCAAAAACCTACCTTATATGTTGAGTTTTGACATCGTTTTCATCGATCTTGAAAGTTTTGGTGCAGCGATTATGGTTAAGACATCTAGGCACAGCCGTTTTCTACGAAAGGAAATTCTGTAGAGAAAACTAGAAAATAAGCTCTATTCTGTACTCAGAATTGATAAAAATAGACAACCTCTATTAAGAGTTGATAATAATCTAATACAGCCATAAAATCTCCTTATATCAAAACTGGCAGACTTACTAATGTGTGTTATTAATTTAATTCCCATCGCAGTGCACAAATACTCTTGGTGTTAAGCATAGTGATATATCATACACAGTGGTGTTAAGTAAGATATAATTTCAGCTCTGATTATAATTTTCATGTCAAAAGTATAATCAAGCTTTACGTATAAATAATGTTAGAATGGCGTGAACTAACATGGAAACCATAATTAGAAGGGTAGGTAGTGAAAAATGAAAAGTCAGATTGTTACGTGAGCTTTTGGGGGGACAATTTTCTGATCAATTTCAATGTAATGTGTGAATTGAAATTATGAATTTTTGCTTTTTTGCGGAAATGTATACAGCTTTGTTTCAGAAATACAGGGTTGTCTAAAAAGATGTTACCACTTAGATGGGATTTACATGACTTACATACTTAATTTCAAATTTTCTTTTGTTGTTGAAACATGCATTGCTAACGAAAGTGTACAGGTCGAAGGAGTGCACTAGCTTCATTTCGACTTGTGTACATAGTGTCTTATTATGTGCTTTTCAAATAAAAGTCACTCAAATCTAAGTGATAACATCTTTTTGGACAACCCCGTATAAGCGACATAACAAAAAATAATGAAGAATAGAGTATTTCAACCAAACCATCGACTTTTCGCATTTATTGCAGAAAAATATGATAAATAGTGGGATACCTACTATGTTAAAAAAGGAAGCACAGTTTAAGGTAAGTAAACATAATCATTTTAGATTAGACACGAAAACACGACTGTCTACTCTAATATAACACATTTTAGGCCACGGATCGTAAAACTTTATGATTATTAGATACTTAGAATGTCGACCTTAGGTACCCCGAGTCAAAGGAAATGTAATATTTTCTGTAATGATATAATAATTTACCCATGTCATCGATAATCGGTGCCATCCTTAATGTGATTCCCACTAGAAGGAGACACATAAACAACAATAAGCATGCAGTAACCACAATTGTCCATCTCGCCCTCGGGGGAAGTTCATCGGGATCAATTTCCTTAACCTCTTCCGAGATCGGTAGAGAAGTGATTTCAATGTGACTTCTCATATGTTTCTTTCTCCTTCTCCGCCTCCTTCTATGCCGCCTTCTTTTATCTTTACTTAAATAACTGCGATATGCTATTGTTTCTTCTTCAATCTCTTCAAATCCGTCCATTTTAAGTGAAACGTAGTCGGCGCTACACGGCATTGTTCTAAAGATATTAAATTTATTATACTATATTTTCGTCCGACTAAACATACTTACATTTGTGTATGTTCCGTAGAGCAACAAGGATATGATGCAGCTGAAATGTTTATGTAGTCATCGGCTGAGCAAATACTATCACAATGTAGGTATTTGATAATTTCACGTGTCTCTTCATCCCCATGTGGCCGGAGACAGCAACGTTGTTTCTTGAAACGTGGGCTTGGTGTATCACCTTTGCTCGTATCTGTAAAAGATATAAGTGAAAATAATAGTCTATATAAATTTAATGTGACAGATAATAGATTTCGGCCTTTCTAAACGTTGTTGTTTAGATTAATGTTTAATTTGCGACAACGGACGTATACCTTTTGTTTTATACATTAAAGACACCGCGTCGTTGACCTGATTTTTCGCTGTACCTAGTAATGTATTGATTTAAGTTTAAGTGTTTACAAGATTTATGTGAATATTAGTAAAGTCATTTTAGGTTGAAAGTAAATTTAGTCTGAAGAAAAGGCTTTCAACCTTTATAGAGTATCGCGACGATTTTGATGTACCTTTTCACTTGTTCCGTTATTACAACATACAGCCTTCTACGTGTAATTTCTGTTTTTGGATTTCAGAATTCGAAGGCATTTTGTTTGAATGACTTTATAGCATTGAACTACACTACATACTAAGAGTGTAAGGCTTTGTAGTTTACCGTTTGTCATTTACGCACGAAAAGATGCAAAAGATAGTCTGAGAGTTCAAATTTGCAATTGAAGGGATCATATAGATACAATTAATGCAAAACCATAGATAGGTTTTCCACGTATATTTCCACAATTCTATCCGTGGTTTTGAAAAGGTCCGTCTATTTAGCTAACAATCATAATCCAAGAAATGAGTAACAACGTCTACAGCACAGATCATTCACGTCTACAGCGATTTTTAAAAATTACTTTGATGACTAGTCGTAATGACGCCCTCTGTTGGGCAAGCATAGAAAATTAAAAAACAAACCCGAGAATTAACTTTTTGCAAGGATCGCACACCCTTATGCTTTTTTCACATCCGTAAGTTTTAATTCCTAACTGAACACATAGACAAGTAATATTTGGACAACCGTTCAAACAATATTAAAGACCCGATCACTTACACGAAATTCAAGATTTTTGATATTGTGTTCAATAACCAAAAGATCCACGAACCCAAAGGCTATGATTTCGAGTTCGAAATCCCCTTAATCTGTTGTGTGTACAATACTAGAAAGATAAACGACCTTGTAAGGACTAAATGTGTCATAACGTGCTTTAGCTGCAGGCTGCACCGTTTCGGTACTTTCATCTCTCCCTGTACTAGAAGAAAGGATGACGAACTCTACCAAGCCAATCTGCTTTCGCAACATGTCGATTTGTTTGACAAATATGTTAGTCCCACTCTTCCATTCTCACGGTCATATACACTGTGTCCAAGATAAGGAGGGCCACTATGGGGATCTCGGAAACGGTAAGAGATACAGTTTCGGTTAAATGGGAGAAAAGTTGAGCAATTTTGAGTTTAGTAAAATGGAATTTTTAAACTGACGAAATTCCGAACCGTTCCGAAGTTATGCGACAAAAAGCGAATTTTCAGGATTTCGTTTTTGACAAATTGTTACTTTGTCGTTGATGTTAATTAAAAAGTAAAAGAACCTTCTACAGGCACTTTTTAACGTTCTTTAACATGGCATGCAGCAAATTAGAATCCGACCTTTCGTTTTTGAGAAACCATCATCAACTTTGTTTTTTTAAATACGGTCCTGATTTTTTGATTCATAATATTAGAAGAGCTTTTTATTCTGCATTCAAGCATGTATCACACTTTATGGTTTAATTGCGATTTTATACTTATTCTACTATTGTACTTAAATTTACTAGAATCTACCTTGGAAGATGCTCTTGATATTTTACCCTAAGCCGTAGTACGCAATTGTTTGTTTCAGCAGGATGGTGCACCTGCGCACAATTCACGGGTGGTTAAGGATTACCTTTCAAATATGTTTGCCGAAAGAGTTTTAAGCACCAATTCTGAAACACCCTGACCAGCTTGTTCTTCCGAAATAATCCCGCTGGATTTTTTTATTTGGGGGTAGGTACAGAAGAAATTATGTCTACAAAGATATCTTTGGAATAGAAGAACTCCGAAAGTTTGTATTTAACGCATTCCAAACTGTAACACCTGCAATGTTAAAGAATGCTTTGGATTCTACAGTTAGAAGATGCTATTTATTACGATTGGAGAACGAAGGAGGGCTTTTTGAGCATTTATTACAATCTTTCTTTAATTATTGGTATGTCATGTTAAAATTTTCGTTTCATCAAATGTTTTCTGTTCATTTATGACATGTTGTTGATTGTTTGTAATTATGTACTTCGTTATAAAATTTGTGTTCAAAATTGAAAATTCTGTGTCATTTCATTAATTTGATGAGGAAAACACAGTTAGCAAAAGTCCATTTATAAATAAAATTCAGTTTCAATGTTATTGAGGGGGGATACAGGTTCGTACTTAGGATTTTTTCCGATAATCGTAAAGTAAGTATAAAATCGCAATTAAACCATAAAGTGTGATACATGCTTGAATGCAGAATAAAAAGCTCTTCTAATATTATGAATCAAAAAATCAGGACCGTATTTAAAAAAACAAAGTTGATGATGGTTACTCGAAAACGAAACGTCGGATTTCAATTTGCTGTATTCCATGTTAAAGATCGTTAAAAAGTACCTGTAGAAGCTTCTGTTACTTTTTAGTTAACATCAACGACAAAGTAACAATTTGTCAAAAACGAAATCCTGAAAATTCGCTTTTTGTCGCATAACTTCGGAACGGTTCGGAATTTCGTCAGTTTAAAAATTCCATTTTACTAAACTCAAAATTGCTCAACTTTTCTCCCATTTAACCGAAACTCTATCTCTTACCGTTTCCGAGATCCCCATAGTGGCCCTCCTTATCTTGGACACAGTGTATATTATCTATTTTACTAATGCTTGTAATTCTCTTGAGCTGTTCTTATAGCTTTTTATACGGTTACCTGGCTAAAAAGACCTAAGAAAATAGATTCCAGATTGTTTACCGTACCGCCGACCGGACAAGTTGCTGTTTGCGCTCTTACATATTCGCTGGGGGACTTCAGAGCTGTTCTCTCGAGAAAGAATAATACCTTCATCATTGTCTAAAACCCATAATATTGTAGTGGTAGTCTACATTTTTACAGAGGTTCTCGTCTTTAAATTTTCTAACGGCTTAGCGAGTCAAAACAGAATCGGTCTTTTCCCACTCCACCACTAATTTGGTTGGAATTTCCAGATCCAGTATTCAATATAGGTACAACTGCACAGTGTTTATGTTGAGACTTTCTCCACCTTCGGTTCTGGGTCTTTTGATAATTACAGTTTTGGTTAGTTTCTTTTACTGAATCGTACACCACCATTCACCGGCGTTACCAAATCGCAAACGACCCACTTCAAGTCATAATTTCTTTAGTTAAAAGAGCAGTAGGTTATCCCTTTGACACAAGGCCTGAAACATTTCCCGAACGCGTTTACAATTATTTTATTGACAGTAATAAGAAAACAGCTAATTTGAAACATTATAAAGAAGGGAGTCTCAAGTGAAGAGCCTCAAAGAAAAACCCAATTTTGTCGAAATTCAAGTCTACCTGAATGGCCCACACTTTCTGGGGAAACACTTCGCACAGCAATAAACAAAATTACTTTGGTTACGGCTTGAAGGTGTTATAACGAGATATCTGTGTACAAAATAATGGAAGAAACATTGAGCAGCTATTACCTATACAATTATTACTTCCCGAGTACGAAGTAAAAGTATTGTATTAGTGTTCCAAAAAAAATTGACCTATGCAAATGTTTATATGTATATCTTTTTGCGTTTCTGAATACGGAGATTCAAAAAATGAAAAAAATAATTCTGGCAAGTTGCCACGAGACTTCCTCGTATTACCACTTTTTGCAAAAAATAAATATAGGTACTGAATTAAAAAAAAACACTCTTAAACTATATAAAAAACTGCAACTTTATCTTATAAAAAAACGAGTGCCGCCATTTTAGCTTATACCGGAAGTGACCTCCTCAAAGGTAATATTAGCATTTTCGCCCTTGGCTCGAATGCAATCGATTGGCGAAAACCGGTAACTTTAATAGTTTCTGAGTTGAGAGCGTTGCAAGGAGTGTGTACGGACAGACTACAGACGACAGACGGAGATTTTTTTCATTTTTTGAAGGTACTTCCCTTTTACTTCGTACTCGGGAAGTAGTCTGTAATCTGTAGTCTGTCCGTACACATTCCTTGCAACGCTCTAAACTCAGAAACTATTAAAGTTATCGAAAGGCGGTTTTCGCCAATCGATTGCATTCGGGCCAAGGACAAAAATGCTGATATTACCTTTGATGAGGTCACTTCCGGTAGAAGCTAAAATGGCGGCACTCATTTTTTTTATAAGATAAATAAGTTGCAGTTTTTTTATGTAGCTTAAGAGTATTTTTTTCCGAATTCAGCAATATATGTATTGTGCTATATTTATTTTTTGAAAAAAAGTGTTAGGTAATACGAGGGAAGTCTCGTCGCAACTTGCCAGAATTTTTTTTGTACTAGATAATTATAATTTATAAGTAATTTCGTTTTCAAGATCCGAGCCAACAAGTTTTCATTTCTAACTGAAAAAGTGAAAATGCTTCAAAACGGAAACATAATAAATCGATTATGTTTCATCACAAAATTGCAATGGAATTGGTGTAAGTAGGTAAGCTCCGACACAACAACGTTTTACATTTCGGTTACAATCAAAAGTTGCCATAGTCATGTTTCATTCCTTTGCAACGCAAATGATATTGTTTCAGTCAGGATTTGAAAAATAACTCAAACAATATTGAGATCTGATTCATTTATAATTCATTCTTAATGATTGGTTTTTTAACGCTCTTGTTTCATTTCGACTGAACCGAAATACAACTGAAACTTAAACATTACCGTACTATTCTGTTATGTTATTATCAGTCATTAGTCATTTGAAAATGATTATTATTAGCATTAATTATGATTAATAAAGTACTTTCAACTTAAGCAATGTAATTATCTAGATTTTTCATTCGTATGTCACCCAAACAACCTCTCCCCTATCAAGTTGTTTCTTTTTGCTCTTTTTCAAGTTAAGTAAGGTAGAGTAGAATTATTTCATTAGATTTCTTATGATTGTAAACCATTTTGCTGCAATTTTAAGGAGGTAAACGTTGATATACAAGCTGTGTGTGAGTAAAGATTTTCATTGGACAAAAAAATGTCGGATCCTTTTTATCACCGTATCGAAAATGATTGAAATTTATACCTAAGTTAGACTTGATTCTAAAATAGAAAAAAGTTTTTAAATAATGCACCGTGAAAAATAGGCTTCGGTGTAAGTACGATGCATATCAGTTCGTCTACATACAAAGTTTTTAAAGGAACAGGTTATTCATATCACAGTATTGATTAATATAAATGCAGTATAGGTAAGTGAATAATACATGTATTGTTTTAGTTTTACATGTAGGGGAGCAACCGCATAGAAATGCTTCGCTGATAGTCTTGTTCTAATACAATTTTATCAAGCAACGAAGATAGTGAGTTAAAACATTGTGCAAACCTTTTATGCTCGGATTCTATCGGTAGGTAGTTGCTCTAAAGAGAGTAAGCCGACATGTTTAAGAAGCAATTTATAGTTTAATCCTCTTGAGGGAAATATCATCAATCTTGACTGTACATAAATTTCAAGAATGTTCATTATATACATTAAATTGCAGGTTTATAACCAGTAAGATGTTAGTTCCAAATTATTGATGCCTGTTACAATTTAAATCTTGTATAATCTTTAATATAATAATCATTTGTCTGTCCGTCTGGACCAATTTCTGTGGTATTGAACAAATCCCCAGGCAGTTTTTTGTAAGGTTGAAACTTTACAACTAGACAGCTTATAAAATTTGTGTATCGAGAGGTTGGAGGTTGCCATAAATCTCTAGTTGCTGTTATTACACGTAAAACATGAATAACATGATGTGACCAATTTGCCTCAAACTCTGTAGGTACTCTGTGTTAGCAACGAGCTTTTACCAATCTACCAATCTCTTTGTATGTGGATGGTAAGGTGCAGAACGTATAATATTATATTTTAATAAAAATTAATGTGCTGGATACTACGTATCGGTGAAACGTTACACTTCGTATTTAACAATAAATTATCACATATATTGCTGGGCTTTCCTTCTTCTCAACCCCGTATAATATTATACATCATTTTAAAGACTATTCAAATTGGTTTAAAATTAAAATTTCCGTATTTATTGGAAAGCGGTCCATTGATTACCGAAACAAGGTTGCTTTAAAATTGTACTTGAAATGGATTCTAAAAAGGGTTTCGATTTGTGCGAAGAATTTCGTCGAAAGCAAGGGTACTTCAAAAAATATTATTTAAAAGAAAAATAGTATATTACATATTTTATTTGGAGGAGAAGCACTACTTGCAAGCCATGAAAAGTAGTACTTCTCCTCCAAATAAAATACGCTATTTTTTCTTCAAACTTCCTTAAATTTTCGCAAAACATATATTTTTAGATTTAGATTTTAGAATTATTAGCGGGGTTCGCTAAATTAAACGTCATTGTCAAGTAGGTATTTCTTTTCACGAATGGGTAGCGGATGCAAAAGTCTTTTGCAGCCGCCAGTGAAAATGTAAAACTTTAACGTTGTCAGTTGAAGTTTAAAATGTCATCTTTTATTGAGGTTTGAAGAAAAACAATTTTTTCTTCAAACGTCAATAAAGGATGACGTTTTAAACTTCAACTGACAACGTTAAAGTTTTACCTTTTCACTGGCGGCTGCAAAAGACTTTTGCATCCGCTCGCAACCGATGCAAAAGTAATGTTACCAAGGAAACAGCATTTAACTACCCATTCGTGAAAACAAACCTACCTACTTGACAATGACGTTTAATTTACCGAACGCCGCTAATCATATCCCTTAAAAACATTTAAAAATAAACGTCTTGCGAACATTTGAGGAAGTTTGAAGAAAAAATAGCATATTTTATTGGAAGGAGTACTTTTCATGGCGCGCCATGAAAAGTAGTACTTCTCCTCCACATAAAATAATATACTATTTTTTTGTGGATGTCGAACTGTAAGATATTTATTTGATCTGTTGATCATCATCAGTCATCACCATTATCATGCACGAATCAACAAGTTGATATCAGCAATTGTTCGAAACCTGTTGCATCAAATCAATTATTAAATCTTAGTCGGCGTAGCAGACAAAAACGAAAACTTGCGAATGTTTTATGTGTGTTTGGATTTGGATGGAAAGTTGAAATATAGAGAAGGTATAATTGTATCATGAAATCTATTTTCTCTGCATGTTTGTCACCCATTGACACACCCTGAAGGGGTTATGAGGGTGTAATTTAAAATGTTAAATAGGATGATTGGCTATTTTAAGGGTAATTTAAAGACGAAAATAATGTTTTTTAGCAAAATTTTCAATCAAAAGTTGTGACCAAACTTTGAATATTCAAATGAATTTCCTTGTTTATTGAACCGAAAATATATTATGTTGAAATGAAAACGCCTTTAAAATGAGTTCACAGTTGATTCCATTTAATATTTTGAAGTTATTGCTCTCGGCCACACCTAGAAATAGCTTTTCGTGTTTCTATATGAATTCCACAAGTTTCAACTTTCAAGGTTCGTCCAAAACTTATGAGTCTAAAGTCTAGTTGAGTTTAAACGGCGGTTAGTACAAAATTGAGTCGTAAATACGAGACTTGACGTCTGGAATAAATCCAAACGACTCTCAACCTCCCCTTCAAAATTCTTTAATGAATACTATGACGATGAATGATACATTAGTGTATATAGGTATTCTTGCTATTCTTGCGACATGTTTCAGGATAACTTATCCCATTATCAAGCGTAAATCGAATTCGTGATTTTGGGATGGGATAAGTTATCCCGAAACATGTCGCAAGAATAGCAAGAATACCTATATACACTAATGTATCATTCATCGTCATAGTATTCATTAAAGAATGTTGAAGGGGAGGTTGAGAGTCGTTTGGATTTATTCACTTCGACCCCTTTGTGTGCACAGCGAACGCCTTCATGATGTTGACGTCTGGCTTAATCATAAAAACAATTGAATAACAAAATTTTGAAAATTTTCAAAGCCAACCATGTTTTGTAAAGTATGTAATTATAAATTTAAACAGAAAAATGTAAATAACTCTGCAATTATTGATTTTAGGTATAGGAACATGGTATATCAAATTAAAGAAAATTTATTTCTGCATCGAATGAGCTGATAATTAAATAGGAATTCCATTTGAAAAAAGAGACTTTTTTCTTAAGTCTGGAAATAACGTCAAATAGATACGTAACCGCGGGCAATTTTTTATTATCCATTACAATTGTGTCTCAACCTTTTGACATTGAGAACCTAAAATCCCATTTTCCTAACTTTTACCACTTTCGACTTTCAATTTTATTTCCTAACCAACATTTTGAAATTTTTCAGAGAAAAAAAAATTTTTTCTCAACAATCAAAATTGATACGCCGATTATTTTAAGCATAGGTACATACTAAACATTTTATGACACATCAGAATGTGAAAAAAAATTGCCTGGTTTGTATTTAAAATAAAGATGTTGATGCCCACTTCCGGTATTTCCGGAAGTGCTGCCATTTGGAAAATATTTTTATTTAATAGATTAAACACGGCATGTCGCATATGCAAAATTTCAAATTTCTAGCTTTTACAGTTCTTGATATATTTCTAACCGACGGTCACCGTGAGACACCCTGTAGATATAGCAAGGATATAAACTAATACACTGATAATGCTTATGAACATACATAACAAAACTTAATTAAACATTTCAGGTCGAAATTAGAAATATAAATTACTTTTAGTTCCACATCCATGGACATGAACGAGTTTAAAGATATGTAAATGAAAATGGAAACGAAAAATGATTATTAAATATTCTTATTTACTACGCATTAATGAGATAAAGTGACAAAGACAAAGCAGGGTACTAATTGTAAATGTATGAATGTCGACAGTATTGGAAAAGTCAAGGTTTTTAATTAATACTGCGCACAAGGGGTAATAGAGTTTAGCTCATAGAAATAATTTCTAGTTTCAGACGTCTGTACTGACAGGCATGTTTATGAATGCTAACAGTATAACTTATTCCAAATTGTAGGGTTTGCTGGCGTATATCATACTGTTGGCTTAATGTAATATACATGAGTTGTATAGTCAAGTAGGTACACTCGGTATTGTTACAAAATTAATATTAGACGTGTTCATTTTACCGAATTATTATGTTACTAAAAACGACAATGTTGCATTCTCTCAAGGGATGGGAATAACTGAATAAGAATGATTAAGAGCAGTTTTTTTACTTTGGGGCATCAATCACTACAGTTGAGATTATTGCAGATTTGTGCCTTTTCTTTTCTTAATTGGTTTACTTGTAATTAAGGTTTCGAACAACAGGTGAGTACTGAGTAGTAACAGTTGTGAATCCTTATTGGTTAATTTTACTTGGACTATTTTCCATTGGTTTTCATGTTTCAAGATTGCTTCTTTTAATATTAATAGTTGATGTCTTGTTTCCTTCAAACGAGGTTGTGTATATTATAAGAAATGAAGGATTAGTATTTCGTAATTTTAAAATGGATGATTTGAAGATGTATCGGAGCACGCTGCAAAAGCGAAAATTTTTTTAAATCCTGTTGTAATTTAAAATTTAACCATCTTCGTGTAGGAGCAAGAAGAACAATCCTACGTGGCTTAAAAGCGATTGGCCGTGGGGGAGTAGAAGTGATGTGAGTCCAGGTTGCATGGTGAACTTATTTTAGTTGGGAGTAAAATTCCTTGAAGAAAATGGAGGTGGGCTATACAGAGATCGCGAAGGAGACCCTGGAGCTTTTGCTTCAATCACACTTTCCGGGATCAAAGACCCTCGCTAAATCTAACACAGGCCAACCAACAACTTTGGAACCACTTTTGAGGGGGAACAGAGGAGATGGGGTTTTGGCTTGTCAGATAGTGAACCTAACCAAAATTAGGTGGTCAGTGAAGAATTTTTATCCGTATTAATGGGAATTTCAGAGATGGATGGAATTCTCTTTGCTCTACTACAACGAGGCTTAGACCTGTTGGCCTCCACACTATGTACGTTACTAAGAACAAGTATTGCCCTGGGATTCATACCGAAACCTGGACGAGATTCATAAGCCCAAGCTAAACCGTTTAGACCCATCAGACCATCGTCGTTTCTCATAAAACTATTGGAGAAACTCATTAAGTGACACATTAGAGAAGAGGTGCTGGGACTTGAGCCCATCAGTAAATACCAATCAATCTGGTAGATCCTGTGAACTTCACAGAGAGTATTGGACGTAGCCGAAAGGGCCATCTTCTGTAAGGAGGTGGCTCTAGGGCCGTTTTTAGATATAGAGGGGGCGTTTGATAGTACCTCTCTAGAATCAATTAAAACTGCTATGGAAATAAAAGGAGTATACACTACCGTGCATACACACCATGCTAAAACATAGGAACGATACAGCCTCGTTTAATAACGACTCTGTAGCGGTCAGAGCTACACGAGGATGTTCACAGGGGGGAGTTCTCTCGCCTCTACTGTGGTGCCTGGTAGTGGACGGACTACTGAGGCGATTAAGTGGGGCAGGCACACTACTGTTGGCTATGCCGATGACATAGTGATTGTGGTACGTACAGATTTGAAGAGACCATATCAGTTGTGATGTAGGGAGCTTAAATATAGCGGAAGCATGGTGTGAAGAAGAGCGCCTGTCTGTTAATCCAACAAAAACGAACCTCATTCTCTTCTCGCGAAGAAAAGTGTCGAGACAGCTAAATGACATAGTAATGTACGGCACCAAGCTACATGTAGTGGGAGAAGGCAAGTACTTGAGCATAACGTTAGACCAAGGGGTGACTTCCAAACCACAAGATAGCGAATAAAGTCACAAAGACCTTGTGTGTGGGCTTGTAGGCGAACGTTCGGAAGCAAGTGGGCCCTAAATCAAAAAAATTTGGTAAGTCTAGTACAAAAAGCGACCGTGTTCCAAGCCAAGGTAGACGCAATCCTGATTAAAAGAGAACCTTGCCAAAAGGAAAATCGTTATAGTTACCAACAGCAAGGCAGCGATTGCAGCAGTTGAATCATATGTGGTACATTCAGGGCTAGTCCTTGAATGCACACAAATGCTAAACGCACAAGGCAAGTGTAACTCAATCACATTAGAGGGGAGGGGGCACCTGGGCACGCGGGAATCGCAGGTAACCAAGTTGCCGACAAGCTTGCGAGAATGGCAAGCGCAATACCACTCATAGGACCCGAACCGACCTATGGGATTATACATAACACAGCCAAAAAGGAAATGCACGCAATACTCACGAAAGAGCACTGCACACATTAGTCGAAAATTTCAGAACAGCGTCATTCCAAGATCTTTGCGGAAACCCTAAATGGGGACTTAGGACGGTCCATCTAAACGTTAAGTATGATGAAGGTAAAACTTAGGACAGAGATGGTCAACACACAAGCCACTGTCGTCTGAACAAAAACCTGCATAACATGGGACTGACTGATAGCCCGTTATGGAGGGGTTGTGGTGAGGAAGAAGAAATGCCATACGTGGTATGGAGCACCTACTTGGAAATGAAAAGATTACACAAGGGCAGTGATTCACCAAGCCAAGTAGTTTGACTTGAAATATAATAGCTTGGCTTGAGCTTGAGAGGCAAGCTTTTTAAGAAGAAAATCTTGGCTTGGCTTGATGTTTGCGAACGTAGGCTTGGCTTGGTTACCAAGCTTTCCCAAGCTTTGTCAAGCTTTTTCAAACATAGTCTTCCTCCCCCCGTAAGAGTAGTGAGGTTGGAACACATTGCGCATTACGTCACACATATATAGCTCATTGTCGCAGAATTACTGAACTGCTCTGCTGGTTAGTGGGCTATTATGAAACTATGAGTTCTAACAAATTATCTGAAAATTCCGAGGAGCCGTTGTGTAGAACGTACATTTTCCAATTTATTTTATTTATTTTATTTTATAATGTATAATTTTTATCATTTTTGACTTCTTACAAATCAAAAACTGTTGCAGGACATCTCCTGATAGCCGTATCATTTTACAATTAAAAACTAGTGTGTTACAGCGCGACGTGCAACGGATTTCGTACAAGGTACCGTTGCGCCCATTGCGATTTTGAGAAATATGTATCTATATATTATCTACTGGTAATTTTTTTACAATGATTTTAAGTAAAATATTCTTTTCTTACTAAATCGAGTCAACATACTTACTAATGGTAGGTATGTTCTGTTTGAGTAGAGCACAGACTATCTCAAATATACCTACCGCTACCATGAATTACACGTAAGGTAGGTAGGTACTTCTTTTATACCGAATGAATATATTTTATGGTAGAATGCAAAATCATCAGCTGGATCTTCTAAGAATTATGTTCCATGGAATAGCAAAAAAATGCTTAGAAATATAAGCTTGAAAGCTTGGAAAATGCTTGAAAGCTTGACTTGGAAAAGCTTGATAACTCAAGCTTTTCCACAGATAAACTTGGCTTGTATGATACTTAAGCTTGGTTTGGTTTTTTGTAGGCTTGACTTGATTTTATGTCAAGCTTTCAAACTTCAAGCCAAGCCCGTGAAGCCCTACACAAGGGGAAGTAACGAAGATTTCCTCTACTAAAATCCTAAAGATACAGGTATTCTCGAAGGGTAGACAATAGCGGGGAGTACAATAGACCAAAAGGTCGCAGTGCAGGAACCACTTGGGACAATAATATAATATTTAAAAATAACGATGGCGCGAAGTAACATGCAACACCACGCGAGAGCGTTTATCACTAAATATTACAAGATTTTTTAAATATTGTATCAATGAAACACATGTAACACATTTTAAACCATTCAACGGTATAATATTTCACTCTTCACTTGGCCGTCACGTTTACTACTTACTAGTAATAGAATACGACATTGTTTAATGTACCTAAAGTAGGCAGTTTTATGAAAGTTAAATGAAATGGAAGAAGAAGAGTATTGGAATACAAAAAAAGCCAATTGCTTTAAAAAATAGAAAGAACATAGGTACTAGATTGATTAAAAACCTTCAATTGAGGAATGTTGTAATTATGTACATTAGAAGACAGAACTGAAAAGATAAAAGAGAATAATCGGAAAGAAGGGAAAGGAAAATTAAGACGCACTGAGACTGTAAAAACCTCTTTAAGAATCATGTGCAATATTGAATCGAATCCATAAATCTCGTAATTTATTTTGATAAATTTAATATGCCACAGAATTTAAAATGTCGTCACTGCCAAATTATTTTTATAGGTAAAAGAGTTTGTGTGCGGTTGGACGTAATTTAAATTGCATTTAATCAAAAGATTCCCTTAATTGATATAGGTATATAAATGAATACTCAATTCAGTCACAACGATAACGTAACTCAAATTTCCAGTATACGACACTTATACATTGATTTACAATTACACGCATTGACCTGCATAACATTATAAGTATACACCAGGTAAACAGTAATTTCGTATAGCGTGTAACGTAATTAAATGCGTACTTACACATTACGGAAGCTGGCAGGTGAGAGTTTCCATGTGATTTTACCAATGTTTGTGTTTTACAATGAAACAATCAATTAAAATTCATCTTACCATCAGTTTTAGATTTTTTGTAATAATTGTAATCCAGTTCGCCATCATCTGTTGCTCTTCTGCGTCGTCTGTGCTTGGGACTAGGTGAATTTTTATGAAGATTTCCCTTGGAGGATGCTGCAGATGATGAAGAAGTAATTCGCATACGGTGAAGCAGACTTTTCGGACTGGAATTGACGCTTGATAACCGTACTTTATCATTTTTTATTGCTTCTACTTTATTTTCCACCAGAGTTCTAAATACTGATTCTAATTTTGCAACTTCTAAGTATATTGCCCGTTGTGGTTTGAATGATAAGTCTTCGGTAGACACTGCTTTATCAGTCTTTTCCATTTTGCAGACTTGTGTATTATATTATCCTATATTTAGATTTTTAGGTCTTGTTTCGGCTCGCAACGATACTGAATCATTATCAAAAGCTTCACGCTTTAAAATTAGGAAGTTTCGGGAAACTGAAATTCCACCTACAACAAAATGAGAATCGAAATTAATGGTGAAAATCTAATAATGTTAGTGTGTATTATTTTCAGAAAAGATTACCTTTGTATTTTGTTGATGTTTCATTTTATACAATTTTTAGATTACAAGTGAGGATTCATAGGCTACCGGATATCGATTTAGCTCGCTTTTCACAATAGAACACGTAAATAGGTACGTTAGGTACTATTATACACTCTCTATCTATATGAACAACAACTGAACGTTCTTCTAGTATACCTATTTGGATGGAAATGTCGATATTGTCCGTGAACTTTAATACTAAACCTCCAACATTTATATAATAGACGCGTTTTAATTTCACGTAGTGAATATACAGTACGTATCTATTTCTTTTGTAATTAAAGACTACCACATTGAAAGGATTAAAGTTTTAGTGAATGCGCCCTTAATTTTTCTTTATGAGTACTTTACAAATAATCTGCATGATTCATTAAACCCCTTCAACGATATAAATTGTGGTTCATATTCAACATTGTAATATGAAATTTTGCAATTAAATTAAGAATTAAGATTTTTTATTACATACGCTATAAAATTATGTAAATCTGTATATCGAAAAGTTGTTTAGTCGCGTTTTTGGTTACTTGGTTTTATCCTACTCGTTTTCTCAATTTTTGTCTCTTAAAGCACATTACAATGAAGAACTCTGTATAATGAAATATGTCTAGTGGTTCCTAAAAAAAGCAATGTAAGCAGTACTTTCGTATAATAAACCAATTTACTCCGAAAGAAGTCATGATTAAGAAATCCCATTGAATTAACTACTTAATAAAGTACTCAGCCCATTTTATAAACCGTAATCATTATGTTACATTCTTCTTCAGACATCCTAAGATGAGCACCGCTTGCTGCTGTCGATAAAATTCGAGCATATTAAAACCACTAAATTGTTGCAGCAGGGTAAAATGTAAGATCACAAAAATTCGTTCTTAAACACAAAGAAGTTGGGGTGTTATCTACTTTTGTAATCATTTCGCATAAACGTGAAACTTTTCCCCTAAAACTTGGCTGTACTATTTATACTGCGTGTTAATTATGTTGCCTGAATGGATTATTATGTAGTTGTAGTATAATTATGTATAATTAGTTAGTTATGTGTCGAAGTCATGCCATTATTTAGCATGTCTTAAATTTGTTATAGAGTAATCCATAAAACATGTCGCAAGTGTTATTATAATTGTATCTACTATTATTTCTCTCAAAATCGTTCCCTACATTTTTTTGATAAGATTTCAGTCGATGACCACCGCAAGTTGCTCCATTTGCGCTCATATTTGAGACGTTAAAATTGCCAAAAGTGATTGCCGCTGACAGCAATTCAATTAATATCCAAGTAGCGCACAATGCTTTCAAATCTGACATCTGTCGTCTAACTTTATGATTGCAACGATTCAATTTATATCTATAGTAGTGATAGTAATTAATTCTTTATTTGATAATTACTTTTATTTGATAGATAGGTAAATTTAACTCAAACCGTTGATTGAATAATATTTCAATCAACGCTCAAACGCAGTTCAAAATTGACTCGGAATAAATTTAAAATCGAAAATGTCTTGCCTCAGTAGTTTTTCTTACCAAAGATCCGCTAAAAAAGCTCAATAATCTGTGTCCCTAGAATTGACTACATGTTAAACAGCTTTATTATTATTAGTAAGGAAGTTATATAATTTATTTTAATTATTTATGTCTACGAAACCAAACCTTCATATTTAGTCAACCCTAATATTTTTTAAATTATTACCTACCTTAACACCAATAAATTGTAGTCTAATACCCTATTAAAAACGTCAATTGTACTTAAGTACCGATTAGTTCTCAGATTGCATGAATCTAAGTTCCCACCAATCAGAATAATATTGTATTTTCCACCATTTTTGTCGGTCACGAAGTTTCTTAACTACAATTTTTACGGGATTCTTACTGCAATCATTACAAGATTCTTACTCTCTTACTTTAATGTAAATTCACTTGTTAATCAATCATTAAATCACGCTTATACAATATATAAATACAATTAAACATTTCAAGTGTTTTACTTATAATAAACTTTATTGTGCATCAGTGGCGGCGTAGCATGGGTTCGCACCCGGGGCGGTTTTCTATTGAGCACCCCCAAAATAAAACAACAAAAACTAAACGATTTTATTTTACTAAAATGTTCGATTACATTATCAAAATTAACTTTCCTGTCTTTTTCTATGGACAATATGGAAAGATTGGTAAGTCGCGTTTGACTCATTGTGTATCTTAAGTACGATTTTATCAATTTTAATTTTGAGAAACTTCTTTCACAAGAAGACATTGAAACACAAATAGTTTAAAAAAATCTTAAGCATAGCGCTAGACTCGGAACAGACTCCGAATAGTCCTATTTTAAAATGAATTTCAGAAGCTCCAAGGTAGTCCATTGGACGGCTTCTTGGAAAGAAATGCTGGCGGCTTCCATGTGGCGCCTCAGTCGTAAAATCTCCAAAATAATTTTTAGGACAACACTTTCTAGTAATACATAATAATATTTTCAACAGATTGATATTTGTATATAAATTATAAATGTTTATTTACAATACGCGCAATGGCTAGTTCAAACGTATTTTGCTCCATAAATAGCCAAAATGCCGCTTTTTGAATTTGCCGTCCCGACAAAGGGCAAAAAAGAACCCCGTTCGCTCTTTAAATTTGTATGGTTTCAAGCTAGTCATCTTTTTCATTAGTACATTTATGGTAAATAATTCTTATTAGATAGAGATTCACGGGGACGGGAAGATTCGTTTTATCTCTTTCTGTAGGAGTAACACAATTCTCACCGCTAGGGTATGTCCATTAGTATACAGGGTATACCACGGAACCCGTTCATTAGAAGTTTCTGGGGTCCCTTATGAGTTATGAATTTGAAACTTTCAGGTTAAGGATAACCCATAGCCTTCTTTTGTTCTAAAATATTTTCGGTGTTGTACAACTTCCGGAAAGACCGGAAATCGCCATTCATCTTCTTATTTTAAATGGAACACCCTGTATATTATTGCATTTTTCGATTATACAATCGATTCTCCGTTAATCTGTATTAGATTATCCTATACCTATCTTCAACTGTTTTTGAGATATTATGATTTTTTTGAAAAATTTGCGCTTTGCGGAGGGATGTTTAATAGCCCACCTTTTGCTCTTCTTTGAACGCAAAACATTCATACTTTACAAACACGAAGTAAAACCATAAGGGTTCACAAAATGCATTTGCAAACCTATCACAGATTATACAGGGCGTTCAAAATTAGTGGCAAAGTTAAAAAACTTCAAACACCAAAAAGTCATTTTTTTCAAATGGAACACCCCGTATATTTTTACATATTTGGAAGGCTATTTAATTTACGCATCGATAAACTATAGGTATCCCTATACCTATCTTTAGCGGTTTTGTAGTTATTAACACTTTTTCTCTAATATTGATTAAAACTGCACTCAAAACCTATGCACATTTGAAAGTAGGCTTATGACAACAGGAAAAACAATTACCTTTACAAAACGAATTTAATGATCTTATTTATACAACAAACAAATAAAAATGACTTTAATGGATATAAAATAAATTCAAAATATCAGTATTGGAATATGCGTTAACTGCTTCCATTTCATAAAATTGTTTACTGTTTACCACCTGTTTGCTTTAATGAGCATGACATCCAGATAAACATTCGTTTGTCTAATCATACTAATAATAATAATAATAATAATAATACTTACTTGATTTCGATCCGTGCGGTTAGTTAACCAGGCTTGGCCTAAGTATCTATAAAAACCGAAGTATAATAATAATAATACCTTTTATTGAGAGCAAACTATTAAATTACATAAGATTGTTCAAAATACGTTAAAACTGCACACTTGTTCTCAAAAGAAGGGAGTTCAGGTGTCTACAAAAAAAGTAGAGACCTATTCTTGCACTCAACCCTGTTGGACGTTCATTACCGTATTTTATTTTCGCATACTCACAGCCTACTGTCAAATGTGCATAGGTTTTGAGTGCAGTTTTAATCAATATTAGATAAAAAGTGTTAATAACTACAAAACCGCTAAAGATAGGTATAGGGATACCTATAGTTTATCGATGCGTAAATTAAATAGCCTTCCAAATATGTAAAAATATACGGGGTGTTCCATTTGAAAAAAATGACTTTTTGGTGTTTGAAGTTTTTTAACTTTGCCACTAATTTTGAACGCCCTGTATAATCTGTGATAGGTTTGCAAATGCATTTTGTGAACCCTTATGGTTTTACTTCGTGTTTGTAAAGTATGAATGTTTTGCGTTCAAAGAAGAGCAAAAGGTGGGCTATTAAACATACCTCCGCAAAGCGCAAATTTTTCAAAAAAATCATAATATCTCAAAAACAGTTGAAGATAGGTATAGGATAATCTAATACAGATTAACGCAGAATCGATTGTATAATCCAAAAATGCAATAATATACAAGGTGTTCCATTTAAAATAAGAAGATGAATGGCGATTTCCGGTCTTTCCGGAAGTTGTACAACATCGAAAATATTTTAGAACAAAAGAAGGCTATGGGTTATCCTTAACCTGAAAGTTTCAAATTCATAACTCATAAGGGACCCCAGAAACTTCTAATGAACGGGTTCCGTGGTATACCCTGTATAATATACAGGGTGTCCCTGAAATGCGTGGACATCGCTTAACCACAGATTCCTGGTTCGAAAATAAGACGATATAACTAAACTTACCTATATACAATTACGTTTCGTTTAGCTAGTATTCAGCTTCAAAGTTCTTTAAAAAAAAAGTTATTTTATCCATAACAACAGAACGCTTGGATCGATTTGGATAATATTCGGTATTGTACTCCTTACATCTTTTATGTCATCTTTTAAGGTGATATTAGTTATTATCAGTGAATTTGTTTTAAGAAATGCAGTACGCGGTCCCTCAGATTTTATTTTTTTGTGTCTAAACCTTAACAGATATCATCAATTAACAAGTAACAAAAATTACTATGGAATGTCTCTTTCTGAAACTATTGCTTTGAAAGTTATTGGCCTTAACATTAAAAAGTTTTTGACTGGTTTATGCCGGGTTACCCCTGTTTCGTACACTAATGGTTCACTGATAATAACTAATATCACCTTAAAAGATGACCTACGTCTGTAAGGAGTACAATACCGAATATTATCCAAATCGATCCAAGCGTTCTGTCGTTATGGATAAAATAACTTTTTTTTTAAAGAACTTTGAAGCTGAATACTAGCTAAACGAAACGTAATTGTATATAGGTAAGTTTAGTTATATCGTCTTATTTTCGAACCAGGAATCTGTGGTTAAGCGATGTCCACGCATTTCAGGGACACCCTGTATGTCGATGGTTGTCACTACGTTGTCACCCCTTGGTACTTGGCACCCGGGGCGGACCGCCCCCGCCGCCCCCCCTTTACGCCGCCACAGTTGTGCATTGTGCCACAACTACATCATCCGCAACAATGGGTATGGTATGTTAATGTTTACTATATAAGTCATCTTTACTCTTCCTTCAAAACCCAGGATCTGGATCTGGATCACGATGGGAGAATGGTTAGAACTTCACGCGCACATAGGCCACCTATTCGAGCCCTTTGTGCTACCTCCCTGATTAGAGTCGTACGACCCCGCAACGCTACTCAAGCCATCGACACGTGAGTTAAACCTGAGGATGCTAGACGGGGAAGCGGCTTTAATCGTAGCCATGTCCGGCCAGGATTTCCCCAACATGGATCGCCTTAATTCGGCAAATGCGGGATACTCACAAAGTATGTGGTGCGCAGTCTCGTCGTCTGTGTAGCATCCTCTAGCTAGAGGATGTTGCTTCGACCACGCCCATGCGGTGCATGTGCTTGTTAAGTTTACAGTGTTCAGAAAGTATGCCTACAAGCCCACAAGTAGCCGCAGGTTCTTTCTAGATATCCCTGTACAAAAACGCGCCAGACTACGAGATGGTCCTCTGAAGGCATCTCTCGCGTGACGGCAGTCTGACATCAAGTTTCACCTAACCTTGTGCTGGGCTTGGGTGTCTTGAGTTAGTAAGTTGTTTACAGTTGATACGGTAAGTGGAAGAGCCGGCTCTGGAGTCTGGACCATAAAACGTTTGTTTTGAGGCCAGCCGAGCTAACTTATCGACTTTTTTATTGCCTATTGTTCCAGCATACCCTTTAACCTATATGAGCTCGAGGGTATTGCTGTTTGTCACTTGCTGTAGTACTTGGTGACACTCGGAAACTAGTCACACTTCCACATCAAAGAAAATGTTGTAGTTTTTCCCTAGTATAAATTGAGAAATGAGTGAGTCAGATCGTCCTTCTAGGATAGGCAGTCGGTTAATTACCTCGCCCACAATTCGACATTGACCCTACCTCAATACCTCTTCAATGCTCATTAATAACATCATTTTGAAAGCAAATAAAAAAAATGCTATCAAATTATGGAAAACAAATTTAATAAAGTTTCATAAAAAATTTGGCGGAGGAGCAGAATTTTTCAAATTAATGTACAAAATTCCTCAAATAGACCATTATCAAAACATTTGAATTAATTGACTTTAAACTTACTTTGTGGAACTACATAAGTAATTGTAATACTAAAAACCAGTTGAGAATGCGCAAGCGTGAATTGCTGTGATGAACAAAAGCTTGCATTGCCATGATGAACAATATTTTCCACGGCCATTTTGACCATTTTCCCGATGAAAAAATTGACCCATACAAAAATGTCTTAAAATGTCAAAAATGTGTAGAGAAAAAAAGCGAGAAAAAAAGCAACGGACTTCCAGACTTTGTGCATTCATATGATGAACATTTGTTCATCGACAAGTGATTCCATTAATTTAATTTAAATGTTATTAATGAACGTGAACATACAATTTTTTATGGTCACATGGTGAGCTAAAAATTGTAGATTAGATAATGTCAATAATTAAAATTGTGTACGTGGAGGGAAAAAATTAAATTATCACACAATATAATTATATTAATCTCATTAGAAATGCCAACTCAAATTCTTCAAACCGCTACACAACAAATCAGTTTTCGCCAATCACACCCTTCTTTTAGGCCATTCCCGTAATTCTGACTATTTTAAGCTCCTACAGTTTTGTAACAAAGGTAAGAAATTAGATTTCCTTAAAATGTAATTAAATTCATCGTTTGCAAAAATACCAATTTTCATCTATCCCGGACGAAGTTCTAAATTTCAATAAAAGCCTTCTCTTCTTAAATTGATGTTCAATTAGGTCTCGTTGACATAAACTAATCATAACTTTTTAACAATTAATTGCAATGATTTTGGTATTAGTAATAATGTCTATAATAACTGAAATGTTCAGTATGCATTCTACGTTAACTACATAATTGAATTAATTAAAAGTTAGATGCCAGCTAAATAATGAAACACAACTCTAGTCGAGCAAATGTTATAAATTGAAATAAAACTCAATTAAATTCCACGGTTCAAGTATCAATGTTACTTTTTCTTTTACAAATTTTATCTGATATACAGTAGATTTCAAAATAGAAATGAAATAAGATTTTTGTATATAGGTTGGAAGAATTATACCAGCTAATTTATATCCGTCTTTATTTAAAAATTACGTTACGTTAAGTAATTTTTAAATAAAGACGGATATAAATTAGCTGGTATAATTCTTCCAACCTATACAAAATAAAAAAAACAGCTACAAACTGATGCAATAAAATGAAATAAGATTGTTTTCCAAGAATGTAGAAAGTGTTTCAATAGTTGTTCCAAAACCAGCCAGAAATAATACACAGTTGCAAACTAAACAAACCATTTTTGCATTATTTTATAGTAACGTATTTTTAGATTTTAAGCATTGACTTTTTGACTGTGTGATTTTAAAAAAATTGAACGGTGGTTGTTTTTGAAATATGTGCTTCGCCCCAGAATAATTTGTGGTGTGGTTTCGTGGAATATGTATACACTTACATCGTTTTTAAAGGAAATTGTTGAACTGGTCACATATTGCTAGTGATGGCCAAACGCAAGACCAAGACAAGACCACACAGGTCTTAGTGTTGGTCTTGTCTTGCACCAATTGGTCTTGCTCTTGGTCTTGCATTGATATCCTTAATCTTGGTCTTGTTCTTGGTCTTGCACGCAATACTCTTGCAGTCTTGCATTTTTACACCGTAGGTACTTATGAAAGATATCAAATTAAGCGACATTTTGTGTCACTAAATGATACTAAATTAGATTATTGCAGAGAATAAAAATTGGTATTGGGTTTAATGATCGAAGTAAATTATAACTTAATTTATTTTAAAATTAAATACCAATTAATTATTTAATTCACGATCAAGAATACTTTTTACTAACTTATGTTTCAGTATTGCGATGACAATTAAAAAAATTCTGGCAAGTTGCCACGAGACTTCCCTCGTATTAACACTTTTTCCAAAAAATAAATACTACTGAATTCAGAAAAAATACTCTTAAACTACATAAAAAAACTGCAATTTTATCTTACAAAAAATGAGTGCCGCCATTTTAGCTTACACAGGAAGTGACGTAATCAAAGGTAATATCAGCATTTTCGTTCTTGGCCCGAATGCAATCGATTGGAGAAAACCGCATTTCGATCACTTTAATAGTTTCTGAGTTTAGAGCGTTGCAAGGAATGTGTACGTACAGACTACAGACTACTGACTACAGACGACAGACGGAAAATTTTTTTTTTCATATTTTGAATCTACGTGTTCAGAAATGCAAAGATATGTAAAAATTTGCATAGGCCATTTTTTTTTTTTGGAAAACTAATACAATACTTCCCTTTTACTTCGTACTCGGGAAGTAAAAATATATTTATGTTGAAACTTCACATTGAAAGTCAATGTCTTGTTAAGAAAAAAAGTAAAAAATTCTGTAACCCACATAAATTATAATAGACGCGGCATGTTTCGGCTTTTTTAATACTTAAGTCATCTCCAACTGCATCTGTAAATGGCGATAATTCACAAATATTAAAGAATATGTACTAGATATTGCATTTGCAAACAAATGTTTTTTTGTGTGTGGTATAAAAAAAAATCGTTCGTAATAAGAAACAAACTGCAAGAGTCTTGAGAGATAGTCTTGTTCTTGCCGATGTCTTGCAGAGGTGGTCTTGCATCCAGTCTTGGTCTTGCAACTTTGAGTCTTGGTCTTGGTCTTGCTATTGGTGTTGCTATCTTGGTCTTGGTCTCGCAAGTCTTGCGAGACCAAGACAAGACATTAAGACCAAGACCGATTTTGGCCATGACTACATATTGTTGAAGCGATTCATATTCTTTCGTTTTTTAAATTTTATATTATTCGCTCATTATGATTAAATACGAATTTCCAGCAATTCGGCGGAATCTAGGGTGTACTAAACACACGAAAGGGAAAAGAGTTCACATGTTCACAGCAAGTAACCGCCTATCAAAATTCGGCAAAGCTCGCTGAGGGGAAGAATGAAGAAGAGATTCATCGTCAACAATCATAGCGAGTAAAGGGAGGGGGGTTAAAGTAAGTGATAATGGTATGTTGCCACTTGTCCTGCATTAGGACAATTTTACACAATTTGTTCATTGTTCTATTTTTTAGCAATTCAGTAAATAGTTAAACTGTTCTTTGCACAATTTGTTTTTTTTACTTTTAGGCCATGAGTATTTAGATTTTTTTGGTATTTGGCACAAAATGTTCTAAAAGGCTAGGTGCAGTAGTTTGTGTTGTTCCCGTTGGTTCATTTGGTAAGAGTTTTGTATATATTTTATTTCTATTGTTGTTTTTACTTTATTTGTGTTTGCTTCTTGTCCTGATGAAGCCGCTTAAGAAAATGGGAGAAACGTTGGCTTTTTCAACATTGACACGGTCCTACTCCGGAAGTTGTCTTTATCTTAATTCATTTGTATACTTAACACATGTTTTCATTACGTTTTATCTATTACATTTTATTCTTGAATTGTACTTTTATATTCTTAAACAACCACTATTCAAATTTTTGAGGATCACTCAGTCAAAAACTCAATACTTAATATCTACAAATACGTTACTATAAAATATGTAATGCAAAAATGATTTGGTACGGCTATAATTGCTGTTTCAATTTAAAATTTGTGAAGTAGCATGAAATATTGTTTCAAAGAGTTCTAGAAGTCTGTAAGGGTTATAATTTATAAATTAAGCGAGATAATTGAGTATTTTACTAATTCAACTTTAACTACTTTATTGCTGTGTTATGTTTTTGAATATGTAGCGTTTATTTATTTTAGAAAGAAAGATCTTTGGTACCTACACTAAGCCTTTCGCCCATCAAACTTATGTACGTATTATATTTAGATCATCTCCTTCATCCTAAAAGTCTAATTAGTAATACCACCACATTGGTAAGAAAGTTGGATATCTAATAAAGGTATAAAGGGAGGAAATATATTCCCGATAGAATTTATTAAGTAGGCTTCACAACGAATTAAATTTGTTCTTTGTCGTTTGATGCTAAAACTTTTCAAGTTTTTTAAAAGAATTTGTAAGAATTCGAATTCTTAATTACCTTAGAAGTTTAAGAAATCCAATTAAATTGAAAGAGTAAGTTGCCACAGCATCAAGGAAGTATTGGAAAAGTGTGGTTTTATTTACACATTATTCATTCAACCGGAAAATAAATAATTTAATTCGGTCTTTCAATCATTTACCGTAGGGAGTATATTTCAAAACGGTGTTCTTAAAGTTTCCATTTATTAAAAATGAAAGATATTTATTACTTTTTTCATTAAAATGGATTTAGAAGTGGGTTTTTAAATTTAAAAACATCTTTAGATTAATATTATTGGTAGGATTGTGGTAGAGAATCGAGAAATGAAAGTGAACTGTAGTGCGTAGGTACTTGGATTATCAATCAATCAAATCCTTCACTTTAAAGTAAAGGCGCAAGGCGTACCAACCGAATATTAATATGTACTTTATTGATTTATGTATCCTATCATTCCTTCGTTTAATAATGTGAAATGTTTTACTTAATCGATTTACTAAAGCTCTCGTTCAAATTATATAATTTAATTGTACCGTATAAGACTAGATTTAATATAAATCTAAAAGATTCTAATTTCACAAAACAATATTATTATGTTCATTCTAAATATTGGAACGATATGCATAAGAGATCTAAATCTATTACACAAATTGCAAGAATTTCATTGTGTTTAAATGGGTATTAATTGACAATTTATCTACTTATACCATATTATACCAATGAAAAACCATCCTTCAAGATTGCAAAGATTGCGACTCACATTGCAGAATTACGACTTTGAAATCAAGTATAAATGCGGTTCTGAATTACACCAGATTTGTTTAAATCCAGCGTAACCTTTTTAACGACAGGTTACAAATCCACGTCCTCCAACTTGAATTTAGTTTTTCCTTCTTTCCTCGTTCTTGACGAGATTAAAATTTTATTTTTTGCCTTTTCACGGTCTAGCTCAGTGGATAATAAACAAGAGGTAATAGTAGTTACTTTTCATGACGCGCCTCATTAGGCGACTAATAGAAGGTAAGCCATGAAAAGTAACCTCTCATCCAAATAAAATATGCTATTTTTTCTTCAAACCTCCGCAAATTTACGCAAAACATTTATTTTAAATGATAGGTTTTTAAAAGGGATATTATTAAAAATAGTGTTCGATAAATTAAACGCCATTGTCATAGGTTTGTTTTCATAAATAGGTGTAGGTGCTGCTCTTTGGTAACGGAGTAAATAACTTTATTATTGAATGAAAATTAAATTGTTGTGTTTCCATAACAACACTTTTCCCTCCGGAGACAGAAAAAGGAAACGTAGCATCTGCTCTGCTGAAAATGTCAAACCTTTCCGCCTACTACTCAGTCGAACAATGACCTAATATTTTTACGTTTGAAGAAAATATTACATTGTTTTATTAGGATTAGAAGTGTCACTTTTTGACGAGTAAAATTGCGAGCATATTTTTGTTGCTAAAGTACCTTTTTTTTTCTTAGTAAAGAAAATGTCAATCTTTACAGACTCCTGACAAGGATTTGTTTGATATTTATATTTTTTCTTTAAAACAAGCAAATGTTGATCTTTTGCCAAAAATTTGCCAAAAAACTATCACACAGAATAAAGAAATCATAGCTACCTTGATAAAACTTTATTTCACCGCATCCTCGATTCGAGTGTATCGCCTATGCGTTACCTCGTCCACGTGCCTTAAGGTAGTTCCTCCGCGGAATGATTTATGACAGAATTTGTTAAAAGTTGACGTATACATCTGTGGAGTTTAAATGAGGTTTACCGTCCCTAAGTCGAGATATTTACACTTAAAATTGGCGTAATTGACATAAACCTATACACAAAAAAACACCGGCTACGTAGCACATATCTTTCAAAGGCGTCCCAAAGACATTCTAAGGACTTCTATATGTCCACATAAGTCCCCAGGACATCCGAAAGACATTATGAGAACTTCTGAATGTCCGCATAAGTCCACAGGACATCCCTTGCAGATCTCGTGTTATGTGGGCACTGACACATTATCAATTGTACTGTCAAAACTAAATGTCAGAATTTACTGAAAAACTAAAGAATGCTAGAGAGGGATTATACGAATATTGTGAAAAAATTTGAGAATTGTTTACCGTCTACTTTGAAGATATAGCCTTAAGAAACATGACGTTTTTGGTATCTATTATTAGATATGTTTAGGCAAGCGAATGATTGTATACGCAATCTGTTCCATGACAACGCGGACAGTCCGAACAAAAAGTGTACTTCCACTGGCGTGACAAAAATGGTTAATAATAGAAGTTACTATGGTTACATGGGAATAGAAAATCTCAATTTGCGAAAAAACTATCGCACTTAGGTATAGGGTAAGCTTAATAAAGTTGCACTAAAATTTACCGGGGATTCCAAATATGCACTAATAAATAGGGTGTGCTATTTAAAAAAATGAAGAAAAATTAGTTTGAAAATGTCGATGTTTGGAGCAAAAAAAGTGAAGATCCCGTATGAAATAATTTAATGTTTCGTCACGGTTGAATACTCTGATTCAACCCAAATCCACCACCGAATTTACGTACAAACAAATACAAAACGTTAAAAAAATACAAGCATATAATGGAAGAGTTGATATTTACAAAAAAAATATATATTAATTATAACAACTTGGCAACGCCGCGTATTAATACAAAAATAATGTAGGTACGACTAAAAAGGCCCCTACATTTGCGCTTAAAAAAAGTGGATCATTCCATTTAAAAAATATAAGTTTTATGCTCCATACTTTTTGGAGATGTGCTTTATCCAACCTAATTGCCATCGCGTATATATTTATTTTTTAGTAAATTTAAGAATAAACCGTACTTGAAGAACGGGCTACTAAATGGACACCCTGTATAATATAAATACACGTTAAACATCGTCTACCACTATGTGATACGTTGGTTGCGTAAGTCACAGTATCCAAGGGACATTATTAAAGTCAATAACTGTACATAAGTGATGTACTTGGACATAGTGTAGTGTATAAATTTTTTTGTTGGGTAATTATGATACAGGGTGAGTTTTTTCCGATGTTTAGCATGGGGATCTTGGAAACTAGCAGAGATAGAGAGACGATTAAATGGGGAAAGAATTGCAGTTTTACCAGCTCAATTCAATGAGCTTTTCGTTTTTTGAAAAAAATGCATGGCTAACTAGATATCTCAAAAAAATCATTTTTTCGTTTTTTTGTTTAGCGCCTATAGCTCTGTTATTATTGATTTTAGGAAAAATGTGTAAAGGAAAAAGTTGTAGATAATTATGGGCTCAATAATACAGTTTAATCAAATTTTATATTTATCCTCTAATTTTTGAGTTATGACACAAACTTGTGTTTTTTCTAATGGAAACCATAGTTGGCCATGACTTTATAAAAAAGGCCCTTTTTCGACGATTCTAACAATATATCACTTGACATACTTATTTTCATCACTATAGAAATTATGGTCAAATTTTTGTTTTTAATGTCGCATTGTTTAAGTAGTAGATTATGGAAACAATTGATACATGGGTTTATTATTTATTTATTTATCGTTTGTAATTTTCTACATACAATTTCATTAAAATATTTCTATAATAGTAATAATAATTGTAGCTCCTTTTTTAGCATATACGCAACTTATAAGTAGACAGGGTAGAGCTGTATATGCAAATAAATATGTTTACCTATAGTTTCGAGATAATTTCTTTTTTATTATAACTAACTTGAATTTTATTATTAAATGCTATGCGCATGCATCAATTGTTTCTATAGTCTACTACTCAAACAATGCGACATTAAAAACAAACAAATGGCCATAATTTCTATAGTAATGAAAATAAGTATGTCAAGTGACATATTGTTAGAATCGTCGAAAAAGGGCCTTTTTTATAAAGTCATGGCCAACTATGGTTTCCATTAGAAAAAACACAAGTTTGTGTCATAACTCAAAAATTAGAGCATAAATATAAAATTTGATTAAACTGTATTATTGAGCCCATAATTATCTACAACTTTTCCCTTTACACATTTTTTCTAAAATCAATAATAACAGAGCTAAAGCTCATTGAATTAAGCTGGTAAAACTGCAATTCTTTCCCCATTTAATCGTCTCTCTATCTCTGCTAGTTTCCAAGATCCCCATGCTAAACATCGGAAAAAACTCACCCTGTATATACAGCAAAATAATCTTAGGAATGTAATGTACAATTACTTATATCTCATACAATGACATCCTGGTTATTACTCATTTACTTTTTATATATTACTTTAAGTTAATTGTATTTTTATATAAAGACCCTTTATTAAGAATAATTATAAATAGTATAGAAATGAAAATTTAAAATAGAAAAATGTTTGAAATTTAAAATATCATGATGATCATGAGATTTATTAGCAAAAGAGGATAATAATAATTTTTACACTGTTGTGATATTTTATAGAGCAAAGTTTACATTATAAGATGATTTGCAAATTTGCAATTTAAAAAAATTTAAGTAATTATATTTATTATTTAAAGTCTTATTCCTCATGTTGTAACAATTAATTTATTTCAATTCATATTTCATTATATCACTAAATAGACATCGCACATTATGATGTCAAAGATAGTGATTAACTGATTATTATCATTCAAATTTACAAATTTAATATCATTTATTATCAAAAATGATTAAAGGTTACTTTTGAAGGGCATTAGATAGTAGAATGCATATTGCGTCTTGAATTGGATGTGCAATTAAAAGTTGAACAGTTATTCTGGATTTAAAGCCATTCAACTAATAAATTAGTGCGCAAATGCAATTATTGTGATACAAGGTTGTTAAAATATTTACGACTTCTGTCGGATTTTAAAAAATCTGTCATCTTAGGTAGGTACGTATCTTTCATTCAAGATTCACTACTATTAGCTTATTTTAGGTCGTATTCTTTCTACCTATATTGACTTGTTTGTTATTTTATCGGCGAACTCTGGTATGATACCACTTCAAATATTTAAATTAACAATCTTCGCAGTTGTATTTTTAGATTTAGTATTTTATATACTTAATGGAGCTCTTTCAGATTCGATAATAGCGTGTTAAGAACAATGAATAAACCGGAGGTATACTTCAAAAGTCGAGCGTGTAGTACTCAAACAGATTATAGTCGACATATAATGGAGGATTACTTTCCTTTTATTCGCCAAAATAGCAACAACGTGAAATCTGTCTTAGACATTGGATGTGGGCCAGGAAATACCACCCTTAACGTTATTCTTCCTTACTTAGAACAAGATACTGTAGAAATCATTGGAATTGATAAATCTCCATCCATGATCGACTACGCTAAGAAAACATATGAAGATGCTCGAGTTGCTTTTAAGGAAGTTAATGTGGTTGAAGTTGCTCCTCGAGATTTTATAGAACGCTTCGATTACATATTTTCTTTTTGGACATTTCATTGGATACTGGATCAAAGGTTTGTGTTTACATTGAGAAAGTTTTAATTCATATATCGTTGTAGGAAATTGTATTCAAACGTTTTAAAAATGTTAAAACCGAACGGTAGTTTTCTTGTATCGTATATAGCTAATACTAAACTGTATGGTATCATTCAAGAAGTGTCTCAAAAAGAAAAATATTCGTCTTTTGTCTCTAATTTGAGCATTTTTCCTTTTAATATGTTTATTAATCCTCAACAAGAACTGTTTAGCATTCTACAAGATGCGGAATTTGAAAACATTTTTTGTAAAGTGGAAACACTTCAGTTCACGGATTATACTACCAAAGATCTAGAAAGTGAGAAGAATAACAATTTGGTTTACCCATTCAATATTGTTTAAGTATTTTTAGATCTTTTCCTTTCAGTAAGTCCGTATTATGATTGTATTCCGATAAATATGCAGAAGGAATTTATTCAGGATCATATTGATCTAGTTGATACAGTGAATAATCCCAATTATGAAAGAAAATATTTAGTTGATTACGATATGGTAATCGCACATTGCAGAAAAAAGGGTAACTGAATATAAGGGACGATAACAGGATAACAAAACATAATACTTACCTACTATTCGTATTATATTATAAATAAATTCAGTGGTCTATCTATCCATGAAAAACTGACAACATTTTTGTTTATAAAAAACAAAAGATTTATATAAAAATTGTTTAATATTCCTTTTTATTATATAATAATAGTTTATTATACAACGAGTATATAAAGAGAGGCTATTAATCATGAGAACGAAGTTTTGCGAAACGAGCCGCAGGTGAGTGAAGCAAATCGTTCGTTCTTTAATTTTAGCTGAAGTCAAGCCGGCAACATTGTCAAACTGTCGTTTCCTTGACCAAACCTTTCAGCGTTTTAGTACATTTAATAATCATTTTTCGTAAAATTTATGTATGCAACCAACATTACGGCAGTTACGTTGATTCCAATGGCGTTGAATCTCTTTAAATTTATATGCTCCATATTATAGGTTAATAATTTAACGTAAGGTTATCACTATTTTGAGGAGTACAGAAAAAATAGTTCCCCCTTGTTGAATAAATAACTAATTAGATATAATAATAGCAAAGATTAATATAGTAATAGTATATAGCAGGGGTGAGCAACCTTTTTTATCAACGGGCCAATTCAAATTTTGAAATTTTTTGGCGGGCCGCACACATTATTTTGCAAAAGGTGCTGTTTCCACAATTTCGCGCATTTGTATTGAATGTTTGAACAAGTCGGTGTCCCGTTTCAAAAAATCGTTTCGGTTTAGTATGCATTATTATGTTATTGTTATATAAAGTAGGATTTGTGTACTTATATTAATTAAATGGCCATATTCATGGAAACCTTATATGTTGACGGGAGAAAGTCTGTAATATAAATAAAATAAATTCAATTTTGAAAATGCTTGGCGGGCCACATAAACATGTACGGCGGGCCGCAAGCGGCCCGCGGGCCGCGGGTTGCTCATCCCTGGTATATAGTATATAGTAACGTTCATAGACGTAGAAAGAAATTTTAATGGGGAAGTGATTATTTACTTAATATTTGAAGGAGAAGCTTAGATTATTTTCTATTTTCAGGAGAGAAGACCTTGCATGTCCCATATTCATATTATATAGTATTTGTACAATGTTTATGGTGTACAGTAATGTATTTAATATTAGGTGTTTTCTTTTTGCATCGCCCCAGGGTTGGGCACATGCACAATTATCACGTGATTAAAGTACCTTGCGTCATAAGACATTTCTGCCTCAGGTTAATATAAAACTTAAAATAAAGCTTTTAAAACGAATAGGGTTATTGAGAACTGACTCAAATTATTTTTATAAAACGAATGGTGTGTATTGACAGAGCCGACTTAAAGCTACCACAAAATGCAAAAAGAAAACACCTATTGTTATAATTTATATGACCCTTAAACACAGTACGCCACTGAACATGTAGTTTTGTTGTTTTTTCTCGCGCACTCTCTCGTCAGTATTGGCTTCATGTTTTAATAACGTTCGTATATGGAAAGGCGTATCTGTACCTTTTTATAATCTAAGATTGGAACCAATCAAATACGCCTTTCTATAATCTAACGCTAACCAATTAACTGTAGCTTTTTACTTCCCGAGTACGAAGTAAAAGGGATGAATTGTATTAGTGTCCCAAAAAAAATTGACCTATGCAAATTTCCGTTTCTGAATACGTAGATTCAAAAAATAAAAAAAAAATCCGTCTGTCGTCTGTAGTCTGTAGTCCTTCCGTACACATTTCCTTGCAACGCTCTAAACTCAGAAACTGTTAAAGTTATCGAAATGCGGTTTTTACCAATTGATTACATTCGGGCCAAGAACGAAAATGCTGATATTACCTTTGATGACGTCACTTCCGGTATAAGCTAAAATGGCGACACTCAAATTTTTTTATAAGATAAAGTTGTAGTTTTTTATGTAGTTTAAAAGAATATTTTTTTCTGAATTCAGCAATATATCTTATTTTTTGAAAAAAGTGTTAATAAGAAGGAAGTCTCGTAGCAATACCTACATGCCAGAATTTTTTAATTAATGGAGATATACATGGAGTTAAGCTATTGTAATATAATGAGGACAATCAGTTATAAGAGTTATGTAATAAATAACCTTAACCTCGTATCATAAAAGATTGGAACAGGTTGACATAAAATTTCATGCCATTCGTCGCGAAATTAAGAACGATGTAGTGCATGTGACAACCGAACAACTTACTAAACAGGCTTCAGCAAACAATTGGTGACTTATTTCGGGTCAGTAAACCTTCTGTGTGTAGAATTGTACACCGGGTCACCCCTTTAATTGCTGGACAAAGTCAGCGCTACATTAAGATGCCCACTGAGCAACAAGTAATTAATGATACTGTGATGGATTTCTTCAGAATATCTGCTTTCCCGTGCGTCGTTGGTGCGATTGATTGCACACACGTCAGGATTAATTCACCTGGAGGGAATAATGCTGAATTATTTAGAAACCGCAAAGGTTTCTTCTCAATTAATGTGCAGGTTTTTTTAAAGAATTTTCTTTTTTATTGTTTTATTTTTTGGAACTGGGGCAGGTTCAGGAAAAGGGTGAGGTATTGCTGGTTCAGGCAAAGGGAGATTAAATTCGAGGTTCACACAGGCATCGTCTAAAAAAAAATATAACAAAAAAGATTTGTTGTAGAAAATATTTTCAAATTTATTGCAAGGACCTGATGAACTAAATCTTACCAAAATATATTGCGGAACTATCATACAAATTTGCCAGTGTCTCAACCTGATCCCCTAAAATTGCCAGTACTTGTGCTCCTACGTCGTTCAAAGATGTAGAGCACGTACCTCCTCCAGTTCTTTTCCGTTCGGTCTAAAGTTTTACAAAAATATTCTATCGTTACATTTGCGACGTTGCCAGCTGTATTCTCTGATTAGTTAATCGACGTTAAAATACGAACGCATTTGTTTTGTGAAACGCATTCCAATATTTAATCAATGTTAAAATTTAATCAATGTTAGTTAACAGACGATTTAACGGAGCTTTGTGAAACCGGCCATATGATTGTTATTTTACGTTTTTAGTCTTTTGCCTGATGGTGTGGTGGAAACATAGACCACGAAACAGGTAGCAAGTAATTAAATAAAAAAGATTGTGGGAATTCAGATTTTACTTTACTTTTTCCTTGTTGGATTTAGAATAAAAATTAAATAGTTTATTAAATTCAGTACCTACAGAAAGTATGGACACTTTAAAGCAGAATAACGAACACTCCTCGTGTAGTGGTAGCAGTGAAACTACTATAGTTTTATGTATGTACAATTGTGAGAAGAATGTAGTGGCATACAATAAATGTGAAACGTGCACCGAAAGAATTTTTGTAAAAAAGGTTTTTTATTATTATTTATTAAGTAAATATAAGTAAATTTGGTGGTAACAGGGAATTAAGTCACGTAACGACAGCAGAAGTCAGTTGGTAGCTGTGTAATCTTGTTTTAGTAATGTTAATAAATCTTGATTGTTAGAAAACAAATATGTTTAGTATACGTATAAAAGCCTTGTGCTTTACGCTAATGATTGCCTTGTTTTCTCAGTTAATTCAAGTTGCTTTTATGTTTGTAAGCAATCTAATTTTGTGAAAGCGATTCACCACTCTGTAGCGCTTAAACGGAGTACTTCAAGTAAGATTAACATTTTAAGATTTCTAAATAGAGGCTAATCAACACTATAAACTGCGCACAGATTCTATTGTGTTTGTACTTATCAAACTCTTAAATTTCAAGGCAAATACAGTTGTAGACTCTAGACTAAATGACATGAAATTGGTGTATCCATCTCTTTTTCAATTTGGCACCTACCCATTTTAAGTTGAAATAATAATTCAAAATCGATTGAATTTATTGCAATTTCTGGATCATCATTAATTTATTTTAAAGACGAAAACATCCCTACGTTCTTATCTGTTACATGCAAGATTTTTATGTTCGATAATAACAAAATTAAATCGTAGTTCTTTCCGCATCAACATACCGCTTATCATGCTCTACTTCACATTATTCTATACAGGGTGTCTCACGGTGACCGTCGGTTAGAAGTATATCAAGAACTGTAAAAGCTAGAAATTTGAAATTTGGCACATGCGACATGCCGTGTTTAATCTATTAAATAAAAATATTTTCCAAATGGCAGCACTTCCGGAAATACCGGAAGTGAGCATCAACTTCTTTATTTTAAATACAAACCAGGCAATTTTTTTTCACATTCTGATGTGTCATAAAATGGTTAGTAAGTATGCTTAAAATAATCGGCGTATCAATTTTGATTGTTGAGAAAAAAAATTTTTTTCACTGAAAAATGTCAAAATCTTGTTAAGGAAATAAAATTGAAAGTCGAAAGTGGTAAAAGTTAGGGAAATGGGATTTTAGGTTCTCAATGTCAAAAGATTGAGACACAATTGTCTGTAATGGATAATAAAAAATTGCCCGCGGTTACGTATCTATTTGACGTTATTTCCAGACTTAAGAAAAACTTTAAAAAGTCTCTTTTTTTGAATGGAATGCCTATTTAATTATCGGCCCATTCGATGCAGAAATAAATTTCCTTTAAATTGATATACCATATTCCTATACCTAAAATCAATGATTACAGAGTTATTTACATTTTTCTAATTAAATTTATAATTACATACTTTACAAAACATGGTTGGCTTTGAAAATTTTCAACAAATTTTTATTCAATTGTTTCTTATGATGACAGTTGTCAGGTAGCTATCAGTTTGAAAGTTTACGCTACATTTACGTTTATCAGTGTTATCTGTTTGAATTTTGATTTTTGCGCTTAATATTTGTTTTTAATTGGGAAATATGGAATACACAAATGCTGATATTCTAAATTTGTTTTACATTCATGACGAGTCTACTCGTATTACTTTTCGGACCTGCAGAACCTTTAACTATTGAATAAAGAATCACTCAACACTTTAACGAAAGATATCCGCATTTACCTACAATGACAGAACGAAAAATCAGGATGATTGAAAAGAATTTTCTAAATTTGGGCGAAGTAAATGCGCCACGAAGTTTGGCAAAGCCAATTTTAAATAATCATAAAAGCATAAGAAACATTTGAATAAAAATTTTTTGAAAATTTTCAAAGCCAACCATGTTTTGTAAAGTATGTAATTAAAAATTTAATTAGAAAAATGTAAATAACTCTGTAATCATTGATTTTAGGTATAGGAACATGGTATATCAATTTAAAGGAAATTTATTTCTGCATCGAATGGGCGGATAATTAAATAGGCATTCCATTTAAAAAAAGAGACTTTTTAAAGTTTTTCTTAAGTCTGGAAATAACGTCAAATAGATACTTAACCGCGGGCAATTTTTTATTATCCATGACACAATTGTGTCTCAATCTTTTGACATTGAGAACCTAAAATCCCATTTCCCTAACTCTTACCACTTTCGACTTTCAATTTTATTTCCTAAACAAGATTTTGACATTTTTCAGTGAAAAAATTTTTTTTCTCAACAATCAAAATTGATACGCCGATTATTTTAAGCATACTTACTAACCACATTTTATGACACATCAGAATGTGAAAAAAAATTGCCTGGTTTGTATTTAAAATAAAGAAGTTGATGCTCACTTCCGGTATTTCCGGAAGTGCTGCTATTTGGAAAATATTTTTATTTAATAGATTAAACACGGCATGTCGCATGTGCAAAATTTCAAATTTCTAGCTTTTACAGTTCTTGATATACTTCTAACCGACGGTCACCGTGAGACACCCTGTATTAGCATTGAATATTATTCAATGATATTAGGTAATAGATCCTTCTATCAATAATATTTGGAATTATGCGATCCTTAAATCACTATTAAGAGTCAATCCAAATGTAATCCAACAACCACTTGTACAGGGTGTGAGGACATAACGGAATTAAAGTTTACTTGATTTTTATTACAAAAATCAAAAATCATTGATTTATTTAAAAAAAAGCATTTTTTTTATTTTAATTAATTAATTTGTTTTTAACTAATATTAATAATTGCTTAATGAAATCACCTCTTCTAGGTATATGATTTTTATCGGCAACTATCCGTAATTCAATTTATTACACTCTAATAAATATTTTGATGATCTTCGCTAATGAACAGAAGCCAACCTGTGGCGGGGTAGGTATATTTAGGGGGTTAGAAAATTAAAAAAAATTAATTGCTTCAAATTTTAAACAGTTACAAAATAAAAAGCCAAAATAATACTTTTTATAATTTTAAAATAAAAGAATCATAATAACCAGTGACGCACGGTTTTTAGGGTGCGAAATTGTACATTTTTTAATTTATTAATCGATTTTTTGTTTACGTAAATGAGAAAGCATTATGGCAGTTAATTTGACAGCGGTTTTTATCTTATGTATGCTTTACATACGTGATACCCATCATCTCAACTCCTTCACTTTGCTTGCGAAAGTAATGTAAATGAAATGTTAATAACACAAACATTTAATGATTATCACTTACTTTTAATGAAGTGTGGATATGCGAAAGCTATCAATTTTTCTCTACCCGTGGGAGCATTTAATCGGAATTATCCCAAAACTTAATATATTTCGCCAATTCCCGATCGAAGTGAATAAATAACAATTTATAATCCGTCAGTGCCCGATTTAATAGATATTTATGGTTGTAATTAGTACTGACTCTGTACGAACGAAAACCAATAACACATAAGGATTTCTATCTCTAATTGTGTAAGATAAGAGAATAAGCTTTCTGTAAGTAATCGGAAAACGTTAAGCTTCTTAAAGAACGTAATCATGTTTAACGTCATTATACGACGAGTTGCCTTAATGATGTGGAACTACGATAAAACGAAACTATGTGGAAAAGTCGGCAAGAGAATATTTTTCAGAAGAAAAGACATAAAGTTATTTACGGCTTCTAAAACGCGTAAAATGATAAAACAAGCAAATGCACACCTGAAAGCAATAAATGTTCTATCAATAAAAAGGTTTGCATTTTATTATTTGAATTGTGACGGAGATAAAATAAAGTTATTGCCAATCTCGAACTGATGCTTTTAAATATAATTAAATCGTTCAGTTGTAAATTTTCATGCGAAATTTACATAATTTGCAGATTGTTGGGCATTTACTCAATACGGAAATAAGTATATGCATTTACAATTTGAAGTGATTAATCAATTCCCTAAATTGGTTGGTAATTGAAAATACGTGCTCAGAATGTGGAAAAATTTCTAGTCAAACTTTGAAGTTAAGGTTGAATGATGTGATGTCTGCGCTTTCCATTGTTCAAAATACTTCTCTGCTACTCCGTTTACGTATACGTGATGTGATCTACATTTGGAAAACCTTCCCTTTCACATATCAGGATGTAAGAAAAGACTATAGGAATACAGTAGAGTATATTTGGCAATACTGTCAATGATTCTTAGTTCTCTTGAAACATTTCCAACATGAACTCTGAAAACTGCTTAAGCATATTTTATGTTTGTTTTATACGTATCTGACACATATTATGAAAAACCGTTTTACTTTTTATTTTCAAGTTTTACAATATAACAATCTATTTATTTCCTCTTTTCTGATGTCTGAATATATTATAGATAAGTATTTATTGCAGGAGGAATGGAAGGAATTATTATTTGGCTAAATTATGGTACATATTTAAGTATACATATAAATACCTTTTTATTATTTTGTTTTATATTTTACATTGGTGACGTTTCGCCCATCTTTGTAGGTGGGTACAAAATTATAGTGTTTTAACGTGTTTTAATATGATATTTCATTTTTCTGAAATGTGTGAAACGTATGGCAAGGTGATGTATGGTTTGAGCGAGTTAGTGATGTTAATGTTGAATTCGGGACCAAGACAGTTTGGTTGTAACTCATCAATGTCATATTGGTGTTGGTAATTCGGGGCATGAATTTTTTTTAAACGTATTTTGATGTGGTGTGTGATAAAGTGTAGTGGGTAATTATTGTTTTTTAACATTGTGTGTATTAATTTTAAATTTGATTTGTGAAACTCAGGGGATGAAAGTTTTATTGCGCGATCTACTAGTCCGTATATGATAGACTTTTTGTAATTAAGGGGATGAGGTAAGGGAATTGAAATTTGTGTATCTGTCGGTTTTGGTAGGTCTCCTGGTCTTTCAGAGAAACTATCAATAACCTTATCATACCCCGAAATCACATCCTTTTGGAGACGTAGAAACTACAATTTTAACTATTTTAAATGAATTCAACAATGTACACCTCTTATTAAAATTCACACTTGAAACAGAAAAGAACCACCAAATAAACTTCCTTGACATCACCCTCATACATACAACGGAAGGTGTCAATAAAACCAATTGTACAGAAAACCTACCAAAACCGACAGATACCCAAATTTCAAATGATGTGTTTGCTGAAGAATTTTTAACTATTGGTAAGTGTCCATGTGCTTGCCATAACCTGATGCTGGCACTCATCTTACTTTATACCATTTACCATTTCCATACTACATATAAAACTTGTATCTTCAAAAACTTATTTAGTGTACCAATGTATTCCATTGCATTCCATAAATATATAAAACAAAATAATAAAAAGGTATTTATATAAATACCACAATTTAGCCAAATAGTAATTTCTTCCATTCCTCCTGCAATAAATACCCCCACGGCTAATTTCTAATTAAACTAAATATTATAGGTATTGTATTTAAAAAGTTTCACAATGAAAAATGTTTCTTTGATGAAAGCACTACATAAAGAAATAGATGTTTTTATGTTAGATTGAAGCCATCAAGCAAATTAGAAATATTTCATTTCGGCTATTAAAATTGTGTCAATAAACAGTGTAATCTTGGTTTTCAGGATTCCGCGGGTTTTGTAAGTTGAAATTCTTTCGGGTTTGGTCCAACGTTGATTTTTTTTCAAGTGGAAACGGCGACGATTCAGCAATCACTGGCCATTATCAAGCCTTGTTTGTAGTTTCATTAGGGGACAACCTGAAGACAAATTAACACGAGACCAAACCTGAAAGTATTTCAACTTCAAACAGTTTAATCTATCAATAAAATTAATTTTTACAAATATAAGACATTTACAGAGCCTTTAATCAAATTCAATTTTGTGTTGGTTTTATTTAGCCGACTTGGAAAAACTCTAATACTGCGTTCGGATACTTTCAAAGTGACATTTTTGTCGCATTCATTTGCTATAGGAAAATAAATGTACTTCGACACAATAATGATGGATAAAAGCGTTATACATGTGGTAACAGTTATTTTATTGATTGAATCCGTTGATGATTAATTGAGTCTATCGATAATTATTTACAAAATTTACAAAACTTGTAGCATATTTCTCTATTTTTAAAAATTTGTGTAAAGTGTCAGAATAAAATAGACCGTCATTTAAATAGTTTCAATATCTGAAAAGATTAATGGATTCCATTTTAAACGATTAAACAACAATGGAAAGCTGGTATCAAAGGCAAAAACATGATTGAATGTCTGACCTTTTAAATGTCATTTGAAAAGATTTAAGAAGTATTTCTAATAGGGAGGGGGTGAATCGGACGGTCCCCCTGAAGTTAAGAGTTGACGGGTTTCGGCATTTCTTTCTAACACACAACGCATTTCTAAAATATTAAGGGTGGGTCCTTTCCAAATAAACACAGTGTAATATAAATGTGTGTTCAAAGTAAAAATGCTTAATCTGCGGTAGAATAAATTTTATATACATATTTTTGCCCAGTAGTAGCTAAACAGCTTACTGATTACTTAGAGGGTAATGACATATTATCAGCAACTCATTCAGCTTATATCTTTGGTATCTTGTATATGCACAGAATTTGTTCTACACTGCAAAAAACGACGTTTCATATACCTTCTATGTCTTTTTTGTGTTTCCATAATCATTCCGTACGAAACATTGTTGCATTATTTCTGAAGTACTTCGTATAATATAATAGCCCAATTATGCAATACTTTGAATTATTTGTACTTTTTCTACTTCAGATAACTTTTAGCCATTAATTCGCAGTGAGTTTCCTGTGCCAAACTGACTTATGTTAGTATACTAATTTACTACCTACTCTTATATATATATATATATATATATACATCTGTAACAAAACAAAATTGTGACTTGAACAATCCTCACCTGTTGAGAAAGTCAAAGAGTGTTTAGTACGTATAATAATAATATTTAGAACGGAAGCAGTACATTTTAAGCGAGCATACTGAACCGTTGACAAACCCTTTACAACTCCGGTTCTCATAAATTTATCCGAATAGCTTCCTTTGTTGTGCAACAATACAGATGGAAACCACTTACCGCAAGTTAGAGAAAAGTTTTTGTCATTTTTCGGTGGTTTGCCTTTATTCGGTTCAGATACATGCTTCGTGAATTATCACAGCGTTATGTATGTGACATAGTTCCGTCAGATTACTCTTCTATAAAGCAGGAGTTATATTGTGCGCGAATGGAAACTATAAAAGTTCACGCAAATGATATATTTTATAAAAGCACTAAAGTTTTTCACTGTTAGCAGCCTTTAGTTTATTTTCTCCCGAAAATGTTATGAACTTTCATAAGTCTTCGGGTTCATTTAATAACCGTTATTACACTGTCTTATATATGGCACTTTCATACTGAATATTAGAAGCCGAAAGGTTTTCCAGCATTATATTTAAATTGAGCACTCAATCATTTGCCTTTTATCCCTATTACGCTTTGATCTGTTAGAAGTTGAAAGTTTAGAGCAAGCGAACGGTAAAACTGTTGTCTGGATTTAATACATTGTGTGTGATCAACCAACTGCTTTTAAGCAGTTTAAGTCTTAATGAGGGTAGGTTGTAGTTAAACATTACAACCCCACACACAAGTTTTCAGCTAAATACTAGATGATTATTTAACGAAACTGTAGCGCTACCCATGAACACTATAGCTTAAAAGGGTGAAATGAGAATAATTCCGAAGGCACTTCGTTCCGGTTCTAGTACCCGAATTTAACCTAACGTTTTGTTCAACCAACTAAATGAATAAAACTATTGAGATTTTCGCGTTTCCTCGAATTGTCAAAATAATTTGTTTTCGGCTTGTACCGCGTCGTTAAAGGGTTTTCACATCGAACATCTTTATCGCTGAAAATGCAAGTTGCAATGTCTTGCGAAACGTTAGATTCCTTTGTTTCACGCGAAATAGTCAGGCTTGACAAACCTAGAATTTCTAGCTTACAACAAGGAAACTATTACCCACCGAAGCTATTTTTTGCAACGAGATTAATGTATAAATGATAAATTTAGGCAAAGATACCAAATGGTGACCGACACAGGAAAAAACAGTTCGTGCCCATCGCGGCGATACATTTGATTGTGCATATGGCTCAAATGGTGGCTATCGATATAACTCGTACGCAAAAGTTAAGTAATAAATCTTGATTAGTGTCTTGCCTTTGACTCACTTAGATAGAATACGGTTACCTGATATGTAAGTGACCGAAACTACGAAATTAATTTTCTGTAACTGTCATGGCGTAATTTTTAAATCCATAAACGGACAGTGAACGAATAAATACATATAAAATACTACAGTCAGGGTGTGTTTCCTTCATTGGTTACCAAATCAATATTTACTCTTTCTACAAGAAAAGTAATGTCATCAGTGTTGTGCGTTCCCAAAATAATCAACGACAAGTTATTTATATAAATAATAAAGAGAAGCGGTCCTAGATTACAACCTTGAGGCGCTATTAATACTATTATTAGTAATACCATTAATACGAGGGCACTTCCACCTATAGGATGGGTAAGATTTAATTATATCAAAATTACACGTTTTAAATTTGCCAATTAAAAAGTTATTGTAAATACGCAACCAAAAGCACAAGATAGTAGTACAAAATTTTCCTGTCTCATAACATTCCAAGGTACACTAAAAAGCGCGTGCAACTGTGGGCGGCTACTAGTATAACCATAACCGCGCGCTTATTTTCCCGGTTGTGAAGAGCGCACATTTCCTTATTGTTAGTATGTCTCAATTAATAAAACAACTTAAAACCTCCCCTTAGACAATGAAAATTTAATAATGTAAGGGGAGGTTTTAAGTTGTTTTATTAATTCAATCACTACCCCTTTTTGAGCCTCTGACTCCACCATGGACTTAGTATGTCTCACGTACATTTAGGGGTGAGTTTTGTTTTGTATAAAATCGGTAAGGTTAGGGGTTTGACCTCGATACACTGTCACAGTAGTTCTCGGTTTTGGCATAAGAAATTATATACAGGGTGACCCAGGGCTGTGTGATCGGCCCATAACTTTTTTGCTATTCAAGATATCGACATGCGGTTTTCACCGCCAAGTAAGCACACTTATACTGCACATTATAAAAATATTTTGATTATATACAGAATGTTCCTATACAGGGTGGTAAACCAAAGTTATGTTTTTTAAATGGGAGACCCTGTATATTTGTACATTATTAGTTTTTATATGAAAAAATAATGGCACTTTGTATAGGTCATTATGGGTCTAGCTCTCTCCATTTCAGCGTTATTCAACGTTTTGTTCGAAAAAAGGCTCATATTTGATGGATCACTGCCCAGTAGACCATGGATGTTTTTCGAAAAACCTGCCACAGAAAATTTTAGAATAACTTGGAATTTTAATAAATAGTCGACATTTGGTCCATGTATGCACACACTATACAGGGTGCGCTGAAACGCAAAAAGTCGAATAACTCTTTTTTTATAAATGGAACACCCTGTATTTCTGTTCACGAGTCGATTAAGTTTTTTATAAGCTTTCCACAGATATGAAATTTGTATGGTCAATTCTGAATAGTTACTGAGATTTTTCGGAAAAACTATTGTAATTATGAAGTTGTTGATTTTTGCAAGTAGGCTGCTGTTAGGGAATATCGCAAGTGATATGACAGTTAATTTAGGTTTCTTGCAAGACGAGTAAAACATCCACTTGAGTTTCTTCATCAATCCTCCCTCCCAATATCTCCTTCTTTCCATATTTAATGCTGTCAGATTCTTTAAATCGGTTTCTAAGTTTTGAAAAGAAATGACTCGTGGTACTCTCGCATCGGGAGATTTTTGATGGTATATTCTACTGGCTAACAAAACATTTCGATCGGCTTCACCAATACAGTCACAAGGGCGCCGCCAAGGGGGGACATCGCCCCCCTGGGAAAAAGAAAAAAGGCAAGTTATTAAAAATAAAAATAAATTTTGTGCGAAATTTTGAAAAAACGCCAGAGCCACGAACTCCCAATAGTGCTTGCCCCCACCCCCCTGGGAAAATTTTCTGGCGACGCCCTTGTACAGTAATCCATATTGATTAATTCATTTTAGTGTCGAGCAAAAATGTGCAACAGTAACAATGTAGATTATCACACTAGCATCTAAATTAAGTTTCATATCACTTGCGATATTCGTTAACAGCAGCCTACTTGCAAAAATCAACAACTTCATTATTACAATAGTTTTTCCGAAAAATCTCAGTAACTATTCAGAATTGACCATACAAATTTCATATCTGTGGAAAGCTTATAAAAAACTTAATCGACTCGTGAACAGAAATACAGGGTGTTCCATTTATAAAGAAAGAGTTATTCGACTTTTTGCGTTTCAGCGCACCATGTATAGTGTGTGCATACATGGACCAAAAGTCGACTATTTATTAAAATTCCAAGTTATTCTAAAATTTTCTGTGGCAAGTTTTTCGAAAAACATCCATGGCCTACTGGGCAGTGATCCATCAAATATGAGAATTTTTTCGAACAAAACGTTGAATAACGCCGAAACGGAAAGAGCTAGACCCATAATGACCTATACAAAGTGCCATTATTTTTTCATGTAAAAACTAATAATGTACAAATATACAGGGTGTCCTATTTAAAAATACATAACTTTGGTTTACCACCCTGTATAGGAACATTCTGTATATAATCAAAATATTTTTATAAGGTGCAGTATAAGTGTGCTTACTTGGCGGTGAAAACCGCATGTCGATATCTTGAATAGCAAAAAAGTTATGGACCGATCACACAGCCCTGGGTCACCCTGTATTGCAAATAGGTTACAGTACTTTTAATAAACTATTTGGCATTATTTGTTCTATTGAAGTTGAAAGTTGCACGTGTAAGACAAATATTTTCATTGATTCAATTGTTTGTTAAAGGTAACACCATTTATCATCACCACAAAAAAAAACAATTTTTCACTGTTTTCAACTGCGTGAAAAACCTTATACTAACATGAGCTTACAAACTTTCCTAGCAACGTTAAGTTGAAACATATTCGCCATTCAACTAATTCGCACTTTCGCAACATAATGAAGATTGAGCGTTGGTTTGTGCGTGTGTGCGTGTGTTCATTTATCAAAAAATTATCTGTCAGTTATAATTTTCTACTACTAATCCCTTCCTGTTAAATAAAATGCTTATTTGTCAGTCCGTAATTGTCTCGAATTTTTAAGCGGGATTCTTCACGAGCCTTTCAATGAGCGATTCAGTGAAAAATTAACCATATATACACTTAAACGCTAATAAATATAAGCTTCCATGTTACGGATGAATCGATTAATGTTGTACTCATTCGACTTTCTTTAAGTAAATCATTTTATTAAGTATAAAGTATAATGAATGAAATAAGTTAAAAAACGAATAGCCATCGCGTCGTTTGCCATGTTGTATTATAGTTAATTTCATTTGCTAGTAGAGAAGCTGTTAAAAGAAAGAATGATGAAAATTCCTAAATAAAGAGACAAAGTTGGAGAGCACTTATTGAACTTGGCGAGTGCAAAGTGTCGCCCCTTTAGGTATATTACAAAAAGCTATCTAAAGTAAAACGATATATTCTGAAAGCATCGCTTCTTAAGGTAGCAAGTGTAGCTCTCATCTATGTCATTTCAGTTGCTTTCAATAAAAAATTTAAAAAAATCTGAATTTTTCAGCTTAATTTTATGAATTGAAATATGCCCGTATGATTTACCGCACTTTCGCATAGGTTTAGCGACCAGTTGGCGGAGGAGGGCGAGGAGGTTGTAATAATATCAGAATACTTTCAAAGGGATTATGCATATTGCATCAATGCTAAATAACGCTCTACCGGCAATGAAAGTATATCTCCCCTGCATGATAAATTGAGTATCGATTTAACCCATAAATATCCTATTTGAGCAGTTTTTATACGAAATTTTTACACGACATACTTCTTTATTTTGTGCACACATTGGAACAAATTTCGGTTTACCAGAATTTTATAAATATACACTATGTTGTATGTACAGTAAGTACTACATATTAATAAAATGCTTTGCGTTAGAAGATTTATTAAAGATGATTCAACGTTATTCTCTCCCTCTCTTCACTAATCCATATTTCGCCAATATTTTTCTTTGATGGTTTTGATGTTTTACAAAGAAATTCAGTCCCAACGTGTAGTAATACTTTTAAAGAGTAAAGAATCAAATTTCGGTAGATTTCGTGCAAATGATTCCCATTCCTTTAAATGTAATTTCTTAATCTGCTCTTTCTGTAAAATTGAAATAAACATATCTTTATGACTACCAAAATGAATAGGTAGGTATGTATTCGGTTGTGGAGAAAACTTTATTCCATTACCATACAGTCGCAGTTCAAATGGTTCATAAATATAAAAATAAGAAAAAACCCCTACAATATTTAGAATATCGAACGCGTTTGGACAGTAAAGTTCACAAGAAAAATGGAGCTATTTTTACATATGGCGACGTTGAAAGGCTGTCACTACACTTGTGATAAACCTCCCACTTTTTCTCATCGTTGTTCATAAGAAAGCGTTTTTGTTTATGTGAATCTCTACTATTATAACAAAAGAAATCTACTACGCGTTGTGCATTACGTTTTTCTCACTAGCACTGGAATTAACTCTAATAATATTATGTAAGTACTAAATATTTGGGTATATAATACTAATTATAGAATTAAATGTTATTTGACTATTTATTATTATACAGGGTGAGTTTTTTTCATTATTTGTATGGGGATCTCGGAAACCATAAGAGTTACCTACACATTTGTTTAAATGGTGAAAGATTTGCTTCTTTGGAAGAGTAATCCAGATACGCTTTTGTTGATTTAAGAAAATGCATGGCTTACTAGATATTTTTAAAAAAGTAAAATTCTCAAAAATCGTTTCGGCCCTTTAATTCGTTTATTTCTAAAGATAGATAAAAATTGTTCAAATACAATTTGTAGATAATTTTGGGCCGAATATCGTCACCGTACTAGTTTTTTAATTTTGCTTAGCATTTTGAGGTTATGAAGCAAAGTTGAATTTTTTTAAATGGAAACAATAGTTGGCTATGACGTATTTTAATAGTGCATTTTTTTCTCATTGTAATGAGGTAAGGGTTGTATCACTTATTTTGATAAATAAAGGCACAATACACGTGTTCCTATTATTAGGTTTACAAAAAATCATATCCTGCCATGGAAAACAAAGGAAATTATTATCGACACACATTGTGACACCTTTTCAACACGGAGTTAACAGCTTTCCCAATTTTACGCCCATTTACATCTAATCTGCTAAACGCATTAATAACAACTTCCTGCAGCTTCTGCATCTTTTATTCCTCCAAATACAAAAAAGTCTAAAGGTGTGTCGATAATAATCGTGTACATTTCGAACACTTACTGTAAATTTCTTTTGTTTTCCATGGCAGGATGTGATTTTTGGTAGACCTAATAATAGGAAAACGTGTATTGTGCCTTTATTTCTTAAAATAAGTGATACAACCCTTACATCATTACAATCAGAAAAAAATGCACTATCAAAATACGTCATAGCCAACTATTGTTTCCATTTAAAAAAATTCAACTTTGCTTCATAACCTCAAAATGCTAAGCAAAATTAAAAAACTAATACGGTGACGATATTCGGTACAAAATTATCTACAAATTGTATTTAAACAATTTTTATCTATCTTTAAAGGGCTGAAACGATTTTGGAGATTTTTACTTTTTTACAAATATTCTATTATCTGGATCTGGATTATTCTTCCAAAGAAGCAAATCTTTCCCCATTTAAGCAAATCTGTAACTCTTATGGTTTCCGAGATCCCCATACAAATAATGAAAAAAAACTCACCCTGTATAGTATTATGTATTTTTTGCAATATAGTCAATTAGATATATAAAATCTTTATTTAACAAGTTCAAATAAAGATTTTATATAGGTATCTAATTGACTATATTGCAAAAAGTACATAATACTATACAGGGTTATTAAAAAGTATGGAGATGGCGATTTATTGTCGTTAATATTCATTTTAGGAAAAATTGTTCAATACAAAAGTTGTTTTGTAAATACTTGAATCGGCGTATTTTTGAAAAAAAATTTTTCAATTTTTTTTAATAACATTTTACATTAAGTAGGTACGTGGTTTTATAAATCAACTGAGCCATTGTCAAATGACAAATGAAAAATACTAGAATCGGCGTATTTGAAAAAAAAATTTTTAATTTATTTTAATAACATTTTACATCAAGTAGGTACGTGGTTTTATAAATCGACTGAGCCATTGTCAAATGACAAATGGGGGACAATTTGAACATTTACTTTAAATTACTTAGTTATTGATTTGCGTTTAGTGATAAGATTTTGATTCATAACTTTTTTTTGTCTTCCATATACCTACTTATTCATGTAAATATGTACTTGAATCGGCGTATTTTTGAAAAAATGTTACTAAAATAAATTTTTAAAAAATTTTCCTTAGTGCTGTTTTAAAGAGAAAAAATGCTCTATCGAATGGTGAGGTAAAAGTAATATGTTCTCATTTAAAAAAATTATGCGGAACGGGGTAACTCAGAAACAATTGCAGATCACAAAAATTGAAGTATTCTCAAGTATAGATAAAAATTACATAAACAACTTTTCTATTGAACAATTTTTCCTAAAATGAATATTAACGACAATAAATGGCCGTCTCCATACTTTTTAATAACCCTGGTATAATACTATTTAAAAAATTTACTGCCATAATCGAGTATGCTGATTGATTAGTTGCCGTGGCTACGACGCTTGTAAACAAACAAATTCAGTAGACAAATTTTGATCAGAAATCCACTTTGTAATAGGTATAATGAGTGATTGGGACGCGGTTGTAGAGTTTTTTGAAATCAAAAGTAGTGCTAATGAAGCTCGAGCGTCGTTGGCCTTACTGCCAGAAAAGTCAATATTAATAAATAAACGCGTTCTCTATTTAAGTACCTATACAAAGTGTACAATGTAGGTACATAGGCGGCACGAGTCCCCCGGCGGTAAATCGTTTTTTTTCTCCTTGGATACCATCTGTTTATGTAATGTATGTCCAAGTAATGGTTTTACTTTCCATTACTGTCGTGTTTTTGTCAAAGTATCGTTGATTTACCAAGGTGGTAGTGAGAAAAATATTTTTAGCTTGGCTACACAAAGTTATGTTTTTTAAAGCGTGACCTAGTCATAATAGTTACTACATTATAGATAGGTACTTGAGAAGAAATAGCCATTTTGTAATGAATTCTTCTTAAAGCGGAAAGTAAAAATGGTTATCGAAGCAGATTTTAATTCGAGAAATTACTTCTCCCAATGGTATCAAAGTCGAAGTTGAAACATTAGTTAACCATGATTCTAAAAAATAGAAGAATAGTAATATTCTATGTAGCATTTAATATTGGTTGGCATTTCATTGTAAATATTGTCCCAACATTGAAATGTGAACAATTTTACGTATTGGCTAAATATTACCAAACTATATTCTTTCAATATTTGGGAAAATATTTATACAATATTGGCCTATTATTGTTTCGTAACGTGTCCCAAAATAGTATGAAAGGGGGTCACCTGGGCCACGACAGAGCCCTAAACTGCTGCGAGGAACCATTTCCCATTGCGCAGCACCTGCATCCTGTAGGGCTCCATGTGGTCCGGTGGCCCTTCCCCAGAAACCCTATTCACTTCTTCGTCTTCGTGCAGACTTGGAGGAGATCGGTGATGCTCAAAAAAAGCTTTTGCTTTAAGTAGGACTCGAACCATCAAAAACCCGGTTTCTAACCGGGTCAGCCATTATACCATTGAGCTACGGAAAGTTATCAGTGTAGTCATTTTAAACATGAACATTGCAAAAAATCCTATCTTGTTAGGTTCAGTCCCAGTAGTAAATATTCAATTTTACAACTTCGAAAAACTTGTGAAAACTGGGAGGGGGGGGGGGCCAAAACCTTCGACTTTTTCGGACTCGGATCTTTTTTAAACTAGACTAAATTTGCTACAATTTGAGCCCAACCGAAAGTATCTAAATATAATAGTTTCCGAGATACAGCTCTTCAAAAATACGCAATTTAGGCAATAGGAAAAGTGGAAACGGTGAAATCGCTATGGCTCCACATATATGTAATTATGTACAAATAGCATTAATATGATTAGGAGACGTCTTCTGATTATTGTTATTTAACCTAGTCAACGAACGCTCAAAGAGAGCTTGTAGATAGACTTTTTGATCCTAAAGATTTTATTTCTGGGATGTGTTTCGAGGTGTTTGGTGATAATGATACCAAAAGTCCCCGGTCCTACGGTATGAGCTATTCACTCAACGCTTGAAGTATGTATTTTAAAGTGATCTAATAATAATAGTAGGTGTTTTTATAAATTTCTCCATATTAGCTTGTTAATGATTTTAAGGTTATGTATAATTACAGAAAGCAAGCTAAAATTGCTTATTATTTATTTATTTTCTATGGCAATCGATTTCGGTATGACTATATACGATCATCAGGCCGAGCATCATGTGAGTGAAGATGAAAGTGAACAATGGAGGTGTCAATGATGAGAGCGGAGTTGCGGATGTTGCAGGTGAAGAGCTGGGATTGTTGTTTGGAAATTCAAATGCCAACGTCTCATTAGAAGGCATACGATTGTGCATATGTGTTAGTCCACAACTGACGATGGTATATAGTCATACCGAAATCGATTGCCATAGAAAATAAATTAATAATAAACAATTTTAGCTTGCTTTCTGTAATTATACATAACCTCAAAATAATAGTAGGGTTGAAATTCAAAAAATCTCACGATAACATTTTGTTCAAACAAATAATAATTTAGAAAACAATACATACTACTTTTCCACATCAAAGCACTTCTGCCACCTTCTTGGTAACTTGAATATGCCGTCTTTTTGGTCGCTTGTTCGACCAGTTTTGCACAATTATTTGAACCTCATCGTAATTTGCATATTTTATGTCACACAAACCTTATTTAAGTGGTTTAAACTATGGAAATCGTAAAAAGAAAAGTACCTTAATTAAAAAGGTAAGCAATATTTCCAAAAAGTTTATCAGAATTCTGACATGGTTATTTAATTAAAAAATATCCAAATTATTACAAAAAAGCTAAGCTTATCTTGTAATACAAGTAAAAAAAAGAGCGCGATTGCAGGAGAAAATAATCTTTTTTTTTAGATTACTTTTACTTTCTGTGAAAAGCGAGACACTCGCTTTCAGTTCCACTTTGTTTCATAATTACAGAAATATGAAAGGGAATAAGAAAGTATGTACTTAATAAGAAATAGAATTCATTCGTTTGAAAGTAGATTAGGGTTTCCATTTGCTCGTTCTCATTTATTTACAAAAATTGAAATAGAAAAACTGTAAATTTGAACATTATATGGCGAACGCTAACGCGTAAAATAGGTACTTTCCGAAATCTGCTCTCCTGCAACTCTACTGCGTAGTGCGTAGGTAGAGCTTTTATCGAGCTATGTTATGACGATGTTACTGCATTACATACGAACATAAATTTCACTTATTTCGGTTAATAAAGCTACATTTCCAAATTTTGTTGCGCAGTATTTAACATAATTAATTGTGATACATTTACGATAATAGAAGAAGATGGGATAGATTGGTAAGTAGAATGTAGAAAACGACGCTGCCATCAAATTTGTCTTAATGAATGTGCTTTTCAAGGGTTTATATTTTCTCAAATTATTTACTCCTTCCTTCAACAGTTTCGTAGCGATAATGGCCATGATACCTTATCCTTACGAAGAAACCTGCAACGTGTATACGTTGATTCAGTTTTGTTCTGGGTTATTAATTATTTATGGCATTATAATAATGGGAATTCTCTATCTCATCCTACTTTTATGACGTAAGGGACATTTCGGAAATTCTACACGAGGTTATCAGGCATCTAATGCTTTATTCCACTATAATTATTACACTCAATACCATGTTAACCATGACAAGGTGAAATAAAGCGGGACGGGTGAAATCTATCAAACAATCCCGTTACATAATTATCGTATACAGAATATTAAAAAACTTCGTTACTGAATTCAATACGTCCGTGCGTTACAAGAGATGCGTATGTCTACAACCGAGTTAAAGTATGGACACAGAAGACCTTCTGAGTTCTGTGGTATGGATTTTATGTGAATTTTTATGTTTATGATTCAAGATCCGGTGCCACTTTTCAGTATCTCAAATACTTTTCGAGATATTCAACTTTAAAGTCGAAATTTCGAAATTATCACATTTTGTCTTTTTGATAAGGCCAGATACTTTACGTTACTGCGGTATTCGAGGTTCATTCTGTAATCCGGGGATTTCAACTAAGTAGTTTTACTATGAAAAGTGAACGCATTTTTAAAAGGCTGATGTCGATTGAAATTTGTTATGGATGAAATGGCAAAGTAATGTTTGAAATCCATAGTTTACTAATAGATAGTTGGCGCTCTATCTTCGACTTGTCTATTGACATGTAGATACTGATTTATACCGATATCCATATTAGAGCAAGGATAATCTGCAAAGTATGTGGTATTCTCAGACTTTGGCTGCACTTTATTTAGTTACGCACATTATATTGATTCAAAAGGGCATATGACACTACGCCGAATGCCCACAACGCCGACACGCTTTTTTGATGGTCCATATCGCCGACTAGGGACACTACGCCGACAGTGCCCACATCGTCGACAAATGTACAAGGGACACAACGCCGACCATGCCCACATCGCCGACGGACACTACGCCGACAGTGCCCACATTGTCGACAAGTGTACAAGGGACACTTCGCCGAATTTTTCTCTGTGGACACAACGCCGGCAATTTTAATTGCGATTACCTAATGTAATATCATTATTTTTAAACAACTTATTTGCGTAATTAAATGTTTCACTTGACTATGAAAAAGTATCAATTGGAAAAAAATATGCTAAACCTGCAAATAACATAGGCGCTTTAGTGACAATCAACGTTTAAGTTTTGCCTTTTGCATTCTGCAATTAAAATAAAAATTCGGCGAAGTGTCCCTTGTATACTTGTCGACGATGTGGGCACTGTCGGCGTAGTGTCCGTCGGCGTAGTGTCCCTAGTCGGCGATATGGGCCATCAAAAAATCGTGTCGGCGTTGTGGGCATTCGGCGTAGTGTCCCGGCCCCATTCAAAACAGTTCGTTTTGATACCGGTACCGTTATCGCTTTTTCGCGCCACCTCCCTAGCTGGTCCTGCTATTTTTATCGTTATTTGCAAGTATGGACCCGCAGTAAAGAACGGTGGTAACCAAATTTCAGGATCTATAGCTATTACCTTTTAAACTGTCTCGACGATTAATTTATTACTAACATTGACTTTATAAAGTCAATGTTATTAATAACACAAAAATAACTGCTGAGAACACAAGCTGAGATATCTGCAGAACGTGCCGGTTACGTGAGATCCCCAAATTTTGAAATGACGCAACCAGGAAACAGTCTTCGCAGAGTTGCCATATAGACTCCCTGCTGAAACCATATTTGTCGGATATCAGCTAATCAGCACTAAAATGACGGAGTTGTTCAACATTTTGCAATAAATATCGATAATGTTGTAATATGACAGTTAATCCATTTTCCTCAAAAAAGAACGGTCCAAAAATTACAAGGCTCGCTTTATGACTTTCTCGCTATGAAGCAGTACTTCGTGCAGTTGCTGAGGACTTTCCGTCGCCCAGTAACGAAAGTTCTGTTTGTTAAGGTAAAAATGAGCTTCGTATGACATGAGCAAACAATAGGTGATATTCGGCAATTATCCCTTCGAATCCTCGCAAAGTCAGGGCATATTTCAATATCTCGAGGCAAGCCCACCCCGGGCTTCAATTTTAAGGTTTACTTGTAGCCGGCTTGGCTCCATTTTAGGTTAACTTATTACAATTTTTCAATCAATTTAACTTTCACTCGCAATTTTTTAACATGCGGCCCTTTTGTTGGTTTAAGTTATTATTTTAAATTTTTGGTTTGGTTTCAGTGATGTCTTGACACGACGGTTATTATTAAATTTCACATCATTCACCGCCATCACTTCATACAAATTTTCAACTTTATAATTAGAGTAAGCATAGATTAAATCTTAGTTTTATGTTTAAGCATATTTCTTTGTAACCTGATGATGACAACTAACAGTTGTCGAAACATGTCGCAAATTTAATAATAATTTTAACGCTAATTTAAAAATTTTTCAAATTCAATCAACACGTTTTACAAATAAATGTTATAGATAGGTATATGCTGGGGAAGGTTTCGTGATTTATTACTTAATTTCTATACCTATAATTTAAATACACAGAAGAATATCTTGAAAAATGGTTTTGAAGCATTGTTTTTCACAAATCAATACGAAAAGTCTTTATGTAATTTGTTTAAAGCAGTTTTTTGGCGAAATTTTCAAAACTACCTTTATTATATGTGTGTAAAGTTGCCACATGACATGTGGGTACAAATTCAAATTTTGCATATTTAATCAGCACCCAATGTGCACTATTTCGCAATGGCACACAACAAAGAAGGGAGAGGGTTAACAATCAGCTACTTGGGTTGTACTAATGTTTGATATGTTTTATGAATAACTAAAAGTACTTTTTTATTTAGCCATAAAGTGTCGATGTGGAACCATTTACCTATTAATACAGAGAAGAATGGTCACATTCTTTGCCATAAGAATTTAATGGAAGCTGGAAGATGTTCTCCATCTTTGCGTCATCTCTTAGATTCAAGGTACCTCGATGATGCACTGAAATTGCCTAGTGGATGTGCACGACTTTTGTCCAACAGTTTCTAGTACAGCATTTTCATCACGAATTTTTTCACACGAATTTTTTTTATCACACGAATTTTTTTTGTGAAGAAATTTTGTCAAGACTACGTAGTAGTAATAATGTAGTATGAAGCAAGGCTTGTGCAGATAATGCGCATTGCAACACCACACGAAACTGTAATAGTGATTTATGTTGAAAGTGCTGAAAACGCCTAATATTGTGACGGTCAGTAAGACATCAGCTAGGGAAAAACAAAATAAGGTAAAGCATAGCGCAATCCTAGCACAATGTACCACAAAGTTTATTTTTTTTATTTGATAGCTCTACCACATAGTGTTATCAAGTTGTTAGGATATTCGATATGGTACGTTTGTTGGCTCAATTGTCATACCAGATTTCTAAAGTTGGGCAGTGATGGTTGTCTCTTTTCTGGTTATATTCTGCCAGCTTCAGTTAAATTCTTATATCAAAGAATATATAACCACGTAATATGTTAAATTGTTCTGTACTAACTATTGATATTATTGTTAAATAAAGATTGCACTCAACTGTTTTAATAATAGGGCAAATCAGTACAACCTACCACCTACAGTAACTATCAATTAGCGACTAATTCGAAACTGAATGTTGCCTTTCTGAACGTCTTTCGTTTTCCTAAGCTATTGAAAATTAAATAAAAAAATTGTTTTTCTTATATGTGAGTGGAAAGTGGATGTATTTTCCCTATTTTGAGGGAGCAAAGTACCACTTTTTCTCCCTTGGGGAATTTTTTACACTTTTTCTCCCTTGTATTATAAATCGCTTCATTAGCAGCTTCTCATATTTCGGCTGGTGTATTTTCTACATCAGAGTCTGAATTCTCATTAGACATTTCAAAAAGCGTTAATACACAATATCTTAATACACACTATCGCCGATATACAAATGATGAGATATTGATGAAATATATTTAATTAAAAATTGTGACACATGGGAAAAGCCTTCTTGATGTATTTTTTAAAAATAACTAATGGTAAACTATACCAAACGTATAATTGTTGTGAACGGAAAATAAGTTCACATAAAAGAAAAAATCATATATCTACCGCGAGAACAAAGTGAAATTTTCTCCCGAGGGTGATTAATGCCCTCGCTTCGCGTCGGGCATTAAACTTCACCCGTGGGAGAAAATTAATCACTTTGTTCCCTTGGTAGATAAATAGCTATTCTTTGTTACATTTTATTTATTTTTGGAAATAATTGTATCAAGTATGGAATTTCGGAAAACGAAGTAAACAATTTGTTATAATAACGGGATAATTATTTATCGATTATTCTCAATATTGTGTATTAGGTACTGCTAGAGATTTAGCTATTTTTAAACAATTAAACTGAAATATTCTGTTAAACAAAGTAGCTATTATTTTCAAATATTGCATTCTTGAACATATTTAGGGGAACGCAAGTTTATCGAGATTGCAAAAAAATCAACATCCTTAGCGATCAATTGCTTAATTGAACAAGTAACACAAAATTTTGAACTTGGTAAAATTGTCGGAGGTACCTTCTGCGACCTTAGTAAAGCTTTTGATTGTGTGTCTCACGAAATACTTTTACATAAGCTTAAACATTATGGTATCACTTTGGGCACAGTAAATTTAATAAAATCATACCTGAGTGAACGTAAACAAACTGTATATTATAATCAAAAATAGTCTCAATATAAAACTGTAAATGTAGGGGTCCCACAAGGTTCTGTACTGGCCCCCCTCCTCTTTATCATATATATTAATGACATCATTAATTGTGATAATACTGCAAACTTTGTACTATTTGCAGATGATACAATGTTTATAAATACAGGTATTAACATAAATAACATTCAGAAGGATATGAGGCGCACGCAATCGGAAGCTGACAAATGGTTTTCAGCAAATAACCTTTGCTTAAATATTAATAAAACGCAAAATATGCTGTTCTCTTTAAATTCATTAATTGATAATACCAGAGATGTCAAATTTTTGGGTATTTACTTAGATCCAACTTTAACATGGAACAAGCATGTCGATTTTCTCACTAGCAAACTGTCAAAAAATATATATCGATTAAGAAACTTACAAAAAATAGTAGACTTAAATACGCTGAAAACAGCGTATTACGGAATTTTTCAAAATATCTATATCTACTTATTCAATATTGTCATGGGGACATTCACCACACTCACAAAGAGTATTTGCACTTCAACGTAAGGCTATAAGAGCAATATTGAATATTCATTATAGAGCGGGTGTTCGAAATCATTTTATAAACTTAGGCATAATGACCGCACCGTGTATGTATATATACCACTGTTTGTTGTACGTTTTTGAGAATGTTAACCAATATACTCTTCATGCAGATATACACATGCATAACACCAGATATAAAAATAATATAGAAATAATTAAAACGAAACTTAATAAAAGTAGATTTTCAATTAATTACTTTTGTCCAATGTTTTTCAACAAATTAAATGGAAACATACGAAATTTGAAACCTAATGAATTCAAAACAGCAATAAAAACCTTATTAATACGTAAAGCCTATTACAATTATAATGAATTCCTTAACGATGATGTTTGTATTTAACTATCTATCACTATCTATAAGATTTATCAACTTATAAATTAATGTTAGATGTAATACCTACTACTAATGACGTGTGTATTAATATGACGTGTGTAAGCTTCAAGTATCGACACGAATAAATTATTATTATTATGTACTTCGATTGTTATCGATACTCAGGCCAAGCCTGGTTAACTAATCGCACGGATCGAAATCAAGTAACGATTAGTCCTACTAATACATATATCTATACAATATAAATTTGAAGTTGCTGTTAAAAAGTGAACATACTAAATACTATACACATATGTTCATTAAATTAAATGACGTTGATAAAACCAACGCTGATCACATTTTAGAGAATGTATTTGTTTGAGAAGCCTCGGTGTATTTGATCCCAATTTGTAAAAGCCACGTCCCGTCGACCCTCTTTCCGCGAAGGCATTAACATGAACGCAGCGTCGCGCATCAATAACAAAAAGAGACCCTATATTCCTAGGCTTCTCCGTTGGCGTCACTTATTCGTGACTTAGTGACTTTTTATAGAAAAGAAAAAAATGAACATAATATGTATGTTTTGAAAAAGTGTTATGATTATTGTGTAAGCGTTTTTTGTTGTTTAGCTCGACGCATAGGTTGCACTCGAGTGGGTAATGTGTTGTTTGTGTTTTGTGTTAATTGCGAATTCTGATACTGTGAGTATATTGTGTGTTTACGTTTGAGTGCATGAGAACGAGTCAGAGGTGTTACATGAGTGATTGTTGAAGTGTTGTGTGTTGGTAATGGACTTTCTATAATGTTATGTTGTGTATGCAACAGAGTTTCAATTTGTGAAGGGAGGATTGAGTGTTGTGTTTCATTTTGTGTTTGAATGGTATTAGTTGAAAGTGTGTGATGTGGTTCTGAGTGATGTGCGGTATCTTCCGTTATGTTTAGAAATTTTCTAACTATGTGACAAGTGTTGATAATGACTGCCTTTTGTAATTGTATGTATATGTTCTTATCTAACCCTAAAATGTGCAAACTGTGATGTATTGTTTTTGGTATAACTCCGGTTGCACTAAGAACAATGGGTACTGTAAGAGCAGTTCCCATTCTCCATTGCGCTTTAAGTTCCTGAGCTATATCAGTGTATTTCCGATGTTTCTCTGCGTGTGTATTGGCTAAATTGTTTGTGTTGGGAACTGCAATATCTATTATGTATATGATTTTTTTTGTTTTATCTATAAGTGTTATATCTGGCCTATTGTTATATACAGTTTTATCTGTGAGTAGTGTCCTATCCCAATATAGTTTGTGTGTGGTGTTTTCAAGTACAACTTGCGGTGTATATTTGTAATAGGGTGTGTTATCAGTAGAAAGGTTATGTTTTGTTATTATTATTATTATTATTATTAATAAGGAGTACTGGTCAAATTTGCACTATGTAATTAAAAACATTGATACTTTTTAAAGAAAGGATCTTGTATGTCTATGGCCATGTTTAGTATAAGCAAAGACCATATTATTATATGGTCTTTGGTATAAGCTTACAAATTCAATACTATTCATAACCAATAAAGGAATTTCCTTTGAGAAAGGAGTATCCTTTCTCAAAGGGAATTTCGAACTACTGCATCTTACACTGGGATTTTGTAGTTGTTCATTGCTTTTCATAGGCAATCGACTTGACATATGACATATATTATAGATATTTGTTTAGAACGGATACTAATACAAAGACAACATATAAATTCGATAAAGTTGTTTGAAAGTATCAAACCAATATTTCACTTGGAATGTGAAATATTCTGTAATGCGGTATAACCTTCTCTTCCATTCAGTAGAAGAGTATTAAGATTACTTCTGAAAATGTCAAGTGAATCACTTTAAGCTGTTACAAATTCCTTTGAAGGAAACAAGTCATTTGTTTGAGAGTGCAGTGCATTATATTCTTTTTCGCTTATGTGTATATATTTGAACGTATTAAATCTAGGAGAGCTTATTCTTTTTTTTTGTTGCCTAATTAATACAGTAAGTAGGTAAAAACGATGAAACTAGAAAAAAACTCAGCCGAAACTATTGACAGACTCCATTCCTTATTCGGTGGAATAATTTTACATTAATTTCGTGCAGGTGTGAATAGATTACCATGAGATTCGTTTTTCTTCAACTATCATTTTTAAAAACTGCCAGGAAACTCAAATCTAGAAAGTACGGGTATTATTTTTAAATACTGTCGCTTGTATGTCGTCGTTTGTGAACGAATTTGAGATACAAGCAAACGAAAGTGATGAGTGTAGATGACTGGAATGACTCAGGCTTGCCGTATTTTTGTTCACTAATGGTTTTTAGGGATTGACAGAAGTTATCATTTCTATGCTACAGACAAAAGTGTATCCCATAATCGCTACCTTTTTATACTTTCATATACTATAGGTAACCTGACCATTTATTTTTTGACTCAAAACGGGACATCGGTTTGCATTTGCAAAATGTACGGGACGATTTAATCAAAATCTGAATTACTGCATGGAAGCCAAAAGCAGGCACTTCGAACATTTATTAAACTAAGGTTGAATTTGCATAAACTGGTTTTATTAATTAAGTAGCATAAGAAAAAGTTAACTCTTGTTTTTATTTAAAAATTTAAGGGTTGTTTACCCTGTACGGTCAAATGGCAGTAAAAGTACCTAGATTCTCTAAAGAAAAACCTGTCCGCGCTTTTTTTACCTTAAACTTATTTTCCATGTTTGCAACTTCAATTTTTTTGCTAAAAATAAAAAAACTAATGCACTGAATTCAGAAAAGAAAGACCTTTCAAATGACGTATCACTTGCCCTATCATTCCTATTTAAATTATAGGGGTTGTTTTCACAGCGCTAAGGGATGAAATCATTTCAGGTTAAAAATCATGACAAAAGTTGTCCCCTTTGATTTTAAAATTGACGTGTTTTTGCATTTAAAAAAAATGTTCTAGCCAGAAACCCGTCTGTTACCTTTTCGTTGGGGCCACCCTGTATATAAAATGCTCCAAATGTCCACCGTTATGTTCATGACACAGTTCCATTTTGTTTTAATTCCAATTGTCGAACTTTTTTCCCAGAGTTGTAGTTGTAATTCTTTCACGTTTCCGCAGTAATTGCTGTTTGTAGCTTACCCCATGTATGGAGACGGTTTCGAAAAACGTTGAACAGAAAAAATATAACGGAGTTAAATCTAGAAAACGGGGAGTCATAATTCTCTGCCAATTAAACAATTTTCAAATCGATCAACAATTCGTTTCTTATAGTTAGCAAACGCTCGCTAAGGAATATAAAGTTATATTATGGGGTATAGTGTAGATTTCCGGTATTTTTCAACCAACTTCAAAAAGTTGGTTACTAAATTCGTCCGGATGCCTGTGTGTCTGTGTGTCTGTGTGTCTGTGCGTTGGTCGATGTTACAGGGTTTAGAAAGCTGGAAGTGGTGTCATCTTATAGGAAATTCTACACTGATTCCAAATCGCTGGTAAATTTTTTGATCGGATCACCCGTTCGCCGTCGGGACGCCATTAAAGTCAAAATATATACCCTTTAATATCTCGAGAACGACACGTCCAATTACAAAAAGAAAAAAATACGTTTCCTTTATTTGTTGAAAGCTATTGAGTCATGATACGTAAACATCACCCTCACCCCTCTTGTGGGGTGGAGCGGGGGTGAGTTTTCAAAACTTAAATGGGAACACCTATTTTTCATTACTTTTGGATTCTCCATAAAAAACGATGCTCAAATTGCAAATTTCACTCCCAACTACAACCCCTTTTTTGGGGGTGGAAAGGGGGAAAATTGCACGTCCGCAGAAAAACGATCTTTTTTTACTTTTTTTCCTCTAACATTTTTTCGTGATTTACAAATTGTCCGTCACCCTCTCCACTCCCATCTCCCTTAAGGGTGGAAAGAAAAACAATGAGTCATTTGTGCAGAATCCGGCGTGGTTGTGTCTGAAGTGGGCAGGGGGGTAGTTATATACATATATATTGTAATAGTGCCATAATAAATTAGTAACAGATTTGAAGTTGGTTGAAATTAAAATTCTATAAGAATTTGCGCCTTTTGATACTTGTTTTTAAATTATTTTAGCAGATTTTTAGTAGATTCGCGCAAAAATATTAGCACTCAGTCCGCCAATTTTCGCGCGGTTTGTGAAAACGGGACAATTTTGCGTCCCGAGGTTCTTCTCGGGGACACCGGGACGGAGTACCGAAAAAAGAGACGGCCCCGTTCAAAACGGGACATATGGTCACGTTAACTATAGGGCGTTATTTCGTCAATGTTTAATTCATTGGTTACCATTATCATTGTATCTAGTTCATTATTTATTTAAGAAACATTATTTAAAAGTTTAAACCGACGGCTCCTATGAATTATATGCAGTTATGCAGTGTGAGCAAAAAAGTAAATGAATGAAAAAGGGTTCATAGTTTTTAAAAATTGCACTGAAGTGAATAAATTAATTTCTGTTTTTATTAAATTCGCAAGGTGGACCTGAGAACCATTAATGGACAGCGAATGAAAATATGTTAGGTACAAATGCATTTTTCACAATAGATAAAGCACTCAGCATTTTTTGCTTTGCAAACATTACACGTAGTTTGGATAAGATTCAATCAAAATTTTAAGAATTGTTTACACGATGAAATTCCTTTCATAATAAATTTACGTTAGAAAATAGAATTGGTAGAACTCGTGTTTTTCTACAAGAAATTCCTTCGTACCCTACAGTTACATCAATGCAAAATAGACGAAAGTATTTTCAGAAATCAGAATTTTTGAAACGAGTAAGTATACCACATAAAAAGATGATGAAAAAGATAATCTACTGTTAAAAATGCAAAAAACAAATAAAAACAAAAGTTATGGTACAAAAGGTGCAGAAAAGTTGAGTGGGTACCAGTTTCACTGTTTAGTCCAGGAAAATTAGCACAAAAAAAGGGCAAACTGTCGAAAATTTTGGCAGTAAGAAGGAATTGGACGTGCTTGGGCGCGTTGGATTCGTCATGAAATGTAGAAAAAATGCGACATTCAATAATTTTGTAGAGGGGCTAAATTGCATTTTTATAGGCGAAAAATGCATTTTTCCGGATGCATTTTTTTAGATCCAAAAAAAAAAATCTTAATTCGGTTATATGTAAATAAAAGCCGCCAAATTGCGTTACTCGGGGGTTTTCGGGGTCGCTGATCATGAATCTGATGTCAAAAAAGATCTACCGCGTACCCGGGGCTCAGAAACCGAGGGTACAAAGCTCATCTCCGGGAAATTTTCTCTAATGTAGTTACTGCTGTTATTCTTATCGGCATCATTTTTAACGGTTATTTTTTAGTAAACCACGTGTTCGTGAGATACTCTGCATTCTATTTTGTGTGATAATTATACAGGGTGGGCCAACGAAAAGGTAACGGTAACACGCTTGTTTTGGGACATTTAGATCAATTTCTTAAAAAAACACACGGACATGTCGATTTTTTATTTTTGGGGGACAACTTTTGATGTCAAATTTGACTTTGTCAGGTCAACCCCCTAGCCCCAGCAACCCCTAACTCAAGAATTTAAATAGGGAAAGGGAGTCGAGCGACCCCTCATTTGAAGCGTCTTTTAATTCTCTATTCGACAGTATGAATGAAAATTAGTTTTATTCAATTTTTTTTCGCCCCCATGAAAAGCACCCTCCAGATTAACTAAGGTGGGGGTGTTGTTTAGGAAAAATCCTGAAACACGTCACCTTTGACCTTTTGAACGGCACATTTCAGGATTTTTCTTAAACAACACCGTCACCTTACTTAATCTAGACTCTAGAGTCTAGAGGGTGCTTTTCATGGGGGCGAAAAAAAAATTGAATAAAACTAATTTCGGTCATACTATCGAATAGAGAATTAAAAGACGCTTCAAATGAGGGGTCGCTCGACACCCTTTCCCTATTTAAATTCTTCAGTTAGGGGTTGCTGGGGCTAGGGGGTTGACCTGAAAAGATCAAATTTGACACAAAATGTGCCGCTCAAAAGGTCAAAGGTGACGTGTTTCAGGATTTTTCCTAAACAACACCCCCACCTTAGTTAATCTGGAGGGTGCTTTTCATGGGGGCGAAAAAAAATTGAATAAAACTAATTTTCATTCATACTGTCGAATAGAGAATTAAAAGACGCTTCAAATGAGGGGTCGCTCGACTCCCTTTCCCTATTTAAATTCTTGAGTTAGGGGTTGCTGGGGCTAGGGGGTTGACCTGACAAAGTCAAATTTGACATCAAAAGTTGTCCCCCAAAAATAAAAAATCGACATGTCCGTGTGTTTTTTTAAGAAATTGATCTAAATGTCCCAAAACAAGCGTGTTACCGTTACCTTTTCGTTGGCCCACCCTGTATAATTATCAGTTATCACACAAAATAGAATGCAGAGTATCTCACGAACACGTGGTTTACTAAAAATAACCGTTAAAAATGATGCCGATAAGAATAACAGCAGCAACTACATTAGAGAAAATTTCCCGGAGATGAGCTTTGTACACTCGGTTTCTGAGCCCCGGGTACGCGGTAGATCTTTTTTGACATCAGATTCATGATCAGCGACCCCGAAAACCCCCGAGTAACGCAATTTGGCGGCTTTTATTTACATATAACCGATTTAGGATTTTTTTCTTTGGATCTAAAAAAATGCATCCGGAAAAATGCATTTTTCGCCTATAAAAATGCAATTTAACCCCTCAACAAAATTATTGAATGTCGCATTTTTTCTACATTTCATGACGAATCCAACGCGCCCAAGCACGTCCAATTCCTTCTTACTGCCAAAATTTCGACAGTGAAATGCTTTATTTCCTGGACTAGTTCTTTCCTTCTAAATTCCATTATTTTTGGCTACTTATACAGCGCGTATACCTCCAGGTTTGATTTTCTTTGCTATTCTTGATCTCTTATTTTCCACCCGAAGATGCTTCACAATGTTCATTCCCAAACCCGAGGGCTTTCTACTACGCTATATTTAATACCCATGTTACCTTTGTTGTGGCTTTTCCATACACTCTTAACTTGGACTTTCTGGGTACGAGTTTTGATTTTTTTATGTTTTCTGTTTCCTTAAGCCATTTTAGATCTTTTGTTATTTCTTTGCTCTCTTTTCTTATATGTAAGCACGAATAAATGAAGCCATCAAAGTCGTAATTTTTCCACTTTTCTGTGGTTCTCAATTAACGTAAATATATTTTGTTCTTTGTGAATTGATTTTGATCCTAAGCTTTCCGATATTCTTAAAATGCGTTTTAATTTATTTTCGGTTTAGTTATTCAGTTATACTATTCTCTTCTATGAAACCTCGTTTTTATGTGCCTTAGGGTCATTTTTGTTAATCCTTATCTCTAACTTCAAAATTGTTTGACACATCTTATCCCTTCCATCCCTGGCTTTTTCTAAATGTAGTTCGGTACAATCCAGCCGCGTTTTTTCTGTGTTTATTGTTGCGTTCAACTCTAATGAATGTCTTATAACCCGCGGCTGGGGGGGGGGGGGGGTATTTCTCATAGGCACTGCATTTTATTTGATTCCTTTTCTTATGCATCTTTTCCCTTTACCAAATCATTGTATCAATTTACAAAGTTTTTCTTGGCAGCCCCCCCCCCCCCCCCCCCCCCCCCCCCCCCCCCCCCCCCCCCCCCCCCCCCCCCCCCCCCCCCCCCCCCCCCCCCCCCCCCCCCCCCCCCCCCCCCCCCCCCCCCCCCCCCCCCCCCCCCCCCCCCCCCCCCCCCCCCCCCCCCCCCCCCCCCCCCCCCCCCCCCCCCCCCCCCCCCCCCCCCCCCCCCCCCCCCCCCCCCCCCCAATATCATCCTGCTCTTCGCTGTTATTATTATTCTCCTTACTACTCGTTCAATTTCGCCTTTGTGTTCGTTTTCTTTGCCACTTTTCTACCTCTTCTAGGTTTTGGTATTCTATTTCTTTCGCTTCAAATTATTTTACTGTATATACGTTCTTTGCTTATTCTTCTGTTACAATCTCCTACCACCATCTTAATATTGTTTTTGTATAGGTTTAGTTTATTGTATTCACTTATTAATCCCCGATAATACTTCTTCTTCTTTCTCTCTGGGGCTGCAAACGTTCCACGCCACCATATTAATTGTTTCTTATTTGCTTATCCCAAACTTTTGTTTTTCGGTTTCCATAAAACATTTCTTCGTTCATTGTCTTTCCCATCGTTTCTATTCTCCCCTAAATTATTGAAGTAGTTTTTCTGGTTTTTAGGTTACCACTTCATCTTTTGGCTGTTGCCTTAAAGCATGTGAAGTGGGCGAGCTCTCGCCGATACTTCTTTTTGTTTGGTGCAGCTATTTCATTGCATTACCTCTTGTTCTTTCAGAAACCTTCCTATGCACAAACATCCTTTTCCGCCAATTGTTGTCATTCGTCGAGCTCTGCTCTTTTTATTTTACATACTAGCCATACTAGATAGTTCACTCGCCTCGTGCTTCCGACATTTATTATTAGTATTACATTTCCATGCTGTCGGCGTTCAACACAACTTCATCAATTTTTTTGACTGATTGTTGAACTAAAAGCAATGATGTCATCTTTTTACAAATATACCTAAGAGCTAGTTATCAAATCTATAATAAATCATTATAAGTAAAAAGTTCTGCCACTTACCACATAGTTCTATTTAAATACTAAATTTTATTAACACACTTTTGCAACTAATTTATAAATTTAAATAAGGAATAGATTCTAAAACGTGACTTGCACGTCTCTTACAAAATACGTTTACAAAATATCACTACTGCTTCTGGTACTGATTTCGTGGAAATTTCAAAACTTACCCAAACCTAATAATTTTGAAGAAGAAACGAATAACTTTATGGAATTCTACATAGAAAGTTGATGCGTATGGCAACTAAGATTATGTGCAAACAAGTACCAAAAGGTGCGGATTCTTATAGAATTCTAATTTCAACGAACTTCAAATCTGATGAAAATTGCATGTCTATGTCCGCAGAAAAACGATATTTTTTTACTTAAGACTTAATTGTCCGCCACCTTCTCTGTTCCCATCTCCCTTAAGGGTGCAAAGAAAAACAATGACTCATTTATGCAGAATCTGGGGTGCTTGTGCCTGAGAGGGGGTGGGGATGAAATTTGCAAATTGAGAACAGTTTTTTATACCATAAAAAATAGATGTTCCCATTTTAGTTTTCTTCCTAACTCACCCCCATCCCACCCCCCATGGGAGTGATGGTGATGTTTATGTATCATGACTGAATAGGTTTAAAGAAATAAAAGAACCAGAACTTTTTTTTAAAAGTTGATTGACTACAGTTAGTTACAAATAATTTAATAGTAGGAACATGATACTAATAATCATTAAAATATACAGATCGCCCTTCCATAGACGCTATACATTTAGGTTCCGTTGGGGAAGTCGAATATTTGATTTAATTAAGTTGCTCTAAGCCTACAATGTGGATTTCCATAAATAATTATAATAATAAAAACAACTACTTACACAGAACTGCATGGTAAATTAAAAACTATTAGGTACTGTTAGTTTAAAGCATTCTATACCCTCCCTATACCCATTTTAAGCAGTAAGTGAATTCAATTTCGTAGTTCCATATTATTATATGCTTATCCAAAAGCTTTGGAGAAGGAGAGAAACAGTTTCGCATTTGATAACATATTTTTTTAATAAAATAAGAGGAATTTCTTCGAAAACGATCAATTCCTATTTTCTGTGAAACCAAATAAGGTATACAAACGAAATCGTATGTATGGTTAGTTGTGCTTGTGATACACGAAAAAGCTCTGAAATTACCGTAATTAATTCTACATTTCAGCCCACAATTCATAGTTATGATAACTACTAAGTAATTAAGAGTATGCAAATTAATTACTAGGTACTTATTAAGTTAAAAAAACGAAATAATAGTGTGGTGTAGTTTTGAAACTGCACTAGATATTACTGGTATTACTTACCAGTTGATCTTTTAATGCATTCATTGCAAATATATGCTGCTGTTGACATATTTCGTCTGATTAAACACGAACTACGAAAACCAAAAGTTTGGAACTGACATTCTAATTTGCTGAATGTATATACGTATTTATATAATACGCCATAAAGCAGAAACAGAGCACGCTTGAGTGCTTTTACTCCTTTAATTTTTCAAACAAAGATACCTGACTATGATATTAATTTATGTATGTACTTGCTTAATTATAAATTGCACGAAAGATTTAATATATACTTTACATAACGTAATTAAAAAAATGATATGAGAATCAATTTTTATTTAATTCTAACATGAATAAAATTATTTTCATAGGTATAGGTAGCGGGAGTTATAATGCTAACAAAAGTAGAAAGTAAAACAAAACAAAAAGGCAAGAATATTTTCATTCTAGTCTCTAGACAAAATATTTCAACGCAATGTCATTTTTAGTAGTATACATTTGTCATAATGTACTTTTCTACGTCGACCTAGCAATATTGCTTGTTAAAAGGATTTGCAATTTGTTACCTAGTTGACACCTTAAGTTCAGTGCAGGTTAAATTACTTTGGTAAGCAATTATAGATCAAGAAATACGGAAAAATACACGAACGAACGGTTTTTGCCTATATGGACATGATGCGTTTACTTATATAATGTACCTACAAAATGTGGAAGCGCAAAACATCAAAGAATGCCAAAACTATCATGGAAAAAAGATCATTTCCTACTTATTCTATAAATAAGTGCAAAGAATTTATCCGATTTCAAAAATCTGGAAGAATTCCAAAGAAGATTTGTTCAAGTCCTCCCAAAATATTTCATTTCTGACATACAGAATAGTTGAAATGAAGGTGGGGTTAGTGTATTATCGTTCAAGGAAGTTGTATTGAAAAATAAAATGTTTTTTAAACTGTGTAGATCACATAAAAATTACTTCGCACTTAATAAAATTTCTTCCTTAAAATAAATTTTCGGAATTTAATATAGGAAGGCGTTTGGATAAGTTTCGAGATGTACTTGTTGAAATTTCGTTTTAAATCACGTTAAGGGTGCACCTTTGACCATTTTTGGAAGTTCTGCGTAAGAATCTGCGTACAGATTGTCTGATTTTTCATTATTCATTTTTTCTTGAAGTACCTCGATGAAGTAAAGTCTAATTTCCTTAAATTAGATTGGCAATTGGCAAAAATTGTTTTCAACCGCTCCTACAAATGTTCATGTGACATCTTCGGTGGTTTCTTACGTATTTTCTTCCCGTGGGTTGCCAGTCAAACATTTTTTGGCCATTTATTCTCTTACATTCCGTACATGTGCCCAGCTTCTCTTCTCAATCCTGTTCACCGCTGACTCGTTGACATTGAGCCAATTCCCATGACGTTTTGAGATTGTTGCGTTTCTTTGGAGTAATTTACTGCCATACTTCTTTTTCATTTATTAGAATTTCAAACTTCGCCCATGAAGAAATTATAAAATACCTATTATATTATCTGTAAATAAAGTTCCAAACCCCACTTTTTTATATTCGGTATACAAACGTATATGATAATGAATTTTATATTACAAGCATCCTGTACAACAACAGCCTAAACGTCTGAATAAACAATAAATGGTATGTATATCTTACGTTAAAATAAGATCAAAATTCCACGAAGTAATAAAACCGATTAAAAGCATAACATAAGGTTCCTCCTTCTGTTTAATCTGGCAACACCGTTTACAATAATTCATAAATCGTAGTCCCACTGAATATCGAGATGGGTGCATTATGGAAAACGCTGTCCCAAATGTCACTCGCCAAAGTTCTGTAAAAATTTGGCAATAATCCTGAGTGGGTGATTTATGCAGGGGTCCATCCCGAGGGTAACATTATTTTCTAACGCTTTTAACATGTCCTATTTCTTGCCTAATACATTCTTTGGATTGATCTAGGTTTTCCGGTTTCTTCAGATAAACTTTCGAGGTGTCCACTCTACATCTGTTGATGGAAAAACTTCGCATGGTCCGAGCATAACGTGCCTTTCATCAGGCATAATATACTTACACATAGATCTAACTAATGACTAAAATTAATCAATAATCTAATTCATTTGGATAGAGGGTACATGGAGAAAATAAATATTACACATGAAATTATAGCAATTTGTTTATAGGTTCGATTAACGGGAAAAGTATAATAATTCAGTTAAACACAATTTATAGAGGTTAAATGAAAGATGAGTTAAAAACCGACTTGGCTTACTATTGCCCTAAATTGCTAAATCTGAATGTCTATAGAATTTAAATTTTATTGTGCATCCCTACACAAATGCACCTTTGTCCAACTCGGTTCATTTTAAGCCGTCACTTTCCTAGTAAGTGTTCACAGTAGTTACTGTAACTGTACCTAACTGTAGTTATTTCGTTTATTGCCAATAGGTTTGCAAATTACATATCTACGATCACGATTACAATGTCCATTAACGATATTAGGTTCAGATAGCTTGAACGTTCAGCATGTTGATGAATGCAATCTCAAATGCGTATTGTAAAGGTTTTTGTGCACCAATGAAAGCTCGCATACCTTTATCATTCCATAATCACAAACTTCAAACTCAATCACAACTTGTAGTTAACAGTATTATGAGTAACTAATCTCATAATGCGACGTAACTCCTAATAAATTAGAATATGTTTATGGTTCTTCAAAAACAAGATGATGTTCCCCAAAAAAACACTTTACAGGGATTTATACATTATTTATTTATTACATCCTATCCAAAATGGTTTTTGTGGTTTGGCATTCTTTACAGCTAATTATTTCTATGGAGTACTGCACTCAAAGTTGCTTCTCTTACTCTAATTTTTCTGTATACTAATTGACGGTCAGTTTATGTGAGGTGTAGTAAAAAGTTATTAAATTTAATGGCTACGGTTATTTATAGGATAATTGTGACATGTAAATCCACGCTTCACTACGGGTAATTCAATGCGTACTAATCAATATCTAAATAGCTACACATCATTATCGGATGGAATTTAACAACGCTTTTAAGAAATAACTGACGTGGAAAACGAGAATTCGCACACGGATTGTAGGGTTTTATAAATTTTACATATCACAGGGGGATTAGATGCTGAATTATAGTATTAGGGACCATTTGTTCTCGTATGTTGCCATCACAAATTCACAAGTACAATCTAACCGCGTTTATTGCCCGTAAATGTTTACAGTTGTCATGTTACAGCTTAATCATTGTATCCTGTATTAAGTACGAGCAGGGCTCACATTTAAACCGGAATTTTGCTCCCGACGCCGAATAGTCGATAAAATAAACAATTTGAGAATGCTCTACTAGCACTGCCAGATCGAAGATCTAAGCTTGATGGTCCTTCAAAATCTGAAGTCAGAATTTTAAAATTCCTTAACATAAAAAAAGCGACCCACAGACATAATGCGAATTCATATGTCGAACTTTTGGTTGGTGAAAACAGTTGCTACATATTATGTAATAGTCTATTTAGACGCTTTGTGAGCTGCCATTACCGTTGTCATGGCTTTTGTTCAATTTATTTTTGCCATATCCCAAACCAACAGTTCATGACCAAGTTGCTCAACGCATTACTCTAGCAAAGGAAGATGATAATCCAAGTAAAATTTTGAGGAGACCTTCTGTATAGTTTCTAGATAAAACTCTTTCAAAGACTCAAGTCTTTGCTTGGTGTAAACAATTTCGTGAATGGCGAGAACGTGAATTTCACGACCATCCGCACATAATATGGTTGAGTTTTTACGGGAAAGATGCATACCGTGTGTATGAATGTTCAACCCTTTCAAAATCTCTTGTGGGAAACTTCCCCCAGCCACGGCAATATTCTAGTAAGGATAGTGCTAATATCTGCCAATGTTGATCTTAGTCCACAATACGATTGCAAATACTGACCCATTGGCGTCCAACATCCAAATTAAAGTAGGTATAGCCCATAAAATATTAATTCCTGATTACACCATTGACGTTATAATTATAACTAATTCATTGGAGATCATCATTGGCATTTAATCATGTAACCATTTGCAAAACACCTTTCGTTTTCGTTTGTTAATGTTGTTTCGTTGTTATGCTTGATATATCTTATATGTGTATATTTAACCACAGCCAGAGGCAAGACAATGTAGATCTGTGTGAACTTTGCAGCCACTTTCCAACAAATAAAATAGTTGTTTTCTTTTTGCATCGCACAGGGTTAGGTAAAGTCCCAATCATCACGTGATTGAAGTGCCTTGCGTCATGTAGACATTTCTGCCTCAGGTTAATATAACACTTAAATAAAGCTTTTAAAACGAATAGGGTTATGAGAACGGAGTCAAATTATTTTTATAAAACGAATGGTGTGTTATTGACAGAGCTGACTTAAGTCTACCACAACATGCAAAAAGAAAACACCCTAATGCCAAAAATGATCAAATGTACAGTGGCGTACGTGTTTATTTTTTTAGTCTTATGAATGTAGCATAAACAGGACATAGATTAAAAAAATAGTTTTTATGAATTTCTCCTATTTAAAAAAAATAGGTTTATATGAGATAATGTCTACTATTTACCACGATTCTATTTACACTAACTTTTACTGCAAAACTCCCATTCATTTAGTCAAAGGGGATGAAATCCAGCCCTGAAGAACTAACAAATTCATCAACCATCATCACAAAAGAGTTTCAAATTTTAATTTTTTCAAAGAGATTACTATTTAGATAAGAATTAAAAATTACCATGACTGGTCACCAAAGATGGTAAAATTTCCCCTGGAGAACTAAATAATTCATCAAACACCCTCAGAAAAGGGGTTAAAGTTTTAATATTTGCAAAAGGATTTACTGCTTAAACTAATATTAACAAAAGAAAATTACCAAAGTATTTAGAACTTTTAGAGTAAACTCTGCGATCTGTTCTCTATTAAAAATTTTAAACTTATTTGGCTTGTAACCTTCATTAGATACATCGTACGTAAGAAATTCCTGAGATTTGAATTTTCTATTTTCTCTTGATATTCAAAGTAAAATTCAAGTATCTGTCATATGTTAAGTACCTACTCTTACTGTTTTGAGTAAGTGTTCATAATGTTTTTGTGTGCATGCCAGACACAACTTTCTCTGCTTTTGACGTACAAGTAGCTATTATCTACAGTATGTAAGCCTTAACAGTGTCTCCACGCGCAGTACTTTATTTAAATGTATCTTGGTAGAACAGATCTTTATTTATAATTACTGCAGTTTCACATTCTAACGTTTTTTAAATGTTTATAAGATTTCATTCTCTAAATCAATTCATCGTAAATTAGACCAGCAAATGACGGAACTTGACAATTGCTATTTTCAAAATCATCGCATCAGCAATCAAAGTTAGAGAGCGATAAGGAAGTATGAGCGATTATAATAATTCGAAAACAAATTGGAAAAAAAGGTTGGAATCTAAATTTCATTCACAAACATTACAGCCAATTTGACATTGCAAGTGTGCGATCTGCCATGAACGAAATATTTGGCACATCTCAAAGGTGATTCAAGAGATATTCCAGTACTGAATTTTCTGTATGAAGCATGTTGGATCAATACGTGGTCAGTTTCCTGAAAAAGCTAATCCAAAGTTTTAAAGCAGTGCAAGAGTCGCAAGCTACTTCAATAAAAGTCTAAAATGGAACGCAGAGCGAAATTACACAATTAAAGATGAATTTATGCTACTATACCTGAGTTAGGACGAATGTAACTATACAGGCGTGAATTTTAAGTGGTTGTAAATGTAAACAATGTATCAGACATTTGGTGCAATTTAATAATAAATCATTTCATGCTTCAAAATCTCAAATTTATTACTTAATTAAAAATTTTCAAGCCACACCTTATAGGTATAGGGTTATTCACGTTATTTGACACGCGTCAGTATTACCACAGATTATATTTTGTCTGTGGTATTACGGTTAACCTGCTCAACAGGTTTTGTTTTGGAGGTAGATACGGGGGCCGATTAGAGGTATATTTTCATACCCAAAAAAGAAAAATGAATCAATGTATTTTTTTAATTGAATACCACCCTATATTATTCGTTTATTAAACGATATTCACGTTGGAGTGTGCCAAATTCTTGAATTTTATGACGCACTTGAGTAACTTTTTGTAAACTGCATGTAAAATATGATAATTTCTGTTATGAAAGCTTTGGGCATAAACTCGTGATTCCAACAAATAGTTTTGCATACATAACATTCATATTGATTCGTTCTTATTTTGTATAAACTATCATTTTGATAATACTAGAAAGGAAAACTGCTGAAGCCTTGTCGAATAACGTGAAAGCCCTGTTGATTATGTCGTAAAGTTGCTAAAAATTCACATTCTATAAGTATTAAAATGGTTCAATTTTACTGCTTTTCTTAAAGATCAAGCGACAGTAATGAACTGATAAGGTTTCGGAAACAACGCAGTTCATGGGCCGATAAGTCCCATTTTTTTATTTACACATTTTCTACCTTTTCTGTAAATGAAAATTTTAATTTTTTTTTGAAAGGAGTAAATCGTGTTTGTGAGTCTGTTTTACCCATTTCACTATCACTTGCCAATTTCGGAACTAAGCCTACTGATTTTATTTTTATTGAAAATGAAATTTAAAAAGCAAGTATTATTTTGTAAATAACGAATTAAGGGTATAATAAATACCTATTCAAGTACCTTTCAAAACTATTGATCCACACAATGGCATTATACTAAAGAATATTTTAGCATTCCGCTTTCCGAAGAATAAACTTCGCAATTCACCTAGGATTTATCTTTCGAATGGATGATACATAAAAGTTCGTGAATCAGCCGGATTATATCGAATGGTCAGCAGTACGAGGGTTTCTCATGTCGTAGTATCCTAATTTTATGTTAGCATAAAAGCTGAGATTAATAAGGAAAGTATAATGAGCCAGAAAGATAAATGTTCTTAAAGCAAATATAAAATCGCAAACGTTTTAGAAAGATTTATATTATCGCATTTTTGGTTAGCTTCCAAATTTGTGTAGTTCGTTAATTAAAAGTCATCCTTTCTTAAGGCCAATTTAATATTCTATGCAGAAGCAGATGAATACCTTTAATCTTCTTTTACATTAAAATTACCGTAAAACTAGCTGTAAGTGAAACTTTTATAATTTTCGAAAGCTTCCTTATAAAACTGCTTATAGGTATAGGTACCTAAACCGAATTTAAAAGTCCTGAAATTGAAATGTAATTTATTATATAAGTGATTCGGAGGATGGAACAAGTTTACGTTTTAAATTAGTTTTCTTGTAAGATTAAAGGGGCCCTTGAACCGTTCCCCAATAACTAGATTTTCTCAATTATAATATTTTTCTGCTTTTAATTTCAACAATACATACCTTTAGATCCGCAGGCGGATATTTACAAACTCGAAAACGACATTATCTTCTTCCTTAATATTCTATAACTTTGACTGTTGATGGTGATAATTTTGAAAGTGGCAATTGTCAAGTTCCACTATTTCTTGGTCTAATTTACCATGAAATGATTTAGAGAATGAAATCTTATAAACATTTAAAACACGTTAGGTTGTGAAACTCCAGTAAAGTAATTATAAATAATGATCTCTTCTACCAAGATACATTTAATTAAAGTACTGAGACACTGATATTATTAAGGCTTACATACTGTAGATATAATAGCTACTTGTGCTTCAAAAGCACAGGAAGGAAGTTGTGTCTGGCATGCACACAAAAACTTTGTGAACACTTACTAAAAACAGTCAGATGAATACTTAGAATATGACAGATACTTGAATTTTACTTCGAATATCAAGAGAAAATAGAAAATTCCAATCTTAAGAATTAGGAATTACGTACGATGTAATGAACGTTACACGCCAAATAAGTTTAAAATCTTTAACAGAGAACAAATCGCGAAGTTTACTCAAAATTCAATGGTGTCTGTATACCTCTGTATGTTATTCTGCGACGGTTTGATGTTAATTTTGGATAAAATTACAAGGTTACCCCACTCCTTTAACCCCCTTTTTCATATAACCTCCGTCGCATGCGTTGATAATGCAATGTTCTCTCCTGTTTTAGTTTAGGTATCGTAGATAATAATTAATAATAAGTATACAAATTTACTTCCGGTCTATCCGGAAATTAACAAAATAATAAAAATATTTATGACATACCCTGTATATTATTTCAGGAGAAAATCAGAAATCGTTTTCTGATTACAACTATACTACACACCATATATTTCGTTTTTTTGAATTATTGCGTAAAAACTATTTTATTTTGAGTTATTATGCAAAAAACTATTTTTTTAAAAATCGGCCAGAAAGTAGTACTTTCCGGTTTATTTTTAGGTCAGAAAATTTCATTTTGTCGGACCGAGCCAGAAAGTTATTGTGATAGTCCGGTAAAAGGTTTTATTTCATACTGACTAGTAATCTGTATTTTATCAGACTCATACGAGTCTGGTAAATGAAACTTTACCGTACTAGAAATTTTGTACCCGAATACAAAGGTTGCCATAGCTACATAAAGTGACATGACTTTGGAAACGTCAAATTTTATATAAAGTTAATAGAAGATTAATAGAAAAATACATAATATAAAAACTCTTAAGAAATCTATGGCCAGTATGAAATAAAATGTTTTACATTATTTGTACGTTAAATTAGATTACGTTACTCGTTTCGAAATTCTTGCCTCCGCTACGCTTCGGCAATAAACATCTCACTCGTTAACGTAAACCTTGATTTACCGTACTCATATGTAAATAACTATTACCGGACTCATTTTTACTTTCCGGCCTAGAACGGTCAATTGTTCTGCCCGTTTTAAAAAAAATATTGTACGTAATACGTCCCAAAAGTGCTTTTACTGGACTCGCAGGCTTGCAGGACTCGCCTGCGGCTCGCCCTGTAATATGCCTACTTGTCCAGTAAAAGATCACTTTCGGGACTTGTTACGTAAACTACTATTATTTAATAAGACATTGTAGTAATCACGGGAAAGTTATGTGCCAGTTTACTGGTCATTTAATTTTAGATAATCTTGCAAACATTTAGAAGTTGAAACCCTTTTTGTGAGAACATTAGATTAATTATTTAGTTCCTCATGGATTGGTTTGACCGACGGTAAATCAATGGCAATTCTTTTAGTTAAACTTAGGTTAAGTAGTAACCCTTTTACAAACATTAAAATTTGAAACCCATTTTTTAAGTGTGTTATTTGAATTTTTTAGTTATGCAAAGGTAGATTTCATCCTCTTTGACGAGCGGTAAACTAATTTTTTTAGGTAACCTTAGTCTAAATAGCAATCCTTTCGCCATATTTTTGCAATTGAATCCGTTTTATGAGGGTCTTGCGGGGATTATTTAGTTTTTTAAGAGTAGATTTCACTCCATTTCACGATCGATGAGCCACTGACAATTTTAAGCAGTAATCCTTTTGCAAATATTAAAACTTTAAGGTGGCGTTTACAATGTATGCTTCACGAATGTAAAAGTGAGCTTACTATTTCCTCAATAACTTGACTGTGAAGAAATAAAATTGTCATCTGTATAAGAGCAATTATTGGTAAAGGTTCAAACTTGTGAACAAAGTAAATTTTAAGCGAAATTATTACCGTTTTGATATAAAAATGGCATGTATAGAATGGCGTTTTTTGATGTTTTAATTTCTCAAATAACAGCGAAAGTGTAAGGATTAATGAGAAAATTTTTGTTTTATGCAAAAGCCCTGACGTTATACATTTTAATGAATGTTTTCCTAAGTAACAATTTCCTTTGAATAAGCAGTTATTGAGGAAATTAATTATTAATTATTTTTTAGCGACATCTATTGAGTAATAGAACGTGGTCGTGATTCTTGGCGTTATAGTTCAGCATTTCTGCAATGAATGGTGCCAATGTCGAAACGATTCAAAACGTTGCACCCACACCACAAATAAAAGTCTTTTATTACTTATTAGTTTTATTTATGGTTGGATGGTTGCACCCTACTCGAACCAACTCGAACGCATTAAAATTTTCCTTAAATCTGACCTTGAAATTAGTGCATTGCGAAGAAACCCGTTTTAAATATGTGTTATAATTTAGGTATATTATTAGCCCCTGTTCTTTATATCTCTGAATAACTGAATTTTGAGAATGCTTTCCAAATTTTATATTGGTAAATTAAAAAAACACATTCATCAATCGCGTGATAATTATTACATTTTATTGGTGATTTTAGGGTTTCTTTTTATATGTAGACACTTTTTAACTTACGTTTTTTGATCATAACTACATATCAATCATTATAAAAATATATTCTTCTTAACAATATGCATAATAGCGCTTATAATAATGTAATGTCACTAGGCATGAGTCATATGATTAATTGAACCCGTTAGTAAAAAAAAGCCTGTGACTGTGAGTAATGAAATATTACTCGCGGGTAGGTGATAGGTGTTATTATCTATTCAAAATTAGCGATTAATAAGCATACTATTAAACAGTCGTAGAAAAATACTATTTTAGAAGTTTTAGAAAAATCAAAATTTGTTGAGACAAATCATACCTAGTCACTTCTCTGTTCAGTGAGCCTATCTAGCAGACTATCATCTATCATAGTCTGAAGAGAACAGCCCTCGTATATAGATATATTATTTGACATTCCTTAATTAATTATGATGTAAAGTTATTTTGGTAGGTATTATACAAATAATATACAAACTTTAATATTTTAAGTTTCTAATAAGAATTAACCATAAACGTAAACAAATTTAAAAAGCTAGATTTCGAATTAAACAAAATCAAATTCAATACCTATTACACAAAATGCAAAATTTCTTCCTGTTTCCTCAACTGCGTCTAAAGTGGCGATAAATGAGAGAGGACAGGCAGGACACTGACGTCATTAGGTCGTTTACCTCTTCCAAATAAAGGTGTACCTATAGGAAGATTTTATTTAGGGGTTTGTAATTGGGCAAATAAGCGCTAATAACTGTTACAAATATCGCTCAAAAGCAGTTTTTATGAACTATACGTAAAATTGGAAATGGTCATAATAAAATTATTATACAATATGTAGTAGGTATGTAGGTACCTCCATCTGAAGAAGGAATATTAATGAAAAAATTAAGTTTTGCTCGTAATCTCTCAATAATTAAATTCAATTAAAAAAACCATGTATATTATTATCAAGTGCAACTTGCAAGGACAATCATTTTTATTTTTATCTAAAAGAGACCCCCAACAGATATTCGTTACGTTATAAATACAAGAATAATATTATTTATGGAAAAATAAGCAAAGATCGAACATCGAACGCTGCTGTGGTTGAAAATGGCTGAAAGATTATAAAACTTTAATTGTGATCACTATTTATTGAGTGAATTCTTAAAAGCGTTGATTAAATTTTATAATTATTAAATATTTTTTGTTTTATGAAAAAAAATGATTTTATATTAGAATCAATTTGTTCATACGAATAAATTTGCGTAACATACTTTAACATTTTTGTGGTACGTTGATTTGCAGTAGGTCTAGTATAGGAGGTAAAATACCTGCAACATCTGTTTATTTCTAAGAGGTTTTCCTTTTCAAATAAGTTTACTCTAAAATTAAAATAACCCTTTATTGTTTGTGTTGCTGTAAACTGGTCATTTTGACTGAGTGAGATGAAAGTATGGAATTCTAGTGCCCAACTGAAATGGATGTTGTATGACAAATGGGACAATTTATTAAAAGACGTATATTAAAAACCATTTGAAATAAAGTTTACAGTTACATATTTTGAAATCAAGCAGTAGTGAGTCACCCAGTATTATTTGTAGAATTGCGATCTATGCGACATCTTTGAATCGATAGAAAAAATGGATGTAATGTTGATTGCCTATATTTCAAAATGTGCGATTTTCATCAATGTAACGGCCACCTTAAGGGGAGTTCTGCGGGGTTGGATTTCACACCCTTTGACTGTCGGTAAATGAACGGCTGTAGTAAATAGTGGAGAGATTATCTTATAGTATAAACCTATTGATTCTATTACTGAAGGGAGTACGCGGTACGCCAATGTAGGTTTGATCTTTTTCGGCATTTGGCTGCTGGTAAGTGGCTGCAAAGTTCACACAGATCAACATTATCTTGCCTCTGGCTGTGTTTAAATATTATATAATATACACATATGAAGCACAAGTTGCCATAATTATTAAAGCATAACTGTTAACTGTGACCAAAATTCTTAAATTCAATGCTCATCATTGGAATCTTAGAAACGGTAAGAGACACGAAGTCTGTTAAGTACTTAGAACAATGTGTGTTTTTCCGCTAAATTGCATTTCTTGCGACGATGGAAATATCGAAAATCGTTATTTTCTTTAACTTAAATATTTTCCATACTGTTCGTCGTAATAAAAAGTTATTAAGAAAAAAGTTATACATAATTTTATTTATGTAGGAAAATTTTCCAGATATAAAATACAGTTGTGTTTTAATATGTTTACTACATTGCCCTATTTTCCCCTTTCTAACGATGTATGTTTTAATGTATTGTGGGGCAGTTAATTTCTTATTGTGGTCAATTGTTTATGGGATAGACGTACTGTTAATGTTTCTTAGACCGGCCGCACATTGAACGCAGCACAGCACAGCACAGCGTAGCACAGGGCAGCAGAGGATTTTGTAACCCACGGAAGTAAAGCGAACACCGCATATTGCACGCAGCCGAGACGTAGTACAGACAGAGGATTATTTTTTTCCTCTGCGTGCCTGCGTCCTCTGTAAACTGAACACAGTTTTCCTCTGTGCCTCTGTCGGGCTCCGAGATATTTTATGCGTAGTACCTTATAAGCGTATGTATTTCAACAAAGTGATCCATGTTTAAACGAAAATAAATTTTTCTTCGACTATTATTTAGCCCCTTTAAAAGGTGAAACTCCCCCTGGGTATTCCCTTGTTTTAAATAATCATGCATCCATACAGACTTTCTACGTTTCGTAGTCAAACTGCATTACTGTATTACGGTTTCCATTTCCGAATCAGATTCTAATACAGAATCGAAATAAATTTACTCATAATTGCGTACTTCACCCGAAAACTGCACAGAGGAAATTAAAATCCCTGCGTTCAATATGCGGTGACCATTAGTCGCAGAGTCGAGGAATAGTTTTCCTCTGCTGCCCTGTGCTACGCTGTGCTGTGCTGTGCTGCGTTCAATGTGCGGCCGGCCTTACTGTTGCCAAATTCTCAGTGTTAACCCAGCGTTTCGATCAAAAAGACGGACGCAATCCAACAAAAACATGTTGCCTCCCTACGGCAACGCGCGCCTACATTGCGTTCATTTGACACAACGGACGTTTACAGATTTGTATTTGCAACAGCTTTCTCATCCCCCATATATTCCTGACCTCTCTCTTTGCGAATTACACTTATTTGGACCTCCTAAAGAAGCTTTAAGTGGCATAAAATTTTCATATGATGATGAAGTATAAATATTTATAAAACACTGGCTAAACCAAGCTACCAAGAAGATGGCACCATGATGTAAATGGAAAATATGTCTTTAAATAAAAAGTTGTGAAACACCGGTTTAAATTTGAACTTTACTCGTCTATTAGAATTTGATTTCATGAGGATTTCCCAAACACTTCTCGCTAGAAAACTGCGGAGCTAAAATACAAGTTTATATAATAATCATAAAGGCTACTTTTTGTATAAGTGGCCCCCTCCCTCCTCTTTAGGGAGAGGGGTGAACGGGGTAACTTGAAAATAAATGAATCCTGCGTAAGGTTTTACTACGTTAACTATGCTTTGCGCTGACGGACGTCCCGAATATACTAATTGCTATGGAAGTTCTATGATTGATCAAGGAAACTAATCCAACGTCTCCATCTTTATCCTTCAGAATTTGTTCAATGATGATAAGTGAATTCTTGATGGAAACTTTAGTAAAAAGGGACGTAATTTCGAAGTTGACAAGAAGATCTTGACGATCCAAGCAAAGATCGGAGATGCGTTGAATGAAATGACCGGAGTTCAAAATGTGTGATTCCTTCATAAATTTACCAAATAGTGAGCTTATAGGTGGACGAGTTGATGGCGCTTATTATATGCTTGTGAATTTTAGGAAGACCGTACAACCTCAGTGGTTTGGAGTCGTTAGGGACAAAACAACATTGGACATCCTTCGGAAAGACGACTTGATACCAGTCGAGACATCTCGTTTGATTTTGCACGTGAGGTTGCGAGGAACGTAGGTATTATCTTGGATCAACACCTAAACGAATGAGATCGAAAATCTCTTTAATACAGTAGTAACGATGTCTTCCTTGAGGACCTTAGTGGGAGTGACAGCGAAGTTTAAACCTTTGGAAAGGGTCGAATTCTCGTCAGGAGTTAGGGGGCAAGAAGAAAAATTAACGATGGTTTCCTTGTTGTGGGACTAGGTGCAAAGTTTAAACATTCCAACACAAATAGGTGAATATGTGACAGGTGACAGGTCATGCCATGTATCCGATCTAGCATTAGTAATGCCAAATGATACAATGGATGATTTATTAATATTACTCCTTTTACCCAATGACTAAAGAGTTATTCACGGTTATTCCAGCAACTCGAGTGTATCCAAGATGAAAAAGATGTGCAGCTTCCTTGGTCCGAGGTAAAGATGTAAGATTGTTAATGTCTGAAAATAATTGCATTTCCCATACATTTTATTTGATAGAGAAGAATTTCTTGTTTATCACTAGTATCGTTCCAAAAATAATCTAAGATAAGTCTATAAAGTTTGGCATATCAATATAATGTATGTAGACCTACAAAACATAAGGACCCATAAATGCGTAATTGTAGCAACCGAAATGAATGTTGGAGTTGTGCTGAACTTAATAACTAAAATATGTGGTTGACTCAAAAAAAGTTGGCAAACAATGAATAAATTATAAATGAAAATTAAATTATATTTGATGTCGCTAAAAGTACACATTTTTGAAATGTAGGTAATGTACAAACAAACAGTAACTGCCAATAAAGCTAAAATGAAAACATTTATGTATTTTTCAGCGGATCGAGAAAAGTAGCAAAAGTAGCAGTTAAGAACTTTGCTCGACATGAAAAATATTGAATTATTCAATAAATCACTATAGGGTATACTTACGTATAAATGTCGTCATTCTTGATTGATGTATTGCAATTATGGAAGCACAGTCTATATAATTACAATATCAAATAAATTGGGTACTTGTACACAGGTTAAATATCACAATAAGGACGAATTGTTAAATAAAAGTAATTAGACCCTGTTCAAAATTATAGAATTTTAATTCTAAGAATCCTAAGAGTAAAAATGGTAAATTACAACAAATTGGAATATTATATTGCCTTTAATCTTGTTTCGCACCATCCATCATTTTAGTAAATTAATTATTTCAAAAATCAAAATTACGTTCTAGTTTCAATTTCTATTGTTTAAAATTGGCATCTTTAGTGTGCATAATAATTAGTGTACTGTAATGAGTGTAAATATGAATATTTATATTAATAACAAAATTGGAAAAGAGATATGATTGCCACGCCGCGACTATGTATTGTATACAGCAATACGCACTAAAATTCAACTTGAACTGTTTGAGTTAACAGGTTCCACGTTCAGCACCAGGTCGGCGTCTAGATGCGCCTGGATGCTGGAGAGCAACATGCGTCGACGTTTCGATCTGACGATCTGGGGTGTCACCCGAATAATTCCCAGGAACTGATTTTATATTCTATATTTCATTTTAAAATAAATATTCATATCGATAGGATCGCATGTAGCATATACGAAAATCTATTCACGTTCTTTACTTACTCTTGTATCACGTATAAAAGGAAACTCAATTTTCTACTTGTCAATGATTTGATATATATCTAAAAGGTAACTTAAAAGTGATTGTGAAGGAAATGAAAATACCCGCGCTAGGAGACTTTTATTTTTACCGTTTTATTTCTATTAGAATACGACTCACTAATATAATTGGACAAAATTACCTATTGATTGAATGTATACAGTAGGTATGTACATTATAGCAATATGGTATAAAAGTGTTTCTTAGTAATGTTTAATGCGGCCAACTGGAACGATTCTTTTGGGAGTATCGAGACGTTGCAAAAGGTTACTGCTCCCAATACGTATTAGAGACATTAATTAATTCAATTCATATAAAATAGGTACTATGTTTGCATTTTATGTGAAAATGGAGTGCTATACCGAAATTGAGGATCTGTAATTTACAAACGTTGAGTTGAACTTTTCTAGCAACTTCAGTAAACGTTGTGATTCTCTAGTGTTTATCGTTTTACGAAAACATTCAATTGCAATTCAAAGATCACTTTGAGATGAAATAGGTGCTCTATACTACCTCAATAAATCAGTTACACTTTGAAATGATAAATTTGAAAGATCTCTATAAAACTGTACCTTTAGAAACCAACAGTTCTACAGTATTAGGAACAGTTCATTGATCAATTTCAAATTGGTGATCATTACTCCTTCATAACTCATTGTAAATAAAGCTTTATTACCATCATAAAAGAGTCATAAATCGAACCCCCTCAAAGACCATTACAAAAAGTGATTAGAAAATAATTAGGTTTGAGAAATTTTCTGAAATAGTTTTATCTTTCTTATAAAATCGAACACAAACGTTCCAAACATAACGTATATCCTTACTGTTTTCAGTGAAAGTGAAAGAGGGATAGAAACAAATAAGATTATGTCTAGTTATAAAGGAACAATCTACCACAGAGTATACGTGATTATATTAATAATAGTATTGCCCTATTGCTCTTTCTAACAAATACGTAAAACAATTACTTGATATAAATAAATTCTTAGGTTTAATATATCCGTGAAACCTTATAAAAGCTTAAACTTTTGAAAACGAGTTCATATAAAAATCTTTTAAACTCGCCCATCGAAGAAATTAAGAGTAATTCAAGCAACCAAGGAGTCATGGATGTACGGCGACTCATGTCCTAACTTTTGATAGTCCCAATCTTCTTAGAACCATACAGCTGGTTCACTACAAATAAGAAATGCATTCCTAACGATTTTCAGCAATTCATGTGTTTTAGTTTTGATCATTCTTTCATTGCATGTGGTTTTGTGTGTGGTACAATTCCACACCAAGCAAGCCTTTGTGTTGACTCCAAGAAGTGCCTCGATTGCATGGATATCATATTAGTAGTCTATTCGAGATATGCCCGAGTTATAGACAGCAACAAGAAATTAAGGTCGTGTACAAGTGGTATATCCCGAAGCCAAACTGAAGGAAGGTAGCCTCACAAATTCATCTAGTTCTTCCTTGTCTTGCAGTCTTCCCTTCTGACTGAAATTAAACAACTCCCGGTCGCTCCTTCTTGTCAAAGTAAATGTCTGTGTAATTTATTTACTCTCAAATGCAGACGGGAGTAATCGCAAGACGTTGAATTTTGAATACTGGCTCATAGGCCTATTTTTCAATTTTCTTTTTTCCAGATGCATGGCGCGAATTTATCATAATTCCTTATCCTCAGTTTTCCAACCCATCCACATCGTCACACTATCCACTCATCTCCCTAACGGGCTGTAACGGTGGGAAAGTTCCAACAACCCACAGGAAAATCCTAGTACTTCAACCAGATAGGAGCAGGTCGAATTAGAACATACTGTATGAAACTGATGTCCCTATACCTAATCTTAAGTGTCTAACATCACTAGTGTACCGTATGTTCCCAAAAGCCTAGGAATTTGTAGTTTCGATAACCTTTCAGAATCGAATTAGTTATATTCTCCGAGTTCCCTTACTAATTTTCACGGTAATTAAAGTTTGATAAATTTTGATAAAAAGTGGGATACGATAAAATACTTACTTTCAACTCTTTAAATAGACGAAAACTTTTCAATTAATCACACTACACGTAATGGTTTTAAATTGATTTATTCTTCTGTTGCGTCAGACAAAATGCCAAGATAAAGTTTTTTCAAACTTTAAAGCTTTTAGTTTGTTTGCAGGCATAAAAAGTCAGTGTATAACGCTTTCTGAAAATTTATCGTCTACGCTTTAAGTAGTATTAGGAAAAGTTTCAATAAAAGTTTCTACTACCCATTAAATGCAGAAATTAAATAAAGATGTAGATACCTATTAAGAGATAACAAAGAAAGTGATAGGCTAAAGTAGAAGCCCTTTCGGTACACGTTTAGTTTCAATTCGGCTAAACATTAAAAAAAAATTCTGCGACGAAACTTCCCTCGTATTAATACTTTTTTCAAAAAGTAAATATTGTACAATATAGGTACCATATTGCTGAATTCAGAGAAAATACTCTTAAACTACATAAAAAACTGCAATTTTATTTTATAAAAAAATGCCGCTATTTTAGCTTATACCGGAAGTAACGTCATCAAAGGTCATATCCGCATTTTCGTCCTTGGCCTGAATGAAATCCATTGGCGAAAACCGCATTTCGATAACTTTAATAGTTTCTGAGTATAGAGCGTTGCATGGAATGTGTACGGGCAGACTACAGACTACAGACGACAGGCGAAAAATTTTTTTTTTCATATTTTGAATCTACGTCTGTAGTCTGTAGTCTGTCCTTACACATTCCTTGCAACGCTCTAAGCTCAGAAACTATTAAAGTTATCGAAATGCGGTTTTCGCCAATGGATTGCATTTGGACCAAAGACGAAAATGCTGATATTACGTTTCATGACGTCACTTCCAGTATAAGCTAAAATGGCGGCACTAATTTTTTTATAAGATGAAATTCCAGTTTTTTATGTAATAGTTTAAGAGTATTTTTTTCTGAATTCAGCAATATACATATATTGTGCTATACTTATTTTCTGAAAAATGTGTTAAAAAATCATTTTTAAAAAGTGACTGCACCGCTCTATACTCAGAAACTAATAAAGTTATCGAAATGCGGTTTCGATTGCATTCGGGCCATCAAGGCCAAAAATGCTGATATTACCTTTGATGAGGTCACTTCCGGTATAAGCCAAAATGGCGGCACTCATTTTTTTATAATATAAAATTGCAGTTTTTTTATGTAGTTTAAGAGTATTTTTTTCTGATATATATTGTGCTGTATTTATTTTTTGAAAAAAGTGTTAATATGAGGGAAGTCTCGTCGCAACTTGCCAGAATTTTTTTTTGGAACACTAATACAATACTTCCCTTTTACTTCGTACTCGGGAAGTAAACATTGAAAAATGAACATGTACCTAAGTAAATTTGTATAACGTAGACTGTAGAAATGTCGGAGTACCCCCCTTGAGAAAACGTTATTCAGTTACATACGCTAACCTTTAATATTTTTACAAGTAATGGAAAAAAAACGTTTTATGCGATTATTAAAAATATAAAAAGTTTCCCTTGTCTTATATTAGCGACATACAAAAGCGGTAGCAAATAAAAAGCGTGCAGTAGGTAGGTATACAATATGAAAGAATAAAGCTTACGTAAACTACTCAGAAAGAACACCTCAGACACATTTCATTTTCTTAGAAAAGAGAATAAAAGGAGATAGGTCTCTTACACTTCTAGACCACAAGATGTATAGGTATGTGAATGTCGTATGAGCTTTGCTACAAGTAACACTTTTTGTAGCTTATTGGGACTTGGTACAATATCTCAATAAGGATTTACGTTAATCTCTCCTTCTCTTTTTTTACTCAAACTTTCAAATTTGAAGTGCTTCGATTTCTCAACTACGAATCCATTAATTTTAAAACAAATCGACCTTATTATAGGAGAACACGTCATTTGTATCGTACTTATCCCAATGTTTTATAGGTGGTTTGTGTCATTATTACACAAACTCACGTTGCAAAATGACCGACGCTAGTAATAAGAAAGAATCGAAAGTTTTCATAGGTTTATATGTGACATTTTGTGTATTACTTATCATATGGATAACGAACAAATTCTTTAAAGGAAGGCGACAGTTTCGTCAAGCTTTTGATACGATCGAAGAGCAGTTATTAAAACTGCAGGAGCAATTAGACCGTAGATGTGAAGCTGAAAATGAACGAATGATTGAAGCTGCCAAAGAGGGGACTGATGTTAATAAAGAGGAACGTGCCAATATTGATGGTGATGAAAGCAAATTTAAAGAAGAATAGTACATCGCGTTGAACATGAACTGCTAATCGGAATGGAATTATGGATTATTTAGTTTTTTGTGTGTAGCGGTTAACGGTTACTATGAAGACATATCAACTTTCCTGACGTGTTACATTTAGGCGTACATCGTGAGCATGTTTATGAGTTCAGTATGTGAATTTCCGAGGCATCGATACACTAACAAACATGAAGCACCAAAAAGTAAGTGTTGACGTGTGGAAGGTGATGGTTACTTCTGGTTCGTGTTTATTGTTGGTTGTGTTGGGATGGATTTTTTTTAAGTTAGTTGCGGCGTGCTTTTGGTTTCCAACTTTTTTACAAAAACAAGAGGCACTCAAGCAGAAACGGTTGCAAGAAGAGGCTAAGAAAAAGGAATAATTTTGTATTTTACTATGATGTTAATAAATAATAAATGTGCTATTTTTAGAAGAGTAAAACAAAGAAAATTATGTTAACAGCCATCTATAAAATATTTTTATGTATTACACAAGGTACGTTTTTGTTATAGAAGATTTTTGTGCGTTTTTGTCAACCGTTTGGAAGGTGTAAATATATTCTTAAAATTAAGGTATTCTAAACAAAATTTCTGCTAATTAAAACTGTAAAGGTTGGGTAACCTTTAACTTAGCATCATAGTTTTAGTAGCTAAACTAATGTATTTTACAAAAGTAGTTATGCAATAATGTAGTACAGGGTTAATAAAACATCATCATATCAGTATTATTTTTGTGAAAATATGACAACTTAAGGATAAAATAATCAATAAGTAAATGTTCATGCGCGACCATCCCTTATTACGTTCAACCCGTAGCTGTGTTATATAAAATGAAACAATTCCGTTTTATTCAATTTTGGCAAAGAAATGAGGTATCTTTGAAGTAAAATGACAGTTCATATGCCTTTCGAATATTCTTTATCAAATTATCTAATAATAAAAATCAAGTTTCGCTTTTCGATATATTTTCCTAAATTTTACATTGACATCAAATATAGGCATTTTTAAATAAATTTATTCAACATTTTGTTTGGCAGTATTTCAGTACCTACCTACATCAAAATGTACCTATACCCAGTCCGAAATAAAAACATTTACATTAACATTCAATTTTAACTGCATGTAATATTGCTTTCAGGATACCGTAATAAATTCCTCTTGAAAACTAATGTTGAAAGCAACGCAACGTTTCATTACGGCCGACGCTTTTATGCGTCATTGGAAAAGAAAATCTGTCAAAATAGGTAAGTAATTGATGGTACGGAGTAGCATTTATGACAGGATAAATTTGAAAAAGCCAATGTAAGCTTCTCACTCATTCGTGGTTATGAATAAATTACTATTTGTCACATTAAATTTTTCTCTTTAGGTAGATATTTTTCACCAGTACAGTGCAATATATGTATAGATACGCGAAAATGAGTTCCTCAATCCCGTTATGATAAAAGTTTTTAAGAGAAAACATCCTTTTTGAATTCAGAGGACTTATAACAATTGTGGATACTTCGAATTAAATATTATAGTACACGTAATCGTAATACGTATTTACAGTTCTGTTACGCTGACTAAAGATTTACCTATACAATTCCATCATTCGCAACACTGACGACAGTTTAAATTGAAATTATTTGTAAATAAACGTAAATTATATAAACCATAACCAAATGGTTTACTTGTATCTTAAAAAGCATGTAAAAATATCTTCAGCTCAAATAATTTCAAATAGGATTCTAAATCTTTAATTCTTTACCTATTTTGCCCTTTCCCCATCACCTCGTCGGACATTTTTCTTTGCCTCACTACATTCTCCACTTTTTCACTTCCTCTTTTTACCTTCTCGTGCATATGCACACATGACACACGTGTATATAGGGAAAGTACCTCCGGACATTAATGTTTGTAAGCGTATAGGGCTAATGACCACAGCCGTTGATGCCCTTAACCCCCCTTCGTGGGTCGGAAATTTAAAAAAAATTTAAACATTCATAACTTTTTTGCTAAAAAAGATGATGAGGTAAAATTGTAGGTGAAGTAGAGGACATACGACTCTTTTAATCGAGTATAATAAGTATACCAATTTACTTTCGGTCTATCCGGAAATTAAGAAAATATTAAAAATATGTATGACATACCCTGTATATTATTACAGGAAAAAATCGGAAATCATTTTCTGATTACAACTATACTACACACTATATATTTCTTTTTTTTCTATCCGGAAATTAACAATATATTAAAAATATTTGTGACATACCCTGTATATTATTTCAGGAAAATATCAGAAATCGTTTTCTCATCATAACTATACTACACGCTATATATTTCGTTTTTTATTTTTTTAGTTATTACGCAAAAACTATTTTATTTTGAGTTATTACGCAAATAAGAAACCATTTTATTAATTTATTTAATACGTTATTGTAGTAAGCACGGGAAAGTGTTGTGCCAGTTTACTGATCATTTAATTTGCTACTATATCGCATACCTCCTCTTTTCAATCTTCATTATCAACTCCTTCACCCCCTCCTCTATCCATTGCTCCTTCTCTAGATTTTCCACATATTTTTTGATACTCTCTTAATTCCACACCCCATACTCTCACCATTTCTGTCGCTTACTTATTTCCTTCCCCCTCTCCCCTTAAGTTTATCTTCAACGGAAGATGATCCGACGCCACCTCTTCCTTCCCCTACCGAAAAATTCTCAACTTCCATCCATCCTTCCTCATTCACCAGTACATAGTCTATTACCGGCTCCCCTTTCCCCTCCTTATGTATGCAAGATCTTCCTCCATATTTCCATTTAAAATGGTCCACTCTCTTACCCTACACAGTTCCAGTAATTCCTTTCCGTCTCTGTTTATTACTTTATCCATGCCCGGCATCTTTATCACTACAGGAGTTACAAACATCAAATCAAGAAAACAATTTAAATTTTAAGCAAAACAACTACTATTTGTAAGTAGGTACACTTCCCAAGATCAAATCACTTTGCACCTTAGATTTCAGATTTTACCATGTATGCAATTTTTTTCCGTTCAGGATAAGTACATAAGTAGGAGAAGCCGCAAGGAAATTTGAATTCTGTCATGTAACTGGACACAGATATACTGACAGACATAGAAATTCCAACACCAAGAAGGGGTTGGAATTTTTTATTGAAACTTAGTAGATTTGTTGGGCTGACATTAAGCAATAATCGATTATTGAGATCAAACGGGAATGTGATAACGTCACATTTGACTTTAACTTTCTACTAATTCTTCCTGTCTATGTTTTTCGTAGGTACGATGTGTTCTTTTTCATTGTTAATTAGGTAATCGTAATATTATTTTGGTTGTTGTTCTTTTGCTAACGTGTTTTGTTTGTGTGATTATGCCTAAAGTACAACAACGAAGATCTTACCGTCAATCAAGCGAATTCAAGATTGCCACCTTCTTCACAAAACAATTGATTACCAATTGCTCGAGTAGCAGAAAATCGATCTTTAAATTCCAGTTCGCTTAAGCGACAATCTTGACGCGCATTCGTTCTTCTTGAAGCCTCGGTTCCTCTTTTACGACGTTTCTCTCCATCTTCAAACCATTTATGTGAAGCTTTTTATTTGGAGAAATTACTAACTCCGTAAATTAAATTCGATCTACTGTAATGCGAGTGTGTCGTGCATGGTTTGAACATGGGGAGAAACGTCGTAAAAGAGGAACCGGGGCTTCAAGAAGAATGAATGCGCTTAAGCGAACTGGAATTTAAGGATCGATTTTCCGCTACTCGGGCAATTGGTGACCAATTGTTTAGTGAAGAAAGTCGCAATGTAAAATTTTGTTTTACCAATAAAGATTTTCCTCGCAAATTTTGATCATAAGTGAATATACCTACCAAATTTCATTCGTAAATTCCTACCCTTCTTGGTGTTGCAATTTTTGTCACTCTATTCAGAAAATTAAGTGGAATTCAAAAGCCCCACGTTGGTTACAACTCATACAGTAAGATATTATCTTCAGAGGACGAAAACATAATGTATTGTAATTACATACCAAATTTATTTAAGCTTACATTTCAGGCAACTCCTTATAAGCTCCAGCTGGTTCAATCGAATTCTTGGAGACGATCGACCTGTTATCATTTTCACATAACACCCTGTATTGACTGCAACCATTGCAATCGAAGTGTCTATGGCCCACTCAAAACATACCGGGTGTCCAAAAAGTTCGGAAACGCTTGAATATCTCGAGAATGACACATTCGGTTACAAAATGCAAAACCCCTTGTTCCGTTATTTTTTAAACCTATTCAGTCATTTTTTCTTTTAGTAATCGGATATGTCGTTCTCGAGATAGTCAAGCGTTTCCACACTTGTTGGATACCTGGTATATAAACAGTGTTACGGACGACTGGAAGAAACTTGTTGTGGAACCCTTAGTAAAAGCTACTAGGCCAACTAACATCTTTAGTTGATTCAAAGAGCCCATTTCCGGAACAAGAAAGGTTGTGTCCTTACCGGCTGATGTGCCTGTGATCACCACCCTTGAAGGAGTACGTGAGAGAACCTCGATCTTATTCAAATTAATCTTGTTTCATCAACATCTAGACAAACTAATAATAATACATATAATAAAAATAGAATACGTACAGAAACAGAAACCTTTCAAGAAATAAATTAACTAGACAATAAATTGTTCAAAACAAACCGGTCCTTTCCGAAAATTCCATCAAATCTTGAGAAAAAGGGCAATAAATTGGAGAAGCAGATCAATGGAAATATTGACGAAAACACCAGTGAAAATGGCAATCAGCTAAAATTACAAAAAAAGAACTTGTAAAGAGAAAAATATCGAAGGACAAAATTTCCAGTTCGTACGAGGACGAAAGCAGTATGTCTGTAGAGTCTAAAGCCGAGTTGAGGAGCTTGCTGGAACGAAAGGCAACGAGAAAGACGACTGACTGGCCTCAAACAGGTGTTTTATGATCCATAACCGGCTCTCCCACTTACAGTATCAACTGTAAACAACTTAATAACACAAGACACACAAGCCCAGCACAAGGGTAGGTGGAACTTGGTGTCAGACTACCGTCACGGGAGAGAGGCCTTCAGAGGACCATCTCGCAGCCTGGCACGTTTTTGCACAGGGCTATCTAGAAAGAACCTGCGGCTACTTGTGGGCATACTTTGTGGGCACTACAAACTAAACAAGCACATGCACCGCATGGGCTTGGTAGAATCACCATCTTGTAGAGGATGTTACACAGGAGACGACGATACGGTACAACATATAGTTTGTGAGCGTCCCTCACTTGTTCAACTGAGACGATCCATGTTGGGGGTATCTTGGCCATCCATGGCTTATAGTTTGTTTAAGAAAATTGTATTTTACTTATGAAGTAGGTGTCACAAAGTAAGTTTGAAGAAAAGTAATTATATTAATTGATACTTTTATGAAATGGCTATTAAAATGGTATGAGCTGCCTGTTTCTACTTTCAAAAATATCATATGGATCGATAGAATGGACTGTATTATTGATTTAATTGGTTATTTATTTTATAAAAAATGTAATATGTAATACAAGTGAATTAGTATTAGTACAACGCTGGTTGCGTACTGCTTTGACATCAGCGATTCATGTTATATATAATAGCGCATCCCCTACTCCCTATAAATGCCTTACCATACTCCCCGCCTTGATCAATTTTAATAATTGATCAAATACTTAATCGTAATTTAACAACAAAATCTTAAAATTAAAGGTTAGTATGTATACAATAGGTATAATAGGTTATACAATAAAGAAAATAACAATAATTTTAATTAGCGATAAAAAGAACAAATAATATTTCTTCTAGTAATAAAGTACGTATGACCAAACTTTAATATTAATATAACACTTCACATCAATTAGTGTCGTTTTCAGGAACTGGTAACGCATATACATTTGTCACCGAACGCTTAAAAACACCTTTTTTTGTCTTAACGTTCACAACTCTAACGTTTCCATCGTGTCCAGGAAAGATTTCGGTTATACGGCCTAACGGCCATTGGTACTGATGCAAGTTGGCATCCTTTAGGAACACTAGGTTACCGACTTGTAAATTTCTACTTGGCGATGCCCACTTGTTTCTTTTCTGTAGATGAGATAAATAATCTCTTGTCCAGCGCTTCCAAAAGCATCTCTGCAATTGCTGAATCATCTCGTATCGCTTCAGGCGATTCATTGGAATGTTGTCTGTGTTTATTTCCGGTATATAGGCTATAGATCGCCCAATGAGAAAATGGAAGGGTGTTAACGGATCTAAATCGTTTGGATCGCTGGACAAGGGGTGTAAAGGTCGGGAGTTTAATATGCTCTCTATTTGAATTATTGTTGTATTAAATTCCTCGTATGTTAATTTAGTATCGCCTATTATCTTTAATAAGTGACGTTTGACGCATTTTATTTCAGACTCCCAAATCCCACCAAAGTGTGGCGACTTGGGCGGATTAAATGACCATATAATTCCTGTCTCTGAACAATGGTTCAGTACCTCATTTTTTGTAGTATGCCAAAAGGTTTGTAATCGTTTTAACTCGTTTGCAGCACCCACGAAATTTGTTCCGTTATCAGAGACAATCATACACGGTTTTCCTCGTCTCGCAACAAAGCGACGCAAACAACTAATGAAACAAGCCGCAGTAAGTTCACTTACTAATTCTAAGTGAATGGATTTACTGACAAAACAGACGAATAAACAAATATAATGTTTTGTTACTTTGGCACCGCGACCTTTTCTATCTTTGACTTGAAAGGGCCCGGCGCAATCAACACCGCTAGTTGCAAATGGGTATGACGCTACAACGCGACTTTTGGGAAGATCCGCCATTATTGGCACATCATTTTTCGGCCGGAAGTGAAAACATTTAATACACTTTCGGACCGTCCTTTTAGCAATTTGAATACCGCTGGTTGGCCAAAAATTTTGGCGTATGTGTGCTAAGAGTAGCTGGGGCCCAGCATGCAAAAGAGCCTTGTGCTCCTTTTCCATTAAGAATGTTACCAAGGGATGATTCCCATTCAATAACCAAGGATTCTTGGCATTATTTGACAAATTTGAGTTTCTTAGCCTACCGCCCACTCTTAGCAACCCATTCTCATCTAAAAAGGGGGCTAATTTAATGATACTACTTCCTTTCAGCAAACGTCCAGCCTTCAAGATTTCAATTTCATTTGAGAAATCGTGAAGTTGGGATAAGCGCACCAGATTTATAGTGCTATTTTTTAATTCAGTAATATTTAATGATGTCTCGTAATTACGTTTGTTTAAAGGGGAACGGCAATTAGTAGCAAAACGTAGACACCAGGCCAAAACTCTCTGAAGTTTGGTAAAGCTTGAATACTTATCGAACAGATAATATTCCCGTTTTGTTACGGCAAACGTAGAACTCCTTTTGAGCTCCAATATTTCGACTGATGGTCGAATTTGTTCTGGCCACTTTTCTTTTGGAAATGAAAGCCAGTCAGGGCCATGCCACCAGAGATCATTGTTTATTAAAACATTTGGAAGAACACCTCTAGAGGCGAGGTCAGCAGGATTCTGCTTTGATGGAACGTGAAGCCATTGAAACCCTTCTGTCAATAATTGGATTTTTGCGACTCTATTTCCAACGAAAGTGTGAAGCGATCTCGAATTAGTTTTGAGCCAAGCTAATACTATTTGAGAATCAGACCATAAAAATGGTGTGCATTTCACTGTTAGTGAACTTTGAACTTTATTTACAAGTTTTGCAAGTAATAACGCGCTGCATAGCTCTAAGCGAGGTATCGTAACTTGTTTTAAGGGGGACACTCGTGTTTTTGAACACAAGAGGTTGGTTTGGATTTGATTATTATCGTTTATGCTGCGAACATACACCACGGCAGCGTATGCATCCTGTGACGCATCACAAAAGGCATGGATTTCGGCGTAAATGTACTTAGAAACAAAAACATTTCGCTCAATTGCAAATTCATTCAAGGTGTGTAGTCCTGTGTGGTACTTTTCCCACCGTTTCAATAAATCTTCAGGAATAGGTTCATCCCAGTTTAATTTCAATGTCCATAGTTTTTGAACTAAGATTTTGGCTAATACGATAGTAGGACTGATGAGTCCAAGAGGGTCGAAAACCTGAGCTACAATGGATAGCACAGTTCTCTTAGTTACTTCGCGATTGGCAGCTTTAGAAATGTCAAAGGTTAACTTATCGAGTTTACTGTTCCATCGAACTCCTAACGTTTTTACTGAATGGTCGCCAATCGGAATCACGTTAAGTGTATGTTGCGAGTGCTGCAACTCTTTTAAAACTTGCACGCTATTAGAGTGCCACTTTTGTAGTGGAAACTTGGCTGAATGTAATATTTTGGTGATTTCCCTACATACTGTAATGATTTCACCTTCCGAATTGGCTCCTGTAATCAGGTCGTCCACATAAAAGTCTCGCCTAATTACAGTAGATGCTAGTGGATATTTCTCTTTGTGAATGTCTGCCAAGAGACTTAAGCATTTCATGGCAAGGTAAGGCGCTGAGGTGGTACCATAGGTGACTGTATTCAGCTGGTAAGTGGAAATATTTTTATCTGGAGAATCTCTCCAAACAATTTGTTGATATCGTCTATCTTCGGAATTTATTAAGATCTGACGATACATTTTGATAATGTCAGATATAACTACAAATACGTACTGACGAAACCGTAAAAGAATAGAAAATAGATCATTTATGATGGGAGGGCCAATAAACTGCAGATCATTGAGCGACACACCCGATGTGGAATTTGATGATCCATCAAAAACCACTCTCAATTTTGTGGTCAGGCTGTTGTTTCTTACAACTCCATGATGAGGGAGAAAATAGCGATCATTCTGATTGGAATCATTGACAAGAGACATATGATTGAGAGTATTATATTCGTTCATGAATTGAACATAAGATTTTAAAAACGGTTGCGATTCAAAACGTTTTTCTAAAGTAAGCAGCCTTTTGATCGCTTGCTCCCTCGAATTGCCTAACAGAGAGGGAGGGTGTTTAAAAGGTATTTTTACTACGAAACGACCTTCCTCATTACGATAAGTATTGAGAAGGAAATGCTGTTCACACTGCAAATCATCGTGTGTCAAACTTGATTCCTGGGGAATTTCCTCAATTTCCCAAAAAGATGTTAAGTCATCGTTCAAAGAGCTATGTTTTGTAAAATAGCAATTAGTGCTGTTTTGTGTGGGTTCGTTTAGACTTCCAGATATTACCCAGCCGAATGACGTACTGTGCAATATTGGTAGGCCTGTGCCTAACTTAATAGAATGTTTTGACAATATATTCCAGAAAAGACCGGCTCCGATGAGCAAGTCGATATTTCCTGGTAAGTGAAAATTGGGATCTGCTAATGGGAGATTTTCTGGTATTCCCCAATGAGATACCTCTAAGGGTTCAGCTGGAATTTCTGATGTAATTTTAGGAATTACGTAACATACTAATTTTGTTTGGTAGTTACTATGACAAGAACCTATGTTAAGAGTGCATTTTCCAGTAATAAGCGAAGAACAATTATTTATTCCATATATTGATATGTTTGTTGGAGTTGGTTTTAAGTTTAATTTATGGCAAAGATCCTGTGTAATGAAGTGAGATTGCGATCCGCAATCTAATAACGCCCTTATTGAATACTTATTGCCTTTGTTATCAAAGGAATTTAACATTATGGTTGATAAGACAACTTGTTTATCGCGTACGTGTGAGGACAACGACACTTGTGCGGAAGCTGCAACCTCTGAATCATTTGAAGCGTTTGTTACTGCAGGCATCACTGGATCAATGTGCAGCAAAGAATTGTGTTTTTTATTGCATTTTTTGCAACATTTTCCCTTACATTTGGCAGTATTGTGTCCGAACCAGAGACAATTTTCGCATAGGTTTAAACGTTTAACTTCCTTTATTCTCTCTGGGACGTTCAATTTTAAGAAATCATTACACGAATATATCTTGTGGGATTTTTTACAGTAATTGCAACAACTCTCGGTGACGGTTAATGAGGCTTTACGATTTACCCTATCTTTGTTAATTTCAGATTTAAAATCCAACGTTTCTAACCACTCGGCACGTGCCGAAAGAAATTCAACTAATTCCGACAATTTAGGAGGGGTGTTGCTAATTTTATGTTTTTCCCATTCTGCAAACGTTACCCTATCTAATTTCGTTGAAATCAAGTATATTAATAAGGTGTCCCAAAAATTTACAGGTTCTTTTAAAGTGCAAAGAGCGCGCAAATGTTCCGCCAAAGAATCAATAATGTTGCGAATTCCAGCAGCAGTAGCCTTTTGTAAGGACTCTAAATTAAATAAAGATTTAACATGATTATGCACCAATAGACGGTGGTTATTATATCTGTTGCAAAGAAGATCCCACGCAACGATATAATTAGAACTGGAAAATTCCAACGCTTGAATAATTTTCAATGGGTCAGCTTCTAAAGAAGCTCGTAAATAATGGTATTTTTGTATGCTACTAATTGCGTCATTGTTATGAATAAGTGACTCATATGTATCTTTATAATTTAACCAAGTGTTGTAGTTACCATTAAATTTGGGTAAATTGATAATAGGTAGTTTTACACCCGTATGATAACTACTGTTATCATTAGTAGTAATATTGGAGATACTTGTAGTAGTAGGACCAACATTATCTACTTTTTTAATAATTGAACTTGCTTTTGCCAATAATGACGAATAGTCGTTAGTGAATTGATCACGATATTGATAATTCTGTTCAAGATCCTGTTCTTCACAGGTATCTTCTATTTTAGATTGAACATCTTCAAACTCAATCATATAACTTTCGAATTGTTTTATACGTAAACGTAATTCTTCAATTTGCTGATTCGTTGTATTGTCAGCGTCAATACTGCTTACAAAATTATTGAAATTTGTAACCTTACGTTTGATTGTACCTCTGACACGAGCTACTTTTTCCATTTTAACTTAATAATAATGAATGAAAATATGAAATGTTTAATTGTCACTCAAACAGGAATTAATAGGTATTGCGTCGTCAAAGTGAATAACCTTGCTTATAGCAGATGTAACAAAAATATTGTGCAATAATGCAGATAAAGAGACAAAATAGTGATATAAATAGACAGGAACTCACATTTGTTACAGGCGACCAACCATTCACAGACCTTGCAGTAACTGGAAGCAGCAAGAGACACTGGCAACGTACTGGTCCGCTGGCTTGAATGAAGTCGGCAAGTGAATTTTGATAAAATCCCCTATTATCGGGTACTGCGATTCCTTATTCGGCTAGATGGACCAAAATATGGATCGATAGAATGGACTGTATTATTGATTTAATTGGTTATTTATTTTATAAAAAATGTAATATGTAATACAAGTGAATTAGTATTAGTACAACGCTGGTTGCGTACTGCTTTGACATCAGCGATTCATGTTATATATAATAGCGCATCCCCTACTCCCTATAAATGCCTTACCATCATAAAAGGCAGTAGATAATATATAATTTCCTTGTACAATGTTACCTGAACGACTGAAAATGAATGTTATAATGGGATTTCGATATCTAAAAACGATTTCACCACACTTTCAAATTCAAATTGTCCCATTTATATTCGTATAGTATCTACCATCTAACTTATCTAATCCTAATCCTCCTCTATTTTTAACGTATTGAATTCAAAATTCTGCTTCAATAATGGTTTTTAAATTAATTTTATTGCAAGCGTTGCTATGCATTTTTCACTTCTAAACTAGATATCGACTTTTATCCAATTCTTTCTACTTGCTTTTTCCGCTCAGTGAACTAGAACACTAAATTGCATTACGTAAAGTTAACACACGAAGTGTAAAGTTGTAAAGCAACTTTTATTGCTGATCTTGCTCACCTGTAAAGTGTAAAATTTATTTTCACTGCTCTGAAAATGACTATAGCTTTTAACGCATAAGTTCATTAAAAATTGCACAACCATACTTTTACAGTAAATTTTATAGGCTATAACAATTCGAAAATGTGTTTATTTTACCTTTTCATTTTTAATAGTTTAATTTCACTTTTTGGTCGATTTACATTACTTTGAAAGTCGACTTTATGTAAATACAATGGTATTTCCCAACTGTCAAATTTCATTTTATTCAGTCTAGTCACATTTAAGCGTAATGTATTCGCACCTTCCCTAAAAATATTCTGTAATAACGTAACGGACCGTTTTAAATTGAATAATTGTGATTGAAGATTTGATATGGAAAAATTTAATTTTTCCCTTTCAACAATAAAGCCGTAAAATAGCCTATACAGTATACGGTATTGATCAAAATGGTATGAAAGCAGAGGCGTAGCGAGGATAGGGTGCGCCCGGGGACAATTATTAAAATTGCCCCCCCCCCCCACCAGCGAAAATGCACAAAAAATCATTTTGATTTACATAATATCGTCATATATACAGTGTGTCTGCTTAAGTTCGCACCATATGAAAAAATTTAATATCTGACGATGATTGTATTTTAGATTTTAGAACATGCAGAACTTTTTATAAAGAATAACTTTTTTTCGCAAAATTAATAATAAAAAAGTTTTCCATATGGTGCGAACTTAAGCAGACACACTGTATATAGTAAAGGTAAAAAAAATAAAGACTCTTTTTCTATACTCAAAAGAGCTAAATTTGACAATCGTTCTTGTTTCATTGATGCTCGCAAGTATGACAATATTAATTTTAATTTACTGAACGACCTCTCACAACTGGCTATCGATACCGACACAGTTAGCAGGATCTCTAAAGAAATTCTCAAATTTGGAAAGACATCATTACTGTACTGAATTACAAAACGGAGCAATTCGATGGGGGTGTTGATCATATTATTATTTTTCTTTAGCAATTGTTACTGCCTGTTACTGCGTACTGTAATGTTGTTACTCTTTTTATTGTTTGATGCAGTCAAATTTCCGAAAATGTTCAAGATTCATATAAAATTTGTTTTGTCATTTCGAAATTTGGCGCCCCCGTGGACGGCGCCCGGGGGCAATTGCCCCCCTCTGCTCCCCCCTCGCTACGCCTCTGTATGAAAGTCCAATAACGACCTCTGAAAATTCATCGTACATAACTATGAATTGTTAATGAAATAATGACAATTAATAGGTGTTTTCTTTTTGCACGTTGTGGTAGACTTAAGCATTGACTAACAATCAACGACTTAAGTCAGCTCTGTCAATAACACACCATTCGTTTTATAAAAGTAATTTGACTCAGTTCTCAATAACCCTATTCGTTTTAAAAGCTTTATTTAAATTTTATATTAAGCTGAGGCAGAAATGTCTTCTGACGCAAGCCACTTCAATTACGTGATAATTGTGACTTTACCTAACCCTGTGGCGGTGTAAAAAGAAAATACCTAATGAGAATGATACTGTAGGTTATTGAATAAATTTTTACTGTCTATTCTTACCGCTAAGCGCTATCGGTTCAGGTTTCTTTCTATTTCTATTGTTATATCTTATATCCTATTCCCAAAAGAGTGAATTTAGTATAAACTAAGTGTTACTTTCTTTCAGCGAAGCAGGTATAAATGAAGCCATTATCCGTAATTAGTACCTAGTAAAATTGTAGCAGAAAAGTTTCTCCAATTCCTTCTTTAACGATTCTCTACAAAACAAACAGACCCGATAAAGCATTTAATTAAATTTTATAACCCGTAACCCTGGCAATACACAGCAGAACGAAAACAATTTAATTATGTACATTACCTATATTATTGTTGTGATTGTTCAGTCTGGGAGTATTTTAATAATAATTTCAAATGACAAATTTCTCGGCACTCAACCAACTTCAAAGATAACACTTAATCTGCGCACGGTAAATCAATGTTTGGCTGCTAAGAGAAAGAGACGTCAGCCATGGAAATAAAAACTTCTATGATTTACTATGGAAGAGCAATAATACAGCATATTTATGTTGATAAAACTTATGTATTTCATAAGAGTAGGCTAGTTTATGCATACCTGTAGTAGTTTAAAATGTAACTTCTCTTCAAACCATTTTTTTCCAAGTAGAAAAGTCGTTAAATTTGCGAAGTGGAAGAGAACAAAATACAGTTTCAGCTAATTACTTTTCATTGCCACAAACGCTTCATCGCCATTTCGGCCAAATGATATCATTAGCGACATTAGCTGTTCATAATTATAATTACTTGAGCGTTTTTATTAAATGTGGGCGCGTATCCATTGTAGCAGAGGGTCTAGTGACACTTTCCGTTTGTCACGAGATGGAGTCATATTTGAATATTAAAATGTAACTTCGGTTGGAAATTAATAATCGACTACTTTAATTTGCATTAACATTGTATGCAATCCCTATATACATTTATTTTGTTCATTAACGCCATAGTTGCAATTATAGGTACCTATCGACTATCGTTGAATTAAAATTTGTCCTACCGGCTCCGCAACCATATACGTATAGGTACGTATATGTCCGCAACATTACATTTAGAATGTAGGCACCAAAAGGTTAATTTCGGGAGTGATAGAATTGAGGTTAGTTACTAACATTAATAAAAAATATATAAACACATTCAAGCCGTTAAATAAAATTCACTGTAAAAATCGCTTTAACAACTTCTGCAGTAACACATCTTTTATGTTTAAGTTTTGTCCGTCCGTTTGGACCCGCTTTGGGGTTTTAACAGTAGCTACAGGTCGCACAATTTAAGATGATTCGGGTCGCGCAGATACGTCATCGCGTTCGGGAACAATCGTCAAGTACAACAGCTAGACGCTACTGAAATTCTCGAATTGCCGCGAGTTGAATATTTGAAAACGAACGAATGCGCATATGACCTCCAAATCAACTTAAATTGTGCGACCTGTAGATAGTCTGTCTATCTATACCTTGAGTGTGTGCCTATTGTGCAGAGGCGTACGCACGCTTGTTTTGACAACGGAAACACTAACATGAATTGCCTGATTGGAGTAATACATGCGTATGTTTTTTATTGTACTATATATACCATTTTAACTTAAGACATTATTCGCCATATTGGAAATTTGGTTTTCTTTGGAGAAAGTGCCAAACGCGTAGCCTGTATGTGCAAAAGCTCACCTTTAAGGTTTTACTACGATGGTAATTTGCCTGCAGGAATGTTCAAAGTCTTTGGTGCATACAAATGTCGATACCAAATTTGTGAATTTGTGACCATCTGCAATTTTGCCTTATACATATGTCAAAATAGTTGTTTATGTGCTAATTTTGTTTGTGAAAAACAAATTCGCAAGTGAATGTTATGGGTTTTTTATGACCTCGTGCAATTTTAATAATACACATGTCAAAATCGTAGTTTACAGAGACTATATGCTCTCTTTCCTAGTCTAAGGTCGTTTATGTACCAATTTCATTTGGAGGGGAAAAAATACTTAGCATCAATACGTGCATTTAGCGCGTTTTTTTGTGACCACGTGCAATATTGACTATGCACATGCCAAAATAGTTGTTTATCTGTCAATTTTGTTTGGAGAAAAACAAGTTATTGGCATTAATTCACAAGTAAATTGTTGTTTTGGTGATATAGATCTTATTCTTCTTCTGTAATCGTCAACCCAACACTCAACAGCAAATTTAAATTGTCCGGTATTAATTATTTTGCGCTTTCACCGTATTAATTTAAGTAACAGTTTAAAAATATTTTTAAGCCTAATTTTTCTTCCATTTTTCTATTTATTCAAAATGATGTGACAATTAAACCATTGTTTACGTTACCTATAGCTTACAAACATTATACCTGTCGCAATAGCAATTAATAACAAATATACAAACAATGAGCAAAATTAAAATCATGCAGTTAACTTCTTTTACACTTTCTGTACAAAAAAAATGCGTACTATCTTAGCCCATCGTTCATTATAACCAAAATCTTGTATCTACAGCAGAATAACAAAAATTACGGAAATTCCCAGATGTCCGTGAAGCCCGATAACCTGCAAAGGTAACATTTTTAATGGGGCAATCGAAAACATAGAGGAATAAAATGATCAACTTTTTTAAGCAGCGGAAATAAAATCGTAAGCACTTAGTTGCGTTATTTCCGGTATGATGTATAGAGCAGACAGTAACGATATGTCATGATCAAGAAAATAAAAAACGAAACGAAAACGAGAAGAATACTGGATGCATGACATATTTCGTGCCATATTTGATGAAGGCGAATTTCATACACTATTCAGGCATCTTCAAGACGACGAAAGAATATTTTATAAATAGGATTTCTCTCTGCTGCGTATTGACATTGACTTTCTAGAAAGTCAATGGTATTGATAAGCAGCGCATTCGAAGTGGCGTGAAGCGCTGCGCCCTGGCTGCGCTGTGCTGCGTTGTCTTAGTGAGAACGGTTGTTTAAAACAATCAGGTAACAATTGTGAGCACTGAGCAGCAATTTGCTGCGACGCGCTGCTAAGTGATGCTCTAATGAGAGAATTCCAAAGACGGTATATGTATAAAGGGGTAATTGGTAAGTATAGTAGTAGGTGTAGGTATGTGCTTCTTCAATGCAAACTAAAAATTACCCGCAAAAAGCGCTTCTTAAAAATTCGGTGGCGATTGCTGTAATTAGTCGGGGTTGAAAAACGTGACACAAGATTCTGTGGAAAAGTAGAAAGATCTTTTAATTTACAAATGCTTATACATGTTATGAATACTAATAGGTAAATTTTTACATACCTAACGTAAATATTCATAGCATTATAAATATTAACAAACTTCCAAAATAATATAGTGGAAACCAACAGTATTCAAGTCACAATGCGAGTAGTGTGTAATACACAAGTATCAACTGTCACCTTTTTACGTTTAAAAAGAAAATAGTGATTTAAAATTTAAATGATTAAAGTTCAAATTAGGCACATACTATATGATTTAAAGGGGAAACGTAGGTATTAAGTATTTAATATTACGTGCTCTGTGGATATTCAGTTAAAATAAATGATATAACATTAATCCCCAAAAACGCCTTTATCGTATCAAAGCTATTCTGGAAATTATTCCATTTCTGCTTTCTAAGACATTTTAATTCAAGCTTGCCCAAGGCGGGTACGAGCGTTCCGATTCATTATTCATAACTGCTTACTACGAGAAACGCGTAATTTCATCGAGAATAAACAGGCAATTAAGTTAATATTATTTCATGGAGCCCATTGAAAGGGTAACATTAACATTTGAAAAAGGGCTAAATTACCATTAATTTTAACTCCTTTAAAAACCATACACAAATTTCTACATTAGGCACATTACCTAACTTGAGTTGCTCAACTCGCTGAACTCGATTTATTATAGCCAGTTAATTAATTAATTCCTACTTTTATTTAGGTAGATAATTAGTCATTTTAATTGACATACGACATACGGGAGCTGTCGGTAGAAAATTTGGGTGTATTGGGCGGGGTTAGTACACATTAAACTAATATTTTTATCCTCTCACTAAAACTGTTTTTGTAATTCATATATTCACATAACTCCATGAATAAGTATTCTAGCGGGGTGGTTCAGTTGAATAATGAATATTCTCCACAGTTCGTCTTGAAATTGATTTCGCATATTTCATAAATACAGTGCGGTCCAAAGGTATGGAATAAATTCATTTTTAGCGTTGTTATGTAATTTTGGGAAAAAACCTGAAACACGTCGATTTCTATTTATAATTTACCATTTTCTCGTATGAAAGTCTTACCACCCTCTTGCACCCCCTCGGAGGTATGAGCAACCCTTAAAAAAATTTAAATACGAACGGGTGGCTTGTGGCACCTTGTTTGAAAGGGATTTTAAATCTCTATTCAGCAATATAAAAATTTTTAAATTTGGTACACTCGTAACTCAGAAATTGAATTTTGAAAAAGAAATAGTTCACCAACATCCGTTTGAGTTCTTGTTCTATTACCATATCCAATCATAATTAAAATGTCTATTCTCTGTGTTTCTGTTAACTGAGCCATGATTTATTTACTGAAATGCACACACAAACAAAATTTGGCAATACTCAAGCGTCTGTCAAAAATAACTACAAATATGAAGTAGTCTACTAGTTAGGTTTTTTGTTATTTTTTGTTAAACGCTTTTTTCCTCAACAGAATCAGAACAAATAAAAAAATACATGATTATCATTTCAAATTAAACAGATAATTTTATGATCACCTTTACTTATTTTTCAAGAAGTGACTGGTGGTCACTTTGACCATTTAATCTAAAAATACACTATTTCTTTTTCAAAATTCAATTTCTGAGTTACGAGTGTACCAAATTTAAAAATTTTTATATTGCTGAATAGAGATTTAAAATCCCTTTCAAACAAGGTGCCACAAGCCACCCGTTCGTATTTAAATTTTTTTAAGGGTTGCTCATACCTCCGAGGGGGTGCAAGAGGGTGGTAAGACTTTCATACGAGAAAATGGTAAATTATAAATAGAAATCGACGTGTTTCAGGTTTTTTCCCAAAATTACATAACAACGCTAAAAATGAATTTATTCCATACCTTTGGACCGCACTGTATAATATGTAGGTAGGTACCTACCTAACACAAATCCGTTATTTGAAACAATAGGTAATTGACTTATCGTTAAATAACTGAATTATTATGAGTGTTCCTATAGTCCTATTATGCGTGAAATTTATTTTAAAAGTATGAACTTCTGACGAGGTCGATGCAGATCGTTTGTTCATCAACACGATCGACGATTGCTGAAAAAATTGGGACCTGATCACAACGGCCACTGATCATAACGGCCACCTAGGTTATTGTTATTTAATAACAATCACTTTGATCACATACGGGCTCTAATACTATTTGATCATAACGGCCACCTTGTTCACGTTATGATCAAATAATATAAGTGGCCGTTGTGATCAAGGTGGCCGTTATGAAATAGCAAAACCGGGGTGGCCGTTATGATCAGTGGCCGTTGTGATATAGACCCAAAAAATTGCAATCCCTTGTTGAAAACACTAAAAACGGAACGGATGCAGATCGTGTCTGCTTCCTAAATTGAATAACTTCCATTGACATGATTGGTTGTTTTCTGAAACACCTTACCATCTAATGTACTTCCCCGGCTTAACTACATGGTGTCCCAGTTGAAACGGACACATTTTAAACGTGATTATTGATTAAACGAAGTAAGATTGAAATGTGCGGATTCAACCAACTATAGTTTCAAATTTCGAAAAGTTTTTTCCCAATTATACTAAAAAATTCTCCAAGTTATACAGGGTGAGGGAAACAAATTGCCTATCTTTAAACGAAAAATGACTTGACTTATTTAAATAGAACCCCCTGTATATTTTTACACTACTCGAAGTATGAAAGTACAACTGATTTATGTGAAATGCGCTTTCATTGATTACTAGCGAGAAGGAGGTAAGTACCTACTTATTTTCCTGTAAAATAACAACAAAATACTTCAAAAGTGTATCAGCATCAGACACCAAAACCAATGGGTCAGATATTGTGAGTTACCGCAAGCATATCATTCTTGGAAACGCGAAACGTGGAAAAGTACCAAAACAAGCAAATTAAATATCGGATATGTTTCGTCATTGATTTAACTCAGTTTCATAAATAAACACTGATATACCTACTCATATGCTTTTGCCAACAATTATTTTAATTATAGGTTCCTACCTACATCCATTACGAGTTTTCGGCATAAACGGTGCTGTACCAGTTCGTATTTGAAAACAACCACAGTCTAAAGGCGCGTTCTCACGAGTCAAATTTAGTTGACCGATTTTAGTTGATCAACAAAAGTTGAATACAACTTGAATCAGTTGTTGTTCACACATTTCAATATAAACTGATCAACAGTTTATACTTACAAATGGCGTCGAATGCTGTTGTGCGTGAATGTGTAGAGGTGATTGCAGTTTTGTTAAAAGAAGAACTAAAAAGAACTTTATGCAATATGAACAAGTCAGTGGCGGATTTAGGGGGGGGGGGGCTTTAAGGGCTCGTGCCCAGAGCGGCAAAAATTAGGGGCGGCAAAATTACGGAGCACCAAAATTAATTGAAGGAATCTTTTTGAAAAAAATTGGAAAACAATGAAAATAAAATTGAAGTAGAAATACGTCAATACGAGCTATTATTTTACGTGATAAAAATCCCAAACATCAGTTTATTCAGTCGGACTCATTTAAATATGGTCCTAATCAGATGCATAATCCTATTTACCCACAGACTTTCTAAGAATTTGCATGACCATTTGCCGCTTCTCGTCGTCCAGATGTAGTAGTAGGTATGTTTTATTAAATTGCAATACGCCCAAAATAAAATAAATTCTGTAGGAAATAACTTCACAAAACCTTCCCCATAGACAAATATATATTTAAGTTAAAGCTGAAGTTGATTAAAGTTGCAAATTGAAGAATAAATTTGAAGATTACATACTACTTGTGTTTCGACAATTCTTAATATTGTCGAAACATGTAGTATGTAATCTTCAAGTTTATTCTTCAATTTGCAACTTTAATCAACTTCCGCTTTAACTTAAATATGTATTTGTCTATGGCGAAGGTTTTGTGAAGTTATTTCCTACATTCCACCTTCCACCCCACTTAGTGTTCTGATTAACACCCTGATGGATCCAATCAATTTGAAATAAATTCTATTTATTTTTAATAAAAGAATGTTTTCTGGACTTCAGACTTCCATAAATAAGTTCTATTCCTGTTTTCTTGTGCCCCTAGGCGGCAGAAGCATAAATACGCCTCTGGAACAAGTCGTAAGAAACGTCGTTTTTGGGTGAGGCAGTGGATTTTAAGAAGAAAAAGATTTGGAGCATCAGACACCTTGCTGAAGGAGCTGGCATTAGAGGATAAAGAAGGGTATAGAAACCATTTAAATAATTCTTACTTCAAAAACAAACACAAGCACGTGCACCGTCGACAGTTACTAGCGTACTACGCAGGACGCAGGCGACAAAAGTTGAATGCCTAGTTCACATGTTTCAACACAAATTTCAACTAGAAAGCAATTTGTGATGACTCATCGCTTGAACGACAAAAGTTTGATTGGGTCAAATTTTTTTGATCAATCATAAAGTTGATCAACTCTATTGAAATAAAGGTTCTCACTACAGTTTTGAACCAACTTTTGTTGATCAACTAAAATCGATCAACTGAACTTGACTCGTGAGAACGCGCCTTTACATTTGAAAATTTGAGACGACAATGAGCAATAAGCGACTATAACATTTTGTATGGTCACATAAAATGTGATAGTCGCTTATAGAAGCATGCAGTACCTATTTTACACAATAGCGGCAGGTATTGTACACATACATACAAATATAAACAGTTTTATATAAACAGTTTTAGGTAGATAATGTTTGTGATTGATCTTGTTTTTATCTACGTAAATTAGCTTACCTAATTTAAATAATTCAAACAGAACGCCGTAAATAAATTTTAAAAATAGAGGTAGGTAAGTATACCTAATGTTTATTCGATGGTAATATAAATTATGGGTAGGTAGGTAGGTAAGTGTAATAATTTTATAAGAATCTTGCAGCAATTTGGATAATTAAAGGTAGGTAGGTATATAAAGATATCATAGTGTACCTAACATATAAATTTAACCATTATCTATACCTTCTACCACCCAAAATGTCTAAAATGGAGAAATATACTTATTTTAATTTCTTTGCTTAAAATGTACAAAGTGTTAGATTTCGTATTCATTAGCTTAGTGGCATCTAATTTATATCGTTTCCACATAATCATTGATCATGTGTGTCTTATGCGTTCTTGCAACAGTGAAAATAGTGGAACACTTTGTGGCCGTTGGACACAATTACATAGCAAACGCCAAATAGGTACTTTGTGATACTACCAAAGAGAATATTACTCTTTGATACTACCCTTGTTTATATACCTTATAGTTAGTCAATGAGATAGCTTTAATTGGAAACAAATTTTTTAAGCGTAATAGATGGCGATAGTAAAAAACAAATGCAAATTAAATGCAAAGTTGCAAACCTATTGGGATTATAACAAAATTACACACGATGGTGGTAATTACGCACGCTGTTAGTCACGACATACGTACAAAACAATTTCTTGACGGATATCAGTATCAGCTTTTATTTTTATTCTTGGAGTGCATGTGCGATCGATCGATACATTCCTTGTTAATACATAAACAAAATGTATACAATCAGTGTTTATACACTAATGACTAATGGATAAAATCATTTCAATAATATTTTTTATAAAGAGTGGTTTAATAAAAAACAACGAGAAATTTCTTGATCAGTACCTAATTTATTGAAACATTTTATTTAGGTATTTTATTAGCTGGAAATTAATCTAAATATGAAATTTGTCAGTGGTTGCACAATGACTTTTTAAAAATAATTCATCACCATTCCTCATTATACCTACTTAACAATAAAAGTAATTCATTACAATTACTTAATTGCAAAATCATAAATTCTTTATCACAGTTGGCACATCTATAAGCATTGACTTTCTTCTATAAGTATCAAATCATCTTTTCCCTAAATAAAAATAACCAGCAAAATATGTAAGTGCTTAAATGAACAATCTTCTAAATTGAGATAGGCACATATTCAATGACTTCTCTATATACCAAAATGTACCGTTTGCCCGTGAGAAGAAAGCTTACATAAAAACACACATTTTTGTACGCTGTTCAGACATGAGTGAAACAAATTGAATGGAATTTGACAAAAGTGCATTTTAGAGGATTACCTACTCTCCTTGAACATTTATTATGAAAAAACGTTCTGCCTTTGTTTCCACTGTCAACTAAATTTTGTATTACAATTTTATTAAACTTGTACTAGGAATATTGTTAGCATTATTTAAGAAAACATTTTTGCTTTGGAACTATGCCGAATATGAAATTTTATAAAGAGTAAGAAAATGAAGATAATCAATCAGTCTTCTCGCTAAAAAAATTTGAGAACCGTATTACCACCCATAAGAAAGTTCTGAAAAAAATGTAAGGGAGTGAGGGTGGTTTTAACCCTTCTACAATTTCTTTTGGATTTATTTAATTACCGAAAGGAGACTAATCTTCTAAAATGCATTTTTCTCAAATTTCATTCAATTTCTTTCACTCATGTCTGAACAGCGTACAAAAATGTGTTTTTTATGTAAACTTTCAACTCTTCTCACGGGCAAACGGCAAACGGTACATTTTGGTATATAAATAAATTGGGTCCAATCAACTATTTTGATCTCTATTACACGTAGTAGCTCTGTGTCTCAGGAATTTTGGGACACCCTGTATATAGTTCAATAAATTCAGTCCAAAATGAATTAGTACAGTCAATTTAAACACAAAAATATACAAACATTGCAAAAAATCCTATGTTAGGTTTGCTTTTTTCATGGTGTTAGGTTCGGTCCCAGTAGTAAATACTCAATTTTGCAACTTCGAAAAACTTGTGGAAACTGGGGGGGGGGGGGGGCACCAAAAACCGCGATTTTTTCGGACTTTTTTCAGTTTTAGCCTCGTAGATCAAAAACTATGAGTTGTAGTGCAAAGAATATGATTATCTTTTTTAAACTGGACTAAATTTTCTACCATTTGAGCCTAACCGGAAGGCTGTAAGTATAATAGTTTCCGAGATACAGCTCTTCAAAAATAGGCAATTCCACAAGTTTTTCGAAGTTGCAAAATTGAGTATTTACTACTGGGACTGAACCTAACAACATAAAAAAGTCAAACCTAATATAGGATTTTTTGCAATGTTCATGTTTAAAATGACTGGACTAAATGATTATTATCTATCCAATTTCAATATTTTTAATAGGAGTAATATGATACAGCAACCACCGAATATTAAATACCAACTACACAACATATCACTTGTTTCTGAAATCGTTTCAACGTGTCGACACGAGTCAACACAGGTCCACACACTATGTAATCTGTCGTATTATATCAGACGTGGTTGTACAACAAATTTTTAAACCGGCCAAACTTCCGTACGATCCAACCGTGTCGTTGGATGTGTTGAACGGCAACCACACACACTATGCAATTATCGTTTCGACGGTCGAAACCAAGGATTATAAACTATAATCCTTGGGTTGTACAACTTGTTGGACGACAGATTGCATAGTGTGTGGGCCGAATAGAGAAGACATTTTCAATTGGTTGACGCGGATAATGTGCGAGTTTTTCGTGTCATAAAAGTGAAAGTTGTATCTGTTTACAAAACCATTTCTATGGAACGTGCATTCGTCCATAAACAGCACATATTTAAAAAATAAATAGAACCTTATTTCATCGCATCCTCGATTCGAGTGTCCAGCCTATGCGTTGGCTCGTCCACGCGCCTTATATCGCGCCACTATCTACTACCGTAAGGAATAGAAAATCTCAATTTACGAAAAAACTATCGCACTTAGGTATAGGGTAAGCTTAATAAAGTTGCATTAAAATTTACCGGGGATTCCAAATATGCAATAATAAATAGGGTGTGCTATTTAAAAAAATGAAGAAAAATTAGTTTGAAAATGTCGATGTTTGGAGTAAAAAAAGTGAACATCCTGTATGAAATAATTTAATGTTTCGTCACGGTTGAATACTCTGATTCAACCCAAGTCCACCACCGAACTTACGTAAAAACAAAAACATGACGTTAAAAAAATACAAGCGTATAATGGAAGGGTTGATATTTAGCAAAAAAATATGTATTAATTAATAACTTGGCAACGCCGTGTCCGTGTATTAATGCAAAAATAATGTACGACTGAAAAGTTCACCCATGGCCCCTACATTTGGGCTTAAAAAAAGTGGGTCATTCCATTTAAAAAAATATACGATTTATGCACCATACTTTTTGGAGACACCCTGTATGTGTCTAAATAATTTGCAAATGTGCTTCATCCAACCTAATTGCAATCTCGTATATTTATTTTTTAGTAAATTTTACAATAAAGCCGTACTTGAAGAACGGGCTACTAAATGGACACCCTGTATATGACAAAGTATTTATTTTCATGATAGAAAAAGTATGGTTCGTTAGTATCTACTACACCTAAGCGTGTAATACGTAATACCACTACGATTATTAGTTCCTTGGTCACACACTAAAGCTTTTAATACAAGTCCTATTTCCTTCATTGTTCCAATTACAAATACATATTATTAAGTCTTTAAGTGACTTGAGATTGGTCGCGCTAGTAGATAAAAAATATCACAAGGGAATTTTCCAAGGTGCATATAATCCATGAGCTACAATAACAAACGCCTCTTTCGCAAGTTGACCCAATGTGCCTAAATCCTGAAATCCTTCTATTGCATCCATCGCTTTTGAATACTCCAAAAACTTTTTCATCGACATTTCATCAAAGCACAAAGTGACATAAAAAACGGTTATTTATTCTCTCCCCTTCCCTCGGAAATGTATCACCCGGTAGATATTGTGTATTACTAATTTTTGTTTGTTCTTGAGTTTTCGGAGGAACATGCTTATCCACTTTCCGAAATAAAAAATAAAAACCAATTTTATGCAAGTATCTTCACAAGAAAAACATATTTAGGTAAATATTTGCAAGAATGAGCAGTGTTTTGTTTCCAAACATTGCAAAAATTGTTCAAAGTGACCACCTTCAGCTCAAATGCAGGAGTCTCAGTCTAATCTTCGTCTCATCGATTGCCGAACTCTCTCAAAAATACCAGATCGTTCGTATTGTGGAAAAACTTGAAAAATAATAAAACTTCAACATCGTGTATCTTCGAAATGAAATGGTTTCTGGACCCATATTTATAGGAAATTTATTTCTTAACATGACCTCAGGAATCACCCCCTTGAATATTGACATGTGTTTTTTAAACACCGCGTATACATAAACGTTCATTTGTATACGATATAATTTGCTTCAAAATAGTTTACTACGTTTACAAAATATACCTATCAAAACCTTCATGTCAAACTATAAAAAAATACCTATGTAGAAATTAGAACTGTTCATTTAATTAAATTGATTGTTTTATAGGAGAATGATTTAATTCTCTCGGAAGATCAGTTGTTTACGTATACAGAATTCCTTAAAACAATAGTGCTTTGTTTCTTTGCATGTAATGTATACCTATATAAACAAGGATATACTGCATACTACTCCTTCAACGTTATAAAAAGAACGCATGTCGTTTACAAATATTTGCAACTTTATTGTTCTAGCCAACTGTAAGAAAAACTACAGATTTCCACGTTAGAAATCTGTAATATTGATAGAAACAGCGCCAGATATGTCCATTTAGCGGTTGCATCCAAAAGTACTACCGTTTTGCATCAAAATAAATGTTTCCAAAGTTAACACAGGCATTGACTAACTATAAGGTATATAAACAAGGATACTACTCACTACTGCGGTTCTTATTCTCTGTCAAAGAACCTTTGATTATAATAAGTAAGTAGGTATACAGGGTGGCCCAACGAAAAGGTAACAGACGGGTTTCTGGCCAGAGGGAATTTTTTTTTGGGAAACGCAAAAACACGTCAATTTTTATATCAAGTGGGACAACTTTCGCCATGATTTTCAACCTGAAGTGATTTCATCCCTTAGCGCTGTGAGAACAACCCCTAAAATTTAAATAGGGATGATGGGGCAAGTGATACGTCATTTGAAAGGTCTTTCTTTTCTGATTTCAGTGCACTAGTTTTTTTATATATTTTTTATTTTTAACCAAAAAAATTGAAGTTCCAAAATGGAAAATGAGGAAAGAGATTGAGGCATTTAAAAACTCAAAAAAGCTCGGACAGATCAATTGTTTTTTTCTTGGAGAAGCTAGGTACTTTTACTGATATTTGACAACATTGTTTCACCCCTTGGGTACAGGGTAAACAACCCTTAAATTTTTAAATAAAAACAAGGGTTAATTTTTTCTTGTGTTAATTAATAAAACCAGTTTATGCAAATTCAACCCTTATTTTAATAAATTTTCGAAGTGTCTGTCTTCAGAAACCCGTCTGTTACCTTTTCGTTGGGCTACTCTGTATAAAGATTTACGGTGAACTTATATGAACAACTGAAAATAGTTGCGTTTAGTTGGTGGACATCGACATCAGATGACGATAGCCTTTAACTAAGTTTTATTATTCGTGTTAACATGTAAATCGAGAATTAAGTTTGGCAACAGTTACCAACTAGATAATAAATAATTAATTTACCTATTCTTTAACTGTAAAGTGATTTATTTCTCGTTCTTACAAGTTATTTCCACTAAACTTAGTACCTATGTACGGATTCGGAAAAACAAGATCTATTAAAATGTGCAAAAATATACAGGGCGTCTCATTTAAATTAAAAAAGTTGAGGGTATTTCCGGTCAAACCCGAAGTACAGTAGTAACAAAGAATATGGCATCGGATGCGTTATGCGTCATTGAACCTTCCTGCAAATTTTCATAAATATCGCCCCTATCGTTTTAAAGATATTTAGTTGGTTCCATACTTTATCGCAACCCTGTATAATATATATATATAATATATATATATATATATATATATATATATATATATATATATTGTTATTTAAGTTTCCACGAGTGGTATTATTTGTAATAATATTCATTTTAGGGATTATCTCGTGTAGTAAATTATTAAATTCTACGTTTCGAAAAACACCTCTGTTTTCTTTTTCAAGACAAATTGTCACTGATGAAACATGCCATCTATTTTCAATTTTGTAACGCATTCATACGTGATCTACTGCGTGTCATGGGTCCGTTGGAGGTAGATGCTTGAACATTTTGAACATTTTGTTTCTTTATGACGACTTTTAAAACATTACTTGTAATTTGTTGATCTGAATCTTCATTAGTGTTAATTTCTCGTAAAGGTGTTTCATGCTTTCTTATGACAAGCTTCCAAACAGGAGGAATTCTAGATGTATCGTCTCTTTTATTAAGCGCCAAAGGTCTTTTTTCTATTTCAATGGCTTCTCGTATAATCCTTTCTTGCAAAGTATATGCCGAAGCTAGTAATTTTATTTTTCCAGTGTCTATATGATGGCCAGTTTCCAAACGATGAGTCTATCGGACGAAGAATCGAAAAATGATGAACTAGAAAAATTAACCAAAATGTTGCAACAGAACGGTTATCCTTTAACAAAAATTAAAAGTATCATCAAGAAATACATAAACGAAGCACAAAAATCTACAAAAACCGTTGATGAGCCCAAAAAAATTGGTTGTTTTACCCTACATAAAAGGTGTCACGGACAGAATTGGTAACAAATTTCCCAAAAACCAATTCAGAGTAGTATATAAGCCTATTAATTCTCTTCGACAGTATCTCCGAAACGCTAAAGACCAAATACCTGGTGAAAGCCAGGGAATATACGAAGTTCCCTGTGACGGATGCATAAGGTCTTATATCGGACAGACAAATAGACGGTTAAATGTCAGGGCACAAGAGCATCAACTAGCTATAAAACAACATAATACCTCCTCCTCCTTGGCAACTCATCGTTTGGAAACTGGCCATCATATAGACACTGGAAAAATAAAATTACTAGCTTCGGCATATACTTTGCAAGAAAGGATTATACGAGAAGCCATTGAAATAGAAAAAAGACCTTTGGCGCTTAATAAAAGAGACGATACATCTAGAATTCCTCCTGTTTGGAAGCTTGTCATAAGAAAGCATGAAACACCTTTACGAGAAATTAACACTAATGAAGATTCAGATCAACAAATTACAAGTAATGTTTTAAAAGTCGTCATAAAGAAACAAAATGTTCAAAATGTTCAAGCATCTACCTCCAACGGACCCATGACACGCAGTAGATCACGTATGAATGCGTTACAAAATTGAAAATAGATGGCATGTTTCATCAGTGACAATTTGTCTTGAAAAAGAAAACAGAGGTGTTTTTCGAAACGTAGAATTTAATAATTTACTACACGAGATAATCCCTAAAATGAATATTATTACAAATATATATATATATATATATATATATATATATATATATATATTTGTAATAATATTCATTTTAGGGATTATCTCGTGTAGTAAATTATTAAATTCTACGTTTCGAAAAACACCTCTGTTTTCTTTTTCAAGACAAATTGTCACTGATGAAACATGCCATCTATTTTCAATTTTGTAACGCATTCATACGTGATCTACTGCGTGTCATGGGTCCGTTGGAGGTAGATGCTTGAACATTTTGAACATTTTGTTTCTTTATGACGACTTTTAAAACATTACTTGTAATTTGTTGATCTGAATCTTCATTAGTGTTATTTTCTCGTAAAGGTGTTTCATGCTTTCTTATGACAAGCTTCCAAACAGAAGGAATTCTAGATGTATCGTCTCTTTTATTAAGCGCCAAAGGTCTTTTTTCTATTTCAATGGCTTCTCGTATAATCCTTTCTTGCAAAGTATATGCCGGAGCTAGTAATTTTATTTTTCCAGTATCTATATGATGGCCAGTTTCCAAACGATGAGTTGCCAAGGAAGAGGAGGTATTATGTTGTTTTATAGCTAGTTGATGCTCTTGTGCCCTGACATTTAACCGTCTATTTGTCTGTCCGATATAAGACCTTATGCATCCGTCACAGGGAACTTCGTATATTCCCTGGCTTTCACCAGGTATTTGGTCTTTAGCGTTTCGGAGAAATTGTCGAAGAGAATTAATGGGCTTATATACTACTCTGAATTGGTTTTTGGGAAATTTGTTACCAATTGTGTCCGTGACACCTTTTATGTAGGGTAAAACAACCAATTTTTTGGGCTCATCAACGGTTTTTGTAGATTTTTGTGCTTCGTTTATGTATTTCTTGATGATACTTTTAATTTTTGTTAAAGGATAACCGTTCTGTTGCAACATTTTGGTTAATTTTTCTAGTTCATCATTTTTCGATTCTTCGTCCGATAGACGGATGGATCTAATTGTTAACGATTTGATTATACCATAAAGTTGACATGGATGATGGTGGGATTGGGCGTTTAGGTATCGGTTGGAGTGTGTTATTTTTCTATATAATTTGTGTTTGAATGTTCCATTATCTAGTCTTTCTATCAACATGTCTAAAAAAGCTAGTTTTTTATCCGATTCTACTTCCATTGTAAATTGGATGTTTGGATGTATGTTGTTCATATGTTGAAGGAACTTATTCAAATTATCCAAACCGTGAGGCCAAACAACAAATGTGTCATCTACGTACCTGTACCAACATTTAGGTTTAAGATTTGTAGAACTTAAAGCTTTCTGTTCAAAATTTTCCATATATACATTGGCAATGGCAGGGGAAAGTGGTGAACCCATTGGAGCTCCCTGAACTTGTTTGTAAAATTGATTTTTGTATGTAAAATATGTGGAATGCATGCAGTGTTCAATTAGTTTGATTAATTGTGGGTCCAAATGATGTTTGTTATGGAGAATGTCCATGGTATCTTGAATTGGCACTTTTGTAAACAAAGAAACAATGTCAAAACTAACAAATATATCACTTATATCTAATTGAACGTTTTTAAGTTTGTTTAAAAAGTCTAATGAGTTTTTAATGTATGAATTTGCATTTTCACATATTGGCTGAAGAGTTTTTGCTAGGTAACGAGCAAGTTCATGTGTCGGAGAGTTATATGCACTAACTATAGGTCTTAGAGGCCAATTGTCACCTTTGTGGATTTTTGGTAGACCATATATTTTAGGAATTCTAGAACTTTTTTCTCTAGGTGTGAGTTGATTTTTTAATTTTTCGTCTAAAGATGTAGACTTGATGATCGCTTTTGTTTTTTTCTCTAGATATGTGGTGGGATCAGATGCGTTCTTTTTGTAATCCTTTGAATTTAGTAAATCCATCATCTTGTTATGGTAATCTTCATTGTTAACTATAATTGTAGCGTTACCTTTATCTGCAGGAAGAATCAGGATATTTTTATTCTTTTTCAACTCTTTTAGGGCATCAAGCTGTTTTTTATTAACGTTTTGCTTAGGTGGATGTGCCTTTTTAAGAATGTGAAAATGCAAATTCATACATTAAAAACTCATTAGACTTTTTAAACAAACTTAAAAACGTTCAATTAGATATAAGTGATATATTTGTTAGTTTTGACATTGTTTCTTTGTTTACAAAAGTGCCAATTCAAGATACCATGGACATTCTCCATAACAAACATCATTTGGACCCACAATTAATCAAACTAATTGAACACTGCATGCATTCCACATATTTTACATACAAAAATCAATTTTACAAACAAGTTCAGGGAGCTCCAATGGGTTCACCACTTTCCCCTGCCATTGCCAATGTATATATGGAAAATTTTGAACAGAAAGCTTTAAGTTCTACAAATCTTAAACCTAAATGTTGGTACAGGTACGTAGATGACACATTTGTTGTTTGGCCTCACGGTTTGGATAATTTGAATAAGTTCCTTCAACATATGAACAACATACATCCAAACATCCAATTTACAATGGAAGTAGAATCGGATAAAAAACTAGCTTTTTTAGACATGTTGATAGAAAGACTAGATAATGGAACATTCAAACACAAATTATATAGAAAAATAACACACTCCAACCGATACCTAAACGCCCAATCCCACCATCATCCATGTCAACTTTATGGTATAATCAAATCGTTAACAATTAGATCCATCCGTCTATCGGACGAAGAATCGAAAAATGATGAACTAGAAAAATTAACCAAAATGTTGCAACAGAACGGTTATCCTTTAACAAAAATTAAAAGTATCATCAAGAAATACATAAACGAAGCACAAAAATCTACAAAAACCGTTGATGAGCCCAAAAAATTGGTTGTTTTACCCTACATAAAAGGTGTCACGGACACAATTGGTAACAAATTTCCCAAAAACCAATTCAGAGTAGTATATAAGCCCATTAATTCTCTTCGACAATTTCTCCGAAACGCTAAAGACCAAATACCTGGTGAAAGCCAGGGAATATACGAAGTTCCCTGTGACGGATGCATAAGGTCTTATATCGGACAGACAAATAGACGGTTAAATGTCAGGGCACAAGAGCATCAACTAGCTATAAAACAACATAATACCTCCTCTTCCTTGGCAACTCATCGTTTGGAAACTGGCCATCATATAGATACTGGAAAAATAAAATTACTAGCTCCGGCATATACTTTGCAAGAAAGGATTATACGAGAAGCCATTGAAATAGAAAAAAGACCTTTGGCGCTTAATAAAAGAGACGATACATCTAGAATTCCTTCTGTTTGGAAGCTTGTCATAAGAAAGCATGAAACACCTTTACGAGAAAATAACACTAATGAAGATTCAGATCAACAAATTACAAGTAATGTTTTAAAAGTCGTCATAAAGAAACAAAATGTTCAAAATGTTCAAGCATCTACCTCCAACGGACCCATGACACGCAGTAGATCACGTATGAATGCGTTACAAAATTGAAAATAGATGGCATGTTTCATCAGTGACAATTTGTCTTGAAAAAGAAAACAGAGGTGTTTTTCGAAACGTAGAATTTAATAATTTACTACACGAGATAATCCCTAAAATGAATATTATTACAAATAATACCACTCGTGGAAACTTAAATAACAATATATATATATATATATATATAGTCGACCAACGTATCTTGTGACATCCAGTAAAAATATCGACGTTTCGACATCCCCCCTTAGAAATAAAAATAAATGAAAATTAAAAATATGACTCTTTGGGTATCAATAATGCTTTCTAATGGACGAAAAATAATACAACCATACACGAACGAATGTATATTTTCGTCCTATCTTTGTGAGCTCCGAAATATATCAGATATACGTTTTTAATTCATGTTTTACGTGACATCCGTAGATAACTTTCATACGTTACGACATCTTTACGGTGTTGCCGTTTTTTTGAGACCGCTCACAATGATACACTGACCGACTGACCTGTATTTTGTCAGTGCAATGATATTAGAATATAGTTAAGTACGGAGAGTTTATTACTTTAAAGATTTTTTTTGCTAAATTATTTGCGCCAAAAAGTCGGCACCAAATGGATTTTTTTTTATTTTTGATTTTTTTTAAAAACTTTTTACGGCAATAATTTGTGCTTGTCTGAAAACCTATGTAGCCCCTATCAAATATACCGAGTGATTTTCACTTAGCTAGGAAATGGCGTTTTTCGAAATTGTCTAAATTTGGTGGATTTCGTAAATTAAGCAAGATTTCAATGAGATTTTTTCATCGTCTATCAGTTTTGGCTTACCGAACAACCTCAAGACCAGAAAAATTTATTTTCTTTAACTTCTGCTAAAACATACATAGTTTTAATTTTTTGGAATATTTTCAAATGTTCACATACCAAGACATGATTTCAAAATTCAATTTCGTTAAAAACGTTAAAGATTTATAATTGGACGAAACAATAGAAATTGCTAATAGGTTTGTTATTATTTACAGAAAATTAATATTGTTGCATAATCTTTACGTTTTTGGTGCAAGATACTTTGTGGGGGAATTAATGTTTTTCAATGATAATGAAGATCTACTTACGTGGCTTCTAAAAACTCTAATTTAAAAAGTTTTTTTTTTAATCAAAAATTTAAAAAAAGTCCCGATAGCTTGTGCTAGGAGCTAGAAACTTCATTTGAGCAAAAAATGTTATTTGGGAAACTTTCATAACTAAATGCGTTGTATTCGAAAATGCAGTAAAAAACTTTTTATTTCAAAGAGATATAGGCAGCTTGTGCTGGGAGCTGGAAACTTCGATTGAGCAAAAAATGTTATTTGGGAAACTTTCGTAACTAAATAGGTTGTATTCGGAAATGTAGTAAAAAACTTTTGATTTCAAAGAGATATGATGACAGCTTGTGCTGGGAGCTAGAACTTCGTTTGAGTAAAAAATTTTATTTGGGAAACTTTCATAACTAAATAGGTTGTATTCGAAAATGCAGTAAAAAGCTTTTGATTTCAGAGAGATATGGCGACAGCTTGAGCTGGGAGCTAAAAACTTCGTTTGAGTAAAAAATGTTATTTGGGAAACTTTCATAACTAAATAGGTTGTATTCGAAAATGCAGTAAAAAACTTTTGATTTTAAAGAGATATGACGACAGCTTAAGCTGGGAGCTAAAAACTTCGTTTGAGCAAAAAATGTTATTTGGGAAATTTTCGTAACTAAATAGGTTGTATTCGAAAATGCAGTAAAAAGCTTTTGATTTCAAAGAGATATGGCGACAGCTTGAGCTGGGAGCTAAAAACTTCTTTGATTAAAAAATGTTATTTGGAAAACTTTCATAACTAAATAGGTTGTATTCGAAAATGCAGTAAAAAGCTTTTGATTTCAAAGAGATATGGCGACAGCTTGAGCTGGGAGCTAAAAACTTCGTTTGAGTAAAAAATGTTATTCGGGAAACTTTCATAACTAAATGCGTTGTATTCGAAAATGCAGTTAAAAAGTTTTTATTTCAAAGAGATATAGGCAGCTTGTGCTGGGAGCTGGAAACTTCGATTGAGCAAAAAATGTTATTTGGGAAACTTTCATAACTAAATAGGTTGTATTCGAACGGTTGAGCAAAAAATGTTATTTGGGAAACTTTCATAACTAAATAGGTTGTATTCGGAAATGTAGTAAAAAACTTTTGATTTCAAAGAGATATAGTGACAGCTTGTGCTGGGAGCTAGAACTTCGTTTGAGTAAAAAATGTTATTTGGGAAACTTTCATAACTAAATAGGTTGTATTCGAACGGTTGAGCAAAAAATGTTATTTGGGAAACTTTCATAACTAAATAGGTTGTATTCGGAAATGTAGTAAAAAACTTTTGATTTCAAAGAGATATAGTGACAGCTTGTGCTGGGAGCTAGAACTTCGTTTGAGTAAAAAATGTTATTTGGGAAATTTTCATAACTAAATAGGTTGTATTCGAAAATGCAGTAAAAAACTTTTGATTTCAAAGAGATATAGTGACAGCTTGTGCTGGGAGCTAGAAACTTCGTTTGAGTAAAAAATGTTATTTGGGAAACTTTCATAACTAAATAGGTTGTATTCGAAAATGCAGTAAAAAGCTTTTGATTTCAAAGAGATATGGCGACAGCTTGAGCTGGGAGCTAAAAACTTCTTTGAGTAAAAAATGTTATTTGGGAAACTTTCATAACTAAATAGGTTGTATTCGAAAATGCAGTAAAAAACTTTTGATTTTAAAGAGATATGGCGACAGCTTGAGCTGGGAGCTAAAAACTTCGTTTGAGCAAAAAATGTTATTTGGGAAATTTTCGTAACTAAATAGATTGTATTCGAAAATGCAGTAAAAAACTTTTGATTTCTAAGAGATATGGTGACAGCTTGTGCTGGAAGCTAGAAACTTCGTTTGAGTAAAAAATGTTATTTGGGAAACTTTCATAATTAAATAGGTTGTATTCGAAAATGCAGTAAAAAACTTTTGATTTTAAAGAGATATGACGACAGCTTAAGCTGGGAGCTAAAAACTTCGTTTGAGCAAAAAATGTTATTTGGGAAATTTTCGTAACTAAATAGGTTGTATTCGAAAATGCAGTAAAAAACTTTTGATTTCAAAGAGATATGGTGACAGCTTGTGCTGGAAGCTAGAAACTTCGTTTGAGTAAAAAATGTTATTTGGGAAACTTTCATAACTAAATAGGTTGTATTCGAAAATGCAGTAAAAAACTTTTGATTTTAAAGAGATATGGCGACAGCTTGAGCTGGGAGCTAAAAACTTCGTTTGAGCAAAAAATGTTATTTGGGAAATTTTCGTAACTAAATAGATTGTATTCGAAAATGCAGTAAAAAACTTTTGATTTCAAAGAGATATGGCTTTATGAGTGTTCCGTACTTGTCGAATTAAGACGATCCATGTTGGGAGATTCCTGGCCGGACATGGCTAAGATTAAAGCCGCTTCTCCGTTCAGCATCCTCAGGTTTATCTCACGTGTGGGATGGCTTGAGTGACGTTGCGGAGGTCGGACAACTTGCTTAATTTACAAAAAATAGCACTTTCGAATTTGGACAAATTCGAAAAACGCCATTTCCTAGCTAAGTAAAAATCACTCGGTATATTTGATAGGGGCTAAATAGGTTTTCAGACTAGCACAAATTATTGCCGTGAAAAGTTTTTTTAAAAAATCAAAAATTAAAAAAAAGTCCCTTTGGTGCCGACTTTTGGCGAGCACTGTATAGTTGATTTGAAAAAAATGCAAACTCTGTCACTCTGATTGAAAAAGAGCTCCCGGTATCTTCTCCGATTCGGGAGGTGCCGGACCCGAGGTTTTTTCACAGGTTGACGTCGCTGAAGGAAACAAAGAGTTTCGGCGGGTGGCGGTTGACGAAAAATCTTTGGAAGTGTTCAATCGAAGAAATACGATAGCTATGTACGATGTTGGTACGAATACGGATGAACCCCCGCGATCCCGACCGGTGCGATTGAAAAGGAGAGTCGATAGTCCGATTTGGAAGGAACCGAGTCCTTCGCGATCGAGGTCATTTTTCACTAGAACGAGATATCGAGGATTTTGTGTCATATCATCGATGGTCATAAGAGTCGCCCGATGTCACGTAAACAAAAAGCAGGTATAAAAAGTTGAAAATTGTGGGCGCCATCACAGCTTATCCAATGATAGCCTACTGTGACGAGCAACCTCAATCATAATAGTATATTATTCAACGAGCGTATAATAATGGCTATTATTCACGAGGTAAGTTTATGGCCACGAGACGCAGGCGAGTGGCATAAATTACCGAGATAAACCATAAATAAAATAATACATAAAATAAATCATAAAGTATGATTATAAACCAAAATTGAAAAATTCAAGGTTACATTATGGGGGTAATGGCGACATGTTTCGAAAACCTTACTGGTTTCATTTGCAAGCATAAATTAACAATGGAAATTAAATGAAGGCTTAGGGAAAAAACATGATGGTTTGAAGACTACTTAAAAATACAACGTGCCCAAGATAAGGATGAACTTCATGGGGATCTTGAAAACGGTAAGAGATACGAAGGTCGTTAAATTAGAAAAAAGTTGTATAATTTAGGGCATGTTCACATGTAGTTTGCAAAAGTTCTTTATTGTTTATCGTTTCCGAGATTTAAAACAAAATGCGATTTTTGGGTTTTTCTTATTTCGTAATTCCTTCCTTTATTTTGAAAGATTTTTAAAAACCAAAGATACTTCTACATTGCCACTTTTTGAAGTCCATTAGATGGCGTTGTCCAATTTTTTATTCGACGTTTCGTCTCCGAGGAACCATCATCAACTTTATTTTTTTATATCGCCCCAACCAACGGAACACCCTGAAAGCTATGAAATTTATTTTACTTTTTTCAAAATAATGTACATTTTGATACAGTGGCAGTGGCAGAATAGCTTATTGCTAAACTTCGCCTCATGTATTTGTGGTATTTGTGATGTTTTTTTTTTAGTTACTTCATGTCTATTTGAATTTCTGCGTATCATCTATGTTCTATGAGCATATTTTGTTTTGTTATTCATGTTCACCAGAACCTTAATAAAGACGATTATTATTATATTTTAAAGATACAAGGGAAAAAGGCTAAGGCCCACTTATAATAAATACTAGTCGTTAATTGTGATACTTATTTATAATAAAACCACCAGTTTTCAAAACTATAGACATATAATTAGGTACAATTCTTTAATATAAGTGCGTATCCTGTCCAATATCAGTTCTATCCTATCAGCATTTTTAAATTTATTATTCAAATGGAGAAAAATGACCTTTAACCTTCAACACAGGCATGTAACATAACACTAACACTGTTGTCAAGTTTATGTCGTCACAAAGTACACCACATGAGAAAAAATATACTCTTTAAAAAGAAGGATGTCACATATACCGTGGTGAATAATAATGAAATATACAAAACCAACTCTCCGATGCGCCCCCTATACGATATACAGAAGAAACTATCAATTTTAAAAAACGACATTTTGACATCCATCTGAATTTTCGCCAACAGCGTCGTGACATCCACTAGACATAATTTACATCAAATTCCGTTGTGACATCCATTTTTGGATGTCACAACGTCAGCGGATGTCAAAGAGTCGACAGAAATTATGCATATGGATGTCACAAAGATAGCTGGATAAATCTATATATATATATATATATATATATATATATATATATATAATATATGGACGACATACACCGTGCGAAACATATTTTAATTAAGCACCATGACCATGTTGTGAAGTCGCCATCAATTACAAGACAATGAGCATATAATAATCTTATATGACAATGAGGATAAGGCATCACTTCAAAAGAGTTGGTCGCAAATAAACCACGCCCAGCAGCGTTGCCGCTGTTTCTTCACTAACAACCAGTATATACAGTGTGTCCCCGGATTGTTTGGACGACTCTGGTAAATGACAAAAAATTTTCTAGTTGAAATTTGAGCTTCTGGGGTCCAGCCCTACTTGGTTTAAAACTAATTTGTGACATAGGTAATTTTAGTTTCGAAAAATCAACTAGGTATGCCTTGGAAATTTTGAAAAAAATGATTTTTCACACTTATTTATTCATTGGTATGACGTAATAGTTTTGTATTCCCTTTGTGGTGCCTTGCCCTCTCACTATAGTAAATTTTTTCGGTTTTTCCCTAATTTCCTCCATTTTCCGGCACCAGATTTCCTTTTTCCTTGGGAGTTCTCGTTTCTGTTTTTTGATTTGTTGCACACATGGCTTTCAATGTAGAATCCGAATTTGCGATATAAAAGAGGGGTTCTAATTTAAGATTTCAAATTTCGAGATATTCCAGGTTATATGAATCACCCGGGTATATTTCTTAAATGAAAAGAAAATTTCAACTATACCATTTATTACATTAGTTGCAGTAGTATTGTAGGATATGCAGCCAGTAGTATAAGCTAAGTAGAGGTACGTCATATATATCACAAGAATGTGCTTTAAATACAGAAATAATTCATATTCGTTGTACTATTATGAATGCATTATCTTATCAGTAAAACAGCATCGAGCAGGTAGAACAAGTGATGATTTCCTACTTATTTTATGAAATAAGCTGCTTAACATGAATGCGGTTCATAATTAAGAAAACAATGATCCAAAAAATTATTCTAAATTAAAAACTACAAAAGAACTTCACTCCATTACATATTTCAATTTCAAGAATGAGCTCCGAAACATTTTCTTATGAGTAATGTTCAACCCAATATCAATTATCACACCATAAAATTATGGTTTCAATGTAATAGCTATGTAACACTTGTTCTACTTGTTCATTTACAGCATGTAATAGCTGTGAATAACAAAATTTTTTAACTTAAAACAGAATATATAATTTAAAAATCAACAAACATAAATTTTCAATTAAGTAACCGATATCTTTGAAACAACAAGGAGAGAGAGTTGAGAATGTTCGGAAGTACCTATGGAATATGTTGAAGGCAATCTCTAATTTGAAACCACGTTTGAAGGCTCTAAAATAAGGAATATTATTATTTGTCACACCGTAATAATATTAGACCTTCTTTGTTGTTTTTAACTGCAAAACTGCATACGCAGCTAATGTTTCTGTTAAATCAATTACTTTTTGACTTTGGAATCGTTCCACATCCTTCATCGCATTAGAACAAAAATTACTGCAAAGAAATTGTCCAAATCAGTTATTCGTAATACAATAAAAGTAACCTTAATTCACTTTTTGATGAACCCACAACTTCTGATCCATCATGAATCTGTTGGTTCAGCAAATTGATTTTTAACTCTCGTACTTCTTCAGTATCTACAGCACCAAATAATTTAGACATCACCCCTAATTTTCCCTGTTGAGCTTTTGACTTTTCGTTATGTTTACTAGCAACTGTACTTTGGGCATCCTCTAATTGAACTTGCAACATTTCTTGGTGTTTACAAAGGTTTTGTACAGACTCGGAGAAAAATAAATATTCCTTTAGTTGATCTGCCAACAATTCCTCGTCTTCTAACACAGAATCAATGCTGGACGCTAACGAATCCAAGTAATGCCCCATCCTCTGCAATCCATCACCCATATCCTTCTCAACTGCACTCCATTCACTAAAAACACGACCATAATTTGCATGCAGTTTGTGAATGTTATATTGTTTTTCAGCTACTCTCGATCTAATTCTGAGAACATTATTTAAATTTAAGTGTAAAGTATTACTATAATTTTTTATTGCTAAGAATCGTGGATCGGGAGTTTTAAGTCGGACGGATATGGTAAGTCCTTTCAACTTGTTTTCAACTAATTGAAGATATCCTACAAAATAAAATTATTGAACGTTAGGAAAGTGAAATGTGAATACAAACCATTAGTTTTATAAGCTTCTCTCCAAGAATCGTCTTGGAGGAATTGTAAAAACTGCTTATCCCAACTCAGTATATTATGAGCAGAAATGCGTAAAAGGAATGTTTCTAAACCGGCTCGTCTACGATCAATGAAATCGGGATCAAAAGCATCATTGGAAACTTTTTGCCATCCATATAAGACTCGTTTCTCAGGTAAAGGTGGTGTTACAATATACGGATAGGTGACTTTTAAATAATTGTATAGTTGCTCAAACTCAGTGTAGCGCCGCCATACCATAGATAGGTTGGTAAACTCGTTGCAAAATTTTGGATCAGTTACTCTACAAATTTAAACAACCATTAAGTCAAAACGTGACCTAAAATAAAAGGGTATATTGATAAATCCTAACCTTACTACAACAGATATTGTTTTAATGAACACATTATTTATTGAAAGTAATACAGTTCTATAAATAGTCTATACATCCTTCTGCGTTTCCAGTTAACCTTTCCACGTTTTGCATTATACTAAGCTATAATTACATTATAACAGAAAAGCATGCAATATTCCAGGTTGCTGCACACAAAAGGGTATCCTTGCTAATAACATTTACTACAGAGGAAGCATGCATTGCTGAGATTGGAATTAGATACAGGGTTGTATGACAGATAAGTTGATAAAATTTGAAATTACTTGGGAGGTGCGGGGGATACGAAATCAATTTACCCTTGTGTAAATATAGGGCAACTGAAAAAACACTTCTGTTCTAATTCAGTATTTTTCAAAAGTTGTAGAGGAAAAAAAGACCTTTGTCTCCCCACAATCGACGTCCGTAAGTATTTCCAAATTTCAATTATAGCAAATCAGAAGAAAATTAAATAAAAATGTTGCGTATCATATTTTATTAATTTATCTAGTGCAGCAATGATCTAGAAAGCGGTTTTTAGCGCCATCTTTAAAGAGCTGGCATCTTTCTTAGGAGCCAATACAGAACATAATTGAACTTCCATTTCAAACTGATTTTTAAAGTTCTAAAGCAACTCGAACTTATCTTACACCCTGTATAAGGGGTTTTCTATGTTTTGCGTAACTTTCTGATGCAGCTGAAACGACTGCATCTAAATATTTAAATTATTATTTTTTATTTAACTTTTTTGATTTAGTTTTATTTTAATTTTAGTTTAATTTTATTTGCACCAAAAATAAGAACGTTGATAGTAAACGAGAGGGGATGAGGGTTAACATAGGATCAAATGTTTATGTTATATACACAGTACCTACATCTGTGTGCTATATGAAAGTACGTTTAATTATACGGAGGAGAGTGCTGCATATTTAGAATACACCCAACGCACCGCACCCTTGCACACGTGTGGAGTACACCACTTTTAATCTTATTGGACGCAGCGATGTGTACAATTAAAAAAATTACTTAAAAGGTTACTCAGTATATCACATCACATTAGAAGTCTTACACTTAAAACAGAACAAGGTCATGTTAAAGTTGAAACATTTAGTGGTAGTTATTGATTTTTAGGTTTTCGCGGCTGTTGTATGTATTGCTGGTTCCTCGGGTGTTGATCCGCGTGGCACTTTTGGTGTGTTAATAACCGACACTGTTAATGCGATTTTTAGCTTGTCCATGTGATTGGTGGTTTGGATAGTCTTGTGACACCAAACCAGCAACCTCAACGAGGATTCAAAAGACCGTTTGTTGTACGACGTTTCGGCAAAGTCTCATTTGCCATCATCAGGTTAGTAACTGTCTGGACAGACCAAAAGTGCTACGCGGATCAACACCCGAGGAAGCAGCAATACATTTAGTGGTAGGTATATGTACAGGGTGGGCCGCGCTCAACGGGGCGGAGCTTAAAATAAAATACAGGGTGTTCCATTTAAAAAAACATAACTTTGATATAGCACGCTTTTTTGGAACACCCTGTATATGTCTGACTAATTTAGAAAAGTAGCCGTCACTAACCTACGCACTCCTGCCAAATAACTTTTTTAATATCATTTTTCGTTTTCCCCAGTAAGCTTCATCCCGTTGAGCGTAGCCCGCCCTGTATACACAGGCTGACTCAAGTACCCTGTTCGTTAGAAACTTTTTGACTTCCCACTATTGCAGCCTAATGAAATTTGGTATGAGAATATAATCAAGCATTCTGAATCTAACTAAAACATTTTCAAGATGGCGACACTTCAGGAAATACCGGAAGTATCTACGAACTTCGTTATTTTAAATGGAACTCCCAAATGTCCATTGCATTTTTGGATTTCTCCTTCCATTTCATGGCCACTTTATGTAAAGTGTTTTATGTCTAAAATGTACCGTACTCGAAAATTTGGACAGCTGCAAGCTCTCGAGGAAGTCGGTACTGTGCCCTAACCGCTGCGAATTTCGGAGTCGGTCTTCCAAGGGCTCAAAGAGGATGTAATAAGCTAGACGCACTAAAGATCTGTATAGTCCCGACCGCGACGTTAATTTTTTTAAAAAGGGTAGGACGTCAACACTGAGCGCAAGTTGTTTTATTAATCAAAAGGGTCGGTGGTGCTTATGCAAGTTATAAAGCACTAAAAAGTACTAACGATAAGCATAAGTCCCTACGTTAGTGCTTTAGTTGGCATACGCATATTTGCAGATATCATTGCAAAGATGCTATCATAAAAATGGAATACGCTTTCTAGGAGTTGATTTATGGCGTGAACCAAGGGACAGACGGACTTTTGAAAGTTTTACAACTACAACACCAGCTCTCATCTTACGAAATTCTAAAATCGATACGCGTAAAATAGGGGTTGTCGTTAACGAAGTTACTAGTTACTTCCGGAATTTACGCAAGTGCTTCCATTTTGAAAATCGTCGTTCACGCCCGAAATGCAAACAAGATTTTTTGTAAAATCGCTTAAATTTAGCTTTGAAAAAATAAATGGCATGATTAGTTCTAAAAAATCATGTTGTTGGACTGTTGGTTGTTACGGTTGCACATTTCAATATGTGTACAGGATGAGTGGGGAGGAATGGGTTGAATGTCAGTAATGTATAATTGTACATGTAAAAATAAGTAACAAAAAACTCAACGGTTGTTATGCGATTGTACTTTGTTTTCAAGTTATATAACGTAATTAAAACTCTTTCTACTGAACATAGTTTTATTTTCGGCGTACTTGTAACAAGTTTTCGAAAAAAACACCATTGACTTGTAAAGATTATCTACTTCGCCTACGAAGAGCGCCCCTTGCTCTCCTGATTAATTCACCCTTTCTTTAAGATCGGCTGTAGGATTTCTAATCGGCCGAATTAATATATGCCAAGTATTTACTTAGTACTTTAACTTTGTAAACCTCATTTTGGAACCATCCCCATAAACAATAGTACAATGAGGTGAGCTCTGGTGATCTTGGAGGTCCTCCGCGCCCTATCCAACGCTCTGGAAATGTTTCATTCAAATCGTGAACGTTTCCATGTAAACTTTGTCTAGTGGTTCTCATCTAATTTTGGCACTTAGTAGAGTTCCGGTCTTACACAGATTGTTGAAAACTTTGATAAATGCGGTCTTGTTCGGAATGCTTCAATTTGGTAAATATTGCCGATATTCTTCAACAGCAGTTGTAGCATTACCATTACAAAAACCATATTTGCATATTCAACATTTGAAGAAATATCTGGCATTTTTTAATATTAACGATATACGTACTAACAAATGATTTATTTACTTACCTAAACTACTCCAAAACAACAGACAATCGCATAACAGTTGAGTTTTTTACTTATTTTTACGTGTACAATACATTCCTGTTAACATGAAAACAAAAGACAATCGCATAACAACAAGGTTGAGTTTTTTTTTACTTATTTTTACGTGTCCAATTATACATTTCTGAAGTTCGGTCCAGAGTCAGTAGATTTGACTCTGGTTCGGTCCATTCCTCCCCGCCCTCTATGTTATAATAAAGTATTACAATTGCTGGTTTTTTAGGCCTTAGGGCGCAAAAGGCACTATATTTACGACCGCAAGTTACTACATAAATGATGTGGTTTAGTACGAGTTTAGAAAATAGCTATTTTTGTATTAAGGGCGTGAAGGAGGCGATTTTGGCCCGCTGCGGAATTATAAGACGCCAACGGGCCAAAAAATCGTCGTTCACGCCCGAAACGCAAACAAGGTTTTTTTGTAAAATCGTTTAAATCCACCTTAAAGCTTTGAAAAAATAGATGGCACGATTCGTTTTCAAAAATCAAGTTGATGGTTGCTATAATTATTACAATTGCTGGTTTTTTAGGACTGAGTGCGGAAATAGTTATTTATGTATCTAGTGCGCGAAATGCCACTTTGGTGATCGAGAACTGATTTATTAACGAGGCGCAGCCGAGTTAAAAAAATAGTCGAGATCACCAAAAGTATTTCGCGCACGAGTTGCAAACAAAATTTTTTCTACAAACGTAAACGAAACGTGAAGAATTTGACAATTATTTTAACGTTAAAATACAAAACTCGCATCTAGTTTGCGTGCAGTGCGTACTTCGCGCCTGGCGTCGTCATTTCGGGCACGCTATCATGGTAAGGGTAACGTAGGTAAGTGAAAAAAAGGGTCACTTCGCGTATTGTTATCGATGCGCAAACCTTGTCATTTTTTGACGTTTGTAGAAAAAGGTACTACTTACGCTTGCAAATTAGTGCGCAAATGATCTAATTTTAATACGAATATACAAAAATAGTTATTTGTGTATCAAGGTTGTAAAAGTGATCATTTTTGGCCGAATCTGATGATTGCAGCCGAGGCTAACAAATCAGATGAGGCTAAAAAAGAACTTTTAACCGAGGTGCACACATTTTTTAGGCGACTATCACCAAAAGATATAAACTTTAATTTAAAAATCAATTTCATAATTTTGACAGTGACAGTTACCTGACAAATACAATCATATATTTGATTATTCGCATGTCACTTACAGAGTGCTTTGCTCCATCACCTGGACAACAAAAAGCGGTTGTAAAGTAAATGCGGCCGTAAAGTTGTTTATGACAGATGTTTAAAAAAAAGTTATACTTTACGGCTTTCAAAAGATACCTAAAACAACTATTTATGTAATAGCCGCTATAAAAAATTTTAGTGTTGAAATTGGACTTGTGCCATCTGATGAATGGATTGGTAACTTCTATGGAAACATAATCACGGTTTCCTCCCACTGTGTTGAGGTTTACAATCTAGAATCTACACATGCTTTTTTAAAGTTAACTCTACCATTGACAAGTTTTCAACGACTCTGCGAATAGTTTATGTAGAATAATTTAAAAAAATTATAGAACGGTAGATATAAAATCAGCGTAGTCATATGGGAATATCTGGTTTTCACTACCTCTTCCTTATAAATATAATATTAAGATTTGATCATTCATTCTATAATTTTGAAACAGAAACAACTAAAAACTTATACCGAAAACCGAAGAATAGATATTTCGCTAGGTAGATAGGAACTATAAAGATAATTTCAGCTTTAACATGCACCACTAAAAACTTAATAATTCTTACTTTGCTTTATTTGTCCTGGTTGCAAAAAAAAGACAATAAAGATTAGGTATTATAAGGTAGGTACATGTAAATAATGTGTTTTTTGTTGTAAGTAATATGGAGAGCACATTTTCTTCACTCTCATCATAATTAGGTCACAGATAATGTGTATAGCTATTGAACAACACCTTTACATCTTTAGAATTAATCAGAATCTTTAATTGAAATGGAAGATATCTAATATTATACTACCACAGATAGTATTTGTACATCTGTGATACTACTTACATCTATAATTAATATTTTGGTAAGCAATGCTACTTAATAGGCTCAAACAGTAGTGATTTTATCAATCAAAATTATAATCTTATCATGTGGTACTTGAACCATTTACTGTCTTGTCTGAGTAATGTTTGTGATTAGTGTGTCGTGAACTCGATAGTGTCAAATGCCAATAAGTAAATACATAAATCCTACCTCACTTCGAGTAAGTAAACCATATAATAATCCCGTAAGTTAAGAGCACCATTGGTACGCTTCTCCGATTCCAGCACCGATATATCTATATGCTTCAATAGGGAATCCTATAACAGTTTTATTAGTTTTTTATGTAACAAAAATGGTGTTTACCTCATTTGAAGGTTTTATAGAGTAATTTTCTGCCATTTCAATCTTTTAGAGCATAATGTAGGTACTAATAAGTTTGCCGAATTCAGGTTATGAAAGTTTATAATAATTATTATAATGATTCATAGTTTATTACTGTTTCTTTATTTATAAATTAGTTTAAATCATTTGAAAATGAGACGGATGCACTTCTTCCCAAAACATAAAGATCTATTTACCGAGCAACGGGAACGGCGGTGTTGCAATTTTCTACTTCTTGTAACAGCCACAGAGAATCTACAAAAAGCAGAGGCGTGCAGACGTAAAATGTTAAGGTGTCCGGGAAAATGTAAAAGTAAGCGCACATGTTTTCTTAAAGATGTTAGAGGTGTATAGAGGGGCACCTCACAAATAATCCGTTATTATACATCTTTTTTGGGATTGGTAGGTTAGGCAGGTAGCCCTTTTTGAATAATCGGAATAGGTCTTTCGTCTACAGGTATCAATTTGATAGCCGAAGAGTTGCAATGTTGGCATATTTAGATGTGAATCAAGGGAATGTTAGTTTTTGGCTCAGTTCAATTATAACGGTTTTTCTATTCATGAGCTTCTGTTTTGGTTTACTTCCCCAATGCGTTGTAATTAAAATAACGGAAGAAAACTGAGGGGATGTTATGTGAGTTTTCATATAAAATTCTGATAATGGAATATTACATGTTGTAGTTTTTTCCAACATAAGGAGAAGCGTCGATTAAATAATAACCATTACGATTTTATTAATATAAAAACATTCTGCAGAAACGCGCTTGGCTGCGAAGACGTCTCTCGTAAGACTACAGTAACATCAAGATCCAGCCAACCTTGTGTTGGACTTGTATGGCTGGAGTTATTAAATTGGCACTGTAAGTGGAAGGGTCGGCTTTCTCATTACCTTTTCACCAGCATACCCATACGAGCTCGACGTTATTTCTGTTTGCCCTAGACTAGACTCTAGTACGCGGCGACATTTGGATATACCAACCTAAGAGGTAATTTTCCAGTGACCTAGTGTCCGCAAAGCAGCTCTATTGGAAATTTTCCTAGTGGTTGAGTGATATATGGCAGTGCATTTCGTTGTACTCGTAGTAAATATCCGTACCTGTTTCTTCCATTGTCTTAGCTCCATCCGTGAAGATGGATATATCAGGTTAGGAACCCACTTCTGCATTAAATAATATGTGCTATTTTCTCCTTAATATTAAATTGCGGCTGCGGGATGGTCCCCTTTCCAGGATAAGTAATCCTTTTTTGCTCCCCTTGAATTGGACAGTTCCCTATCTTAATACCTCTTGTGGTACATGTAGTTTTGTCGTCGCAACGAAGGCAATTCATAAGAAATTTCGCGGATCATAATAGCTTTGTTGGTCATGTACCAGAAGTTACTATTAAATAGTTCACCGGTACTCATTAGGTGATTAATGGAGAAGTTTCCCATTTTTTGCTGTAAATGAATTATGAAAATATAAGTAAAATAAAACAAAAATGTGAAAGAATCATTAAAATATCTCTACAAATGAAAAAGTTACGAGCCTTTAAAGTGAAGAATAATTTTGTATCTTGATCCAGCGTGTGACGTCACTTTACCTGTTCGTATTCGCTTTATCATGCGTGTTTTGTTTATTACAAGATGACTGATGCTAAAAAATCCTCCTACAATACAAATAATGTATTGCCTCTAATTAACTCGATTAGGTAAAATGACGTCACACTACTGTCGTTCCGCGCTAAATACGTAAACTTTAATAACTTATTTCTCAGTCATTTATTGACGGATTTTAAAAATTGTTGTACTGGTATATTAGTTTTGATCTATATTTTAATGTTAATTGGTTAAATATAGTACTATTAACATCAGGAAACTTCTCCATTTATAACGCTACTGAAAAAACTAATAATCCGACAAGTGCTTTGATTTGTAAAGAAATAAGAAGTTTTTACTTGTGCATAGTATGAATGGTAGGTACCTAATTTCTTCAACATGTTATTCTACGTTGTCTAAAATCTCCAAGTCTGGTTGTAGGGTTGCCAGATCTCCTATATTTAATAGGAGTCTCCTATTTTTGAAGCAAATCTCCTATCTCCTATTACAATTCCCATATAGGAGGGAAATCTCCTATATTCAAAGAAACATGCAAAAAATACATAAATTAAATGTTGGAGTGCAGTTACTCTACTCAGACAAGCCGATTCAACTTTTTCTACTTTATCAACTGAAGAAAAGTATACCAAAATATTCATTAATAACAATGACGTACCAAACCTCGAAAAAATCATGTCTTTTATATTCAGTATGCCAGTAACAACAGCCTATATAGAAAGAATATTTTCTATAATGAATAATAAATGGACAACAAACCGAAATAAATGCTCTGTAGAGTTAATCAAAGCTGAACTGTTAGTTATACTAAATTATAACATGGCTTGTAAGGAATTCCATGCTTCCGTAAAAGACGATCAGAAATTATTAAATGCAGTAAAAAATAATCATAAATATAAATAAAATTTGTTGTAAAAAAGTATGTAGGTAACAATTTATTGTAATGTAATGCTAATGTAACACTTACACATGTTTATTAAAATGTACCTATTCATTAAAAACTAAAAGTAATTTTCCGCCGGATACATCTCCTATATTCTACTATATTTTTATCCTCAACCTCCTATTAATGGTTATCAAATACCTGGCAACCCTATCTGGTTGGGAAAAAGTTTATGCAACATGCTAATTGGCATCCTCTCTTGATACGTTTGTCGGCGGCGGTAGGTTTTAATATACTGCCAGGTCCGATTGTTTTTTGTGTCAATTTATCAACAGTTTGGATTTATTTCTGCTTTTGCCATTCGCAAACGATAGCCATCATATGATGCCTCGTAATCGCTCCTCTTTATCTTCCACATCAGATTCACTGAAATCACTTGGTGCATTAAAAAAAAGGTGCATTTATTATTTCTTCAACCGATTTGTGAGTCAGAGATCTATCAGAGTAACTGTAATCATATTTCTCTCTTTTATAAGTATAACAAACGCAAATTCATGTTGGAGGGGTTGGAAGTGATTAGTGAATGTATAATGGATTTGTAAATATGTAATTTAATTTAACTATACTTACAAAACTGAAAATATGAATGTTGTGGCGCCACTGCTTGATACGCCCCTTTTATTCACTGTAAAAACCCAAAGAAAAGTAGGGAATAGAATAACATTAGAAAGGTACGCCAGATGGCTCTTGCAATAAAACTATTTTGCAAAATCTATCTAATTAATTGTTTAATAGGTAAAGTGTTTTTAGTTTTTTATACTTATGTAAAACGTAATATTTCAGTAGTAAAATATAATCCTTAAATTTAAATACGGTAATTAAAGTGATTATAATATTGGAGGTGACCTTCAGTAATTTCGTAAATTTAAAACTACCTGGTTTAGGAATGAACTCAACCCTTTTTGGTGTAGGTACTCTACTTGGGACAAGGGTTGCTTGTCAAGAGGTGGGTAAGTTTTGATGATTTAATTGCTACCTAATGTGTAGTTGCAAAACGATATATAATAGGTATCTTCTATAGAATAGGTGTAGATATTTTCCAGAAAAATAATTGAGTGCCGATATGGGCATTGGGATTTTTCAATGTTGGTGATGTAATAGTAAAATCCTTAGGTATTTTGCAAAAATGATATTGTGTAAGTAGGCACTGTCTCATGTAAAACAAAGTTTTGTCTATTAACAACCTGAGGAATTACCCATTAATTTGGTTATATCACCTTATAAAAAAAATTAATTTACTTATTTACGTAGGTACTGCATTATCAATTAGTGCAAGTAGCAATTTACACAAGTTTTATTTCTTCTGATAAGGTCATTACAAGACATTTGTTATCAAGATAATGCTTTTTTTCCATTATTCACACTTCTACTAGTGCAGATCATATGATAAACAATTATTACATAATAATATGTATTCTTGTATTGCGTTATTGTTTGAGCCTACCTACATTAATTAATTTTAGGGTAGACCACCTAATTGTTAATGCAATTTTTCAAAATAATTTTTTCAAAAATTATCGATATTCAATAACGTACATAAGTACAGGGTGTCTCACAGTGATCACCCATTAGAATATTTTAGAGACTACTTTAGTTCTGAATTTGGACAACAGGGTTTTCGGGCTCCTCAAATAAAATAATGGCGTCTACGTAACACTTCCGGTTTTTCCGGAAATGACATCAACTTTGTTATTTTAAATGTAACACCCTTTATGTATATTATTCCGATTATGGATTCTACGTAAAATTTTAGGTGGACTTTCATCAAGTTTTCCTATTCCTAAAATTAATCGTTTCCGAGATATTTAATTTATTAACAAAAAATTAAAATAAACACCGAGATAAACACTATCTAGCAAAAAACCTCGTAGTAGTAGAGGTAGTGCATTTTCTCGTGACCTATGAGTCATACCGGACGTCACAGTAGTCGCAAATGTGTCTTGCTAACGACAAACCAACCTAAAAATACATTGATGTATAATCATTTATACAGTGAACTCTATATAGAGTTCACTGCATTTATATAACTTAGTCGATGTTTTTGTCTTTTGGAATTTCACTTACAATATCCCCCTCCCTCGTAAACAGCCACGTCTTCAATTCTTCATGCAACTTTCTTCAAGGGCACGGGTCACAAGATAATGCACTACCCCTAGTATTAAACCTTAATAAATAGATTTCACAGTATAAAAGAAACAACTTTTCCACATAAACCTGTTTTTTTGTTCTTTTTAGGAGAAAATGTCAATACAACTCGAACGAGTGGAACACAGCATGTTTATAGTAATAAAGTAATATGTGGCATCGTTTTATGGAGCGACGAGATCATAAGCAGGCCGTATAAGTATATGTAAAGAAATGTATACCTAATCCTCTTAAATTTCTTTTATTACACCATTGAAGCGTTCACATGTACAGGACACTTTCTTATGGAAACACCCTTTATTTTAAGAGATAGAAAAAAATAGTACCTAGGTGTCTGGAGCTCAATTTTAATGAGAAAATCACTGCCCCAAACAGAATTCAGCTATTTAATCGTTTGGCCGCTAGGGGGGGTTTCTTATAATTAAAGATAATTGATTTTGGTAAAATCTTCCTTAGAGCACTTTTTTACGTAGAATCCATCGCGTAGAATCCATCGCGATAGACAGTTTTTATACACGGTGTTTGGTTTTTGTGTACGACCCTAAACTACATTTTTCATACGGACCACCCTATATATTTTGGGGTTTTTGAAAAGAGTAAAATTTCCTAAATTTTGATGTATCACTTGTTATATTTATGTTAATTAATTGAGGCCACCCGGAGTACATGTATAAATACAAAAACCAAAAAATTCTGGTATACTTTTAGCTTAGGCTTGTAATCAATACGACGCTAGTTTTGCATCACTATTCATAACATTTGGAATGATGTCTATTATTTTTGAAAACCGATTTAATGAACATCAAACGTGTATGTCTACAATTCTACAAATCGTTTTATAAAAAATGTCTTTTTCATTATCGAGATCTGTGATAGGATTTTATAAACAAAAAGTATACAGATGGGGGAAATTTACTCATATCTCGTTGAAGTTTATGGTAAAAATGTTATAAATGAGGGATAATAGAAATTGTAGGCGCAATTATGTGCACAGCGAGAAACAAAGCGGGTCTCCGTTTTTGATGGTGACATGATTTGTTAACCAGCTGAACACAAATATTCGGTTCACAATTCACAATTTCTGAATTTCAAGAATATACGGTTTTTTGGGATCGCAACATTTTGGAGTTTACGCAAAAGTGTACCTCCGCAAAATGCAAGATCGTGTGTTGAACAATATTTATAAACGGCGGCGGTGTGCTGGAGTACCTACTAATTGTTTTCTGGCACCACAATTTTTATAACCAAGAAATCTGATATAGATTGTTTTTCTTTTGTTTGGTATTCAAAAGAAAATTACCTTTAAAAAGTCTCGCTGAATATGATTCGTTTTGTGTGTGAACATTGAAAAGTTGTTGAAATTTGATTAGCGAACTTTATGGAGAAAACACTGTAAGTGTTTGAATGTTAAGAAAATAGATTAGAGCCGTCAAAGATACTAAGTTCACATTGAAGGAAGTTGATGCAAAGAGGCGTTTTTGTTGTCTAACGAGTTTCCTAACAAATTCTTAGAGAAGTTTAAAATGCATGACGTAAATGACGTTGTCAGAGCCGTCGAGAGTGAGCTCGGGCCCGATGACTAGGCTCGTCTGCGGGCTCCCGCTTACGGCCCCCTAAATTTTTACATGCAGACATATCGTATTTTGCAAGAAAAAATATGAAAAATAATTAAGTAATTTATAATATGAAATGTAAGTATAGCTTGTCTCAATTTATATCGTCTTAAAACTTATCTTGTAAAAGGATTTATTTTCAAATCTGCATTGTTAGTAGATAAACACGTTGTAAATGCCTACCTCATTGACATAACAAAGGGGACCTCTCGGTATTTTATGACAGGGCATCAGAGGCGGACTAAGGTAAAAATATTAATATAGCAATTTCTTTTCAAGGCATCCGTTTTATTTTAAATAAATTACGAGTTTTAAACTAAATTATACGATATACAAATTACTCCTATTATACTTACAACAACAAGGATTCTTAACGACTGATACTAATTAGTAATTATTAATTTGAATTTGTTATAGCACTGGGTGACGCATACCTAACCCAACCCTGAGTGGGCTGGTAGTCATTTACAACGTGTTTATCTACTAACAATGCAGATTTGAAAATAAATCCTTTTACGAGATAAGTTCAAGACGATATAAATTGAGACATGCCATATCTGTTGTAAAATGTTAATTACAAAATTGTATTTATCCTGGCTTGCGTACAGCGTACGGGCCCTTTACTTTACAGGAGGCTCGGGCCCGGGGAATTCGCTCCCTCAGCCCCCCCCCCCCCCCGCCGAGCCTGGACGTTGTGCATCAAAAAACAGTGTCGCACTGCGTTTTGGGATAGGTAGCAGGTGATGCTTGTGGATTTTTTGCTTTAGGTAGCTAAAAACGGTAGATACTTAAAGGAAGGAAGTCCCGTATTTGCATGAATATTGACTTCTGAATGTACAGCAGCAGATTGAATTAATCACATGCCTAGTGAACAAATTTGTGTTCTATATTTGTTTTAAGGGGATTATTTAATTTGATGAAATGATGATGTTTTTAATTGGTGAAGTTTTGCAAATGCGCAATTAAATATTCATGTGTTCTCACTTTGGTATCTCTTTTTGGCAAGAAAAAGAAATGATGACATTTAGCAACATCAACAAAAAATATACTGTCTAGCACTCTAGCGATATAATTATGTACAACTTTTTGAGACATAAAATTTGTCGGATTATTGGTTATATAAGTAACATTCATTGCTCATAACAACGTTGACTAAGTTTTTATGGTCTCGTCTCATAAATTTTCTTAATACTTGGAGAGATGTCAGCGCACGTCCGCACGTTAAGTACGAAAAATGAAAATAAGTAGGTAGGTATCACGGTCATAAGAAATCCGTCACAAAAAATGTTTGTATTAAGCTGAAAACACTTACACTAAACTTGAATTGTGAACATTAAAAACTCAAGGAATTCAAAAAATTGACAGTCACACGTAGTGAACAGGTGGTTGATTACCGGATCGGTAGAACACTCGAACACTGCACATTGTAATTTATAGTGAGTAACTAAAATTTATTTTTGTATACAACAGTCCGCTAGTTGTAAATTCGGACCAGTTCGCCCGCTCCTTTTAGTGCGATTCGCGGTATATTAAAATAGTTTCACACATTTACGTATAAATGTCGGAAACTAAGACTAATTCAGAAAGTGCACTTAAAGATCCTAGTGAACAGGTACTTAATTTTATTAAGCAAAAGTTCGTGAGAAAGTTGTCCAATATTACGATGTATTAAAAAAAAGTTACATAATTAATCCATTTAACACTTTATATTTATTATGAAATACCTAAGCACATCACTTGGCGCACGTACTTTTTTAAGGGTTTAACTATACAAAATTCATTTATTAAAAGTACGATAGGGTAGTTTAAAAACGTTTTCATATTTCTTCGCGAGGAAATCCTTTAGAATAGTAGGATTTATTTGTAATTGTAAGAATCGGGAGCACCTCCCTTAAATTTAAGTCTCAATAAAATTTGTTCTTTTGGAGAATGTCACTAGAGACAAAGCACAGTTACCATTTGGCGGTCATATGTCGGTCATTTATTTTCATTTCTGGTCATTGTCAAGTGGATTAAAATAAGTTTGCATGCATGTGTTATAGATTCAGGCGAATTAAACTAATTCGGTTTGCTAATCATTAAATAAATGAAACATTCACAGTATAAAAATGGTATAATGTCCGTAATTCTTTTGCAAAATGCTTCCTGTTTTTCAAGAGCTTTACTAAATCTTTTGAGATTAAGCACGAGTATAGGTGATCTTTTTATTGTTGTTTATCTTTTAGAATGGAGCAATTTTTTATAGGTACTTAAATGTTTGGTTTCAATATTCAGTAATTCTATTATATATATATTTGTTTGAATCACTTTCAAAAAACTTTAAAAATATCTACAATTTTGAGAGGGAAATGAACTAAAATTACCCAAGCTAAATTAGTGATGGCCAAACGCAAGACCAAGACAAGACCACATAGGTCTTGGTCTTGGTCTTGTCTTGCATCAATTGGTCTTGCTCTTGGTCTTGCATTGACATCCTTAATCTTGGTCTTGGTCTTGGTCTTGGTCTTGCACCAATTGGTCTTGTTCTTGGTCTTGCACGCAAGACTCTTGCAGTCTTGCATTTTTACACCATACTTATGAAAGATATCAAATTAATCGACATTTTGTGTCACTAAATGGTACTAAATTAGATTATTGCAGAGAATAAGAATTGGTATTGGGTTTAATGATCAAAGTAAATTGTAATAACTTAATTTATTTTAAAATTAAATACCAATTAAAATACCAATAAAAAAACGTGAAAAAGTTATAACAATTATTTGAACGTTAAAATACAAAACTCTCATCTAGTTTGCGTGCAGTGCGCGAAGTAAGTACTTCGCGCACGGCGTCGTCATTTCCTGCACGCTGTCATTGTAACGTAGGAAAGTGAAAAAAAGGGTCACTTCGCGTCTTTCCTTTCTCAAAGCTTCGCGTATTGTTATCGATGCGCAAACCTTGTCATTTTTTGACGTTTGTAGAAAAAATATATTTATATTGAAACTTCACATTGAAAGTCAATGTCTTGTTAAGAAAAAAAGTAAAAAATTCTGTAACCCACAAAAATTATAATAGACGCGGTATGTTTCGGCTTATTTAATGCTTAAGTCATCTACAACTGCATCTGTAGATGGCGATAATTCACAAATATTAAAGATATTGCATTTGCAAACAAATGTTTTCTTGTGTGGTATAAAAAAATAATGGTTCGTAATAAGAAAAAACTGCAAGAGTCTTGCGAGCTAGTCTTGTTCTTGCCGATGTCTTGCAGAGCTGGTCTTGCATCCAGTCTTGGTCTTGCAACTTCGAGTCTTGGTCTTGGTCTTGCTATTGGTGTTGCTGTCTTGGTCTTGGTCTTGGTCTCGCAAGTCTTGCGAGACCAAGACAAGACTGCAAGACCAAGACCGATTTTGGTCATGACTAAGCTAAATGTACCAGGTTATAAACATTATGCGATATATCGCCAAATTCACCTTATTGCCCACAAAAAATATTCAATATTTATGTGACTTTTATCAAAAATCTCACTGCAATTTGTAATATTATGACTAAATTTTTCCTTACCTTCTTTTAGTTGTTGAAGCAAAAATATTTTGGATTGCCTGTGTATAAAGTAGTTCCTATTTTCTTATGGTTTATTTTTTGCTTATTCACTCTTTATTATATCGAACTACACTTAATATTATAATTTCTAGTTCCAATTTGTTCTTTATCTACCTAATTGCTGAAATCCTCATTAAATTCCTGTCACATATAGAAATGGAAAATTAATATTCATTTTCAACCTATTGTTGTTTATCTGTTACTAAACCCAAAAATAGCAATAATTTTCTCAATGTTAGGTACGCAATTAGTGGATTTTTCATTGGCAATTAGGAACTTGGGAGTTTTTGAATTTTTTAATTTTTTGTTCGTAAATGAATTATTTTTCTTTGTATAAAAATGGTTTTTCGACAAAAAAAATTAATCTAATATTCTTCCTAAAAAATTTATTTAATTATGTAGGTATATCACCGCTGAATTTGTAGACTTCAGCGGTGATATACCTATAATTTTAATAATAATTTTCTCAATGTTAGGTACGCAATTAGTGGATTTTTCATTGGCAATTAGGAACTTGGGAGTTTTTGAATTTTTTAATTTTTTGTTCCTAAATGAATTATTTTTCTTTGTATAAAAATGGTTTTTCGACAAAAAAAATTAATCTAATATTCTTCCTAAAAAATTTATTTAATTATGTAGGTATATCACCGCTGAATTTGTAGACTTCAGTATAGGAAGTTCAACTTTTGAGAAAGTCGATAAGGTTCCCTTTTTAACTGTTATGTAAAAAATGTATAAATGATAATTAGATACAGGGTGTCCAAATGAACATCTCGAGAACGACACATTCGATTACAAAAAGAATAACACGTGTTCCTTTATTTTTTCTTCCAACTTTTGTTTGTGATTTACAAATTGTCCGCCCCCTCCTCTCATTACGTACTCACCTAAATCTGGCACCCTGGATTCTGCACAAATGAGCCATTGTTTTCTTCCACCCTTAAGGAGGTGGTGATGGACAATTTTTAAATCAGAAAAAAAATGACTGAGGAAAAAATAAGTAAAATAACATCGTTTTTCTGCGGACATGTACAATTTTCCCTTTTTCCACCCCCAAAAAAGGGATCGGAGGTGGTGATGAAATTGGTAATTTGAGGACAGTTTTTTATGGAGAATGGAAAAATGCAATAAAAAATAGGTGTTCCCATCTAAGTTTTCAAAACTCACTCCTGTTCCACCCTCCCGGGGAACACATGTTTTTTCTTTTTGTAATCGTTCTCGAGATATTCAAGCGTTTCCACACTTTTTGGACACCCGGTATATCAGTTTCCAGTCCCAGCACTGATTTCACATTGAGACGTTATGTAAAATAAGATTACAGCATCCTATGTAATAGTTCACAAATATTGACTATCGTACTGCTTTGATTTGCTCTAAGTTCGTGCTTATGGAAATTATGTGCCTAAATAGATCAGAAATTGAAATTCCTCACGTTAGCCAAAACTACTTTACCTATTTAAGGCGTTGTCTGAATGGATTCAAACTACATCAGCACTTTAATTGACACAAGTTAAGTTAAGTATTGTATTAAAAAATATATTTGACACAGTTAAAATTTGTAGATTTTGAACTAAAAAATCTTAAATCGTGTTTCATTGAGAAGCATTAATCTACTAATTTTAAAGAAAATGTCGCGCACTTGTAAACGATTATAATTTTGCAATTGTTATTATCAAAATTTGAGATAATTTGTTAATGTTGAATCGCAGATAATGGTTATAAATACAACAGTCAAAAGTATGTTTAAGGAAGTATTATTTATTTATAACCAAATAATTGATGGCATTTTTTTAATAGGGGGCTTTAACAGATTTCCATAACTCTAGGTTTTTTGTATTTTTTATCTCTGACCTTTTTCTTTATTGTGATTGTACAGTTTATTTTGACCCACTTGGCAAACTTTATAACAAATAGAGAAGTGCATTTAAATTTAATTGAAATGCATTATGTAATATTTGTTTTGGTAAATACGTCCATATACTTGCAGAGGTGTTGGTAAAGCTAAGAGATAATTGAAAATCCTTCTTTATCTGTACTAAGTAATTCGATTTCTGTTGAGTAATGTTGATAGCCATAATTTTTTTTCTTACAGGGAGGTGGGTATCTCAAACGAGCCAATTCCACTCAACTTCATGAAGTATTCGATCGATATGCGACTGTAGAAAAAAATGGGGAAAAGTTTATGACATCGGATGATTTTCTTAGGAAATATATTGGACTATTTACTGCCGATAATTACAATGCGGAATCAGTTAATCTGCTGGCTGCTATTTTGGATACAAACAAAGATGGGCTTATATCGTACTCGGAATTTCAAGCATTTGAAGGATTATTATGTTATCCGGATGCCCTTTATAAAACAGCTTTTCAACTTTTTGACACAAATGGAAACGGAATGGTTAGTTTTGGTATGAAAAGTACATTTCGTAATTTATCTGTTATTATAAACACCTACTTATCTTAGCTGAATTCGTGGAGGTGATGGCCAAAACAGAGTTAAATAAACGAATACCATTCAATATTAAATCACCATTTGTAGAATTGTATTTTGGACGAAATAAAGAACGAGTAATTAGTTATAATGAGTTTAGCCAATTTTTACACGATTTTCATGAAGAGTACGCAATTGAAGGATTTAGAAGGGCCGATAGAACTGGTAGCGGTTTTATTTCCGTTACAGATTTTCAGGATATTATGGTTAGCATTAAGAGTCATCTTCTTACACCTCAAGTTCAATCACACCTTGTGGAGGTATGTATTATGAGTATTTTTTGCTTTACCTAAAATGTGGAACAAATTGATTACTTAGAAATTCTTATTGTTTTTAGGTGGCATCTGGAGGGCAGGGTGGTAGACGAATTAGTTTCCCATATTTTATAGCTTTTAATGCTTTACTTAACAATATGGAACTGGTGAAGAGAGTATATTTAAATGTAACATCTGGAAATCGCCAACAAGAAGTTTCTAAAGAAGAATTTATGCATTCAGCACAAGCAATGTCACAAATGACTCCATTAGAAGTTGATATTTTGTTTCAATTATGTGATGTTTTACATCAAACTGGGTAATACATATTAAAAAAAATTATGTTTAAAGTGAAGATGTTGCTCTCATCGGTTCATAGGCTTTTAAATTAAGGAATTGACAACGTGACGGTACTAGAAATTTAATGAACTCCATGTTTTCATAAGGACTACCTTTTCTATTTTTTTTTTTCACAAATCCACATTAGGCTTCTTTAAGGATTATTGCATTCCAATTACACAGCAGATTTTGAAATTTGTTGCATCACTTTTGATTGGGGGAAATATTTTCATTGTACCGAGGAGAGTAACTTCTTTCTTAACTACAATTTTGTTCAACAATTTTCTTGATAGTTCGAAAGAATTTTAAGTTTCACAATATTTAGTTGTCCTTATTTTTGTATAGTTATTTGCTTTAATTATGTTAAGAATGTTTCGTTATTAGTGACATTTTGCACTTCTCACCATAATTATGTTATAGACACAGAAAAACCATGTGCTTTACTCCTTAATCCTTGGTAGAGTAAGAACTTTTATTTTACTTTTATAAAAACGAACTATCATGAAAATATAACACACAGCTCATTAATAAGTAAATATTTATTAATGTTTGTGATAATACACGCGGCTTTCGAAAGACTTTTGTCTGAGGAGAGAAGTTGGAATGGGTTTGTGATTTTGTTGCCGTATTTGTAATTTTGTCTTACCGATTTAAATATTTTTTTGTAGGAGGATAATGTATAGTGATTTGTATTCGATTGCTCCCGAGCAATATTTTAAACAAATTACTATGAGATTAGCTGAATTGAAAGCTGTTTCGGTAAGTGTAGCTGGGCGGCATACCAATAGAATTGTGCATTTTAGTGATAATAGCACCAATTTTTTTTGTGTTTCAAACACATAGAGGTCATTTTTAGATTGGGAGCCACAGCCATAGTTGTCGCATCTTTATCACGATCACGATTTTTCCATTACAGTACGGTAAGTATTGGAGATGGAGGAAATTACCTAGAACATAAATTATTCCTTAATTAACTTATTATTGTTTTGTAGCCATTTGTTGCGTAATTAGTCATAGTCTTCTAAAGTTGGTTTAATGAAATGAAATGTTTTAAAATTGAATAATAATTCGCCAATATCAAAATTGACAATACGTAAATAAACATGAAAGAAGTGTTAATTACTTCCCAAAACCTAGCCATTATTACCTTTTTAAGTACAGGCAACATTTTTGAATTATATCTTGTTATGAATAAGCCCACAACCTTGGGCGAAACGTAAACTAAGCGACCAATATTTATCATTGCATGACAACCTGTTGTAAGAAGTAATTTTGACAATATAAGCCATTATAATGGTGCAAAAAATTTAGCCTTACACTCCTATCTCAACTAATAAATTATTCCTCTGCAAATGAGTCAGATTAATCCCCCCCCCCCCCATTAGGGAACAACTGATATTGTACAACCAGGCATCACATTTTATTTTGATTTTTGATGATTTAGTTACGCTTGAAATAAAAATACAGTAATGTCATTTAAGTAAAAATAATTCTAAAAAAAAAATTTCGGACCACAATTAATTCCCCTTGCACATACTTTCACATGTGCATAGTACCATGCACGATAAATCAGCAGGTCCACATTTACATCTTGCTAGACTGGTGCATCCCATTTTACACCCACATTTAACTACTTCCATACGTTCCAAGCAGTTTTCTTTCCATGTGCAGCAAATGCAGAAACAGTGTCACAACCAGTCAATTCGTGGATCATGGGCAGAGCCAATGATTTCCATCACAGACGCAAGAAAAGGCCGAGATCACTTTCACCAAAGCCAGTTTATTTGTCGTATTCCGACCCTTGGCAAGGTTTGCAAGGAATAGGGGTAGATTGTTTCTAGTGATAATAACATCGATTGATTTCGTTCCCTCGTTGATATGTAATGAACTGCTCGAATTGCTGCATACCTTTAATTTGCCATAAAGCGTAGTAAAATCGTATAATTGGGAGCCGAGATATTTCATTTTAAGTAAACCGGAAAATCGGCGCCATGTTTTCAAGATAGCGGACAAACCGGAAGTGCTTCGGAGTGGCTCCCAACTTAAAAATGACCTCTGATGGTGTTTGAAACACACAACAAATTTGGTGCTTTTATCACTAAACGCACAATTGCAGTGGTTTTTTCTCAAATGCCGCTTACCTAATGATGGGAGGGATTGAAGGAATGATAATTGCAATTTTAGAGACCAGAAGATAGAAGCATATTCATATCAATTTTAGAAAGCGCATATCGTTTCAGTTTGGGCTCCATTGCAGGAGGTATTTCAGTGGTTTATCGCATTGTAAAATAGAGTTTCATGGAATATTTTAGCTGTGGGTGCAACTGCCGTTTATCCAATAGATTTAGTTAAAACAAGAATGCAAAATCAAAGGTCTGGTTCCTTTATTGGGGAGTTAATGTACAGGAATAGTTTTGATTGTTTTAAAAAAGTTATCCGGCATGAAGGCGTATTAGGATTATATCGTGGTTTAGTACCACAATTAATGGGTGTCGCTCCCGAAAAAGCTATTAAGTTAACTGTAAGTCGACTATCTGTAGCAATCTGGGGGCATTATTATAAATGGACACTTACAGGTTAATGATTTGGTACGCGATAAGTTCTACGACAAAAAAGGAAATATAACATTACACGGAGAAGTAATTGCTGGTGCATGTGTGAGTTTACCTTTGGGCTAATTTTTCTAGCGTTATGTTAATTTTGTTTATAGGCGGGGGGTTCCCAAGTTGTATTCACCAATCCACTAGAAATAGTAAAGATTCGTTTACAAGTGGCAGGTGAAATTGCCGGCAGTGAAAAAGTTAGAGCATGGGCTGTTGTGAAAGATCTAGGAATTTTTGGTTTATACAAAGGTGCTAAAGCTTGTTTATTAAGAGATGTTCCTTTTAGCGCAATTTATTTTCCCGCTTATGCACATACAAAAGCAAAATTGGCCGACGAAAATGGCTACAATCATCCATTAACTTTGCTGTTGGCCGGTGCCATTGCTGGTATTCCAGCGGCATCATTAGTAACACCTGCCGACGTTATAAAAACTAGACTGCAGGTAGTTGCAAGATCTGGACAAACTACATATTCAGGTGTATTTGATGCAGCTAGGAAGATTATGGCAGAAGAAGGTCCACGAGCATTCTGGAAAGGCACGGTCGGTATGTACGATTTACTCATTCATTTATCAACTACGCTTAAAGCTTCTTACTGCCACTTTTGAAGGTACTCTCACTCTCACTGTCTTATAATCTGTCCAACTTTGAGCTGACCAACAACCGATGGTACTTTTAAATTTTGTGATTCTAATATAAATTGCTAAAGGTATTAAGAGTTACATAAAGGTAACGGGCCTTTTTTTTATCCCACCATATGAATCATACATTACAATTAATAATGAAGAAACTAGGAAACAACCACATTTAAACTTCTCTGTATGACGACAAAATGGTTTTACTTAATTTTCGTGCGTTACTGGTAATAAAGAAAGAAAATGGCATACAAAATACAGCACATGTTCATTATTCATTCATCAATAATGAGTTAAGCAAAATCGTCCATTAGGTTGAAAAATTCAAATTCAATATCTATTGCATTCTTAACAAAAATATACAACAATTCTTGTTCAACAAACTCTAACTAATTTACTCTATAAAAACTTCCACTTTCTTTACTCCTGGCCCCTTCGTTTCATCCTTTCCCTCCATTTTAACACCATCCACCCCACTCCTGCCCCCTTTTCCCCCATAATCACCTTTCTCTCTCTCCCCTCTTCTTTTAGCTCCTCACATTCCCTCATCATATGCCACATACTTTCCCTACACATTCTACAAACCCTTTTCTCGTCCTCCCACCAATTCATTCTCCTCATTCCCGCACCTAAATCTCGTCACTATTCTATTTCCTTCAATCCCATGTCCCCCAATAGGTAATCGGCCTTGCCTTCTACCACAATCTACCGATATCTCCCATTATACTTCCCTTCAACTATCCTTGCTCTCCTTTCCTGGCCTTGAACATCCTTATCTCTGCTTACCAACTCTTCTACCCTCTTTTACCCTCCTCCCTCTTCTCTTTTGAAACACCTTCACTTTAGTTTTTCCCACATTTACACTTGACCCCTTTCTCCTTAAATATCCCTTCACCACGCCAATCAACCCCCTCATTTCCTTCTCACTATCCGTAATTACTACCACGTTGTCCGCATACTTATTGTAACATCTTTATTGGATGGTGCAACTAAATTTCGCAGAAACAAATCCTTACATTGTGTACTATGTCTAATATTAATGGCATATGGCTTACCTACATGCCGAACTCTGTGAGACATTGTCCTACATCTTGTTTATTTATGAATTTCATTTATTTGCGTGATATGCTCAGAATTTATACACACGCTAACAATAAATTTCTGATCTGATTTTCTTGCCTAAAGCAAGACTTGCACAATTTCTTGCAATTATTATTTCATAATGCGCTATGCATCAAAGGGTAAACAAGAATAAACTAAAAACGCTTTTGCTTAATGCATAATGCTATTTGGTCAGTACCCACTAATGGAATTATTTTAACTGTACTATTTTGTGCAGCTCGTGTTTGTCGATCCTCACCCCAGTTTGGTGTTACTCTACTCACATACGAAGTTTTGCAACGATTGTTCTATGTCGATTTTGCAGGAACGTAAGTATTAAACATTTTTATTTATATACAATCGACTATACTTACCAATTTTAGGAGACCTACCGGTTCCGAACTAACCGTCCCAGCCGTAGGTTTAGGTGCGAAGAAACCCACAAATCCCGACCATATTGGAGGATACTCAGTTGCCTTACCTATTTTCTCAGGAATCGAATCTAAGTTTGGTTTATGTTTCCCAAAGTTTAGTGCATCTAATAGACTTCCACAATGAAGTATTACTCAATTTCAAACTTTTAGTAATAGGCATTAGTTATGAATTTATATAAAGATTTTAAATCTTTTAGATTTTATCGGAACTTATTTTAGTGTATCCAGTTACATACAAATTATGTTAACAAACATTTACGCGCAATCTCTTTACATTATAGAGCATTTTAAAATAATTTATTGCAAACCGGATTTACATTGCTGTAAAATTTCTTACAAATTAATAAATTTGTTACTGTTGTCAATATAGGTATTTTATTTTTTTGAACATCCACAAAAGCTGGGACACAAGTGGGGTAGGTGGCACAGGTAATTATGTACTTTTTTTTGTCTGAACTTGTGGATTATTAATATATTTACTTCACATATCGTTAGTTAATGTTTTGAAAATAGCTCGTATTTTGCAAAAAATAAAGCTTGAAATATACATTGTACCTATACCTATGTTTCAAACTTTACTTACCTATATTAACTTAAAAAACAGCTTGTAAAATTATGAACTTGAGACATATTTACAATCTTTGAATTGAATAAGAAACATCGTTTTCTTCAACATTTTTGTATGTAAAAAACCTACAGTTAAATGTTTTATTTCGACCACTGAAAGTATTTTAAGTGTCTGGATAATTAACATTGAAGCAATTGATAAGGATGCACAGAGTAAATAAAAAATGAATTTGTATAATTTGATAATTTTAAAAGGTTTACTGTACTTGGTAAACAGTATATAATTATTTATTATCTGCAGTGTTATTGCAACATGTTGGTTTTGTTAGAAAATGTTTGTGGTTTTTGGAGTTTACAGTGCTCAGCTTTACCAGGTACGACGGTGTCTTGAGTAGATTGTTAAACATAGTAGTTTCTATATGGACATCCTAATAAAGCAACATTTTTCTGCATTGGAATTTAGTACTTAGAATTACAATATGTGTTAAAGAGCTATAGTTGTCGAAGTCTAAGGTGGCAGTTGATTTAGAGATGTGCACTAACCAATGTGGAAAATGGGGGTTCAACCACACGTGACTGAACCGTCCACTCATTCACTTTGATGTTTTCATATTTGCCATGAATCATGTGTTAGAGAGGGACGTATAGATTTGATGCTCTGTCCTTGTTTGTTGTCTGCACAATTCAACTGTAGCCTTAGACTCTACAACTCTACTAGTTTGTTTGTTCAAACCTTGACCTTATAACATGGGGTTACCTAGAACTCCATTGTGAACATTTTGTATTTATCTGGTTTTATTTTTTATAATAATACTACGTATAATAATGAAATTAGAACTTTTTACCAAGAAAGCAAAAGGCAAATGGACGTGTTTTAAAGCAAGTAACATTATTGGTAGATGAAGATGATAAACCGAAAAGAATATTTTGAAGAATCATTTAATGAAGACGCTACATTATACATGAAGGAATTGTAGAATAGTTTGGGATCTCAATTAATATAGTTCGATTACTTAAAATGTCTTTATTGTATTACCTATTCGAAGGAAAAATATCAGAAAAATTTAGCATTAATCCATTATCGACGACATTGTTTAATCTTGTAGGTGAGAAAACTATGTGGCATTAACGATTAACTAATTGGTATTTGATTCGATTTATAACCATAAACATCAATATATTGTAGCCGTAGGTACACATATGACCTAGACATAATTACATACTTAACTCCAAAAAAAGAAATAAAGCGGTTTTCTGAAGATTGGAAGGGATATCCATATACAGCGTGTTTCAGAATAAGCGCCTTATTTTTTTTAGCCACACTATGTACCTACTACTTTCAAAATATTTGGCAGTAATATGTTTCAGGACATTCTCTACACGATGGTGATATCAGATTTTTAATTGAATGAATTATTTCAACATAGCGACTAAATTTTTTTTTTAAATGGTATGCCATAATTTTTTTTTATTATTTGGATCCTAAAATCGTTTTACGATAGTATTTCGTTTTTCTTAAAAATTCATTTCTTTCCCCATCAAAAAGCAAACTTAACATTTGAATCTATAGGTAATATTATAGTAGCGCATGAATGTTTACACTTGTTATTTTTGCCTAAATATCAAGTAATGCAGGAATGCAGGGCTTAAATCGAGCGGGAACGCACCGGAACGTTCCGTCCGTTTTCATTACAGCGTTCCTGCTTTTATGCACTGCGCTCCGGTTGACGGTCTCAAGAGGTCGCTTCTTCCCTTTCTGTCTTGTGATTTTACAAAATTCGACTTTTTTCAGGGCTTGTAGTCGGGTCAGAAGCATGTCTATCAAATTAGTTTCTTTTTTTAACGGCTGAAATGTGAAATTAATTTTTACGAAAACTAGAAAAGCTAATTTGATAGATATATCGTCCAGAACAAACGATTTTTAACAAAATCTTTAGCAAATCGGTCGATTTTGTAAAAATGCTCTTTAAAAATTCGGTTGGGGGGGAGGGGGGGTAGTTAACAAATGTCCCTTTTTTAAATCACGAATCCCTTTTTTGCAAAATGCGTTCCGTCCCTTTTTTATTTACGATTTAGGTAAGCACTGAAGTAATGGTAGACACACAAGAAACAATTAAGTAAACTTTATTTTGTAATAAACATCTACTTTTTGAAACTCAAAATTAAAAATTTCCATTAAATATAATTTAGGTGTTTTCAAAAAATGCTCGAAATGTTTTCCTTCTTTTTCAATCTAATATACAGGGTGTCCCACTGCTCCGTAATCGGTCGATAACTCAATATGGGTTGAAGATACAGAAAAAAGTTTCAAATAAAGGTTGCTTTGATTTGAATTGCGCATTTTTTAAAAATATTCTTATATCTACAGTATGTTGCATTTTCACGTGGCAGGAAAATGTCACTTTTTTTTAAATGGCACACCCTGTATTTTTTTCTCTTCGTGTATCGACCAACCATATTTATATCACGCCTGAAATTTTTTTTGATATTGGATGTGCGGTTGCCAAGTTATTAATTATTTTGTCAAAATTTGGTACAATTCAAGGTCGGACTATAATATTCATAACTAAGTTATTTTTCAAAAAAGGAAAAGTTTATTTGACGAATAATATTACCCTAATGTCGTGTTACTTAATATTTACGATTTTTAAAATTTCACGTAAAAAAAATTGTTAAAAGTAATTTTTATTTAATTATTATTACAAAATACCGTTCACAAAGTTTGAATTCTCATTTTAAACACTCGGTATAAAATTAATCACTTAGTTTTTTTTGTAGAGTAACACGACATTAGGGTAATATTATTCGTCAAATAAATTTTTCCTTTTTTGAAGAATAACTTAGTTATGAATATTATAGTCCGACCTTGAATTGTACCAAATTTTGACAAAATAATTAATAACTTGGCAACCGCACATCCAATATAAAAAAAAATTTCAGGCGTGATATAAATATGGTTGCTAGATACATGAAGAGAAAAAAATACAGGGTGTGCCATTTAAAAAAAAGTGACATTTTCCTGCCACGTGAAAATGCAACATACTGTAGATATAAGAATATTTTTAAAAAATGCGTAATTCAAATCAAAGCAACCTTTATTTGAAACTTTTTTCTGTATCTTCAACCCATATTGAGTTATCGACCGATTACGGAGCAGTGGGACACCCTGTATAAAGTAGAAAGTTTGTGTGTGTGTGTGTGAGTGCGTGTGCGGGTGTGTGCGGGTGTGTGTGTGTGTGTTTGTGCTTTATACAAATCCACACCGTTTAACCAATCTTCACCAAATTTGGTACACATACCTTACGTCATCAGGAAAAGGTTTTAGAATAGGCCCCGTTCCAAAATTTCACCGGGAAACCCGGAAAATACGCATTTCCCCAGACCGCGGACGAAGTTGCGGGTAGTTTGTCCTTTATACAAATTCACACCGTTTGACCAATCTCCACGAAATTTGGCACACATACCTTACTTGATCAGGAGAAGGTCATAGAATAGGCCCCGTATCAGAATTTCACCGGGAACCCCGAAAAATACCCGATTTTCAGTTTTTTAACAGGAAATTGAGCTAGAAAGTTGAAAATTTGTATATAGGGTCTTTAATAGCTATAAAATTTTTCAAACTAAATTATACTTTACCCCGGGCAAAATCGAGTATTCACACCGGGAAATAAGAAAAATACGAATTTCCCAAGACCGCGGGCAAAGCTGGGGGTAAGTAGCTAGTACTTACGTAAATTGAAACGTCGTCCAATGGAGACAGTAGATCGCAGGATCTACCGCTACTTGATATTTTGTATTTTTTAATGTTTCATTTTTTTGATTATAACCTCATCCAATTTTAAAAATGATTTAATTGCACAGATGGCAATAAAAGTTTCTCGATACATTTAAATTGGTATATGGAATCACAATGCGATTAGATTCAGGAGATCTAAAAGGTTGTCTTTGTGATAAGTTCTATGGTTCTACAGCTCTATGGTTACGAATACTATGGATTATTTTCCTTGGGAAATTGGAAACGAAGAATTGATATGTCCACTCTATGTGTACGTTCTCACTTCTGCTCATGTTTTGAAAATCATACCTAATTCTTTAGGAAAAAATTGGTTCGAAACTAATTTTTTTAGTGTTTTGACACCATTTAAAAAAGGGGTGGCGCTGAAGAATCAAAAAAGTCTTAAATTCAATTACAGAAATGCTGGGCTCTATCAAAAGAAAGTATATAGCGACAAACGACTCATTCACTTAAGTACATGAAACCCATTTTAGCGAAGGCTCTTTTGTTTTATAACTTAGTGTTTTTGTTAAGCATTCATTATCGTCGCATCGTTACACGAAGTGAACATTAGAGAAAGTCGATGATCTAGACTAATCGACAGTGTTCACACTCTTTATTTTCTATAGGAAAACGTATACCGCATATCGAGCATGTCCAAACTTAATTCTTGCTTGCGGTAGTAGTTTTACAATAATTATTCTAATCTTTATGACTGCATCTATGCAAGGCCACCTTATGCCAATTATATCCGGGTAATTTTGAGTAACATTGCCATATACGATTTTCCAAAGAGGAATTTCGCTGGAATGCGTGATCTCTTTAAAAAAAAAAGAAATCGCATATGATACGTTATTATATTATAGCGTTGAGTGAATTCTCACTCAACGATTATAGTAGTTAGTTTGGTATGCTTTTGTTTATTATACATTAATACCGTTGAAAAGTTTGAAAAGAACCTTCTTGTATGGGTCGTTAGAGAACGCAGTGTTTACGGAGGTAGACGATACTGGCCTTCATATGTTACCTGGGAGAAGAAAAGCTATCAGCCTAAAATTCTAAGTCGATGAAGGACCGTCCCTTTGACGAGATGGACATTTTCAGTTATGTCACGTAACTTGAAAACTTTTACGCGCATTACGACATTAACTTTATTTCGCTTCCATGTACCTATTTAATTATCCATATAATTCCACTGTACCTACCATGTACACTAAACTTCATTTCTATGTCAAAAATTGTTCGCCTTACAACTAAATCGCGTATTGTTTCACCAACTTGAAAACTACTTCAAAATGACTCGTGTTGAATTGAAATATTTCTTTTGTCCATAAAAATGTATCAAGAAGTAATTAAGAAATAATTACAACCACAATTACACATTTCTTTCACCAAACGATGTATACCTTACCTTGCTCATAGAATTCTTGTGGTTACCTACCCTACCACATGAAGAATTCTTTCACAGCATTTTGCACGTGTGACTGAAAACGGTTACCTTTTAACATAGTTTTCAGTAGCTCAAAGATTTGGAAATTACAAGGTCTGGATGGTCCAAAATCCTCCATTTCTTTTGTTACAGATTTTTCTTACTACGTTCGCGACATACGCTCGAGCACTGACCACTGTTGTAGAGCATGAAAGTATTGCTGGACTTTTTGGTCTTATTGCTTTACAAAGGTTATTCAGAGTTTCATTGTACAGGTTCTTTCAAATTTAATTCTTCATGGTCGAAAAAAATGTTAATATCATCCTGCCTGCAGAGGATTGTGCTTTCAAGTTCTTTGTTAAAAAGACAAACCCATCGGAAGTATTTCTCTGATTGAAATTTCAACGATTATCTCTAATTAGATCTTCTCCACACACTATAGGTACACATATTGTTGTGTGTTGATGCAATGCACAATGGACTGGATTGAAGTTTATTATTCGCCCCCTCTTTTGATTTCAAGTTAAATAAAATTTCGATTGAATAGCGATGTAATTTTATAACCAAGTACAAATGAAGTAATTTTCGACTGCTCAAAAATGTAATAATCTAATGCGCTTACTGTAAGAAACCGAAAACTTTGACAGAGCATTTCAACTAAAACGTTTATGTAATCGATTCCCTTAATTGAAAAGGACTTCTCTAACTTTACGCAATTAAACCGATTCCAGATATTGCTCGATTTTCTTTCTCCGTTAAATTGAAAAGTAAGGACCTGTCGGTGTAGGTAGGTATAAAGGGTATTGTAGTTTTAGCAGCGTCGGTTTTACATGTCATTTAGTAATACGCACTAAGTAAAATTGGGCTCCCACCATCACCACCCACCTTCACAACAATTTACATACATAGCAAAAGTTCGAATTTGATACAAGCCAATCTGTTTTTTCTCTACCTCCGTTGCTTTTGAGACGATAAAAATGAGAATCATTCAGACTAATATTATTTAAGATGAAAACGGCAAGTCTGAATTCTCAAGAAGCTTATGCAATACAATAAATACGGTGTGCATCTGTCTATATTTATGGTTGGTACGAGTACAAACAACACCGCACGTAAACGAAGTGTAGGCCGGAAATTATGGCAATAAAAATGTTTATATATATATAGATCACAGGCCCGGGTTCTGCGGAGCTGAAAGTTACCATGATCAGTGGCGGATTACGACATCAGCGGCCCCTAGGCACTTATCAGTTCGCGGCCCCCTAACATGAACCACGGAACCAAGAATGTATAAAACCGGACCCCTAAATATCCTGATAAGGAATTTACTATTGCTCATCATTTTTTCTGCATTATATTATAATCTTGGAATCTAAAATGATCTTGACCTATAATTCATTTAATATTTTCCCACTATACAACTTGTATGATGGATATTAAATTAAAATCGACTAAAACAAGCAAAACCTGGCCTGGTAAAATTTGTGCATTCTTTCCTACAGGCCGTTTCAGATCAGTTCAATTAGGTTCAGTTCTGATCAGTTCAGCAAAATACAATAAAGAACAAATCATCGTTCGCATAAAGTAAATTGATCCGGACGACAATAAAATATTCTTATAAAAAAAGATATATTTTCGAAGAATAAAAGTAGATACAGCACAGCCTGTGTTGCTAGATCGTGGGATTTCTCATTTTTCGTGAGAATTTCGAAGATTCAAAACTGAAAAAGGGAAAAAGGTAAAAAAATTATCTCCAGAACAAATTCGTGATAATTTTCGTCAATGGTTTGCGTTGCGGCCCCTAGGCATGTGCCTATCGTGCCTAATGGGTAATCCGCCACTGACCATGATAGTTACGCCCCTGATTCACAAACCCCCCTTGTGTCGGCATAATTGAGTGCAAAGGTTATTTACTTAGAAAGGAGCGAAGAAATGTTCATTCTGCAATGAACTCTTTTAAAATATATGACCAGTAATAAATTTTAGTCTCAAAATTAATATTAAATGCATTGATTGCGATATATTAACCTATAACCTATAATTAATAATTTGTTTTTTTGCGTTGATAACAACTATTTAAACGGTATTTTGTAATAATAATTAAATAAAAATTACTTTTAACAAATTTTTTTTACGTGAAATTTTAAAAATCGTAAATATTAACAAAGGTACAAAAAATAATACCAGGAAATAATACACCGTTGAATAGGGTTTTTTGTCGAGAATTTGATGGTAAATAAAAATACAACAAAAAACATTTAAAATATTCGTATAAATTCTATTTAAAGTTCACAAAGTTTGAATTCTCATTTTAAACACTCGGTATAAAATTAATCAATTAGTTTTTTTTTGTAGAGTAACATGACATTAGGGTAATATTATTCGTCAAATAAATTTTTCCTTTTTTGAAGAATAACTTAGTTATGAACATTATAGTCCGACCTTGAATTGTACCAAATTTTGACAAAATAATTAATAACTTGGCAACCGCACATCCAATATCAAAAAAATTTCAGGCGTGATATAAATATGGTTGGTCGATACATTAAGAGAAAAAAATACAGGGTGTGCCATTTAAAAAAAAGTGACATTTTCCTGCCACGTGAAAATGCAAAATACTGTAGATATAAGAATATTTTTAAAAAATGCGCAATTCAAATCAAAGCAACTTTTATTTGAAACTTTTTTCTGTATCTTCAACCCATATTGAGTTATCGACCGATTGCGGAGCAGTGGGACACCCTGTATACCTACCTAATTAATTATGACGTGACAAACTTTACGGATAATTCTGGCAAGAAACGAGTGATTGTTACGCGAGACGCGAAACATCCTGAAAGGTGTGTGGATAGCAGCAAATCATCTGTGTCTGTAATGATGGCAGGGACGGCTGAAGGAGTTTTGCTACCACCGTATGTGGTGTATAATAGTGAGCATCCATATGACACCTGGAAAAGCCATGGACGACAAGGAGCTCGATATAATAGGTCATGAAGTGGTTGGTTCGATACAAGACTCTTTGAAGATTCGTTTTATTCAATTGACACATATTTTTAGTTCTGTGAAATGTAACAGAATTCCAACAGTGACCATTGGAAGTTGAAAAGTGTTCCAAGAATTGTCCCTCCATCTTCTACATCATGATTATGCAACGATGGAAGTTTACTGACGTACCCTGCAGAAGCAATCCCAACTGTAAATACCACTGATGGATATTTTCGTTTGGTACACCTCCGTTTAACTTCACCTGTAGCCATAGCACTACAACCGCAAAACTTGAAGTTGATTGATTGTGGTATTGAAATGCACAAAATGGGGTGTTACGTAACAGGTTAATAAAGGAAAACTCTAAACCTTCCCCATGGAACTTTTAATATAATAACTAATGAGTGGATGAATACAATAATACAGCAACATGTTTCGACAACTAACCGTTGTCATCATCAGGCTTATAATAGCGGCGAGAAGCAAGCAAAATTAATTACATAGCAGTTAAATTAGTAAAATTGAATTCATGGAAAAGCCGAGTACTAAAGGTAACAAGGCCACACCAAGAACACACGAGAGTTCATCGCAAGGAAATTAAAAAAGGAAGTGAACAACGACTGAGGCCAACATCTGGAAACTGAACCAGATGTGAATAAAGTTAACGTACCATGGGGAAACACAAATCAATAAACAAACCTAGGTTTGGGAAGGTTTAGAGTTTTCCATTATTAACCTGTTGTAATTTTCTATCAAAAGCAAACAAATTGGCTAGGTATATATGTATTTCGTGATCCTCGCCTTTTCCATAAAATTAATAAGGAGACCGATGAGTTCTATCTTCTATCCTTAGTATTAGCATAGAGCAACATTCTCTATGGTATTAGTACAGTCAATCTGTCGTAAAAAACAGAGTTTGAATGAAAAAACTGCCCCAAGGGTAAAAGTTATTTTAATCCTTGAAGAATGACGTACTTAAGCTGCCTTCGCGATGGGCATGTGCTACCTTGGCGCGTCTTTTTGAAAACTCAAAAAAAGTGCCAAAAAAATTTTGAAATGCATTTTTCTTGAAATGTATGCATTTCACAGAAAAATTGATTGATGACAAAATGTAGAGGACGTTGAGATCTACAATTAATGTCATTGGGGCAATGCTGTACAGCAAGAAATGCACACGGTAGGTGGCGCTGAAGTTCCAAAAAAAGTGTTTTTCCACTTTTTCGCCATGTAAATATTTTAATGCAAAAATTTAAATGGAAAAGTTGTTCCTTTTAATTTTATGAACAACTTTTATTTAAACAATTTTTTTATACAACTTACCGTTTAAAAGTTATAGTGCAATATAGCGCTTCGTATACAGCATTGTGCTGCTATAATGGTAATTTTTTATACTACATCTTAATAACCAATTAAAATGGTTACAATGTTATGAATAATATTAATAATTGAATCTTCATTAAAACGTGCACCTCAGATGTGTACTCATATTGCGTGCAACCGTATTATTGGAATTTTCATAATTTTGCGAGCTGCAGCTTTTAAACGGTAAGTTGTATAAAAAAATTGTTTAAATAAAAGTTGTTCATAAAATTAAAAGAAACAACTTTTCCATTTAAATTTTTGCATTAAAATAATATTTACATGGCGAAAAAGTGGAAAAACACTTTTTTTGGAACTTCAGCGCCACCTACCGTGTGCATTTCTTGCTGTACAGCATTGCCCCAATTGTAGATCTCAACGTCCTCTACATTTTGTCATCAATCGTTTTTTTCTGTGAAATGCATACATTTCGAGAAAAATGCATTTCAAAATTTTTTTGGCACTTTTTTTGAGTTTTCAAAAAGACGCGCCAAGGTAGCACATGCCCATCGCGAAGGCAGCTTAAGTACGTCATTCTTCAACGATTAAAACAACTTTTACCCTTGGGGCAGTTTTTTCATTACTCCATCGACAGATTGACTGTACTATATGGTAAATTTATTATGCGATTATGGCCAAATACAATCCATTATAAGAAAATATAATTGGCGATTACACACGACACCTAAGTAGGTACTTAATCTAAAATAAAGTTAATGTAATAAATTGTATCGTTATTTCCTAATTACACATTTGTATTATTTGAAGTATCGATGTGAGGAGATATTCACCTATCTATTATTGAAATAGTTCAGGGCTGATTATTATTTAAGACGCCGAAATCGGCGGGTGTACGATAGGCACTAACCACTCCTTCAGATTGCAATGTGGATTTTTTTACAACAGGTTTAATAAACAAAACGATTACCACGATGAGGATGTAACTCGAATGTTGAAGAGTTATCTCGATCTCGAAATGCAACATTTCATAATGCCTGGATACGCAGATAAGCCACCTCAGGTAGGGGGATATTTTAATATTCTTTAAAATCTAAACGTGGAAAAATTCAAAATCATTAATTGGACGAAAAACGCGAAGAAGTTCATTAGCACGTAAGTGGGCGATTTTCCAGTTAGTTAAAAAAATGTAAGTAAGTAGTTTACACTTCATATTCTTGCATTTTTCCTTTATAAAATAATTTTTATTTAATTTTTCTTGCTATTATAGTATTAAGTATGGACGCTGGTTACTTTTTAATGCATAAATTTCTTAACCACAGGATTACCACAGATAAGATCATTTTTTATCTTTAGTGCTTCGATTCATTCAAAGCTCTTGAAACAGTGCAAGATTCATTTTTATTATGTGAATTTAGGGATTTAAAGTTATCAAGTGTATTATTAACTTACTTTCTAAAATGCTATTATAATGGAAAGTTGCGAAAAGCGTTTCATATTAAATATTTATTGCAATATAGAGCGAAAAGGACATAATGCGCTATGAAAATGATAATGCCAATCAGTTGGGAAACTAAATAGCTATTTTTGCAATAAGGGCGTGAAGGAGGCGATGTTAGCCTGCGGCGGAATTATAAGTCCGAGGCCCGAGGAGTCGAGGAATTATAAGACGCCAAAGGGCCAAAATCATCGTTCACACCCGACATGTAAACAAGATTTTTTGTAAAATCGTCTAAATTCACCTTAAAGCTTTGAAAAAATAAATAACACGATTCGTTCTCAAAATTCAAGTTGATGGTTGCTATAAATATTACAATTGCTGGTTTTGTAGGTCTTACTTAGGGCACAAAAAAGCACTATTTACCCCCGCAAATTACTGCATGAATGATCTAATTTTAATACGATTTTAATAAAAAGGTATTTACTTACATTTTGACTGACACACTTCACATACACTAGTAGATAGCTTTCATAGTAAGCTTAATGTATGTATTTTCAATTGAATAGTAAAATTTCAACAAGTTAATTGGAGGGTTGGTATAAAAATGAAGTTTTCATAATAAATTACCCACAAACATTGTATGTAGGTGTCAAATTTGGGGGTTTTCATTTCAATTTTGTGTTCCACAGGTAAAAACTAAATTTTTCAGCTTTATTTTGATATTGGTTCGTATTATCGACTCACTTACAATTTACACATTACCTTGTTAAGCATTTTAGAGTTTAGACCCATAGCATGAGAAGCACTTTGTTGTTGTTTCGATTTTGTGGGAAAAATCGTTGATCGCATGGTTTTAAGAGGCGAAAACAAGGGTTAAGTTATTTGGTGTTGGGGCAGCATTTCAACCCTCCGCATAGACAAAACTTTGTTTTCATTTCGATTTTGTGAGAACAGAAGTTGTCTTTTTAGAATTTCTGTTTTACTTTCGTGAGAACCAACATGTATTATAAATTACATTGCAAAACAAATTGAGCGTTTGTTGCAAATATATGCCGCAATGTGAGCAATTAGCGATAATAATGTAGGTAGGTACGTAATCACTCCCACGTTTTATCATTCGTGTAAAAATGTGGCGGAAATGTGAACATCGAACATAAAAACGAAAAATACTTTTGAACTAAGTATTTTAGTTAATCTGCACTAATGTTAGTACAAAAGTAATAGGAATTTCTGAAAAACGAGTACGTTCCTTTTCAAATCATCCCACTTCCTCTATTAAATTAATTTACTTTCTTCAAATGTCGTGTTGTTACCATAGTAATACGCTGAAAATATCGACATTGAAAATGTACTTCCGTAAAAAGTTCTTATACATCAAAGCGACCGACTCTGGAAAGGCAAATAGAATTTTCCTTTCTGACACGATGTAACCGAGAAACTCAGTTTTCGTATCAAAAGTAATATGAAGAGTACACTGTAATTAAAGATTGTTTGAGCTTGCATTATAAAGCATAATTATTAAGTTTTCAAACAATATGAAACACTAAGATTACGTGTCTGCTAAATTTTATTTCAGAAAATAATTGTAAAGAAATTTAATTACAGCAATTAAAAGGAAACCAAGTTTTCCAATAATGTTTTCTTATTTTTGTAAAGGGTAATTGTTTTACTAAGGAATAAACAAAACCTTTCTACTTGATAGCCGGGGAGATGAGCAGGTAAGCAGGCTTATATTGATTTTCTGTCATGTCGGTTTGTAGGCCCTGTGGAGGTATGCCCAGGTAGACAACGAATATAAACGTGGACGACGCGATGAAAAGTTTCAAACTGAGTTTTTTTGTTACCTAACTAAATCAATTTCTTAAAAAGTATACTCGGCACGAGCACAATTGAAAAATACTTCGACATGAATTCTATATTTTCTCTCTCTATATTATATTGATCTAAGTATATCTAATAAAATGAACTAAATATATTTCAGTTTACAAGCGTGTTTTAAATATTTAATAGGTAGATATAGTTAAATAACGAAATTATAGCAACAAGTTGAAAAGCGTTTTCCAATACTTTTCCGGTATTGTAAATTTTATGGGAAAATTTATGGCGTTTAACATTTTGCGGTTCAATCAAATGACACTGAAAATTATATTTTCATGTGGTTTAAAACCGCTTATTACTATCTATGACATCATTTGAAGAGATATTGTACAACTCTGAATGTACAGGGTGAATAATTTAGCATTTAGCGTGAATTGTTTCCAATTTAAAACACAAGTAGTTTTCCATAGAACCTAATCAAAAGTTGAACATTAGAAGTGTTAAACATGTTCAGTGGGGTGCCCATATAGGTATGTACTTACTTCGGGTCAACTTCTGCAATTTGCGATATACGCTCGTAGGTGCTCTACGTTTGAATGCTGTAATGTAGGTCCTGCTTTTGAGAAAAAAAAGGAGGTTGTTATAAAAGAATGTTTAACAAGCCCAGCCAGCGCGGCTAATACAGAATACAGGGTACTCATTCATGACTTTATTTGTTTAAAATTGTTAAATTTTTTACAAATGATTCTTATCTAACAGAACATTATACAAAAAACGAGATAGGTAAATATTCCAAACGATTTTTATCTACACAACCCAATACAAAAGCAAAAGATCCAAAATGACATAAATATAACTCACCTCCCTCCCTCCTTCCTTAATCTAGCACATAGCTCCCAACCGGATTAACCTATTCACCTCTGTTGGTGAAACTCTCTCCTATCCTCCATCACATTACTATTTAATGATCCACCCCACAAGCAGCTGTACTGTCTTCAATGCCGCCTGTTTTCTCCAATATCACGATTAGTAATGAAATAAACAGGCCCAAGACTACAACAGTATGTACAGGGTAGGCCAATTTGGACACTTTCTTATGGAAACATCCTTTATCTTAAGAGATAGAAAAAAATGGACCTAGGTGTCTTGAGCTCATGTTTAATGAGAAAATCACTGGCGTAAACAGAATTCAGCTATCTCTAATAGTTTGGCCACTAGGGGGCGTTTCTCGAATTTAGACGATTTCTTTAATCCTTAATAATCTCCTAATTATTATTAATGATAAGTGGTTTTGGCAAAATCTTTCCTAGCGCACTTTTTACGTAGAATCCATTGAGATGGACAGTTTTTATACAATTTTTTCATACGGACCACCCTGTATATTTTGGGGTTTTTGAAAAGAGAGTAAAATTTCCTAAATTTTGATGTATCATTTGTTATATTTATGTTAAATGCATTAAAATAATATTTACGTTAAATATTATTTTTATGCATTAAAATATTTTGATTGCACACATCTAGGTTTCCATGGTTAACAAAAAACGGCAGCATGATTTAAAACGACAATGTCTTAGTTATGTGGATATTTTAATTATCTCCAAATATTTTTAATTTGAAATAACAATGTATTAAATGCAATATTGCAAATAATATGTAACATAAATATAACAAAATGTTGCATCAAAATTTAGGAAATTTTACTCTCTTTTCGAAAATCCTAAAGTATACAGGGTGGTCCGTATGGAAAAAATGTACACAATCGTACACAAAAAAACCCAGCACACTGTATAGAAACTCTCCACCCCAATGGATTCTACGTAAGAAAATGCTCTAAGAAAGATTTTGCGAAAATCACTTATCTTTAATAATAAGAAAGTTATGGAGAATTGAAGAAATCGACTAAATTCGAGAAACGCCCCCTAGTGGCCAAACTATGAGAGATAGCTGAATTTTGTTTCGCCAGCGATTTTCTCAATAAAATTGAGCTCAAGGCACCTAGGTCAATTTTTGTCTATCTCTTAAGATAAAGATGTTTCCATAAGAAAGTGCCTTGAGCTCAATTTTAATGAGAAAATCACTGGCGAAACAGAATTCAGCTATCTCTCATAGTTTGGCCACTTAACATTTGTGCGGCCTCAGTTTCTTTTTTATGCCTTCTGCTGTTGTTATAAACCGCTGCTGCCCTCCGTGTTGAATATGAGTTTCATCGAAAACACTTCCAATTTCCCAAATGTTTTCCTTGATACAAAAGCTTTCTTTCGAAATATACATGCTAAGTTTAATAATAATGCTTGACGTAATGTAACAAAAATCGAAAAATGTAACGCATATCAATAACTTTGAGGAGAGAACATCCACGTGGGAAAAACGTGGGCATTACTACAGCATGACGCAATGGCGACAATTTTTAAACGTCGTGTTAATTACTCTAGTGTATGGTGAATATTTGCTGTTTTACTGTGGACATGCTCAATAACATGGGTTGAATAAATAATAAAATAGTGTTGAATTGTGGGTTGTCAAAGCGCTGGATTCAAGGCTGGGAAGAAGTCTTGATCTTATACTTTATGACTTTTGTAGTATAAAGTTGATTCATAATACAAGAAAAGATAAGGTAGTTAATCAAGTGCAATCGTGTGTCCTACTGTTGATGATGATGAGCATATGTATAGGAATCCTGAAATATATCGGGCTGCAGAATGACTTTTCAATCTATTGTTCATAATTCCAATTCCACTTTAAATTACAAATTATTTGCTTGTTGGTTATAAAAGTCATGTACTGTGACAGTGAAACGCAGTATAGGAGTGTACTACGTTATCCGAGAGATATTTTAAATGTTCTGTAGAGCTTGAGACAAGCTTTTATCAATTTTTTTGAATAAGGAAGAGCAATACATAAACCGTTTGACTTTAGATGGTTTATTTTTCATTCGCTTTAAAAAGTTGATTTAACGTGATTGATCTGTTTTTAAATATTTACTGCATCCGTAGTTTACGAATTGAACATTTGTTTAAGGTAATGAACTCCGCATTTATATGAAAGTTTGAGAACTTAACTAATTTTAAGCTATGTTGCGTACTTCCTGAAAGAAACCTGTTGCACACGTTCTCTCCATAATTTCAAATTTCGCATGAGAAAACAGGAAACGTATTACATGAAAAGCGCTTTAGTTTAAATAGATGCAACATGTTCTTCTGAGCTTATTTTTCATTAATTACTTATGCACATATTTCTCATTTGCTCATTATACGTTTTAGAGGATTTGTTATAAAGTTGAATAACAAAAAGAATGTTACACATCCAAGTAAAGCACGCAATCTCTAAATAAAAAAAAACTCTCTATTTTTATTTTTTTAGTCTAGTGATGATTAATAATTGAAGAGGTGCATTTGACTGATTTGACTTAGGTACATCCATCTAATCGTCAAATAAATGTAAAAGTTTTAATTTATCTCCATACCGTTTACGCAATAAATACTACAGCATATTACCGTAAAAACCTTTTTTTTTCAGAAAATACTACAGAAGAAAAAATCTGATAGCTAAAACTGCAGAAGAAGGGATGCATAGGGGGTATACTCATGTACGATTCATATGGTTATGTTCCATATCGTTCCATTCGCACATTTTCTGGTTATTGCCTTTCGTTTATACCAGAAGTTGATATTAAATTTGTTATTTTAAATGGAACATTCTGTATATTTCACATTTTTGGATTTCTGATTAATTTTATGTCAGTTTTCCTTATCTCAATATTTTATCGTTTTCGAGATATTTAGCATTAGCATGATTATTTTTTAAAAAATGACGATAAGATACGAAGATAGAACTTACGAAAGAAAATGGGCCTAAAATTATTTGCAAAATACATTTGAAAAAATTGAGTTTTATAATAATTTTCACTTATAATTGCACAAGAGGTTTGTATTTTACCGAGTAAATTTGAGTTGTTTAATAAGAATCTGTTGCCTAGCAATTAGACGAGAAAAACTGTCAACCAATAAAAATGCGACACCGAAGGTGGAGCATTTTTAGGTTGACAGTTTTTCGAGTCAAATTGCTAAAGGAAACAGATTAGAATTTAAACAACACAAATTTACTTGGTATAAATACAAATCTCGAGGGTAATTCGGCAGGACAATTTAACGAACAAGAAATTTAGAAATCCGTTCGTAACTTTACCAAATGGATTCATTCTTAAAATAACACAAACATCATGCAATAAATTATTCGCAAATGTCAAACTATGTACATACGGCGGGCACGGATACTGCGATAGTTGATTAGAATTTGAAAGTGAAAAAACCACTAGTGCAATTGTCGCTGTAAAAGTGACAATTGCACTGCGGCTAATGGGATTTTTTATACATGAGTTAAATTGTCTAACAAAATTGAAATAAAAATTTAGAACACCCTGTAATTAATTAAAATAAATACTTTTGATGAATTCTCCTACATCTGTTCAACAAATTAGATAACAATTGTTTTTTAATGTACAACTTTAGCTGTGCAAAATTCACTCGAGAGTGTATCGTAATTTTTTAAAGTGCTGTCAAAATAATAATATTTTAGATGGACTCCGGACTCGTATTCTCGAAAAATCCCGCATTGGAAAATTTCATAATTCTATCTTTTGTAATTTTTGCGAAACGTCTAAGTAATGGTCGGTCGTCGTGAAAAGCACTGTAGAATGTATTGTAAAAACTAAATATCACGTTCTAATTTATATTTTTAGTTGTTACCATCCAGTTATTCCATCACAAATTTGAAACAATAATCAGAATATTAAAATAAACGCTGGATGTTTATGTAAATATAGTCCTAGTCTATTCAGTAGGAAGTTGAAGGTGAAATTGGAGTAAAATATTAATGAGTTTATGTATGGCCTTAAAACAATATTAAATAATTATTAACTGCATAGCCTTCATTACGAGATAAATTTTATACATTGAGGGCGAATTAGAAATAAGTAGCAGAAACGTGGAAAATTTGCACAAATATAGTATGGACTATCGATTTAATTACCTTCGCTCAAATGTTTCCAAATATTTGTGTAATATAATACTACTACTTACAAGACTATAATGCTTTAATGTATTTTCCTGGTTGAAAGTGGATACGTCCCGTATTATATCGAAAAAGGAATTAACTCTAAGTTAATAATAATTTGCCGTGTGTATATTAATTGCTAAAACGATAATCATCTTTAGTACCTACGGAAAATACTTTAGCGGGCTTTAAAATACATGCTGGCGTTTCAATGCCTATAGTTTTAAGTGCAGTCGTTAAAAAATGCAATAAATACACCTACCACTGTGAATTGCTCGTGAATTTCCAGCTGAAACTGGGAAAATCGAAGCGGAGTATGGAAACACCACTTTTCTGATGTTACAAGTAAAACTAATTGAAAAACATGAAACTCATTTCGCGTTGCATCTAAATACTATTATACTTATCGTGAGAATACTAAGCATCAAAAGATTCACAAAAGAAACCCTTTCAATCATTGCATACAGTAAAGACATGAGTAGATATACTATGGCACTTCTGACCCAAAAGTCACTAGATTCTAGTAACTTTTCTTAGGTTGGTAGTACTGGTCGCTAGAAAAGTCACTGGATTGGTCACGCCCCTATTTTACCTGTTCAATATCAGTTTTTACCTGTTCAATACCTGTTTAATATCTGTTTTTATCTGTTTTTACCTGTTCAATACCTGTTGCAAACCAGGGGCGTGGCTAATCTAGTGACTTTCTAGTAACCAGCACTACCAACCTAAGAAAAGTTACTAGAATCTAGTGACTTTTTGGGTCAGAAGTGCCATAGTATATCTACTGACATGCTCCTTCCGATTTTCCTCTTTCCAAATAAAATTATTTTAAAGATAAAACACATTAATTCTCATACGTTTTCATAGTTTTTTAGTTAGTTAGAAAACATTAAAGCTATGGAGATAATCAATATATTTATAGTGTCCTTACATTTTTAAATGTGAGATTTTGAAACACGAGCACTGCATCAGTTATTATTAATTGTTTGACGCTCGTTTCCAATTTTTATACCGGTAGCGGGTGTTGGTAGCTATTTCGGTTAGTAAAGCAATGTTAGATTATTTCAGCAGCGGTAAAAAAAAATAAAGTAATTATAATTAAATAAATATGTACAAGTCAATAAAATAAAAAGGTACAAGATAAATAAACTAAAAACAGGATTCTAATTAACAGAAGTAAATATTTCAAATTGTGTGGCAATTCACACCCAGGTATCGCCCCCTATTGGCCCGCTAGTTACTCTGCAAGAAAAAGATTATTACTTATCTTAAGTACGCAAAGTAATTGCCGTTTCGGAAAGGTTGGTTTCACGGGTTAAATAATGAAATGGCGGATTAACATGTGTGGAAAAATGTTCCGCTTTTAATCGTTTTAAAATTTACAGGTACGTATGTCCTTATTAATTAAACTTTCCTTTATTAATTACTTCACCTTTCAGGTTTTCAAATTCTGGAGAATAATTTGACTAACAAGGAAAATTTACGGTAATGCAATCAACTAATAATTTTACTTGTCAACAGTATAATCACAAATTCCACCTGAATTAGCAATTGACCCTAATTACACAAACGCTAACTGCGGTGCCAGCTTAGACGTTCAGGGTTAAAACACAAGTCGGTTGCTTAAAACCAGTGATAACGGAAAATGTACTTAAGAGCTCTTACGTAAACTACTACAAGTTAAATTAGCCCTTTTGTTGTTGCCTAAAGGAACTAATTCAAGATGCAGACAGTTTATGTAATTATTCCCTTTTATGTAATTAGCTTCGGAAAATCTCCTGCTATATTACAGTACGATATAACGGGGTTGAAAAATTCGCACTCCGGTTATACCACAAAACGGAGTACCACAAACCTTTTTATCGAAATAATTGCTATTTAGGCCTGTGTTTTACTGGAGCAAAGTATCAAACAATAACTAAAGTAACGGTTGAATGCTGAGTGAATGAAATTTTACACAAATAAAGTTGTCAACGGTAGCTCAGGTTATTCCGAACTACCGGTGTCTTAAATGTTCAAGTATAAATGAAAAAGGTGAACCAAAATATAATTAATAAAGAAAAGAAAAAATAAACAGACTTACCCTAAAAATAGAACTAAAAACGGTTTTCTACCCACAGGTGAGTACGCACACAAGGGACGGCACACACAGGAGTTTTACACCGGGATAAACAGGTGAACGGATTCGTGAAATATACGGTTTACAGGTAAATGTATCAGGAGTCTAAATGGAAAATACAAAATAAGGTTTTCAGGACGGTATAACGGAAATCGGAAACTAGAAAATAACGGTAATAAATTTGAACTGGAGCAAACTAGGCAAACTACCAAAATACTCGAGACAAGCTCCTTTTTCTTGTCTGCTCTCCTTTTTAAAAGTTCTCCCCCAGTTTTCTTCTAGTTTTCCCCCAATTTACTTGAGGCGGCCTGTTTTAAAAATGAGTGGGAAGGAGTCACACCTACAATTTGATTAGCAAATATATCATAAAACTTACTCCTTCCCATCTCTTTACATTTTGAAATACTAATAAATTGACGCTTGAATTGTTCTATTCGCTAGACATCAATCTACTTTAGGTACCGTAGCGTAAATTCATCTTTATGTTTTAATTTAACCCTGCATTCCGTATTGCACTTTTATTTCAGAATATTGCGACTCTTGTACTGCATTAAAATTCAATCGTCTTTGAATTAGCTTTTTCAGAAAACTGCACGTATGTATCGATCCGATGTGCTTGCTTCATACGTTCAGTAGGTACTATGTGAAGATCGTTTTAAATCTGTCATTTTCAAAACCATTATTTATGGACGACTTCTTTTGGGAAAAACCACGCTACATTTTTTCAGCGACAAAAAGCTCTCTGTTATGACATTTTAAAACAAAAGTTGTTTTAAGCATAATATTAATATTTGATATTAATTGTAATTTTGTAATAGAAATAGAAGTATAAAGAGCCAAATAATATTTTAATAATAACGATGATTTCAATTCACGAGGGGTTTGGGTTTTCTTTGAAAAACCTTTCTCTAAAATGCACCACAGAAAAAAAAAACTACAAAATTTTACATAGGAGTTGACTCGGTATCGGTATGTAGCCAGTTTTCTTTTCAGTCCAAAAATTCTTGGAAGAATGAGAAATAGTTTAAGATTAATTAAATGCGGTAATGTTTAAATGGTAGTTGTAGATTTAGAGTGTCAATTCTACCATCGTTAAGTTGAATTAGCGTGGGTTGCATACATTACCATATTAGTGTTAATTAACAACTTGTATGGGAATATTATCTAAAAAATTACCTTCCTTTACGTGACACTAGCAATTACGCCCACTAGCGTTATAATTAGGAACTTATTATAGTTATTTCCAGTAATTCTCTTGATCACTTTACTCTAAACGTTTTTCTCCGCTTAGCTTTATGATTATTATTAAGATATTGCACCTCGCCGGCTTTAGAGAACCATTCTGGACAGTTCTGAGGAAAATATTGCACGTGGTAAATTATTTACTTCATGGTCTAGGGAAACACAGCTAAAAGCCTCTCTTCTAGTAAATGTTTGGTTTAGTTTATGTTAATAACGGGTTTTAGATGTTTGTATTATGTTTGGCAATTTTTTGGGATGTTTTCCGAAATTATGGTAGTGAAACGTATTTTGTCGATAGTTAGTTTATAGCTTTTATTGTTTTACTAAAGAATCTATAATGATATCAATTGATATGTTTATATTTGCTGTCACATGCAATTTATTTAATGAGTGAAATTTCTTCATAAAAGTTTATTTTAGACAATGGTATAGTAAGCATAGTAAGTACCCCCCACCACGCAATATCTTAACAATTATTTATTTCAAATTAATTATTGCATCAGGCAAAATCTGCCGCGCCCTTTTCCGGCAAGAAGCGGACGACGCGGCTATCAAAAAACAAAACTTTTTAGTTTTTATTTTCCTTTTGCGAAATTGGTGATAATGTAAAGTAAAATTCAAAATAAATGTTACAATGCAAATTAAAACAAAGGTTTGTCGCCGGTTCAGTTATTTTGAATTCTTCTTTTTTACTAACTAGATTTTTTGCTATTACTTAGATTTAAAAACATAGAAGGATTTCGATCAGAGGGCCCTTTGGGTCCCCTTGTGCCTAGCGCCCCCACGCATCGCGTGGACTTGCGTGGGTGTCGTATGTACTAAAGAATTAAATGCAGCTAAGTTGTCATTGGATGGTGACAAGAATTTAGTAGAATTGAATGCCTGTACTTATATGTGGGTTTTTGTAAATTTTGAATTCACACTTGTTTTCATTACCAACTAAAGGTGTTCCACAAAGTACATTTTGCAATTTGATTTAGAAACATTCTTTACTTTATTCTATGTAATGCGGTTTATCTAAAAAATATACAAATTCTCTCATCCCAGACGCAAACAAAAATTTGTAAAACAGTTTTTTAATTGAAACGGAATGATGACCGTAAAATATAAAATTTCTGAAAGTTGTTTGTCATGGATAACATGTGTACTTTCGACAACATTTTGCACATGGTTGGTGCGTTTAAATTAAGAGATAACAACCGGTAAATCCAATATTATTAACAAACACATCTGTGTTCATTCTGCCGTAGGCACCTTTAAAAAATTAGTACGGCGTCGTTCGTTAGTACAGATTGTAACATTGCTCTGAGTGTCGTGTTTATAAAAATCGACTGATTCGTGACCTACGCCCTACGCGTTTAATTCTATAGTGACGAACATTTTGATTAATGACGTGGCAAGCAGATCTTCAGATTGGTGAGTAACTTAACCCATTTCATTCTTATTTAGTTTAGCAGCGATTGCATTTTAGTCTCATTTTTAATTGTTTAGCGCAACAAATAAATTGTTGCCTAAGAGGGGTTGTCGCAGTCGCAGCATGAAGGTAAGCAATGTTGCTTTAATTTGGGGTGCACTTTTTTTATTATTGTATTATTGTAGCAAAAAAATAGTTGTAATGGCAACCTCCGTGTACGGTTTCCATACCATATCAAACAATGATTTTGTAAATGTGTTGTTTTATTTATTTATATTATGGGCCGAGATCTAGGAACAGCGAATTTCCAAGCACCTCTACGCGCATCAACTGCTTTGGTTATTAGTTGTATCGCCGATGGTCCACTACCCGTTTTCCCGGCATATACTACTTGTAGGAATAAAGGAAATTCAGACTTTATTCCTTGGAAATTCAGCTTGTTTAATAAGGAAAAACACTTTTACAATAGATGCAACAAAACGTTGTTAATTATATTTTCTCACTACCTAACAACACCCTAACAACGACTAAACAAAAACACCCTTGCTACTAGAACACAAAAAATGAAAATTGGTTTCTAACATACTCCCACCTGAGAAACGATTTCAATTAAAGCGTTTTTCAATTTGCAACAAAAACAATTAACGTAAATAGATATTAACAAATATTACAAACACAATTTAAAGAAATCTTTTGGGTAATTTTGAAACCCGACCACTACGCGTAACTTTTTGAACGGGTGCTCTGCTTTTATTCACTCCCGCACTATTTTCAACAGCCTCCTCTTTACGTTCCAGCTGAACTTGGAATGTAGGTTGGCTAATTTCTACTTGTTCATCTCTCGGAGATACTTCTTCGGGATTACCATCGCATTCTAAGGGAAATAACCGCCGTATAGGACGCAATAATTCTCCACGAGCAGTCTTGACTCTACCCAATCTTATATGACCATCTTTACCAGGTATAACCTCTGTCACTCGACCTATAGGCCATTCTATGCGTTTAAGATTGTCATTCTCAATAAGAACTATGTCACCGATTTTCATGGAAGTGTTCTGCTTCTTTTCAACGAAAGACTTTAATTGTCCTAAGTACTCCAAACGGAATCTTCTCCGTAAGTCTTGACGTAATCTTTGTTTATAGCGTATACTACGTAATAAAGAAAACTTATCAATTTCATCACAATCTGGCATGTCCGAATTATTGTGATCACGCAAGAACATATTCGGTGTGAGTGCTAATAAATCTTGAGGGTCATTGGAAATGTACGTAAGTGGCCTAGAGTTTACCACTGCCTCACACTCACATATTAATGTCAGAAGGTCTTCATAATTTAAACACACACGACCTAACACCCGACGTAATAGCTGTTTCACGACACCAATTAAACGTTCAAAAAATCCACCCCACCACGGTGCACTAGGAGGATTAAAACGCCAAATAATGCGTTGGGTGGACGTTTCTCTTGTAATATCATTCCAATTTAACTTTGCAAAAGCATTGTCAGTTCCTTTAAAATTCGTCCCGTTATCACTGTAAAACACCTTTGGTCTACCTCGTCGTGCTACAAACCGTCTAAGCACTTGTAAAAAACTACTGGTTGTCAAAGATAAAGTCAATTCCATATGGATTGCACGATAAACTGCACACGTAAATAAACATATCCAAGCTTTTTCACCACTTTTAAGATGAAGTGGTCCAGCAAAATCCACCCCAGTTATTTCAAATGTTGCAGCATCACGTACTCGATCTGCTGGTAATGGGGGAGTTTCTACTATACACGGTTTAGAAGTAAATCTTTTACAAATTGTACATTTTGACAGAATAGATCTAATGTGACGTCGGCCGCCTAGTATCCAATAATTTTCTCGTAAGTAACTTAACAATCCCTGTGTACCTACATGGCACAATTTTTTATGTTCATCCATTACCAAATTTCTAACTACTGGATGTTTTTGAGGTAAAACTATAGGAAATCTGTAATTGTTAAGGTCTTCTCGGTTCGAAACTTTAGTTTTCAAACGAATTATGCCATCACTATCATAAAATGGACAAAGGCTACTTATTTTCTTATCTTCTAGGCCACAGAAGCATTCTTGTTGTACAAACTTAAAAATATTTATTTCTGCATTATTCAATTCTTCAACTGTCAATTCACCTTGACACTTAACAAGAGGATTCTTCATGTTGTGGATGCATCGAAAAATCCAACCAAACATTCTTACTGTTTTGGCGAATTTGCTAAAATATGACAGGTGCCAAAAATCGGTGTTTTCTACACTAACAAGAGTAGTAACAAGTTTTTTCTTTCTCTCTTTATATATTTCTTCCTCGTCAGTGTTTGGCTTTTCCACAGGCCAATTACATTCTTCCTGATACAGCCAGGACGGTCCCTCCCACCATCTTGATTTCAAAAGTTGTTTAGGTGTACAACCACGTGAAGGGAGGTCCGCTGGATTACTTACACCAGGTACGTGTAACCATCTATCCGCTGAAGTTAATCGACGAATTTCACTTACCCGGTTCCACACAAAAGTTCCCCATTCTTCATTACGCTGTATCCACGATAACACGGTGGATGAGTCGCTCCAGAAAAAACTTTGAAATTTGTAACCAAGATTCTCCTTTACTTGGGTATAAAGTCTGGCTCCTATTGTTGCTGCAATGAGTTCCAGGCGAGGGATTGTCACTGTTTTCAATGGTGCTACCCTGGATTTAGCTGCCAACAAATGGACCGATACTTTATAATCTCTTTTTACTCTACAAAAGATAACAGCCGCGTATGAACTCTGACTGGCATCGCAAAATGTGTGTAGTCCTATATCTTGTACACCATCTCCGCCTGTAGAAATCCAACGAGCAATTCTAATATTTTCAAGATATCGCAACTCTATGAACCATTTTTTAAACAGTTCTGCAATTCCTTCATCTACTGGGGCATCCCAAGAAATATGTTTTTCCCACAATCGTTGTAACAACAGTTTTGGCACCAAAGTGGTAGGGGCTGTAAAACCTATAGGATCGAAAACTCTTTGAGCTAATGATAATAACCTTCTCTTGGTTACTGGAGCTTCCTGGGTTTCCTTTTCAAAAAGGTCTTTATTGATGGTCAAGAAGTCTTGCTTTGGGTACCATCTTAACCCAAGAACTTGAACACTGTAATCTTCATCCTTAGAATTGTCAGAAAACTCCCACCCTCTTAGTTCAAATTTTCCTTCCATCATGGCGGTAGTTGATTCTTGTATAAATCTATTCAAACTCTCAGAATCTGGTAAACTTGTTACGCAATTATCAACATAAAAGCTGCTAGCCAATTTTTTTATAGTTTCTACAGAATACTGACTTCCGGTAAGTGATGAAATTTCTAAACATTTCTGCAAATGATAATCTATAGTTGCTCCAAGCAAGAATGGACTACAGTTTACACCAAAAACAACACGTCTATGTCTAAAAACAATTTCTTGGCCATTTTTATCGACCCACAAGAACTTCAAATAATTTCTGTCTTTCTCACTAATACTTATTTGTAAAAAGGCTTTTTTAATATCCGATATAACACCCTTCTTGAATTCTCTAAAGCGAAGAAGTATTGATGGTATTTGTTCAATTAAATTTAATCCCTTTTCGATACAATGATTTAGTGATGGTTTATCTTTTTCACAGGCAGAAGCATCAAACACAGGTCTCACGGCAGTTGTGGAACCTTCTTTCAATACAGGTCGATGTGGCAGAAAATGGCCATGACTATTGTCGTACTCAATTTGTTCTATAATATTTAAAGATAACCATTCTTTGAAGATTTCTTCGTACCTTTCTAACAGATTATCTCTTTTCAATTTTTCCAAGCTTGCATTTAATCTTTTCTTGGATATATGATAATTTGTAGGCAAAGCAGGGTGTCCATCCAACCACGGTAATCTCACTTCATATCTCCCCTCTGCGTTTTTAGAAATTGTCTGGAGAAAAATTTCTTTTGCTGCTAATGCCATTTCGTCTTTTGACTTCTTTTCTGTAGGTTCTCGGATACCAAGTACATCTAATTCCCATAGATCGGTAATTGATGGTTTTACAAACAAGGATAAAACGGTCATAGTAGCGCAAAGTTCAAATTTTGTTTTTTAACTTTACCCATCACTGTCCAGCCAACATAAGTTTCTATCGCCACCAATCCACACTGCAACATATGTCGTCTTCCTGTGTATAGTATTTCCGCTACATCTGCACCGAGCAAAACTTCAATAGGTCCAGAATTACCATAGTCAGATACATCTATTTGTAAACCTTTCAATTCATGCATCCAAGGACCGTAAAGAAGGGAGCTAACATCGTTGCATATAAGGGGTTGATCTAAAACTTCAAAAGTGTATTTATAGTTTTGTGAACTTACTGTGACATCATAACAGTAATGAATGCTTATGGTCTCATTACCACCAAACAAACAATGAGTAATCTTTTCAGTTCGCTTCGCTTTCAAACCAAGTTTCCGTACTGTAGAATTTAAAATATAAGAGCGTTGTGAACCAGTATCTATTAAAGCTCTAACAACACTTGAACCATGAGCACCTTCCAAGGTAATTAACAAGGTCTGAAGGAAAACATGGGTGCTTGTTTGATTCATTAGCGTCGATTCCCTAACCATCTCATTCTGTTGCCTACCGCTCTCACTTTCTGGCTGTTTTTTAATATTCCCTTCTGTACACATTAACGGTACATGTGATTTTTTGCAAATAATGCAACTCAGTCTTATACGACACTTTCTTGACTGATGACCTACTCTGAGACAACGGAAACATGCTCTTTGATCTTTCACAATCTTTTGTATCTCATCCATAGTCATTTTTTGTGCTTTAATACACTTATCACTGTCATGCATATTCATACAAAAAATACATTTAACAAGATTAGTATTTACAAGGTCCACAGCCGTTCCTATCATATTACCCTGATTCTTTATAAGCCTTTTCTTTTGGTTTTCATCAATGGATTTTAATTTAAAGGAATTAATATTTTCGGTTAAACCAAAACCTTCACTAGCTAGACTAATGCGTTGTTCGCTCTCTACCTCTGATCGTAAGAAACTAATAAGGTTAGCCAGCTTAACTTCAAGAGTGATATCGGCATTTAATGATTCACTAGAACCTATGTTCTTATTGACAGATAACCAAAATGTGAGCGCTGCCAAACCCTTAAAAGATCCTGGGGCAAGCTTGATTCTATGAGAGGGAACAAAATCGCTGCATATTTTTCCACAGTAATGCCTAAAGTTTCTAGAGCTCTCAATTGAGTTTCAATTTGATCGTATAGTTTGCAAATATCTAATTTTTGTTGACTCAAAGCATTATTTAATACTAACTTCAATAGTTCTCGTACATAAACTTCGACTTGAATATCTTCTCTACCAAATCTAACCATCATAGAGTCAATAATATTTACGTAGCTTTCAGCCCTGGCAGGATAACTTTCCACAAGTTGACGTGCTCTACTTCCTGGAACTGTGGCTTGGATCAAATATTCCACTTTGTCACTATCATCAATTTCTGGATCCTCATGTATCTTCTTAAATTGTGACCAGAAAGATGGCCAATCTTTTATATTACCATCATAGTGTTTAAACTCAATGCGAGGCAATTTAAATTTACGCTTACCTGCGTGGATTTCTTCAATAGGCTCAACATTACTTACTTTCGTTTCGGTATTAACTGCAGCTCTTACTTGTAGTACTTTTAAACATTTTAACTTTAATTCTGTAAATCTTTTAACATACATATCTTGTCCATCTATAAGCGCCATTAACTCCTCTTCGGAAGCATTTTCTAAAAGTTCCTTGTAAATTGCACCATGACAAATATGAAGTTCATCGAATTTAAGTTTCAAGCATTCCCATAACATTTCAATACTACTGTTTGACTGATTTTCGTCTCTTAACAATACCTCCAACTCATTAGCCGCTTTAGTGAAACTGCATCTAATTATTTTTTGTTGCTTCTTCTGTATTTCCATATTAACTTCCATTATATTGCTGAACTGCCAACTTGTCCTGTCACGGTCGCCACTAAATGTATCGCCGATGGTCCACTACCCGTTTTCCCGGCATATACTACTTGTAGGAATAAAGGAAATTCAGACTTTATTCCTTGGAAATTCAGCTTGTTTAATAAGGAAAAACACTTTTACAATAGATGCAACAAAACGTTGTTAATTATATTTTCTCACTACCTAACAACACCCTAACAACGACTAAACAAAAACACCCTTGCTACTAGAACACAAAAAATGAAAATTGGTTTCTAACATAGTATCTACTACCTCTACTAGAATATCGCGATTATTTTTAAACTATGAAACATAGGTATGTTTTCAAAATTGTTTCTAATGGTATTATTTAGACACACATATTGCCTTTAAAGTATACATCAACATTTCTTTGGGAAAAAATAATTGGCTATGATTGGTTCTTGTGGTAAAGAAATTAGAATTATATAACGGCACTGGTAGAAATTTTCCTTTAATTTAATATAAGTTACAATGGTAGGTATATACTGTACAACACTTAAAGTTGTTATAACTTTTGTTCTTTAATCCAATACGAAAATAGGAAAAACTATTGAAACTAAATTTTCCCGATTTGAAAGGATTGAGTTTTTGTAGGATGCTGAAAATCGTTTTACTTTTTGTCGCATAGTGTACCAATAGTATACTAAAACAATTCCAAGCTATTCGATAGGTAAGCTTTTTCCGAAGAGGCTTATACCAGTCTTTATAAATTTAGGAAAATTTAATTCTAGAACATCTATTTAAAAATTGACGCAAGTTTACAATTTGCAGCAAAATTATTATGATTAAGATGTGATGGAGCTTGAAGCGACCTCTAAAATGTTGTTATTAATTACTCTCCCGAGTGTAATAACATATATGTAACAATTATAATCGTGAAACAGGGTAATGATGCACATGATTAAGGTAGAATATCAATATAATTACAAAACAGGTTCACATCATACGATGGAAATTTGGTTTTTACTTATTTTTAAACATAAGTAATGCATTTTGATTGTTTTTAATGTGTATAAGATTTAAAGCAACATTTTTACATATAAATTAAATTAGATCTATTAAGTTAGTATCTCAGTATGAAATACATTCCTCACTGTTTGGATCGATTTCGCAATATATTTAGGTATTTAGCATAACCTTTTCAATTGTAGTGCAATTTCGTATATCTAATTGTACCGAAGGAGATGATCTTGTGCTGCTAATAATTAAGCAATTTGTGGATTAATTCGTATAGTGTTCGACATCCTACAACGATCTGAAACATTCAAATTAATGATTTTTGCTTGAATTGTTCACATGAATCTTCCGTGTCCCTTATTTAGCGTTTATAAAACAAATTTATTTAAAAGTTCAAGGCTGCTTTAATGGTAGATAGATCTAAATTGTTTAAGTCTTAAGTGTTATTATACAGTTTCCTGATAGTATTACCTAATCAAAATATTAACAAATTGTAACAGATGTGGGCATTATATTTCGTTTTTCATTATCGAAATGTTTACCATATGAGTAGCGTATGTCACTTTAAGTAGAACACATAATTAAGCCTGCAACTACTTCTCCCTGAGCAGTCGATCTTGTACATACAAGGTGTCATCTAGACAATAAATCAATCAATATGTCGGTATTATTTTCATTGTAAACACTAAACAAAGTAGGTAATTTCAATTTTGCCCTATACAGACTGTTTCAAATTAACTCGGCACTATTACTACACTTTGTTATTACTGATTTTACAAAGTAGGTTAAATTAGCAAAGTAATAGTGTTTTTAGTGTAGATTAATATGCAATTAATAAAAAAACAATTGAATAACGCATTTTTGAGAAAATCACAAATTTAGTACCTTTTTAATGGAACACCCTGTATATTTTTATTGTAAACGAAAGAGAAATGAATTCTCGACAAAAATTCTTATACACTCTTACATCAAAATACTTAAGATAAAGTAGATATTGACAACTGTATTATTTAATCAAATTTTTCCAATTCTGGAATGTTTAATCGTAAAAACATGCATTCCTGGTCCCGAGAAAATCCGATGTTAACTTATCCATCACATCCACAAAACCAAGTTTAGTTTAAATTAATGTATGGTGTGGTTTGATTGGTAGAATAGTGTAGTTGGTCCTCTGTTTTATTCTGGATCGCTTACGGGAGCAAGATATGTTACCCTTATGGAAGAAGAAGAAGTTTTCGCAGAATATCTACATGAGTTAATTTAGAAGATCCCAAATCATTTATTTCCAGCAAGATGGAGCACCAGCTCATAATTTCCGTGAACTTGGAGCAATGCTGCAAAGCCTGCAAAGACTTTCTGTAGAGTGTAGACCGCTGGATGACTACAAAAGGTCCCATTAAGTGGCCACCTCGTTCACCCGACTTGTCGCCTTTGGATTTTTTCCTTTGCGGGTAAGTTAAAAATAAGGTTTGTGAAAGAATGTAGCTGAATTAGAGAATAGCATTCGTGTTATGTATTAATTCAACTGACGGTAGAAGTATAACGAATGCTACAAGGAGCCTTCATAGGAGACCTTTAATGTGCATTCATGAAAATTGTGGTATTTTTGAACATTTAATGTAATCTTGAAAAGTTCAATAATTGATGTATTGCAAGGTCACGGCTACCTTAATGAAATAGTAATACAGTTGTCAATATCTACTTTATCTTCAGTATTTTGATGTAAGAGTGTATAAGAATTTTTGTCGAGAATTCATTTCTCTTTCGTTTACAATAAAAATATACAGGGTGTTCCATTAAAAAAGTATTAAATTTGTGATTTTCTCGAAAATGCGTTATTCAATTGTTTTTTTATATAAATTGCACAAATTTTCAAGTCAAATTTGATAGTCGGGAATCAGCACCCCGAAATTCGATTATTTAATTCATGTATTTTGCACTCGAAGATATACATTTTAAAGAATATGTACAGTGGGGAATGACCTTACGGGCTATAATAATTCAAACATACGTTTTCCGGTACTATGTGAACGCTTCATTGTTTTTTTAGCGAAACAAATTAATAATGGGGAAATTCTGTTATCACCTACCTACTGGTTGTGACGATGACGTCCTGTCTCTTTATAACCGATTTGTTGCTTTAACATTATGTTTAATTAATTACTGCATGTATTCCATTTTCCCCAAATAGGTTTTACTTTACTGCACAAGTAACAGTGTAACTCTAATATGATATTCCACATATTATGTGTACTCGATACTGAATCGTCTATCACAGGTAGTCCCTGGCAAGCCGTTGAAACGGCTATGCCGTCGGTGCGCATCGGCGTTTCACACAAAAAATCGTATCTCGTAAACCATTTACACCATTTACACCACGGTTGGCTATGCCGATGACATAGCAATTGTGGTACGTGGCAGATTTGAAGAGACCGTATCAGTTGTGATGCAGGGAGCTTTAAATCTAGTGAAGCATGGTGCGGAGAAGAGGGTCTGTCGGTTAATCCAACAAAAACGAACCTCATTCTCTTCTCACGAAGAAAAGGGCCGACAAAGCTAAAAGAAATAGCAATGTATGGCACCAAGGTGAAGGTTGTGGGAGAAGACAAATACTTGGGAATAACGCTAGACCAAGGGCTAACCTTCAAACCGCACCTAGAGAAGACAGCGAACAAAGCCACAAAGTCCTTGTGGGCTTGCAGGCGAGCGTTCGGAAGCAAGTGGGGCTTATCTCCAATGATGACCCACTGGATATACACCAGAATGATCAGACCGATCATTACGTATGGCTCACTGGTGTGGTGGCATAAAACCTCCACCCAGACGAACATACAGAAACTTAGCAAGGTGCAGCGTAGGGCTTGCCTTGGCATCACGGGGGCAATGATAATCACCCCTACGGCAGCTATGGAGACCCCCCTGAACTTACCGCCACTAAACCCAGCAATTAGGGCAGAGGCGCTCAGGGTGGCATACCGGCTGAGAGTTAACGGCGAGGAGGGATCGTCAAGGGCGGGGCACTCGCTCATCTTTGACGAAATCTCCAAAGACAAAACCCTTAATATGAACACTGAGAGGATACCCAAAACAGTTTGTCCCATCAAACTGTTTAAGACAACAATCCCCACTCGGCAAGACTGGGAGAGCAATTCCAGTAAAGCGAAGCTGAATGGAATCGTGTATTACACAGACGGCTCGAAAACCATAAAGGGCACCGGCTCTGGAGTATACGGGAGCAATGGACGGGGCTGCAGAATTTCTGTAAGCCTAGGACAACAAGCGACCGTATTCCAAGCCGAGGTATTCCTGACGGCGGCTGCTCAACTATTAAAAGAGAACCTCATCAAAAGGAAAATCTTTATAGTGACAGACAGCAAAGCAGCGATTGCAGCAATAGACTCATATGTGGTAAATTCAGGGCTAGTCCTTGAATGCACACAAATGCTAAACGCACTAGGTAAGTGCAACTCAGTCACACTAGTGTGGGCACCTGGGCATGCGGGAATCGCAGGTAACCAGGTTGCTGACGAGCTTGCGAGAATGGCAAGCGCAAAACCATTCATAGGACCCGAACCGGCTTGTGGGATTACTTATAACACAGTCAAAAAGGAGATTCAAGCAATACTCACGAAAGATCATTGCAGACATTGGTCGAAAATCCCAGGACAGAGTCATTCCAAAATCTTCCTGGAAACCCCAAACGGGGACCTAGCTACGTCCATCTTAAAGCTAAGCAGGACGAAGATAAAACTTGCGACAGAAATGGTCACGGGCCACTGTCGCATGAACAAACACCTGCACAACATGGGACTGACTGAAAGCCCGACATGCAGGGGTTGTGGTGAGGCAGATGAAACGCCCTATCACGTCATTTGCCAATGTGAGGCATTCATAAAGGCAAGGGAACTCCTACTTGGAAATGAAAAAATTACACCAGAGGAAGTAACGAAGATTCACCCTACTAAAATCCTGGACTTTGTAAAAGACAACACCGGGGAGCACAATAGACTAAAAGGTCGCAGTGCGGGAACCTATTGGGACCACCCCCAGAACCAATAATAATAATAATAAACCATTATCAATAGTGAAAATTTCTGTTCACCAAAAACTTTCCCACTCATTTGGGCATATTTCTTGTCGATTAATAATATATCTATCTTCAACCGTTCAAAAATTTTCTGGATTCTGAAATTTTCACATCAGTTTTGGTACCGTCCCCCCTTTAAATACTCTGACAAATTCTATACATATAAAAAAAATAATCTTATGTATATAACCGTTAAAATCTACAGTGATTAGGTATTCGAATGGTGAAAGAATTTTGAAAAAATATTTAAAAATGGCGTCACAATCGCGAGTTAAACACAAATAGTTTTTTTAAGAAAATCAAAATAATCGGAAAATATTTTTTTATTCTTTTTTGCAATCACGAATTTAATGGAGCCCTCCGGATTTGAATCCGTAAGGTCATTCCCCACATTTTACATATTTTTTAAAATGTATATCGTCGAGTGCACAGTACATGAATTAAATGATCGATTTTCGAGGTGCTGATTCCCGACTAACTAAAGTTCATACTATTATTTTGTGTATAGGACTGCACCGTCTTGTGGTATTATTACTTTCATGTAGAATTTTCTCAACAAATTACCTACGTTTTATTTTGAATAGTCTTCGGCATACCTTTTGACTACGATCGAGGATCTCCAGTCTCCATGGACTCCATGCTTAAATACGTTTACAACGGTACTTTCAAAAGAGTACTTGAGTCCAGGGGCGGATGGGCCCACCGGGACACCGGGAATTTTCCCGGTGGGCCGTCGTCGCTTTGTGGGCCCTGGGCCGCCCCGGACCAAAACGCTTAATTTTGCAGACATAATTTTTATATAGCTATGTAAAAATATCGATACGGTGGCGCCGGGCACGGGTTAAGGGCTCACACACACTAGCGGGTGTTTTTTGACCGGGCACGCCCCGGATCCGCTTGATGGCAGCGAGCCCGGTGTGCCCTGTGCGTCAATGGACGGGGCCGGATCCGGTTGAAAAACACCCGGTACCGGTAGTATGCGTGAGCCTTTATGATTACACCTAACAAACAGACGACTGCTGTCACAAAAGAAATTTGTATGACTACAAATTACCAAATGTATCAATTTCTCATAAATTATGTCCAAAAGTAAACAGTATAGATAATAATGTACAGTAATTCCAAGAAAATTCAAATCATGTTCATGTTTGGTGTTATATGTTATGCGCATATTCTAAATCTTGTTCTGGCAGACATTTGCAAATCCCACAATAAGGCATAATTTATTGTTTTCTTCATTACTGAATTGTATAGCAGCATTTTTTAAAGAATGGGTTACTGGTTGGGCATTGACAACAATTCTAGATCAAAGAAACTCCAGTTGACAGGAGAAACTCGCTGGTGGTCAAAGGAAACAGCGCTCAGTAAAATTTTTGGTAATTTTAATGGACCTGATACGATGTACGTTGACTTAATTGACGTTCTTAACACAATCGCAAATAAACCATAAAGTGTGGTGCATGCTTGAATGCAGAATAAAAAGCGCTCCTAATATATGTATAAAAAATCAGGACCGTATTTAAAAAAACAAGGTTGATGATGGTTACTTGAAAACGAAACGCCGGCTCCCATTTTGCAGTATGCCATGTTACAGTTCGTTAAAAAGTACCTGTAGAAGCTTCTTTTATTTTTTATTTAACATTAAGGACAATTTGGCAAAAACGAAATCCTGAAAATTCGCTTTTTGTCGCATAACTTCGGGACAGTTCGGAATTTCGTCAGTTTAAAAATGTCATTTTACTAAACTCAAAATTGCCCAACTTTTCTCCCATTTACCCGAAACTCTTTTTCTTACCGTTTCCGAAATCCCCATAGTGGCCCTCCTTATCTTGGGCACAGTGTATATATCTTTAATGTAGAATGTTTTTTGGAGCAAACTGTATTTTAGATTCAAAATTCCTTCAAGTTCTACAAAATCAAAAAGCCTCGCATGGTTATACAGGGTGTCCCAATATTCCGTGGACATAGAGCTACAGTAGGTTTGTGGGAACAAAAAAAGTCGAATGGGCTAAACTTACCTATATACTAAAGTACATCGTTAAGCCGTGAGAGGGCGTCAAAGTTGGAAGAATATTTTTATTTTATTTTAATAAATCGGAAATTCTTTGATCGATTTTTTTAAAATTTGGTTTGGACACATATCAATGAAGGAACTATGTTTTTAAGTGGATATCAATTTAACTGAATTCCGGGAAGGGTGAAAACTACCCCTACCGTTCGATACATTTAATGGTAACTTTTTTGTGGGTCGTAGGAGTGCTTTAATTTTTTGTAAAAAGGAAGATACATTAATTTTCTGAATTTTTCGTCTCTTACAAAAATGGTGTATCTCTTTTAGTTTTTGAGCGAATCACACAATAGTCACAATAAATGTTCAACACGACCACCACCTCTTCGACCCTGCATAAATTAATTGTACGCAGGAAACTGAAATTGACTCTTCTTAAGATGCTGCGAACTCTTTGCAAGACCAACGCCTGTTGAGAAGAGTCAATTTCAGTTTCCTGCGTACAATTAATTTATGCAGGGTCGAAGAGGTGGTGGTCGTATTGAACATTTATTGTGACTATTGTGTGATTCACTCAAAAACTAAAAGAGATACACCATTTTTGTAAGAGACGAAAAATACAGAAAATTAATGTATCTTCCTTTTTACAAAAAATTAAAGCACTCCTACGACCCACAAAAAAGTTACCATTAAATGTATCGAACGGTAGGGGTAGTTTTCGCCCTTCCCGGAATTCAGTTAAATTGATATCCACTTAAAAACGTAGTTCCTTCATTGATATGTGTCCAAACCAAATTTAAAAAAAATCGATAAAAGAATTTCCGATTTATTAAAATAAAACAAAAATATTCTTCCAACTTTGACGCCCTCTCACGGCTTACCGAAGTACTTTAGTATATAGGTAAGTTTAGCCCATTCGACTTTTTTTGTTCCTATAAACCTACTGTAGCTCTATGTCCACGGAATATTGGGACACCCTGTATATTGTATACCGGGTGTCCTGTCCCTAGTATGTGGCCTATCCCTATAACGTTCTTGTTTTTAAAGATAAATAATTGAAATTCGCCACGTACATACGCGACATAAATATGCATTCTTTGACATATTCAATTGTTCTTCAGGTTTGACCAGAAATGAGCTTCACTTTGTTATTTAAAATGGGACACCCGGTATATTTTTGCTTATTTGAATAGAAAATAACTACAATGACAACCCATTTGCCAATTTCCGATACCTAACCTCCAAATATTTTTAATTTTCTATCCAAAGTGCCATGAAGGCGATAAAACGGTTAATTTTTGATCAAATAGTCATGGAAAAATAGCTGTGATCTTTTTTTATTTTTGGATTTGGACACCCTATATAATATAATATGTTAATTTTGGGCCGCAGACGTTTATTCTCCCGGTAGAATTTTATTTGCTCATCCGCCCCTGCTTGAGTCAACTGATTTTACAATACATATTCTTCTTTTTGCACAACTTCTGAAAAACTGAAAAATATGCGAAAACTCGCCTCTTCACATACCATCTTCCTATACCAAATCTAATTTTGATACACCAAATAATATTCTAGAAGTTATGAATTGTCTAATAGATTTGTTGACACCCGGTATATATAACCCACAAGCACAACATAAATTTTTTTGGAAAATGATTTAAAAAAGCAGTATGTTTGGTTTTACAAGATCTTGCAAGATAGAATTTAATGCCGCAATCGCAATAGTGTCCCATGTTAAAAAAGTTCTGCGAGTGCAGTAGCGGTATGTACTCTAAATGAATACCATTTTTCCATCTCTGATTTGCAAAGTGTAATCGCAATGAAAGGTTGCCTTCCTCTCTCATTATTCGATTCATGTTCGACTATATGTATTTTGATTTTCTGAAAAACACATGGTTTACAGTTCACTTATTCACATGAATTGAGTTTGTTAGTAGGTGGAACCAACAAAGCTATCTTTCCAAAAAAGAGGCTTTGTTGATAATTTGTGGTAATTTTTTTTCAACAAAGATTAATATGGAATATAATTGCGTTCGTCTTACAACATTTACAATCATCAAAGACTTACCTTGTACTGTAAAGGTAATTGGCAAATAATTGACGGATATCTTTACAATTAGTTTTCATCAGTGCGACAATTCAATTCCAATAACAATTCCAAAATAGATTACAGATTTCTTCCATTTTTCTCCAGTTTCCTTACTATTTGAATTGTGACCATGCCATTTCCTGTCTCTTAACTTAGTTACTTCAATTAATTTGTATTTGTGGTTCATCGTTTGTGAATTGGGTGTTCCCCTTTCTGGGACCCCTTTAAGTCTAATTATGTCTTAAATTTATAAGTTTTCCCGTAAGTATTTTTGAATCTCTGGTTATGCTCAAAATTTGTTAACCTTACTTTTTACAGCATGGCTTAAGCTTTGTTTTTCGGTGGCTTGATGCTTGTTCCAATTTTATATTAATTATGTCCCAACTTCGTCGTGGTGAATGACGGATTATAGTCATTGCACCCCCTGACGTTTTATTCCCGTTTAATACTACTTCTATTTTTATATCACAACTAATTTGTTGTTTTTACCTCGTTACGATAACTAATTTGTAAGTAATCAATTTATGCTATTAGTTTTTATTATTACATTTAATTATAGATAAGCCTGAAGATGATAAAATGTTAATTTATCGAAACATGTCGCTGTTTGTTATCAACTTATTGTAATCTATCAACTATCAACATTAATATCAACGTTAATAAACTTATACATGGGGTATGGTTGTGTGATTTTCTCCTAATTGGAATTGTTATAATCACCCCATTTCGAGTTCTACCAATCAACCAACAACATGGACCAAGTCAACTTTCAATTCCAATAACTTCTAAATATATGCATTTTGTAATTAAATAATGCTAATAAAGTTTTGTTATTATTATTATTATTATTGCGTATAGTCCATATAGAAACTGTCACGGCACATTTATATTCAATTAATTATTATTTAAATACGTGTAACTGTAATTTAGTTAGAATCTTTGTAAATAACGGCACCAAAAGAGCATATTGACCTAAATAATGTAATTATCTAGAATGATGTTTACAAGACAAATTGTTTCTTCCTGTTAGTCTAACAAGACACCCTCTTGACCTCTCCTGTGTTTTCTTTCTTTCACCACAAACGATCTATGATGGTAGTTTACTATATTTACTTCCTTTGTTACTAATACCATCTAAAACACACGTTAAATAATAAATACTTTCACTTATTCGATATGTATATAAACGTTAGCTACACGTTTTTTATAAAATAAAAAAAAAGAGAACGTTGGTAATATAAACGGCGATGTGTACATTTAATTTCAGTTGTTGTATTGGAAAATTGCAAACAGCGAATTCATGTCAAACGCTATTGAAGGAATACACAAACATTTCAAATTAATTATAATTACAGTAACTTTCCATGAACAGTTGATCTCTTTTAGTCAATTCAGAGCATGTATCACTATAGTTCATAAATATATTTATTCAATGGTTCTAGGGTAGGTACCTAATTAATAACTCTTAAAATTTTAACGAAGTTAGTGACAAGTTGTGTCAGCTTTTTAACAATATTTATGTATGAATGATTGTCCTGTCATCAGTTATTGATCCATTTGTGATCTACGTACAATTAATGTGTTTGCAGGACACACGTTTACTCTTTTAAATAGTATAGTGTTTATACTAAAAATGACTGTAAAGTTAGAATTTTGAACCAGAAAATGTTTCATTCATTTAAATATTAAACGTGGTAAAACTTAAATATATTTTTGTTTTCTTGATCCTTAAAGTTAAATTGAAAGTCAAGTAAAGAAAAATTTACAAATCACGAGAAAAATCCGCAGTTTACTGCTGAACATGTGTTCCATCCTGTTATTGTGTAACTGACATTTCTCAATCACAGTTTGATGTTGAAAAAGATTTTTCTTATGGAAAAGCTGTCTCCTTCATGCTACATATAGAACTGAATATTTTCCGTTCTAAAATGCTGTTTTATGCACAATTTCTCAGTTTCTTAGATCAGGGCGTAATATATGGTCATAAAATCGATACCAAATCTTATTAATTTCTTTTCATTAGAGCTCCAGTTCTTGGTGACAGTAGATGATTATAAACCCTGTGCGAAACGATGTATAATAAAATGTATGGAAAATTGTAACATTAAAGTACTTTTTAGCACGACAAGTTTAAATAAAATAGTTTAAAGGGCATACCATTCGAAGCTTTCGTTTTGTGAAAATAGCAATAAAGTTTTAGTAAGACATGCTTAATGAGAATTCTTGTGACCCCGCGGTAGTTTTAATTGCAGCTGAAATGGAAATTGAAACATTGAAATTGAAAGGATTCTATCATGAAATATACTTATTTGCATGAGATGAACTGTACCAGTTGAAGAAGCTGAATAATTAACGTCTATGATTGAATCTGTTGAACAACCTTAATTTGTGTTTATAGCCGAATAACGTTTTGGTTAGCCAAATGGCCGTAGAAGTTGATTTCACTTTTTTCGAGTTTACATTTTTAACCATAAAAAAATACGGACATCGCGTTTGCTTGAGGAGGCTGTGGTATTAAAAATCAAACTCCGTGATGTTCTTTCTTAGAATGAAAAGAGATATGTCTTCTTTCTTAGAATAATTCTGCTCCGGTTCCCTGTCTGGCTCCCGCTCCGGCTCCTGCTCTGGCTCGCGCTCCGGTTCCGGCTCCCGCTCCGGCTCCCGTTCTCGCTCCGGCTCCGACTCCCTCTCCGGCTCCCACTCTCGCTTCTGCTTCAAGAAAATTGTTTAACTGTTTGTCTTCAAGTCACCAGCCAACTTGCTGTAAAAATATATATAGTTATTCTGCTATTCCGGGCGGAGACAAATCCAACAAAGCGAAAATCATGATAATCAGTGTAGCTATTCTTGAGTTATAAATGGTGTAACTAACACGATTTGATACTCTTAGGATATAGTAGGTAAATTTCCATACGAGCTTGAACTCCACGGTAATCATTCTAGACGCGAAATAAAGTCAGCGAAGGATTGCTCCTGATTTTCAGTAATGTTCTTTGGAAAGTACGAAATATTTTCAGAATTGCCAAATTTAAAAAAGCTTTTTCATATATTATTCCCAAAATCTCCTGCATGTGAAATCTTCCTTGGATTTGGTTAACTGTTTGCAGATATTTTTTAAATTAAAATTTCCTCAATTCTTTAAATAAACGGTGTTTATATAAGAAAGTGTCCACTCCCGACGGGTTAGTGATTGTATCATGGGTTAGTGGTAAAAATATCGCCGTACATGGATGTTTGTAAGGGTATAAGGTTTTACCAACATATATTTTATTTATTAATTTATTTATTTATATTATGTGCCGATATTAATAACTTTTCTTGTTTTAGGTGAGTAGTAATCTTTTTCTTCTCATTGGCCGTTTTGGGTAATCAATGTTGTATTACTAGACTTTCAATACGGAATATCCCTCTGATTTGTATGTGATCTTGAATATTAAGTCGATTCTAGCTACACAATTGCTATTAAATAATTTAAAAATTTAAAACACAAGAATTTTGAAGAGACTAGTATGGTTCTACTATCAAACAGTAGTTATTTCTAATTAAACATTCTTTTGTAGGTAATTTTCTCGTTTACCCGTTCTGATTATTAGACGTCTCGCGTAAAAATTTACCTCTACATTCTTTTTCTCAATAGATTTTTACTTTGAATGGTAGTTGTATTAAGTGCGTTGGGCAATTAATGAAAGCTTGTATTTCAGGGGCGATTGGAGATTGGAATATGCGAAGTACCTAAGCAATATGCTCTATTGTGACAATTCAACTTCTCAATTTTGAATGTTTCTAGAGCTCTAATTAAAAATAAGACGTAGGTCTGTCTAAAAGTATGTATTTGTTTAGGAGACGCTAAGACCATGAAGAAGTATATTTCTATTGAATTTACTCTTCAACACCTTTAACATTTGGTTTGACCATAATATGGAATCATAATGAACAGAACGGTAGTGCTCACCTTTTCGAATAATTATTCTAAACAATCGACAGTCATAGCAAAACAAAACTTAATTGACAACGCCTACTTAACAAATGCAATTTGGGAACGAACTTTTATAAATGCTAGAAAAATTGTAAATCTCCATTTAGTTTGTCATTTTATCTCTGTTACCACTGTTACCAGGTAAAAAAATGTCACTTTATAAAATTACTTTTTTCCCGGGGAAAAAGCGAGACTTTTTTCACGGATATAAGTAAAGTAAAGGTTTCCTTAGCAACGCGGGTCTAATTGTCATTATAATTACCTACAACAGTCTAACAGATTAAAACTTCAAAATACTTTTAAGTCGTTGTTTTTTCAGTCACAGAAAAAAATAGTGTATTTCACGCGGGAAAAATAGTGGATTTTAGATTTGCGTCGGGAGACAACACAACCTCGAGCTAAAATCTACTACTTTTTTCCCTTGTATAATAAATAACTATTAAAGGTCTTATAGAAAATCGAACACAAAGCTCGCAATTTTATTTATAAATAAAGGTACAAAATTATGCTTATAAAGGATTAACAACAAAAATTCTTAAAGGAAATCTAGTAAAACAGTTTATCTATCCTTGTAAAATTTTGCGTTGAAGCGTCTTTCACCCATTAAAAAGGAACATCTTAATACAGGGTGTCCCAGTTGAAACTAACACATTTTGAACGTGATTATTGACTAAACGAAATAAGATAGAAATGTGCGGTTTTCACTAATGAGTTTCAAATTTCGAAAAGTTTTTTCCCAATCATATTAAAAAAATTTCCCAGTTATACAGGGCGAGGGAAAAAAATTGCCGATCTTCAACTAAAAATTACTTGACTTGTTTAAATAGAACCCCTTGTATATTTTTACACTTTTCGAAAGCTGAGTTCTTTAGTTTTTTAAAAATGTCAAAATTGCAGTTAGTTATCGATTTACGTTTTTAATTGATTAGATAACTAATACATGTGATAAGTATATTATTGCAAATAGAATTTTCTACAGTTTCAGAATAACTATTATAAATATAATAAAATTTGATACGATCCATTTAAAATTTAAATGTATCTGCTGCACCTAACACATTTGATTTTCAATTGTTTTTTGGCTATAACAGATAATACAAAGTTAAGTGTAGAACAACTTCTATGACATTTTTTTATATTTCTAATAGTAGTCGAGATATCTGCTGTGACAGCTAAAATCAAACAGACTGTATATGTTAACAAGAGTGGAAAGGAAACCTCTGTTAAAATCAAAACGCTTTGTGCTTTTGACAGCAAGACACACGCATTAGTAGGAAGTGGTACTTTCCCCTAGTCTGTGTATTGTAACGACCCTTTCCTAGCAACAGTTTCACATTTCAATTATCAACTTCGGAAACGACAAGAGTTGAATAAAAATAAGAATTGTAAGGGAAATTTAACTTTTAATTAAGAAATTGTGTTATCTATTTTGTAAACTCTGATAGTACTAAATTAAACCTATTTTCCAATTTCCTTGCGGTGGGAATTTTTCACTCACAAATTAGCGAACACTAATGTGCGGTAATAGTTGCTTAACGACCATGCGTATTATTAATGGATAAAGAATGAAATTATCTTAGTTGTCCTAAATTATTAACATAGGTAGTTTCCTTCTAATGACATACTTTTAATTTTATAACCTACTGCGCAGTCGCCTTTCATTTACAACTTTTCTGAATCCTTTGCAAGCTCATCGATTTATATTAGCCATAACGACCAATTATGTGTTTTTAAATCTTTTACTTTCGGTAGTAATTGGCTGGAGATTTAATGTTAACCAAATAATCACGTCAAGTCAATCAATTATTTTGTGACGCAAAATTTCTTTACCTTAGTCCTTAGTTAAAGATAATGGAAGGCGTTCCCGAATCACTTTTGTTACATAAGAATTGCTGAATGCAATTCGAGAAAGAAGTTTCGCATCTTATAAGCGCACGTGACCTTCAATCTTACGTAAGATAACACTGATAAGTGAGATAATTTTCTTTTCCTTTCTTATATCGTAATTGGTAACAGAAAACGTAAAAACGATCAAAATTTAATGCTCTGTTCAAATCAGGAATTTGTAATGCTATGTCATGTGGGTAAGTAGGTATATCTATGGCAAGTCGTTTTACCATTTACTCACTTAGACGTTAATCTGTCATTTTAAGTCAAATCTATTTCCATGTCACTTGGGATAATGAAAATTACGCTATTCTCGTTAAGAAGAATGCAATTTTTATTCATAATTAAAATTTAAATATCTACATATTTTCATTCTAATTACGAAAAAATGCATAAAACCTATTGCTCCTTATGGAAAATCTAGGAATTTACCTGAACGAAAGTATATTTTTCATTAACCAAAATTGAATTCATCTTTTAAATGACCATAAAAATGATTTTATATATTACAATTTAAGCTCTACTGCAAATATTTGTTCATAGTTAAAACAACTGTTTTGTTACAACAACTTTAAGGTAAACAAAATAATAAATTTAAAGTTGAAATAGGAATTTAAATACTTAACGTATTTGATGTCAACATATACTAATTTGTTATGTTTATTGGAAAAGTAAAATTAATTTTTAAATAGATATAACTAAAAATGTACCTATTTAACTACTCGTTTACTTATTTAGGTGTTAAGATAACCTAGCCAATTAATTTATCTGTTATACCATTTCCTCTATTAACTCAAATTTAGGGGTCAATTTTCATGAGATATAAGTTTCTTTTCTCCATTTTTAATTTAATTGTCTTCTTCATGTTTGTTACAATTCAATTATAATTTCAATTCAATTTCTTGTGACATATAGTGTATTTCCATTTTAATTTAAAAATTATTTTCTTATGTCCTACAGTTGTAATATTAATTTCTACTGAACATGAATTTTTATGTCTTTTGACTTGTTGTTATGATAATTTTATTCGCATTCGTTATAAATTCCAATTTTAATTCTATTTAAATTTATTATGACTTGGTATATTTTCATTTTAATTTAAAAAGTAAAAATGTTCTAACGATATATTTATTTTAAAGTTTTATGAATCCGTATTGACATGTGAGATTCTCGTTTTGTGTTTTTATTTCAATTCGATATCTATTTCCATTGTAATTTAATTTATATTCGACTTGAAGGTGTTGAGCATACTCATAGTCATAAGATAAGAAATGTAAATAAAAACGAGCTAGCGCCCGCTACATTGGAGAGGAAAAAATAGATATGTGTCTAAGTTATTGTTTTATGTTACTTAAGCTATGGCCTATGTAAGTACATATGTATAGAGTTACTATTACTTGTTCTCAATATATCTTTTAGAGCTTGATTTTAGAATTAGAAATACACTGTCATAAGAAACGAACTCTAAGAATGCATTCCAATAAAAAATTGTTAGAAGGATATCATATCCCAAGAAAATGAATTTTTGTGATTAGATATGTTCTGAAAACTAATAACACAGATCTGTGCTAATAAGATGTAAGAATATCGTGACATGTGCTACTAGAAAATCTTTAAAGTAAAAACATAATCATTTTCATTTTAATTTAAAACAATTTTTGTATTGAAATTTTAATTAAGAATGAAAATTGCATTCTTCTTAACGAAAATAGCGTAATTTTCATTATCCCAAGTGACATGGAAATAGATTTGAATTAAAATGACATATAACGACTAGCAGTGAGTAAATGGTAAAACGGCTTGCCTTCCTTACAGTTTACAGCCAAATTATAGTTTTTTATTTTTCCATTTTTCAATCATTTGTTGCTGCGAAAAAAAATGTTTGAGGTATGTTAAACAGCCTTATGTGAATTTGCGATGTTAAATACAATTATATCAGTGTACATAGCGCATGAAAGTACAGGAAAGCCTTGATTTTTTTAATTTTTTTATTCATGTTATGGGCCAACGCAGATTTAGAACAGTTACAGGAAATACCCATACGCGTGCATTGCTCATTAAACGTCGAATACATCTACCCGCCTCAGCAACAAGACAAACTACGAGAATACGGACACTATGCATTAAATATGGGTAATAGAAACCACACATAACATACAACCATGAACACAAAAGACTGCACGGACGATATCCACAGGAGATTAACGGGGATTGTATTGATAGGTACCTATAGTAAAATTTTTATGAGAACTACATGACGTCATAATGTGCAGACACCAATATCTTCGTTCAACGATCTCATTTTAAAAATTGAAGGGAAGTACAATACTTTGACAAATTTAGTTTAGTTTTCGCGCTTACAAAGTTTTTGTGATTATTTGTTGTATTTGCTTATTTTGAACAATTTTTGTATCGAAAATTGTATGACGTCATGTAGTTCTCATAAAAATTTTACTTCTACTAACCAAATGTGATATTTTTCCAGAGTCAGAAGGTTTCATGTTTTCCACACAAGATCATGTTATACAGTGAGGACCAAAAGTTTGGAATAATGGATTTTTTTCGTTTCCTGTCAGAAATATCAAAAAAATATTGGACACGTCAAATTGATTTTGGCCATGGAAAACATTTTGGGATAATTTTCAATTTTCCAACTCCCACCCCTTCTGTGCAGTGACGTCATCAATTATTTTTTTTAATGAGAACACCCCACTTTCTTAACGGCTTTCAATAGATTATAAAACGACGATATCAGCAAATATACACATTCTACCTTTCAGGTGCAGATTCCACGAGATATTAATTTTTTAAAATAGAAAAACGAGAAAAACATCAAATAGTGTTGTCAACAAATAAACAAATTTTATTTGTAAAAATAATGTTAAATGGTTTTTTTCTTTTAGTAACAATAATTATCCTAAACAATAATTAGAGTAAATTTTCAAATTGAAACGCATTTTCTTCTTTACAGTACCCCAATCGCGCTTGAAACTCTGTGCAAACATTTTGCAAAGTTTCTGGTTGTATTGCAGTATTTGCAGTCATTTCCTGTCTTATTTTTTCTTTCAAGTCTTCGATATTATTCGGTCGATTGAAGTAAACTTTACATTTAATATATCCCCATAAAAAGAAATCCCGTAGAGTCAGATTTGGAGACCGAGTCGGCCATTCAATAAACGTTCTTTTTTGATGTTTTTCTATTTAAAAAAATTAATATCTCTTCAAATCAGCACTTAAAAGGTGTAAAGTGTATATTTGCTGAAATCGTCGTTTTATAATCTATTGAAAGCCGTTAAGAAAGTGGGGTGTTCCCATTAAAAAAAATAATTGATGACGTCATTGCACAGAAGGGGTGGGAGTTGGAAAATTGAAAATTATCCCAAAATGTTTTCCATGGCCAAAATCAATTTGACGTGTCCAATAGTTTTTTGATATTTCTGACAGGAAACGAAAAAAATCCATTATTCCAAACTTTTGGTCCTCACTGTATACACACGAAATTACAAAAAACACATAATTACATTACATAGTACATTGGCACATCATCTTTGTAGTATCAGAAACTATGAACATACTGACATATACGCGTCTTCATCTAGCACAAACGGTACAAACGTAGGTGGCTAAGATAATACATTAAAAAAGAGCCACACAACACAACTTTTCCACAGATAACATACCCTATTACCCGGAAGTTATATTTGAAAACACCACACACAAGCTATATTGGGATAAGACACTACTCTCAGACATAGACGTCATTCGGGGGTGGCAAGGGGTAATGACCGAGGCTGTTGATGGGGCGGAAATTAGATTAAAAAAATATAATTTAGTGGAAGAATACTTCTCCTATTATTTATTAATAACTTTGACGCATTTGCGAATTTTTACCATTGCAACAGAATAACAATTTTCTACGGAGATGTAAATAGAACAAGCGAACGGATTACACCATACTATAATATTATATTGAAGTGAGTATATTAAAAAGTCAAAGGTGTTACTACATTATTTTAATTCTTATTAGGAAATTTAATACTATTGAGATTACACAAATTGTTTAGTACATTAAAGCAGTAGATATAATTTAAGTGTGACAGAGAATAAATATTCACAGCTACGATACACGCAACGTCGTTTTTTATACGAACACTTTTAAATGACGATTAATGTATAAAGTCATGTTAAATAAGTGTTCGAGAATTTAATAAATATTGCAGTCCGATAAACGTGCGGGATATCATCAGTACTATTATACCGTAGTTAGGTACCTATACTTTTATTATGTATTTTTCTAGTAATATAACCCAATTTTACTGTAATACTTTATGGATCAATTTTTGGTTAATGTATTGCACATTCGATTTTAGGCACAATTGAGTACCTGTAGGACAAACCATAGAGATGAATGGTAGAGATCATAAGTAATACCAAACATTGAAACTTAGTTAAGTGAAAATGACATTTTATTGCAGAAACGGAAAATGGACAAGAAAAGACAATTCGGTCACCCTTTTTCCAAAACAAAGCAGCAAAATAAGATTACCATAAGCACAGACTAGGTACATTGTCTGTGCCATAAGTAACAGATAACAAATTGACAAGTTTTCCTTAACAGTTTCATACTCAGAGTTACTTTTGCTTCTGTTTAGAATCAAAACAATAACGTCTCTAGGTAGGAAAAAGAAATGTATCGTATTGATGCGATGTTCGGCACGTTAATGATTCTTTATTGTGCGTGAAACTCAGTTAAAGCAAACTTTTAGTAAGTAGTTGATGCATTTATAGAGATGCTTCTAAATTCACATTTTGTGTTTGGTTTTGGGGACTAATAAAAGTTTAGTGAGTAAACTGGATGTTCCATAAGTTCAAACCCGTCGATATAAATGACGGAGCATTCTACTGATGATAAAGTATTTCTTGCGTCAGTTTTCCTTTTCTTTAATTCATTCGGACAGATACATCATCCTCCCAGGTTTTCGGACTGTAGACAGCACATAAAGCTTTCGAGATGAAACCAGTCTCTGATGTAATAACCACAAATCGGCGAACAAAGTTACATGGATTTCGTCTAAACAATCCTAAGTTGGCACCCGTATCAGAAACACTTTTGCGTCTAAGTAATCGTTCGAAATGGTTTATACAAGTCGCCTAGTGGTTAGTTGATGACCTTTGATGACCAAATCTTTATCGCGATCGAAAATTTCTTGCATGCACACAGATATTCATATGTAGTTCTTCCACACTGAAACTCATGACACCAAAGTTTTGTTGTTTTATATAAATGAACATCTTAATTTAACACATGATTTGATATCCCCATTGCGATCTTTAGACAATAAACCTTTCTGCTGAAGATATTTTGTCAATGCACAAATGCCCATTTTTCGCCATTTTTTTGCAACCAACGATATAAACTTCAACTTTCCTATTGCAGCGCCTACCTCCATTAAAATTCGAAAGTGTCCGATAATGTGAAGTATCAACGATGTAGTTCAATTCTAGTTCTTGTGTTGTACAATTATTAAAACTGTTTATAGGATTAACCCTTCCTAATATAAAGTCGAATTATCTGGTTTCCCAAAAGTAAATCTTAAGGGTTACAAATTCGCTTCAGGGTTCAAAATGGAATTGCATCCCAGAATTATTATTATTATTAGAATTTTTATCACATAAATGAATATCGCATTTTTTCTGTTTTTTCAGGTTATCTTTTTTTATATATTAAGTTTAGATGAGGATGAGAGGCCTTGCCTTTTGAAAAATGTTGCAATTTAATTAGAATTCTTACTTCTTTTTGTGTTATGTTTATATTGTGTTTAATAAAATTCTTATAATTATTATTATTATTCTACTAAGCGCATTAGAGTAATATTCTTAAATCAAACTACGAAAATAATAGCTTTATAAATAGGTAAGCGTAAATGAACAAAGGTTGCACTAGTGGGAAACTTTCGGTAATTTCCATTAATTTTATTAATACTATAATACGCATTGGTACAGCTGATATTTGTAGCTAATACAAGTTTGCAGCTCGAAAACTCTTTACTTCAAAACTTGAAAATATAATTATATATCCTTTCCTACGTGAGGAAAGCGGGCGCTGCTCAAATTGTTTCGAACTAGAGATTGCTTGTTTGTGAGAATTGCTTATTCCTTGCCCCTATTTAATTAGATTACTTAAGTTGAAATCTTTTCGCCAAAACATTGTTTTTGTCTTTCTATACAGCTAAGTATAAAACATATGCATAACAGCTTTAAAATATTTGTCTACAAAATCTCGGATGAATTGACTAACGTTAAGACTACGGAATAATTAAAAGCAATTTGATCAAAATTATGTATCAAAGGTCTCTAGAGTCCAACACACAAAGATTGCCTAGCTAAAATTCATGGAAAGCGAGTTTCATGTGGGCAAGTGTTAGTATCCTTTAAATAGTAAACACTTTGCTATAGACCGTTACTTATACATCTTTGGTTCTAAAGAGGATAGTATTTACATTAGTTTAATTTATAAAAGAACAGACAATTCTAAACGGTTTCTGTATGAACGTATAGACATACATTATTGATGTTACGAACACTATGAGAAGCAACGTATTGATTATTACAAAAATAATTTCAACTTCTTTATGAACTTTCTTTTCCCGCACGAAACACAATCATTCATTAAAATTAATAACTTTTCTTGCTTAATCAAGTTTTTAGAGTTCGTCGCAATCAATCTGAACTGTGATACTGAAACGACATATCTGAAACATAAGTGGGTTGTGAACCGAACTGAATCTTGATAATGGCCGATTATGAAAATACTTTCAAGATATTTCTAGATAGATTAACGTTATTAAAGAAATTCAACCAAATAAATAAATAAATAAATACCCCGGCATAAAAATAAAGTCTGAATTTTTGAGATATAGGTAGGTTTTTTTGTATTGTTTTCGTTTCTTACGAGTTTGTTTATTCAAAATAAGCAAGAAAAAACAAAATCTAGGGTTGAATGTTGTTTATTTATGGAAAAACAATGAAAAAGTTCGAAATTTCGAATTTTCCGAACAGAAAAGTTTTTTAATAAAAAAATTAATTAATGCGCAAGACCTTATCGCTCGGATAGGATTTGCCCAAATGCCCATGCTCCTAATGCCACTTTCGATCATTTCCTGCGGTAAATTCTCCGACTCCTCGATCAGCGCTAATTTTAACTCCTCAACATTCCTGGGAGCTGGGTTCCTTTCTCCATATTGGATTCATTTCTGGCGATCGTGCTGGCCACTCCATTTGGGCTATTTCGACGTCATTCGGGTAATCACGCACCACGTGTACAATGTCGGGCCTGGCATTATCGTATACACTGGGCGCATGAATGGAGCAAAAAGAGCAATACATGGGGTTCCGAGATCTCAGTTATGTACCTGTGTGCAGTCGGAAATCCGCCATCAATGACGACCAAAGTGATGTGTCCTGTCAGAGTTATGCCATCCCACACCATAACGGACCCTCCATCGTATGAAACGTTTCGGTAAAATTTGCTGGATGGTAACGTTCTCCTCGATACCTCCACATCATCTCTCTCCCATCGATCAATTTCTTGCAATCTTGCAACTCGATGACTCACCTTAAGTTTTGGCGCTTTTGCTAGCCAGTATGACTTCAAACCAACTTTATTTAACCTTCTTCTCACTGTGTTTTCACATACACGCACGTTGACGTTACGTTACCCACTGCTTTCAAGAGATTTCGGATCTGAATAGCCGTTTGATGACGATTTCCCAGAGTTTGCACCCTTACAAAGGGCACTGGTTGCACGATTTCTGCCTTGTCCCCGTCTCCGCACATAAGATTCTGCCTGTCTGTATCGTTGCACATTACAGTGGATCACAGATACTCATACTTCCAACGTTCGACTTACTGATTGGTAGGTGTGACCTTTTTCAATCATTGTTACAGCTCTGGCAACTTCAGCTGCAGGTAAATCACTCATCACGGAGTTATGTGTTCTACTGTAAGGCGCGATGTGTAGCGCACGGTCGCATCTATTTCAAAGGTTGCATTTTTGTTATTAGCTTGAAGATTTTTATTGTCGTCAAGTTCACTGGTAGATGGGAATCATTTCTAGGAAAGATGAAACCTAGTTAGAAAGTAATAAAAAAGGGTAAGATGGTCGCGTTGCTCTTCCTATGTATATAGCGCGTGCTTCGCTTTTACTCAAAAGTGGACAGAATTTATGGAAGTCAGAGTAACATAGAAAGTAATGCACCCGGAAAGCCCACAAATCAAATAAAGGTGGTCCGAAAAAAATTTTATTCAGTTTTATGACTGCGTTCTGCACTACATTGCTGGAACGTTTTAATAAAACCAATGAGATTCTTCAAGCAGTGGCGACGAAAGATATTGAGAACTATTATTAAGCCTTGATCGATTTCGTTACAGAATTGAGAAGGTTAAATTTATAAACCAAGCAGTCGAATTGAATGAACAAGGCAAAGGGCAAGAAAAAATTGACCTGAGAATAGAATTGCACAAGTACGTGCCAACTTTTGAAAAATTTTCTCCATCAGTCATCAGCATAATATGTAATGAGTCTTGAAAATACAAACAATACCAATGAGAAAAATTGTGCCGTGCTAGTTCTTTACTCGCCTTTCTCTTAGGAAACTAGTGAAAAAGATTACTTCTGATCCACTATTTCAGAAAGCCGATTAGGTGTTGATTGAATTCAGATATTATCAACACATTGAATACGAAGTACATATATTATTAATGAATTTACTAGTCAAGATTGTTGCAGAAGATTTTTAAGCTAGATGTCAGTGAAACAGTTAACTTCACGAATATACATATATTTATTTTACATTTTCACGAACATACGGGCGTATAAAACGGAAAACTTTTTTAGTAATTGAAAAAATGCCATAATAAGTATGAATAGCCGCCAGAGAACTATACAGGGTTGCCCACTTGCCCTTCGTTCTTCGATAGTACCTACCTTTAATATTAATTTTAGGGCAAAAGGTCAAGAGACATTTCTTATTCAGATGTTTCTTGTTTACAGCCTAAAAATATTTTCAGGCCCGCACTGCTCTCGGCTTCGCCTGTACAGGAGCGTACTCGATTATTTTAAATGGAACACCCTATAGATTTTTATATTTTTGAAATCCATATTCGATTCTAGACCAAGTTTGTTTAACCTCTCACCTACTTAAGTCAACTCATTTAAGAGAAAATAAATGTTTTTAAAAAATTGTCGCCGAAATCAACAATCAGTAAAAAAATCATAACTATTCAATCATTGGCAACAGAGCAACAAAATTTGAGATTATCATAAACAAAAGAGCATTTTATTTCTCGATGTGCTGATTTTGAACGGAATTTGTTGCAAAAGGGACCACGACCACAGAAGAACTGCCAAAAGTCGACTAATTTAAATAGATCACCCTGCATATTTTTTCATGACTGAACTGATTTTTAAGTTAGCTTTGATTTTTGTTAAATATGTCCTATATATAAAGGTAATAGTTTCCGAAATAATAACCTTAGTTTGAATTATTTTGTATTTTCGCCCAATTTTGAAAATAAAATTAAAGGAACCAACAAACATTAACAATATTTGTATCAGATATTTACTTATGATCTTGATGTATTAGTTTTATTTATATTTTTATTTATTTAAATTTGTTGGGTTAGAAACAGAGATATTAATTATAATTCCACATAGTTCATAAATCATAAACAACAAACAGAACAATAGTGCTTTCACAACATTGTAGTATATGTTACAAAATAGGTGAATGGGAACAGTAGAAATGCAGAGGGGAATACGTTGGTTTTGGTTCATTCGAAAATTAGCACCTTAAACTGCATAGAAAACATCATAAACATGACGGATTTGTTACCAATTATTCTTGTTAAACACATTATATGAAATTTACCCGAATGCAGGCACGTGAACGTGAAAGTGTTACTGGTAAACTAATCTGATTTAACTTATTTGGACTGTTGTGGTTGTCTAGTGTGACGTGCATAGCGGTAGGATTCATTTCCTTCAAAGTGAGTGTTGGGAACAGAAAATCAGTTTGCAGTTAGTCGGGAAACGTAAAAGTAAAGTTCACCATGTACTGCGAGCATATAGGTACCTAATTAAAAAAAGTAAAGGATTTCAAGCTCAATCAACTGAAAAACAAAAATAACCAAACAAGCAAAAATACAGTATTTATTGTTTTCTGTCACCTACACATTAACGATAAGATGATAAGAAAGAAGCGTTCAAATGTTAAACAATATAAAATTCAGATTTTCACATTCAGTCCCGTGCGAAAATTCAGTTCAAAAGCATTTGGTAACTTGAATAACCAACCAGTTGAATTGTAGTTTCGTAACGCACATAACTGTCCAGACAACTGCGTTTAATGCAATAAAACAGTTACGGCTAACAAAATGAAAACTAGACTTTTAGGATCTTAAATTGTATTACCTACTTTTACAGTTTGACGGGCAGTATAACATCGAATGAAATAACAAACATTATATCATTATTAAATCCCACAGAAAAGAAAGTAAGTAAAAAGATCATATTAAAAGTAAATGATTATGATATGAATTTCACGTTTTTACTGTAGTATTTTGTGCAATGGAGTTCTGTCAAATTTTGTAAGAGTTTATAAATGCTTAAACAAGATTTTCTGATTGTTTACACTGCGATAATCAGTTGAAAGTGTGAGTGTTTATCGTTAACATTCGCAGTAATTTCCCTCAATTCTGCGTTAAAGGTCAAAACTTCGGTAGTCCATTTGGATTAGAAGCGTTCGCATTCGCACAAGTGGTTTGGTTGAACTATACGAAAATACTAGGTTGCAGATAATATAAAGCTTTCGAGGACGATAAACCATTGAATTGTGTGCCGATTACCAGATTACTCTAAAACTTGTTAGGATCGCTAGAAATTTACATTGGTTTCTTGTTAGTGGTAAATATAAATAGTAATTCAGGTCGAAGGGGTCGAGAGCGGTAACTGTCTGTGATTTACTAGTTTTTCTGTCAGATTTACTGAGCCGAAGTTTTATGTTTAGAACTGAAAACTGAGCTTTTTATTAGCAGTGTAATAAATTGTTAATTTAAACACGACGAGTTTTACAGGAAAGGCTAATGACGAAACGATGTAAATAGATTAATCATCAGGTTAAATGTTGAAATTCTGTTTAATTACCTTAAATGAAACAGTTTAATGATATATTGATTACAGTCGTTTTAGATGAGATCTAGCTAAGCGATATGGCTATATTTTTGTTTAAGTAAATGAAAAATTTGGAACTCAACGTATAATGCAGGAACGGCAGTTTGCGCAAAGTGGGTGCTACATCATTATGATAAAACTGCAATTTAAAAATTAACAATCACACAATTTTTTTATAATTACATATGTTTTTCTTTGATTAATATCAAATGTGGTATGAACACGCTCATGGCATTTCCAAATGTTATATTTTCTCAAATATTTTTAGCTTATTATCAAGATTATCTTAATATTATGGCTTAATATCTCTTTTCTCCCTAAGAAAAGTTTTACAAAGATGCAACGGGTGACGAAGCGTTCCCGGGAGAAAGCTCAACTAATTTAAGAAAATACGTAATACATATCTTCTACCAAAATTTGAAATGTGAAATCATCATTAAAGCTTAACTAAACAATTATACACTATGCTTCGTAAATAGACCCTTTACTACACGCGTTCACGATTCAAACAACAATGCTTCTGTAAAGACAATTTGAAGTTAGTCCCACAAATCATCGACTCAACATTTCTTTTTGGGAACAGATTGCATAGTATCCTTGTGGCGTGTCCCAACCTATGAAATGTGCATTTCTCGCGTTTGAACTTGGACGTTCTAATTTGTTGTTGCTGAACTGCAGGTGGTCCCACTGAGTTTCATACTTGGCATAAATAGCAAATTTTCCAGTTGATCTCATGGTCATCAGCCTCCACGAATCCTTCACCATTTGCTAATTTCTTTTACCTTTTTCAACCACCCACAAGTATCACAAGCAATGCTTCAAGTGCTCTGGAATTGTAAATGGTGCGTAAACACACTGTGTATTGGACCACGCTATACAAGCATTTTTCATTGTCTTTGAATTCTTGATCATTAAGTATTTTAATGTCGAATTTGATCAACCACGTGTAGGGGCGGGAAGAGAATAATCCTACGGAAGGGACACGGCATGTCGTAAAAGGCGACTAATCAATGGTCGTGGGGAGTAGAAGTAGTGTGCATGCGGGCTGAATGGAACTAAGTGTGCTACAGCGCGAATGAATTTTATAGGATTGTTTTTTGAATGCTCCTCGTATAAATGGGTTAATTTTCGTTTTGTATACGATGCATTTTCCAAAGTATGTAACCTCGATTGGAGTTTAATATAGTCGTATAGTCTTGTTATTGTTAATGACGCAAATCATGATCTAGGCGCCCGCTGATATTGCATATCGAAAGATGTTTATCGTAATAATGGTAAATACGTGGGCAGTGAGTTTGCATTTTTGGCTATCTTTTTCGAAACAAGTTTGAATGTTAGAAGTTTTTATTGATTTTATTTGTTATAGATAACGTCTTTTAGTGCCAAATATTAAAAAAGATTGGAAATAATTAGCGAGAGTAAGTATGTAGTCACATACAGTGGTCAAGACAGTCAGCTCTCTGCATTAATAAACTTTGTCAAAACTTTGTATAAAAATGACCGCAGTTGATCACAATAAAGCAGTTATTAAACGAGAGTGTGGACAAGTACCGCTATATTTTGAACCTATAATAGCTTTTATCTCTGTCTCTGGTACATTGCAATCAATTAAAGTAATCACAAATGAAATTGATAGCATTTCGAAAAATAGCTATAGATACGCAATTTAACTCAGTCTCAAGTTGTAAATCCTGAACGGCGGTATCTCTATTAGTTGTCTCTTGAAGAGACTGAAGAGCTTCAACTATATCTTCATATAGTTCTACAAATCGAGCAACCGATTCGTGCTTTTCTGTCCAGCGTGTCTCGCACAGACCAAGTAGTGTTTTGTGATGTTTATTGTCACCTTTATTGGCTTTATTATTTGTAATACCTTCGAAAAGGTAAGGTTTTGTCATAGGGGGGGATTTGATCCCCCCACCTCCACCTTACCTACGGCCTTGATGTCCACTATTATTTTCTCCATAAGAAGTTAACTACATATATTAAACTGAAGGTTGTACTTGAAATCTTTATTTAATAAGTCTATCTTCCTTGTGTCACGAATTTCTGAAGATTGATTAACTGCTATATAATATTTTATACATTCACGATATTGCACAACAGCAATTTTATGAGTGTTAAAAGTATTGTTTTATTTTGTGAGTGAAAAGTTTGCGAAACGAGCAAAGCGAGTGGAGCAATTTCACGAACAAAACAAAAGATACTTTTAACACAAATATTATACAAAGTTTTTTGTATAACTGTTCTATTTTGATAATAAAATAGCAAAATTTAATACATATTTCTATAAACTGACATTTTGACGTCTCTTGTCAGTTAATTATTTTTTGACGTTTCAACAAATATTACCGCCTTTGCTGTGAAATCGTGTTAGATGACGCCGTATTACCGTAGTTACCAACAAACAATATTGGATACAACTCTATTATTGGACAGCGTTAAAAATATTTTTAACACTAGTGTTAATAGTTATTTTTGTATCTAGTGCGCGAAATGCCACTTTGGTGATCGAGAACTGATTTTTTTAACTCGGCTGCGCCTCGTTAAAAAAATAGTCGAGATCACTAAAATATTTCGTGCACGAGTTGCAAACAAAATTTTTTCTATAAACGTGAAAAAGTTGACAATTATTTTAACATTAAAATACAAAACTCTCATAGCAGTGCGCGAAGTAAGTATTTCGCGCACGGCGTCGTCATTTCGCGCACGGTATCATGGTAACGTAGGCAAGTGAAATAACTTCACGTATTGTTATTAATGCGCAAACCTTGTCATTTTTTGACGATTGTAGAAAAAAGTATTTTTAACACGCTACTCTGTAAACGTCATCTTTTAACACTCTTGACAGCCGTTAAAAATGTCACTTTTAATGACAGTTGTACAAAAAATAGTTTTCCTTACGTAATTGAGATCATTACTAAAAACTGTATGCTCATTAACGTTATCTACATTATGCAAGAAAGTCATCAAATCGTCAAAACCGTGATGTATAAATCTGTACCTCTACCTGGTGATAAATGTAAACCATATAATTCCAATTTTAATTTTATTTATTTATTTAAATTAGATTAATTCCAAATCGAGTCACTTTTACTTGGAAAATCAAACGCCTTTTTACAAGAATATCACTTGAAATTAGAATGAAAAAATATGTAATTACTAGATCAATTGGTATAATAACATAATATTATATTTTGTTATTATTAGTGTTTACTACATTTTGTGTCTTAATCGAAAGCCACTCTGGGAATGAAAACTTTTCCTTTATGTTTCTAAGACAGCAAGTGTTGATTAAGGTTTTTCCTAACTTTCTTCATTTCTGAAGCTTATACAAGTCAGTAGAAAATTAAGAAACGTTATAATATCGCAAAATTAAAGAACAGCTTTCTTTTAAGCTCGTATCTATCTTTGTAATTTTTTTAACATCTTGAATGAACAAACAGCTAAATAGGTATTTGGCCCTCATACAACTTACGCGTTGTTTTGCGTGAGTTTACCTGTAGTAACGTAATTGCGGATTATTAATGCTTTCACTGTCTTGACGGGAAGTTTTTACCATTTTTATTTCGTCGCTGTAGAATTTTTATTATTTATTATTTCGCATTGCGGCAAGTATTCCGTGTGCGACATGATAAATTAGCGTATTAAGTTCTTTGGTAAATTTTGTTGATTCGATTGTAGCGAATATGCATGTTCGCATAAAATTTCCACTTTGAACTGAAAACATTTACTGCCCCAAAAAATTCGAGCAATACAATACCCACATTTGAAAGGCAAGCACGGGAGAATTTCCATTTACATTCAATAAACTAGAATTCAACTATATAACACATTTTTAGGTATATGATGATTATTATAACTTTTTCAATTTTGTCATGACCATCGTTATTCTTTCGTGCTATAACATACGACGGACGGAAGATCTATTTTTACGTATTTACGTGTTTTTTAAGAACCGCTACATTTAAAATATTTTCGCGAGACCGTGCTGCTTTGGAAACCATTCCTGTCAGCAATGACAAATAGGTACTCATTCTCACATTTGACGAATTAAAATGTAAATTGTATGTCTTTTGTTATATTTTCTCAAAATGTCATACTTTCGCAAAGTAGTTCTTATACCTATGAACACAGTGATATATCATTATGAGCTACTCATAGGCTATCTGAAATAATTAGATATAGGTAATTTTCTAATAGACCAAATACCAAATATGTACTGTAAAAATTGTTATAATTACAAAGACAGAATGTGCTTCATATTATGTTAATCTCATGTAAACATTAGGTTCGGTAGCTTTATTAATACATTCTAAACAACACATAAGCAAGCAGCTTTAAAGTAAGTAATTATGAAAGTTTAAGCGAAACGCTCTGAAAGTTTTTTGTGTCCATAAACCTATAAGTTACCACCACAAAACGATTGTTATTTTCGTATATATGATATCACATTAAATTAACAACTTTCGTTTATGCTTAAATCGTTTTAAATTGAAATGGGCTTATAATAAGTGTACCTACTATTTGCGTTGAAAACTTCAAATGACTAATTTTCAATTATTATAACATATAATTCCATTCAAATTTTTTATTTTAGGCGCTTACAATTAATTTATAAGTTCTTGTTAAACCTCATGAGAATCATAAATGTTATTTCTTCGAAAGCACTCGTAATTTTTCATCTAATTTATCTCCTTAGAACCTTATTGTTAGGTACTTTTGTTGTAGATTCTCATTTTCATTTTTGGTTTTTGTCCATCCGGTCTGTTCTTCAACTATTTGTGTTTAAATAGGGGTTTTATACATAATTTTTTTCCCGAAGAGCTGTTTTGCCAACAGAAATATTAATAACATCTATACGCCTCGATCGATTGAAGTGCAACTTACTACCTACACGTATGTTTTTGGATGAATTCAATAATTGTCCATCACATTTTTGTTTGATACTTTCCTTTGATGCTTACTTATTAAGTTATTCTTATTACCTTAGTCACTGTTCGTGGTCAGTGATATCCAAAATCATTTAAGTACTATGAAAAGACACTTATTTACAATATTTCCCATAATGTAACAAAGAAAAACGGCCATAGAAATCAAAACGGTTATACATGGCGTGTATAAATTGGTGCATTTCCTACACGTGGAGTTATTCTTTGGACAATTTTGAGACCAAAATTTATTTACAAAAATGTCGGATGTGCTTTCGTTTCTTCAAGAAAAAATTAAATGGCAACGCTGACATCACAGGTCGCAATTTATCAACAAAATTTTTGAAGTCATATGGATATCTTATGGCTTATGCATCAAAAAGCGACGGTTCTAGATGGGTACACAGCGAAAAGCAGCGAAAAATATCAATTACAAAACTTATGGCAGAAGTCACATGGCTTCTATTGCGCGCTTGAAATTTTTGTAAATAATTCGTTTAGATTTCATACTATTCGCGAACTCAAGAGTGTGTAAATTATCGTCGGCACTCATTAATCGATGTCTTATCACTGGCTCGATGGTATAAAATGGCGACAAACCTTCAATTAAGTATTAGAAAACTTACTTCCATTTCCAATTGATTAGTGGCTTCTGCGGTAAGCAATCCAAGTGTCAAATAGCGATCTCTTCCTCTTTATACCAAACCACGACATTATGCCGTAGTCACTAGTCAGTGAACGCGTGAGAAAAGGTACCAACGCATGCTCTGGACTTCAACGATTAGTGGATTCTGATGGGTAACCAATCCAAGTGTCAAATAGTGATATCTGTTTCTTTATACCAAACGATGGCATTATGTCGTAGTCAATGAACACGTGAGAAAAGGTACCAACGCTGGACTTACACGAGGAAGATGAATTCAAAAACATGTAGTATGTACCTACAGAGTGTATAACTAAGAAAGGAGGTCGGCTGTAACTCGGAAACTATTTGAGATAGAACAGTGAAATAAAAAATCTTATAATAAATGTGCTCAAGAGAAAATGCTGGAAATTATTTTCAATTTCCTACTATTGCCGCCAGAGGGCGTTTCACTGACTTCAATTTGTAATTCCCATTTTTTGGGCAATTTTCCTCAGTAAAATATTTAAAAAAATAAGTATATTCGTTATAAACTAGTGATCAATATGTAAAACTTTGTTTAATGAATTTTTACGATTGCTGTCAAAATAAAGGGAGGGGAACTAAATTACGTGTTACTAGAAAAAATCGTGTAACTTCGAAACGGGTTGCTTGAATTTGTCAAGATTGGTCTCGATGAAAAGACAATACTTGATATTACATAATTTTTTTACATTATTCCCTTATTAAGGTTCCTTCCAATAGCAGTGAAAAAAATATTTGGTACCATTTGAATTTTTTTAGAAAAGTCGACCGTTTTGTTACTTCAAAAAATTGCGCCTTCTATTGGTAGACGGAGATAAGAAATTGTTGTGGTTTTGGATTTTTTTGGTAATGTCAAGCATTCTCTTTACATCGAAACCAATCTTGTCAAATTCAAGCAATCCGTTTCGAAGTTACACGATTTTTTCTAGTAACACGTAATTTAGTTCCCCCTCCCTTTATTTTGACAGTAATCGTAAAAATTCATTAAACAAAGTTTTACATATCGATCATTAGTTTACAATGAATAATGAATTTTTAAACACCTTACAGAGGAAAATTGGCCAAAAAATGGGAATTTCAAATTGAAATCAGTGAAACGCCCTCTGGCGGCAATAGTAGGAAATTGAAAATAATTTCCAGCATTTTCTCTTGAGCACATTTATTATAAGATTTTTTATTTCACTGTTCTATCTCAAATAGTTTCCGAGTTATGGCCGGCCTCCTTTCTTTAATTGTACACCCTGAACTTCACACCTGTTGTGTATTTAGACGTATTTATGCGCAGACACTTAACGACCACTTCCTACTTCCTCAGTATAAATTATAGCTGGTTGATTTTTGTGGAAAGTGTATATTATTCGTATGTCTTTCCAAGCAAAGAAAAACAACAGGAATGACATAAGGACCAAAAAATAGCATAGGAAAGGGTAATATAAAATTTCTAAATGTCTGTGTCCATGCATAAATCTTATCGATGTACCTAAGTATTGAATATGCATTCCAAAAGGAGATTTATAACTTTGAGCGTAAATAATAATTTAGGACGGTAGCGAAAGAATCAGAAGTTTCTCATCTAACTTCAGCAGGCGCGTATCGCAGGGGGGGCGGGTTCTTGGGTTAACCCCCCCCCCCCCCCCCCCCCGAAATATTCATTAAAGGCTCATTAACTTTTTCTAAATACAACGAATAAGAATAATAATGTTAATTTTGAGATTACAGCTGTCATGGATGGACTGAGTGCCGATTTTTGGCTATATCTGGCTAGCGTGTAGCGTAAACTTAAGTCCTATATCTGACTATAAGTCCAAATAATAAATACTCTAAACTAACATTTCAGGATGTATAATACGGGTCGATATATACAGAAACTAGGTAATAAAAATGATTACACAGTTCGAACGTCCATAATAAACCGACACTCATAAAGATAACAGTTTTATATTACATCATATATAATAATTGCGAATGAACGGGTGTCCTGTCCGTCCGTAACAAATTTGCATTAAAGTAGACATGAGATTAAAGTAGATATACATGTAGCTACATGTATATCTACTTTAATACATGCGCTTCGAAATTGTGTACGGCATAGACAGCTCAGTCACTACAGTAGCAGATGTTTACTGATGCCAAGGCGCGAAATGCCGAAGAACCGCTGGCACGCATTCGCGCGCGAAGCCTTCTGGTAGGTTGAATAAGCGGAATTAAAATCTAATAATTTCGTTTACAAGTTCCGTTAAATTTTATTTAAGCTTATCAACTTAATTGTTAAGCATGTCGCTTGTCTTATAATAGGTCCATTAAAATCAATCGATCAATTAAAATCGATCCCGAAGAAATAATCAATCGTCTTGCGCGTTCATCTAGACGTCTTAATTTTGTTATTTAGATTATTATTATTTAAAAAAAATGCTTCTTTTTATGTTGTTTTAACCCCCCCCCCCCCCCCGAACGAAAATTCTGCGTACCCCCCTGAACTTCAGCCATTTGCTTAAAATTAAAATACGTTATTGTATATGGGTAATGGGTGCAAATGTGCAAATTGGTGCCATGAATTATTTTAATGTTTTGTCAATAACCCTGAAGATTCTTCCCTTACATAATAGGAAGGGCTGTTACAATTCCAAAGGAAATCAGAAACAATTTTTAATAAACGTAATTCCATAAATTCACAATAAGATTGTAAGCAAAAGCGCAAAGCGACGAACTTCTATTGGTAAATACTCTACCTAGCGTAAAATTACTGAAACACATAACTCTACTTGCGTGTTTGGTGTTTGGCAACGTAATGACGTTTAAATTAAAAATACGATGAAAATTCACTTACAATGATGCAGGGCTGAATCTGAAAAAATCGTTTTGAAATTTCAAAATTTTTGGTCATTTACACCTATAATGAACTCAATCCGTGGAAACAGTGTATTTTCATTTAAGTCTGAAGGTGACCGGTCGTTAATAGTTGCGCCATAGAATTTGAACTTTGAAATATAATGTTGTAGGTGAGATTTTGAGTGTCGAACACATTAATAATTATATTCGTCTCACAGTGCCAAATCAAAGGCTTCAATCATCAAATATGTTACTCAGCGATACAATATTTAATCTATTCTCACCATAAATCTTTTTTGCATAATTATGATACAACACCGAACATTCATTTCTAAGGTAAAAGGTCAACTTTAAGATGTAAATCTCTAAAAAACTCAATAAATAGCCTCATATTTCCAAATACTTCCTTCGGGTCTCATAATAGAACCATAAACTTATTGAACATTCAATTTTCTAACGAGAAGTCTAAAGTTTTAAATCAAGATATAAATTTCAATCCTCTTTAAGTTGACAAAAAAAGCATTAGATAATTTTAAAATTGTTTTTGAATTGTCGTTCATAAATAAGATCACAGTGTAATAAAAAATCGTAACTCCATAGCACTTTGCTACGGGATTGTAAAATTATACATTTCACAAAATTACTTGTTTGTTTCTTAGCATCCTATTTATAGAGAATACCCGATCACGTGTGTTCTTTTCTTATTAATTGGTTGAAATAGGTTTTGAACAAAATGTATTTAGTTACATTAATCATTTTTATTTCTGTAAGCTAGGTCTACCTATAGGAACAACCCTTCCCTGTTGTTTGCTGGCTGTCAAAGATATATCTATGGTTTTACGTGACCTTATTTTAAGAGCCTTCACATTTTAATATATTAATTTTAAAACATCAACTCGTTAATTAAATCATCACATTTGTGTTAAAGTGCTCGCCAAAAAGTCGGCACCAAATGGATTTTTTTTGATTTTTGATTTTTTTAAAAAACTTTTTACGGGAATAATTTGTGCTTGTCTGAAAACCTATTTAGCACCTATCAGATGTACCGAGTGATTTTCACTTAGCTAGTAAATGGCGTTTTTCGAAATTGTCTAAATTCAAAGTGTGCTATTTTTCGTAAATTAAGCAAGATTTCAATGAAATTTTTTCCTCGTCTGTCAGTTTTAACTTACTGAACAATCTCAAGACCAGAAAAAAATTTTTTTCTTTAACTTCCGCTAAAACTAAATTTTTAATTTTTTGGAATATTTTCAAATTTTCACATACCAAGACAAGATTTCAAAATTCAATTTGACTTCGTTAAAATCGTTGAAGATTTATAATTGGAAAAAACAATAGAAATTGCTAATTATTCCTTTAGGTTTGTTATTATTTACAGAAAAGTAATGTTGTTGCATAATCTTTACGTTTTTGGTGCAACATACTTTATGGGAGAAATATTTTTCAATGAAAATTAATATCTATTTACGTGGTTTCTAAAAACTCTAATTTATCCATGCCGATGAATTACTTTCACAAAAATCCTGTAAATGTTCTTTTACAATTGTCTAAGTAAGGAGAGTTCTCTTTATTCAGTTTACACATTTCAGTCAATTAAGTAGGCAGAGTATGAGACGGCTGTGGATTGTTTTACTATGTAAACTGAATAAAGAAAAATCTCCTCGTTTAGGCAACTATAAAAGAACATTTAGAGGATTTTTGTGAGAGTAATTAATCGGCAAGGGTAAATTAGGGTTTTTAGAAGCCACGCAAATAGATATTCATTATCATTGAAAAACATTTCTCCCATAAAGTATGTTGCACCAAAAACGTAAAGATTATGCAACAATATTACTTTTCTGTAAATAAATAACAAACCTAAAGGAATAATTAGCAATTTCTATTGTTTTTCCCAATTATAAACCTTTAACTTTTTAACGAAATCAAATTGAATTTTGAAATCATGTCTTGGTATGTGAAAATTTGAAAATGTTCCAAAAAATTGAAACTTTAGTTTTAGCGGAAGTTAATGAAAAAAAAATGTTTTCTGGTCTTGAGATTGTTCGGTAAGCTAAAACTGACAGACGATAAAAAAATCTCATTGAAATCTTGCTTAATTTACGAAAAATAGCACACTTTGAATTTAGACAATTTCGAAAAACGTCATTATCTAGCTAAGTGAAAATCACTCGGTATATCTGATAGGGGCTAAATGGGTTTTCAGACAAGCACAAATTACTGCCGTAAAAAGTTTTAAAAAAAAATCAAAAATAAAAAAAAAATCCATTTGGTGCCGACTTTTGGCGAGCACTGTATAACTCAAGCTGTTTTAACCTGAACAATATTACGGCCTGAAGATAACCGATTAGGACGAAACCTGTTGCAACATGAATTTGTTAACTTCACACATACAATTTTATGGCGTCCAGTGGGGCAAAATTGAGACACTTTTTAAACTTCCGATCCTACCGATACCATTTTTGTAATCATCTATTAGAGTTTGAACATTCATGGAAATTAATGAGTACTTGCTGGAATGTTAAAATGAAGGATTTTTTAAAAGTTTTTATAAATGACGGCAAAAAAATTAATAGCGTCTCATTTTTAGCGTCCAAAAGGGAGACACTGGTGGGTATAAGTGAGGCATGGCTTATTTTACACATAAACTAGGTACATATACTAAAGGATGGTGGGCAATTGTACGGCACTGAGACATTGGAACACTGGAAAATTATAGAACACAGGCAAATATTTTTTTAAATTTCCAAATCCATTAAACAACGTATAGAAATAATTTTTAGTAGTTTAAATATAAACGAACATAACAAAATGTTTTACAGTTCAAAAATATCAACTGATTTCATGATATATAATATTTTATTCCGCCACTTGATGTTTTCATTTCTGGCGATTCGAGTGTTCCCAAGAATTGCGTCACATCGATTGTTGAAATGTCCTTCTGGTCTGCTTTAAATGTAATTTTCGACGTGTCGATACATTTTAAACCCTATCACTTCTAAGTCATTGTCATTATGAATTTCGTTAATGATACATGCATATCGATATTTGGTTTTCTTTCGTTTTCCACCGAAAAATGATGCGAGGACGAAGTCTCCATTTGGAAGTTCTGGAGTTTTTGTCACTCTCCGTATTTCAACGCTTTCTTCTTTGTCGCCGATAAAATCTTCGCCCCCATCACTTTCACCGCTTGCTTTCCACGTCTCGTTTCCTTCAGAGTCAGAATCTAAGGCAACATCTGATTTCTTTTGAACTTTGATTTTGTCATTATTTTCCCGACACTGTGTGGATTCCAGAAAGTCTTCAGATGTCACTACTTTTGCTCTGATGTTTACTTTTCTGCAAATAACTTTTGGAGCTTCCGTTTTTTTAATTTTTTGCAGAAGTAAATGTTCAAACGTCACCTTTGCAATACCTTTTTCATTCATGGCGATTGAAGTGGTCCGTTCCAGATCGGTTGATAAACTTGTTTTTCGGCAGTTGGGTTGTTGTTCTCCTCAGCCTGCACTCCATATACGCACGTTTCTTGTAACTAAGGAAGAGAGTGGATAAGGAAATTACAGATTGATCTTAATGAAATTCATAGCATTACTGAAGAAGTGTCTCCAAAAATGATCGAACAAATAATTATAGAAGTTACAAGTGAATTTAATGATGTATTAAAAAAAAACTCATTCCTTATACTTGTAGTCTACAAACTATAAAAAAAATTACACCCGTTTACATTAAGCCTCGACCAGTTCTCTTCGCCATAAGAGACAAGGTAGAGGAGGAATTAGATTCCTTGGAAAAAACAGGCATTATTGAAAAGATAACTTATTCAAATGGGGAACACCACTCGTATCAATACCTAAAGCAGATGGTTCAGTAAGAATTTGTGCCGACTACAAAGTTACACTCAATTCACAATTACAGGATAACAGATATCCAATTCCAGTTATTAATGAGTAGGATTCCAAACTTCAAAATGGCAAGTTTTATTGTACACTAGATATAAATAAAGCATACTTACACATGTCTGTTGATGAGAAGAGCTCTGAAATGCTGACCCTATCTACACATAAAGGTCCATACAAAGTAAATCGGCTATTCTTTGGTATAAAAGCAGCCCCAAGCTAGTGGAAAAAGTTTACAGATGACATAACTAGAAACTGGGAAGGCACTGTAGGATATTTTGACGATTACATCGTACAAGGACGTACATTACAAGAATGCGTTACATGGTTGAAAACCTTACTTCTTAAGCTTCGTGAACACAATCTGCATGTTAATCTTGACAAATGCAAGTTTTTAAAAAGCTCAGCATCGTATCTTGGTCATGATATTGGTCAGCCATTTGGACAAGGAGGCTACAGCGATATATTGGACGCTAAAGCGTCTTTTCCAATTTTTATACTCATGAAAATTTACGTTGGTAATTGATAACAAACCTATATCATCAATAATACATCTAAATAAAAATTTACCAGTTCTTACTGCAACAAGATTATTACGTTATGCTTATTTCTTGTCTGGACTTACGTATACAATTCGCTATAGAAAGTCGTCTGAACACATAAATTGGATCTATTGAAACCACATGAAAACGATAATACTGGATTTGTCAATCCCTCAACTGTGGGAACGTTTGAGGTCGGCAACCTAGTGCAATCAAAAAGGTATACTGATGACAAAAAGTGGGACTTTGGGTGTCATCACACACAAACTAGGAAAGCTTCATTACAATGTATTATTAGGCAGTGGCTATTATTCCATAAAACGACATTGTTATCAACTACTACATGTCTACATACTAATAAATGTCGAATCCATATCTGCGCCTACCTTCACACTCCCGGCCACCGAAGAACTGTTGCCTGTGGATGTCGTGCCTAATCAATTTCTAGATCGGGACCACCCAGTCGATGAAACGACGCGACGGCGGACCTGATTTCAGCCAAGGAACAGTAAAGGTTATGTAATTTCGGGAAATATTTGAATAGCTATATTAAATTTATTTTGTATAATTTCAGTAACCTGTAAAAATTGAAATGTTTTATGCATGTTGTGCAGATTTCTATCATGATGATTATAATGTTCTTTACAATTCGTTTTCTTGAACTAATAAGCAATTGTTGTCAATTGTAGGTATAAAATTATTGAATTACTCAATACTAAAGTTACAGTTTTATAGGCTGCTTTCTTTGAAATATGTATCCCAATTAGGGGGCTGTATAAAAATTAAGATACAGTTGATGTTTAACGTTCCAAAACAATAAAGGTATAGGTTTTACATACTTTAAGTAAGTAATTACTTGAAAGTACAAAGCTCAGCATTAATCCTTTTGTATTTATAATTCGATTTACTTATTGTAAGCCACAGTAAAAGAACAAATCACGAATGGGAAATGATTTTTAATTTTGTGGAACAAAATTCACACAAGTTTTCATCAACTTAGGTACATTTCACACATTGTACTGACAATGTAACCTTTACAAAGTAAACTCAATCAAATATTTAAACTGATAATAAAATTGCAGACGGTTTTCAGCAAACTGAATAGAACATACGATATGCACCGATTGGGGAAATTTATAAAGATGCAAATATTTTTTATTGCGATATTAAAATTTGTGTCAGAATCTTTATAGTTTGTCCAGCGGAAACTATCAAACAGAGGGTTTCGTATACCCGTATCATTCTGATACTAACGCAATTAGGGTTTTAAGTGCGAAGACATTAACTGAAATCTCTTATAAACAAACCCCAAATGATCATGGATCTCGTTGGTATGTGGTTAGGTGCTTTGAAAATGGGATAAATGTGCGAAACGAAAAATAATATTTGTGACAAGCGTAAGCTGCATTCTAATATACTATGTTGTTCAATTAGAATGTTTATCATTCTTGCCAATTTCTAGAGAAAGCTGGTAAAAGTTAATTTTTTAATTGCAGCATTTGGTAAAGACACTTTATGCTTAATGACTTTTTATCGGTGGTGTATCCAGATAATCAACTATGGATGATTTTTCTAAAGCCCGAAAAATGTACCTACATCGTTACTTTTTTAATTTATATACCTACCTAATGTATACAAATTGACTTACTACATCTAAAACGTGCTTCAAGTTTCGTACAAACTTTATGTTTCTATTACCGTGTACTTTCCCGTATTTACAGTAGGTAACTAACTATTCTAAAGAAGAGGAACTACAAAGCTAAGTAATTAATAGCTAAGTTTGTGGTAAGTTCAACAGTTTCACAGACGGTATAACGTTAATTAAACAAATTACAAAGTGGAACTTTATTAAATTGAAACTACGTTCTTTATAAAATTAGTTTAAATTAGGAGTAATTGAGATTTATTAAAAACAATAACGTAATGGGATTGATAAAGTTGTCACACGGTTAAAATGATTCAATTTATGTGTCTCCCTTGAACACCTTGATTTTATGCCGACAAATTTATAGAGATGCACAATAATGAAAATAAAACCGATAAAGGGGTTGCTCTAGTAAGATTTTAAGATATGGGCTTGCGCGGATCGTTTCCTATCCTTTACACGATAAGAGCTGCTACAGTCTGTATCGGCCGTTCCTTTTGCGCGGTTGAACCGCTTTCGGTTCGCAGCTTCATCATAATACCACCTCCGTAAAGTGGTCCGTATTATATTTTCCCCAAAAATTAACGTATCGATGAGCTATGAACCGAAAAAAAGTTAACTTCAAACGTAGGCTGTGTTCACTTATGTTATAAAATGGTTAACAACTAGTACGATGCGGAAATTCTTTGTAAAATAAGTACACTTTAATGCTATAATTTTTAATATAATGGAGCGATTAAGAGTAATACTATTTGTGATTACCACTTGTGGCTCGGTTATAAGCTATTCGTGGCACAATGAGGAAACGACCACAAGACCTTCACATTTATCTGCAAAAGATTATCACAGTGATCCTTTAGTTGTTGAAACGAAAAGTGGATATGTCCGTGGTTACTCGAAAACGATATTAGGTCGAGAAGTGCATGTGTTTACGGGAATACCATTCGCAAAACCGCCTATTGAACAATTGAGGTTCCGGCGACCGGTACCAATTGAACCATGGCATGGAGTTTTGGATGCTACCAAATTACCAAACTCTTGTTATCAGGAACGTTACGAATACTTTCCGGGTTTCGAAGGGGAGGAAATGTGGAATCCTAATACCAATATATCGGAAGATTGTTTGTATTTAAATTTATGGGTACCGCAACCGTTAAGGATTCGTCATCACGATGATAAATATCAAGAAAAACCGAAGGTACCTATACTAGTTTGGATCTACGGAGGTGGCTATATGAGTGGCACATCTACATTAGATGTTTACGACGCCGATATTGTTGCCGCAAATAGTGACGTGATTGTAGTTTCGATGCAGTATAGGGTTGGAGCGTTCGGTTTCCTTTATTTGAATAAATATTTCGGTCTCGGTAGTGAAGAGGCTCCGGCAAACATGGGATTGTGGGATCAAGCTTTAGCGATACGTTGGATTAAAGATAATGCATTGGCGTTCGGTGGAGATCCAGATCTTATTACATTGTTTGGCGAATCCGCAGGTGGTGGATCTGTTAGCATACATTTACTTAGTCCGATTACAAAAGGACTTGCTCGAAGAGGTATTTTACAGTCGGGAACTTTAAACGCTCCGTGGAGTTACATGACGGGAGAACGCGCACAAAGGATTGCCGAAATTTTAGTTCAGGATTGTGGTTGCAATGCCTCCATGTTGACAACAAGGCCAAGTCAAGTTATGGATTGCATGCGAGCGGTCGATGCTAAAACAATATCATCTCAACAATGGAATTCGTATTCGGGAATTTTAGGATTTCCTTCCACTCCTACCGTTGATGGAGTTTTCCTACCTAAGCACCCGATTGACATGATGTTAGAAGGAGAGTATGAAGACGTTGAAATACTTGTGGGAAGTAACAGCGACGAAGGTAAGTTACTTTTTAATATTACAACTGCCAGTTTTGTACTTATTTACATTACGGGAATAATTGATTTTTTATTTTAAAAATGTTTATTTTGCAGCAACTTTCCCTTTAATAGCTTTCGGTTGAGTCTAACGTTTTTTTCGCACATTAACTTCACAAAAACAGGAAGAAAAGAACCGACATCAAAGTTTAACAAGTAATTGCATTGATTCTTTTTGTAAAACGAAAGACGTTATGTCTCGTTATGGAACTAAAAGCAACATGAGTGTCTAAAGTTGTTGTTTATATTGTGGTTTTATGTATTCATGCATGTTTGAATTTTTTATGAACCAACTTTGGGTGAGAAAGCAAACAAAATCTCATCTTCATTGCTACATTGATGGGATAATTGAAACAAATCCTTTCAATATCCCTTTATACAACTCTATGAAGAGATTAGAGGCCTTATTCCAGTACTAATTAGAAACGGAAACAGATGAGATACAAGGTTCTGTGTAGTCCGCTCTGTTAAAATGTACGATAATAAAACATTGATCGGCGACCTCAAGGACATACATTCAATGAAATCTTAATGTGAGGAGAAAACTAATGTTCTCCTTTTAAATCGTTAATATTGAAAAAAGAAATTGGCACACAGACCTTATGGAATAAATTACTTATCGATTACGTTTAGTGGTAGTTGGTTTCACACGTACAAGTAGAATACAAAAAAAATACTAGGTAATGCAACTGCATTGAAGTGCATCTGTGATTAACGCAATTATCAGAAATCAATAGCTGCACCTATGTTTAATAAGCTTTTAATATAATTGGTACAAAAATCTAATGAATATTTGTATTCATGCTACTAACGAACTCATTTGTTTAATTTAACAGTACAATTAAATGAATTTTGCACTTAATTCAATTCTCCAATGTATTTTGCGTGTTTTTGAATCTCGCTCTGTTACGATATTAAAAAAGCATTCAATTTTATAACTCCTATCGCAAAGATGCACTTCCTTTGATTAACAAACTTAATGAGAAGGATTTGAATTAAAATTTTACAGGCACAACGTTACAGGACTAATCATTAATTCGATTTGATTACCTACTGTTAGCTATTTATTACTTCAATTACCTAATTAAACCTCGAGATGAAGGCGTTGTCTTCCAAAAATCTATTGGGTGATAAATAATTATCGGTTTCTCTACTTCGGAGCGAAAAGCGAACATTTGTAATGAAACTTCAGGTTTAATCGAATACTTCGATGTAAATCAATTTGTTTATGATTAAGTGCAAAAATTTGGTAAACGTTTTCCTCATGAGCGTTATTTATTATTTTCTGTGTATTTTTATTGAAGTTTTGGAATTTCACATTAATTTTAAAGGTATAGACTTATAGAGAATTTTAAAAAACCCTGTGTGTTTTGACACTCGTGCTTGACTATTTCATTAGTACAATATACCGTACTACACAGTTTAAAATTGGTAATATACCTACTCATTTTATTAGAATGCTACGTTTTTATGAGTACTAGGAGACATTCTCTTTTGGGGAAATACACCCTATGTCAAACTTATATTGAAAACACAAAAACGCGCAATTCGCTGATCTGGTATTTTCATGTTTAAAATGTTGTGGAATCGTTCCTTGAAATCTCTGTGGAGGTTTTCCAAGTATTGACAGTAAACAAGCAAGTCGTCGTTACTGAATGATACTTCTGATAAATTTGGAAAGTTATTGAATTCCCCTTTGCAGATACTTCTTTTGTATAATAGTAGTTTGGACACGAAAGCAGCAATACTATTTCTTGTCTTAATCAAGTTTAAATCATCACCTTGAAGTTGGAGATTAACATCATTAAACAATTTATATACGTCTGTCAAGTACGCAATATCTTTTTTTGTTGAGATGAGGTTGTCGCGCAATTCTGGATCTTTTCTTCAAGGAACTCTATCAAAGATCGAAACAGATTGTAAAATCGAGCCAAGCAACTACCTTTGGACAGCCAGCGCACCTCTATGTGAAGCAGCAATCGGTTGAAATCTTCATCATTGGCAATGCAAAGCCGACTAAAGAATCGGTCATTCAACGAGTTACTTCTGATTTTATTAACTGATCTGATGACATGTTGCAGTGATATATGGAGGCGTTCACTCAAAAGTCTATGCTGGCGATGAATTACGCAATGCACAGCAAGTACATCAGGAAAATTATTTTTTAAGCACGCTATGAAGCCTTTGTGACGCCCTGTCATAGCCGGTGCACCATCCGTATCAACTAACAAAATATTATTCAAAGGAATTTCTTTTTCGGCACAAAACTTTTTAAGAGTATTAAATATAGTTTCTCTTTTGTATCCGTTTCCCAATGTTGTAGCAAACAATAGTTCTTGACATATTTTCTCATCCTTAATGAATCTCACGTAGGAAAGTAGGCATCATTCGGCATATTTGTCATAAATGGCTGACTATTTTTAGGTGTTGGTAAAAACTGATTCTATATGTAGAAACAGCGTGATATTACGTACGTTTTGCGCACATCTCGCAAAATTGTTTCCATTGCATTACTTAGATTTTTTGACATACCTATAGCTTCTCTGTCAAATGGCTGAATCATAACCACCGGTAGGGAACATTCATCTACCAAGTGGGGATGTTTCAGCCAATGTCTAATTTCCAATGGAATCATTAAATTTTGTTGTTTTTAACGCTAAACTTGAAAACTCTTAACTGAAACTGATCTTTATTGAATAAAAACATTTGAAAATAAAAAAAATTCCTAAAATAACATAATAAAAAATCTTAGGCAAATTCAACGATATCAAAAATAGGAAAACTTAAAAATAAAAAATCTCGTAGATTAACATTCTGGGAAACATTGGAAATACAGTTTATCTCACATTCAAGTTAGAGAAATTTACATTAAACTGATCAACGCTTGATGTTCTTGACGTCCCTTGAGTGACTGAAACTGGTAGAACAGCAGCAACGTCTTTTTTCTATTATTGAAATGTCATCGACATGAGGAAATATAAAACAATTTGACTGTTCCTTCCTTCGCAAAAATTTCACTTCATAGTCCTCACCTTGAAACGAAATAATTTTTCCCATGTAATAAATTTCTGATTTGGCAACTAAAAGCTTGACTAGAACAAAACTGTCCACATTGATAGTGTCCTCCTCGCCGATTTGTTTCATTTCTTCCCAAAACCCTTCTTCTTCTGATGACTCATCTAACACAATCTCAACACTGAATTCACTTGATGTGGAAATATTGTTTTTTTGTCAGCTTTGTCAGCTTTTACTAAATTTCTTTTAACCGACTCCCTTTTTTCTTTTCCTGGTTGTTTCTTTCTTCTTTCTTCTTCAATGCGCTGTCTATTTTCGCATTCCGGCGTGTTAGTGTAGATCGTTGATCGAGCTTTCCTAGAATTTCTCCTTTTCTTCTTTTCTAAAGTTGCTTTGGGGTAGGGCCTAATTTTGCTTAAACAAGGAGCTACTGATGTACTAGTAGACGGCAAAGGAGGCATTTCTTCTTCATTTCAACAGGTGGCGTTGTTTCTCCCCGAGATTGAAATATTTCGAAATAAATCTCGTCAACGTAGTTTTTAATACACTCCGTTCCATGGGGGGAACATTCGGCTACAAGCTGAATCTTTACCTTGCATAGTAGCCGAATGTTTCCTATGTGTCGTAATAATAGTTTTCTTCATAAAATGTACACAAGCTGAAATTTCTAGGTTATGTTACGTATTGATATTGCAACATAATGCAATGGTTATTATTTGTGATATAAAGTAGATTTATAGTAAAGAAAATGTGAAAGTTATAAACTGAAATATACGGCTTCAATAATTTACCACATATCACTAACAACTCACATCGTTCACAAAAATAGTATCGCCGCGTAAAAAAACAAAAGACAAACACTGGAGGCTTGACTCTCGTTATGAAACGAGCGCTAAATTTAAACCCAGCTTCGATATATTACTGGTAGCCGAATGTTCCCTATAGCCGAATGTGTACCACTTTCCCCTATGACAATAGCAATGCTTCATTTTGGAACTCATCCAGCTGAATTGAAAATTGAGAAGTCTGCACAATGATTCTTCAATGTTTTTAGTCATTTCATCAATTCGTCTTTATACAGAACTATTGCTGAAAGGAATTTTTCGGATAATATCTACAGCTGGTTTATGGAGCACAGTGGTTATTACTTCTTTTACTGCTGGTAAAATTAAATCTTCCCCAATAGTGTATGGTTTCCCTGTTTTAGCAATCAACAATGATATATTGTACGAAGCTCGAAGTCCGTCATCGTCTTGCTTAGAAGCTGATGAAAACAGTTTTGATATAGTTGGCTGAATTTCGTACTTCTTTTTCATGTCTTGAAAATAGGTCACATCTTTGTCTTTCTTACCCGGGTGTATGTTATGAAAATGATATTGAAGCCTGGAAGGCTTCATCGCTTCATTTGAAAATGTTTTTTTACAAATAACCCACAGTGCAAAAAAACGTTTCTGAAATGTTTTAGAAACGTATCTCGGAAACATGAAACATCTCCGAAACAGCGACAGAAACGTATCATACACATAACATAGATGTTTAATGTCCGCCTTCAGAAACCTAGATTTGAAACAACACAAAAACGTTACATCGAAACATTTTATATATGTTTCAAGAAACATATCGGAGAGTAATTTACTGATATGTAGGAGAAATGTGTCCTTATAAATGTTTCATACGTGAATATTTGAAATGTCTCATATATGTTTCATTTGAAACATACCTGAGTATAAAAAAATTGAGATGTGGCAGAAACTATGGTACCGAGAGCCCCAACTGCTCTGAGGGGCTTTTTTCCCAGTGCGCAGACCCTGCAGGGCTCCATGTACTCCGGTGGCTTGTTCTCCAGGGCCACCAAAATTCTCTTAGTGTAGACTCGAAGGAGATCGGTGATGCTGAAAAATCCTTTTGCTTCAAGTGGGATTTGAACATCGGTCGCTTGTTTAGGAATTCAGAAAACAGCCACGCAAACTACCTGAGCTACCGACTCTTTGTAAATAATCCATTTAGATGTGCAATATCAGACATCTACTTATGATGAATAAATCTATTTTTGGAAACGGAAATTTTTCGTTCCAATTAAACACTAAATTGTAATTTTGGATAAATATGTAAAACATTCACATTGAAACGTGTATTCTTAGTTTCCTACGACATGTTTCAAGCATTGAACTGTACGCTGTTGCGTATAGCGTATAGTTCAATGGTTTCAAGTGATTAGGTTTCTAGTACAACGCTACTAAATACAAGTAACATTAACTTTGAAAGATGACTTCAAACGAAACATCACATTTTTAATGAAGTTTCTAAAATGTTATACGTTATCACTAAAGCTAGGATAGTTAGACAAAATGAAAGTTTAAAAAAGGCAGGCAAAAGGCATAAAAAATAATTTAAAAAAAGCATCTAAAAAGACAAAAAAGGACAAAAATCGCACGGAAAAGCGAAAACTGTCGAGATAAAATCAACACATACATATTCAATTTAAGTATAGACAACCAACATTTATTTGAAAAAGTAATTACAGTTGATAGATGCTATCTGCTGGTATTCTTTTTCAATAAAGTTTTCTGGCTAATTAAAATACGCTTAACAAGGCATAATGACTAAGGGATGCACAAAGACTGTATGTAAGTGCAGCTTGCAGGTAGAAATAATACAATGGGAAGTATTTCAAAGTAAGGAAAATGACTCATCCGAGTTTTTATTGTAAGAGGCTTAAATATTATAGACAAAGTTTGTATTCAGTATATACCAAATTCCTTTCCCTTTCAAACAATTTGCTTTCTTAGAAATTACCCAGAAAAATATACCTATATAAAATCTAAAAATTAAAAAATACTTACTTACATTTCAAAAAACTAAAAAAAATTTACAGAAAAGCTACTAAATACTTACGCGAAAATATCAAAAAAAAAGGTAAAAAACGCAATAAAACTAACAGAAACCAAAAAAGGCAGAATAAAGTTTGCATTTTTGGAAAGTGCGTACTCTAAAACGGATTTTAAATAGGGTCTGCCTTATGTTTGTCCATTTATAAAAAAAGGCATCCGAGCGTTAGTGATCACATTCCAAAAAATATATCACAGAGATATATTTTTGGATACATATCTAAAACGTTCACACCGAAACGTGTATGATGTGTTTCTTACGATATGTTTCAACTGATAAGGTTTCTGGTACAACACTACTAACACAACTCCGTAAAGTTAACTTTGAGATATGAATACTTTGTTTCAAACGAAACATCACATTTGTAACGTTCTAAAATGTTATACGTTATCACATTCCAAAAAATACATCACAGAGATGTATTTTTGGATACATATCTAAAACGTTCGTGTTGTAATGTGTATGTTTTGTATTATGTAACATATCAATTGAAACGTTTATTAGACATTACCATTTATTCGCTTTTGACAGGAATGTACCAGTAATGTGTCTTAGATGTTTCTTAGGAATGTTTCATTTGTAACCCTTACATTTAGAAACGTTTCATGGATGTACTGTGTTCAGTGGGAAGGCACAATGGGGATGATGAATTTTTGGGATTTTTGATAAATCCGTATTTATTATAATCCGCACAATACTGCCGCCTCTTTTTTTTGCTTCCGACATGCTTTTCCCTTTACAGATGCGTAAAAGATCAACTTCTAAAACCCTGCTCTCAATTGCGCGCGATAGTACTAATTAGTAGGTACTGAAAATACAACGAACAATCACATCCGGCGCGGCAGAGTGCGGACTCGGGCCTGTCGACGTATGTAAGTATGTCACTTGCTCACTCCCGAATGCTCCGAAGATACTGACCAACAAAAAAATAATATAATTTAATCCATTTCATTTCGAAATAATAAAAACCATTCGGAATAAGCCATTTTAGTGAAATTATATGGTCGGGGTTGACCGCGGTCCCAAACCGATTCGCTTACCAGTTTAGAATATATATACACAACACAACGTCAATGTTTTGTGTATGTTTATTTTATTTTAATTTCTACAAATATTAAGTATCTTTTGGAAATTAAAATTTATATAGCTAATCTTAATCTCTGTACTTTAACCTCGGCTGTAGTATTTGTTATTTTAATACATTTGTTAGTTTTTTAGTAATGATGATTTTAATCCATTTCCCGATCTACCTAAATACATGAATTTTGGCACACATGATAAAAATGATTACCTACCATAACAAAAATTAAACGATATGAATTTTTTTACTTTACTTTATTTAGTTAGTACCTACGTGATTAGCAGGTTTTTTTTTGTCTTTTTTAGACTATATTTTTTTAATCCACCAACGCCCCATCTACGCCATCTCAATGCTCCCTAATTTTCTCTGGCTCTGCTACTGCCCCCCTGAAAGTCTCAAACGCCCACAGTAACTTTTTTTGTCTTACTTTACACGAAGATAAAAATAACTCTTTTATAATGGTGCAATTAGTACAAAAATTTTACCAGTGATAAAGCCCATTATGATTGAGTCTTTTTGTAGGAACGCAGAAAAAAAATTTTAATTTTTCAGCCAAACTTCGTATTTGGATTATTTTAGTGATTAGCAACAACTTTGTTTAATACTTTTTTGCTCCATTTTCATCGCTACTAGAACTTATTACTTGAAACGCTAGTTTTTAGTTTCATCATAGTTGGCTAGATTTGGAATATACAAAAAATATCATTCCTACAAAAAGACTCATCTTAATGGCCTTTATCACTGGCAAAATTTTTATACTAATTGTCCTATTAATCAAAGAATTATTTAGGTGTCTTCATGTTGTAAAGTGAGACACACGGTAGCTAAGTGAGATTCAATCAACCTATTTTTGATCCCAGAATATGTGGTATAATTTATGACCAATATTTTTGAGACACCCTGTGTAAGAAACGCTTCCAGGAAATACAGGATTCGTATAATGAACACCAATTTATATATTACGGGTGGTTCAAATAGACCGGACGGTACAGGATGGCTTTTGTAACAACTAGTGCCCAATATGCGCTAAGTCTCCCAGATTGGAATACTGTATATTCAACTGAATTACTAGCAACATGGCAAGGTCTCTTGTTTTGTGTAATCGATAGGACAACAAAAAAGGTTCGTTATACGTACAGATTCTAAAAGTAGTATCGAAGCGATAAGTAACTATATAAAGCACGACGATCTAGTATAATAAAATCGTTACTATATAATTTATTTAAATAAAACAGCATCGTATGTACTGATAATGGAAACGAAATGGCCGATGATAGTGCGCGTATGGCCACAAAAAATAAAATACATGATGCCATACCTGGACGGCTGAACGACATAAAAAGCTTTAAAAAAACATTTGGGGATTGTATGGCACAGACTATGGGAGCACGTTGAAACAAAAACAACTATAAATAACACTGAATATCCAAAATCCCTTACACGATGAGAACAAACGATACTTACTCGTCTACGTATAGGACATTGTCGCTTGAATAATAGGCTGGGATAAAAAATTTTCTGATTTCCATGAATTTGGTAGTTGTACTGGATACATAACCCTAACTAACTCACTTTGCCAAATATTGCAGCAGTAGGCTCAGGTCAAAGTGGCGAATAGGCCCATTTTTGCAAATTCTGTCGCCAGAAACTTGAAACACCTTGTAATTGAAGTCAGGCTCAAATGTAAGGACAACTTCAGAAATTCACACCAACAGTGGAAAAACTAAAAAAAATCAAAATTTCAAAAAATCGTCCAGTGGCAAAAACACGATTTTCTTATGGAAATTAACATGGGGAATTGAAAACATGGTACCCCTTTCTGATATCTATTTTCGTTTTTTGACCAAAATTTAATACTTCCCAAAATAGCAATTAACCCGTGAACTTCAACGTAATAACAATAACCATTGTTATAAAAGGTGTTAGTGTTCGAATTTCTGAAGTTTGAATGTATGTCACTAAACTACGTGAGTTGTCCTTGAATTTAAGTGTCAGGTTTCTGGCGACAGACTTTGTAAAAATGGGCTTATTTCGTCACTTTGACCTGAGCCTGCTGCTGCAATATTACGAATTTTTCAAAAATATTTGGCAAGGTGAGTTAGGGTCATGGATTCAGTACAACTGCCAAATTTTATAGAAATCAGAAATTGTTTTATCCCAGCTTGCTCTTTTTATAGGCGTTTCCGGTCAATACTAATTACTATCCCCACTGTAATTAACTTTTCAAGGTGATTTTGTACCGTAGCAACGTTGAAAATGATAACATTATTTTCAAAATCAAAAAAATATATTACTTTTTTTAGTTCCGAATTCTTTACTTACAAACAACCGAAACCATTTGGATTATACCTACTTACAAGTACAAGTTTAATTTTTCCCTGTAACTTTGCACATAATGGCAATACAGCAGTTTATCCTTCTTAAGTTAACACAAACATTTGTCGAAGTTTTAATGAATAAATACTAACTAAAGAACGTTGTCAGAATAAAGTTTGGTCGGAAAACATAATATTAACCAAATAATTTACGATTTTGAAGAATTAGTTGAAATTTTTTGCTTTAGAACGTTAGAGAAAATCTGATGCAGTTCTTTTTATTTAAAGGCGACGTTCAAGGTTCAACATTTAGCTTGTAAGAATTTAAATTTAAGGGAATAATTATCGCTCTTCTAATTACCTATATCCACACTCTATACATGTTTAAAAAATACACGACCTTATTTAAATGAAACGAAGAAGTTATAAAACTGTCAAGATTGAGATGGTTATAATATTGGCAACAATCAACTAACATCGAAATGATAGCCTTCTTGATACGTTAAATTTAAGAAAGTATCAGAATATGTTTCTTCATTGTTTCGCGCCATGTTTTGTAATGTTAGAGGTTGATGCCATCTTGGATTTTGCTTTTTATAAAATTAATATAACAACAACTGTACAATTGATAACCATTAAAAGGCAACTACATTTTTTTATGTGAATTCTGTTTTTGTTATTTACAATGAAAAACTTCAAAAGTTTCAACAAATAAGGATAATTATGTATTACACAGCGTGAGTATAAAGTAAGGAACCGCTATTATTTTGTCGTTATTAGAAATTTTACAAAAAAACAGTTTATACAAAAGTTGTTCAGGTTATTCTGGTCGACATAACTGACACAAAATATTTCATTTTAGTTCAACTGTTTATTAGGTATGACGTCATCCGACTTTTTTTAAAATACAAACCTTAACTTGTTTTTCATCTATTCGATGGAGTATAAAGCCCTCTTTTCAGTAAATACAAATATCATGGGGTTAGGTACATCACAATTTTTTTGATAAAATGCCGATTAAAGCCTAAAACTAAGATAGCCATAAAAAACAAATAAAATAAACAAACAAAAGTTACGATTGACAGAACGTACGTATTACGACTTGACAGTGACGGTGAAAGCATGAATTAAAAAAAATTATGACACATTTAACCGAAAGGGAACGTATCGAACTTTTGATGATGATTGGGTTCGGTGACAGGAGAAGATCCCATGTAGAGGTCTGTGGTTTATTTAACGCGGAACATCCCAATCGTGAACCCATTACGCGGCCCACTGTCACGAAAATACATTTAAAATTTACAAACCATGGTATGTTAAAGATTTACCGAAAAGTGGCTATAGTTTTAGGCTTTTAACGGCATTTTATAAAAAAAAATTGTAATGTAACCCCATCATATTTTTATTTACTCAAAAGAGCGCTTTATACTCCATCGAATAGATGAAAAACAAGTTAGGGTTCGTATTTTAAAAAAAGTCGGATAACGTCATAGCTAATAAACAGTTGAACAACTTTTGTATAAAACTGTTTTTTTGTAAAATTTTTAATAACGACGAAATAATAGCGGTTCCTTACTTTATACTCACGCTGTATAACGCATAAGATCTCTAAATCTCTAAAAATAAGGATTGGATTTTAATATTACATAAAGTCAAAGTGACATTTCATGCTTCAACAGATGTTGTCAAGTCTTTTACGCTAAAGGGTATTATGTCTCTGACTTTACCAAAGACTGAGTGGGTAGTCGGCAGGGCACACTTTATTTTTACACAGCAATACAGAATACATTAAATCCTTTAAATCGTAGATCATACATTCTACCGAAAAACCATAGACTACTCTACTCTTATCGAATAGATAACAGAGTATGTATACATGTTTTAACACTAAACCTATTTGTAGTTTTATGTACCTATATCACAGTATTCGTTTCCATTCAAATGTCTGCTGCATAAATTACTGCATTACATAAAAAATAGTGAGAAAACAACACATCCTTACGAAAGTTCATAGTATACCACAATTCCAACCTCCTCGCTGATCCTTTTAAATGAATTCTTTATAAACAACGCCCCTTATATTGTGCGAATGACTCGCTTTATTGTATTTTTCATACTCTTTTAAATTATGAGAACTAAATCGTGCGCTAATCTTTTTTCCCACGAATCCTCTGTGAAAATCAAAGTGCTAATCTATATGTTACAGGCACGGATTGGGAGAACTCCCTCAAATAAGGTTGCTAGTATGGGGAATAATTACTAGTTGATGCTCATAAAGATGCCTCGAAATTCACAGTTCCTAGATCTCGACTCACAATACAAATACAATAATTATTAAATTTCCAAGGATTGAGTATTTCGGTCTTAATTCAGTAATGGTATGTTGAACTTTTCAATGTAACGATTTTTCTTTGTCTCCTGTTAATAACATTAAGTACAAAGTCCAATTTAAGTTCAAACGAGCAACCTGAGTAAGGAGAATGACACACATACTTATTGGACGTGTAGTTAACGGTTTATTTCTTTTTTGGACCACATTCAGTCTATTCTTGCAACTAAACTTGTCTGCATTTCTATACTACTTAGTGTCACTCTCCTCTTTGCGATTTTTAAGTCTTTCTTGGAGAGTTTTCTATTCTTAAAAGAAGATTATTTTTCTTGCCCATTTCGTCCATGCATATATTACAATAAGGATGTTGCTTTTGTACCGAAAATTGCTTTAAATAGACGTTTGAAAATATAACAATGTACTCCACAACTTTTAGTAAATAGGAAGAAATGTGAACCCTTTGTTAATTTCAGAGTGTTGTTTTAGATCCATATTTCTTTCAACTTTTCCAATTTTTACCGTTTGCTGAATTTTACTGCGTCTTGGTTTGATGTTGAGAGCAAGATAATCTCACTTATTACTTCATGATTTTCGTCACTTTCCGTACAGGGTGCAATCGACCTTTAATTTGTAATTTATACACCGCGTATTCTAAGATTGGCAAGAATCGCGTTGTATCAAGACATGGTATTCTCAGAGGGAAATGAAAAAAGAAGAAAAATGGAAAGAAGGAAAAGATTAATTATCTCAATCATTGATTATTTTAACTATTTTCAACTTTGATCGTCTCATTAAGCACCTCGAAATATTTTACAAATTTTGCATTCGATACAAATCGTTACCTAGCTGCACACGAACGTTTATTATGTTTCTTCTTCCAATCTTAATTTAGATAGCAATTTTGCTTCTTCCATACAGTTCGCCAACGATCTAATCCTGTGGCTTCAATGTGTAAATTTTATCCTTCAACTTCAATGTCCTGCTTAGTTTGCACTTCGCGTGTATTTACGTAATTCGAAATTTTGATAGATATAAGTATACCAAATTTAATGTAACATGCTTTATAGTTATTTTACTAAACGTTTGTAAACATCCATGCGATATATATGCTACTAAACAAATAAAAAATGTAAAAGTTAACTTTTTTCAATTTCAATATTAAATTAGGTAGGTATATAAAATATTAGTGTTGTAGTAGTGGTGGCAAGGTAAGGGGAAAAATAATTATCACAGCTCATGTTGCGTTAAATGAAGACTATTATTACAAATTTAGTAATAAAAATCACGGATGAATAAAATTAAAATTAGTTAAATGGTTCACAAGTTATTAAATTCTGATGGATAGATTGAAAGTGAGAGTTTATCGTGCTAAAAGACGCAGCTTTCGGCGGTTCAATATTCTATTTTAAATACCTTTATATAGTGCTGAGACGAATACTACATTTTACTGTTGTTTACTAGATCCACTTTATCTCTTTTTTACAAGAATTCCTTGTAAGTACTCTCTCTGGATTAACTACGGGGGCATATGAAAAGTTTGAGAGATCCCATTTTAAACAACGATTACGGCAAAAAAATATGATTGAATGGAGATTTACCCGATCTTTTAAATGAGGTATGACTTGATAACTAAAGCCATTTGAAAAAAATTAAGCGGTATCTCCAATAGGGAGGGGGTGAATCTGACGATTATGACATTAGCGTCCAAGAAGTGTCCCCGTCTCAAGCTAAAATTTGACGTGATTCGGCATTTCTTTCTAACACGGCGCATTTTTGAAATATTAAGGGTGAGTCCTTTTGAAATGAACACAGCGTATAATAAAGGAAACACGTGTAAGAAGCAGAGACAATCGATAATTTATCAAGATAAAACTCAACTGAATAACGTTACATTGTCAGTAGGTGCATTATGTTCCCTAGAAATAGGTTTATTACTGTAATTGTAATAAAGCGATTACTCGGAGCTGAACTATTATTGTACGTAGTATTTGCATACATAATATCAAATATTATAGGTAATTATACGACATTATTTTAGTGAATTGGATTGTGTTCAAACTACATAATTTTGTATTTATTAATGATTTTTATGTTATATGACCATAATTTTTACCATCCAATAGAACCGTAATCTATATATTTTTATGTCATACTACCTTATTATTTCACCATAAAAACTGCCGAAACAAGAAACATTAAGGTAGTTCCTCCGCGGAACGATTTGCGACAGAATTTGTTCAAACTTGGCGTATACGTTATTAAATACGTTATCCAAACATCTGTGGAGTTTAAATGAGGTTTACCGTCCCTAAGTCGAGATATTTACACTTAAAATTGGCATAATTGACATATAAGTCATATAACCCATATACAAAAAACACCGCCCACGTAGCACATATCTTTCAAAGGCGTCCCAAAGACATTCTAAGGACTTCTATACGTCCACATAAGTCCCCAGGACATCCGAAAGACATTCTGAGAACTTCTGAATGTCCGCATAAGGCCACAGGACATCCCTCGCAGATCTCGTGTTATGTGGGCAATGACACATTATCAATTGTACTGTCAAAACTAAATGTCAGAATTTAATGAAAAACTAAAGAATGCTAGAGAGGGATTATACGAATATTGTGAAAACATTTGAGAATTGTTTACCGTCTACTTTGAAGATATAGCCTTGAGAAACATGACTTTTTTGGTATTATTAGATATGTTTAGGCAAGCGAATGATTGTATACCTTTTCTTTTCTCTATGTTGTATACGCAATCTGTTCCATGACAACGCGGACAGTCCGAACAAAAAGTGTACTTCCACTGGCGTGACAAAAATGGTTAATAATAGAAGTTACTATGGTTACATGGGACGAAACTTTTGGTTGAGATTGTCGCGGAGGAACTACCTTAATGACTAAATAACGCCTCTTTACATGACAACCGGATTTTAGATAGCAACGGGCGTTATTTTTTATAACAAAATTATGCCTCATCAAGGATGTTAAATGTGAGTCTATACTGATTTTATTGTTATCATCTGTTTTAATCATCTTAATCAACTTCTTGCAAGTATGACATAAAGTTATGAAGGCACCACGGGCGTTATGAACATAACGCCTACGGTCGACGTATATCCCTCGGGCCAGAGGTCCTCGGGCTATACACTGTCGACCTTAGGTGTTACTTAGTTCATAACGCCCTAGATACCTTAATTACTATTAAACATTTGGGTATTATTATTGGGATATAATGAAGCGTTGTTGCAAATGAACGTACATGTATATGTCGTAGGCATAAGGTAATTTTAGGCAAATGATAATTTGCCTGGGCATATGCTAAATGCCAAGGCAAATAGTGAAATAACTGTAAATGAATACCATGTTGCCATTTGCCTAGGCATTTAACATTTGCCCTGCTGAATAATCTGTTGCTACTTACCTAGTCATTTAACATTGTCCCGTATCTGAGTCAGTTATATGGCAAAAGCTGCGTGAGTAGACAGTTGCTTCGCGGGCTATTTTTTGAGGTTATCTTGTGTTTATTGCTTTCTCGGCAGTGTTATAATGTATCGAGATACAAGTATCTAGATGTTTTTTTGAGTATCGAGATACAATTGAGATACATGAAAAATTTTGTATCTGTATCTGTATCTAGATATGATAGCGTGCGCGAAATGACGACGCCGTGCGCGAAGTATTTTCTTCGCGCACTGCATGCAAACTAGATGAGAGTTTTGTATTTTAACGTTAAAATAATTGTTATAACTTTTTCACGTTTGTAGAAAAAATTTTGTTCGCAACTCGTGCGCGAAATATTTTGGTGATTTCGTCTATTTTTTTAACTCGGCTGCGCCTCGTTAAATAAATCAGTTCTCGATCACCAAAGTGGCATTTCGCGCACTAGATACAAAAATAATTATTTTTGTTGAGTTGATAATTATCACTGACATCCGGTTTAAGGTGCCTACCGTTTATCGAAAGGTAATCCTTCAGGCCGCTAAGCTGGAAAAACAACCTGTACCCTCAGTTCAAGCATACAGGTAATGATTTTGGTCAGTTTTTTGTTAAGATTTCGACAGCTGCCATGTTCTCTGAAAAAGACTTGATTGTTATAGTGTTGGTTATAGGTTTGGAATTGCTTTGTTACCTATGTAAAACAAACAAAATAGAAAACGTTTAAAGTGTACGAAAAAGTGGCTGAACATGCAAGCTCAACTCGTGCACTTCTAGATGAACTCAGACTAGCACTAAATTATAAGAAATATTTGCGCATGGATGAAACTGTATATACGGGATGACTGGTAATTGTTTCGTCATTGATACAGAAACAAGATACTAGTAATGAGAACAGCGATTACGTCTTACTTACGAAACATTAAATATTAGTACCTACTTTGACGTTTCTGGCTACAAGAAAAACTTATGAGGACCAGTTTCCACGACACAGTCTTTAACAGGAATAATACTCGAAGCATGCAGGACGATAAGTAATGTTGTACAAGATGTAGTATTGTCGGGTATACATGAAAACAAAAATTTATTTATATGGTGAAAAATATTATAAAATAATGTATTCTCTGTTGGTTTTGACAGTTTTTTTGACTGCTCAAAATTACCTGTAGACCACCATAGTTTTTTTTTACTGAAGCACAGATTGTAAGTTTATAAACATGTTGTTTCACTGAGAATCGATTGTAAATGTAATTTCTATATCCCGTGGGACTTGCGGTCAAGTAGATTTTTAATTAAATGCAATGGGACTTGCGGTCAAGTTTATTTTCGCACTGAAATTTGCGGTCACCTCATAATTGCACGTATAATTACATATAATAATAATATAGATCAGACTTATACAGGGTGTCTCACGGTGACCACCCATTAGAATATTTCAGAAACCACTATGATCTGAATTTTGAAAATTTTGGTAATTGGGTATTCGGGCATGGCCTCCTCAAATAAAATAATGGCGTCTACGTAACACTTCCGATTTTTCCGGAAATGACACCAACTTTGTTATTTCAAACGTAACACCCTATATATTATTCCGATCTTGGATTCTACGTAAAATTTTAGGTGTACTTTCATCAAGTTTTCTTATTCCTAAAATTAACCGTTTCCGAGATATTTAATTTATTTAATAAAAATTAAAATAAAGACTATCAAGCTTAAAACCATGTGAATTCTACAGTAAGAAAGATAAAGGAACCATATTCACACGAGAGATAGCTGGACCTATCAGCTTCCCATCCATACTTCCAAAGTGGCTTAATTGCATACAGGGTGGTGGAAATTTAATGCCCAGTTTAGTTATTTTCAAATCATCATAAGTTGGTTTTTCAAATGGAACACCCTGTATGTTTCGCCGTAGTCTGATGCAAAATTTCATTCTCTCTCGAACGGTACCATAGTTCCCTATACCAGTGGTCGGCAAACTTATTAGCCAAAGAGCCAAATATGAACATGACAACAATTTTAAAAAAAATTGGGAGCCAAATCTGCTTGTTTAGTAAACTTTTATTACACTAAATAACTTAAACAAAAAATTATTCATGTTCTCGATTTATAGAAAAATTTTAATTTATCAAAATAAGATGTAATTTTTTTCTTACCAAGTTTTTTTTTAAATGAAAATATTATTGCGCCTTCCGTGGATATTTGTGCCAGAGCCGCACCTAAAGAGCCAAAGAGCCACATGCGGCTCTGGAGCCGCACTTTGCCGACCACTGCCCTATACCTATCTCTTCTAGTTTTTGAGATATCTACTGTTTTTTTGTGCAGTCAACTAAGGTCATTCAATTTCTTGCGAAAATGGCTTAGCAGAACTTTAAAACAATCGACTGTTCTATCACCAGTTATTAGTTGTCACGTTGTCATCTAACACCAATAGTGACAGTTGAATTGAATACTATTTATCAAAAAAATGGTAAACAACAACACGTATTCAAACGCATGTACCTATTCTAAACTTATTATTTATTCATGGAGAATATGTAACAAGATACTAAATACAGTTTGCAGAGTGTTAGACTGGTGTTACACTGACAACGTGACAACTATAATAACTAGTGATTCGATTGTTTTAAAGTTCTGCTTGGCGGATTGTTTGGCTTTTAATAAGTAGCTAACATTGAGACAATGAGATACTTTTTGAGATAATTTTGTTGCCAACATATTTATCGTAATTACTATTGAAATTATTTGGCACCATCGGGCAGTTTTTGTTGCTTGCAACCTAATCGAACTATCGAACGATATGGGTTATGATGTCTAACTTCACTTTAACATATCTACTCTACAGCCAACAGATTGTAGCTTGGCTACTGTTCTTGAGATACGCACCAGCAAATGTTTTGGGTGCGAAGCGAAGCTTACTTTTTACTTCATTGATTTTCGATTTTTTCTTTTACAGATTTTATTAGTAAGTTTATTTTAGAAATGTGTAGAAAATGTAACTACTTTTTCCGTGGATTGAGAGATATGAGAGATGTGTCCTTGTTTATAGTATGAGCATTTCACCCGGCTAAGTTACAATCTACAGTTGGCCCGAGACGGATTTAAGGTTTTGCCGCCTGTAGGCGAACTTTGTATGCCGCCTAAAACACACTGTACCGGGTGGGCCAAATTGGATACTTTTAGGGTATATCATTTATCTTAAAAAGAGATAGAAAAAAATGGACCTAGGTACCTTTAACTTATTTTTAATGAGAAAACCACTGTTGTAAACAGAATTCAGTTATCTCTAATCGCTTGGCCACTAGGCTAGGGGGTGTTTCTCAAATTTAGTCGATTTTTTTAATCCACCATAACTTTCTTATTATTAAAGATAATTTATTTTAGCCAAATATTCCTCAGAGCACTTTTTTACGTAGAATCCACTGCGATCAACAATTTTTATACAGGGTGTTTGGTTTTTGTGTGCGACCCTAAAATACATTTTTTCATACGTACCACCCAAAATTCTTTTTGGGTTTTCGCACAGAGTAAAATTTCCTAAATTTTGATGTATCATTTGTTATATTTACGTTAAATATTACTTTTATGCGTTAAAATATTTTTCTTGCAGACATCAAAAACGGCACCATGGTTTAAAACGACAATGTCTTAGTTATCTGGAAATTTTGATTGGCTCCAAATATTTTTTATTTGAAATAATGTATTAAATGCAATATTGCAAATAATGTTTAACCTAAATATAACAAGTGATACATCAAAATTTATGAAATTTGACTCTCTTTTAAAAACCCAAAATATATAGGATGGTAGGTACGTATGAAAAAATGTAGTTTAGGGTCGTACACAAAACCAATCACTCTGTATAAAAATTGTCCATCGCAATGGATTCTACGTAAAAAAGTGCTCTAAGAAACATTTTGCCAAAATCAATTATCTTTAATAATAAGAAAGTTATAGAGGATTAAAAAAATCGTCTAAATTCGAGAAACGCCCCCTAGTGGCCAAACGATTAGAGATAGCTGAATTCTGTTTATGCCAGTGATTTTCTCTTTAAAATTGAGCTCAAGTCCATTTTTTCCCATCTCTTAAGATAAAGGATGTTTCCATAAGAAAAAATTTATAATAGTAAACTCATTAGAATAAAAAAAATTGTCATCATCTAAAATTTGCCGCCGTCCAAAATGTGCCGCCGTAGGCCTCGGCCTATTCGGCCTATTCGGAAATCCACCACTGAATTGTTGGCCGTCATAGTTTTGATAAAGTTTTAAGAATCAGCTAAAGGTTTATATACCTTTTTTATCTTTATTATATTAAAATATAAACGTATTTGCGAAATCCATCTTGAAATCATATTATAAATAGGTATTACTAAATGACCTTTTTAACTCTAATTTTACCGATGGCGAACTTAAAATAGTATTTTTAATTATCAAATGGCAATTGACTACCATCAGAAAATCAATACATTTTACTTTCCTCTAATGATGAAGGTAAATGTGTAAAAAATAATTTCAATCCATACATTTATCGGTAATTGCCGCAAGTGCAGACAATCTAATGACTACCGTTACAACATTTTATTTGAAAGTGCAAAAACTCTTCTCTTCTCTTTTCTGAAAAAGAAACAACTCCCAAAGACCATATAAACAATATTGTTATCAAAGAGACACATCAATAAAACGAAAGAATTCAGTTTCAAGTCATCCATAATAGAAACATTGTTATATTTATGTTAGAACACGAACGACCTTGTCAAAATTGTCACATGTTTGCATTAGACAGCTCTGATATTTCTCTTTTACTACCTTTTCACGGTGTTATTGATTACGGGCGAGTAGCATCAGTGTTTGAAGGTTTCTAATTAATTCCGTAATCAACTTGTAAACCTTCCGAACTAAGAATGTATAATGGAGCTCCTACACTTCGAAATTGTGTTATGTCGTAATGCTTATTGAAACCGTGCCTTTTTAATAGTGAGATGGCGAAATTAAAATTGTTCAATTTAAAAATTGTCATTCCATAAACCTGACACCATTAAATAAGCTCTCGATATTTCCCGTGTTTGTTAAAATTTAGTACCTACTTCAATGTCGTTAATTGGGTGGTATTATGTCCATAATCGAAAACCGATAATCGAAAATATAAGTTTACATTCTAGTAGGATATTTATTGTGCAAGGTCTCTTTGTGGGGCACTATAATATGGAAAGGGCTACAAATTATTCAAATTCTATTTGACCCTTTACGTTTGATAATATAAAATCGAGTTGCGAACTTACTTCATGCAGTTACTGTTATATAATAGCTCCTGTCGCAATCCGCATTAATTATGAACACATTTTCAATGTCGGCTGTCGACTATTGAACGGTCTCGGCTGTCGTAAGCAGTATTGACTAAATACGAAGTAACAATGCAAAAGTATACCTTTGGTCATGATTTTTATTCTAAAAGTTTTAATTCAATTTTGCGCAACACGTACTTTTACGCAATAGAAATATTAAATTTGAGCTTTCAAAGATATGCACTCAATTGGTTTTGTGAGTTACCTTATACAGGCACCTTATTTTAAAGGTTTTTTTCTATCATACATACTTTCTATTAATTGGGGAATAACCTATAAAGTTTGTAACGTGGATTATTCCTGCAATTGTACAGGCATAATATCCAAAAAAACACCAGTTATTATTGATATTAAGTATTGTTTATCCTCGTTTCTTGTGGAAAACGTATGAATAAATGCTAGACTGCATATTAGTTTTAACTTGTATAAGATTTTCATATACTTGCATACACCACGCTCAAAGAGAAAATAGAAATTAGAAAATAGATGTAAGTTGAAGAATAGCTCGAGATTGAGAAGAATCACTTGGGATTTGCGATGAGTGAAATTTAAAGGTATTTTCTCTACATTTAGGAAAACTGTCATTCTTGTTATTTTCTGTAGTGGATTTATGATGTCAATGAAAATGTTATTGAATTACCCAAGACGCGTGTAGACTGAAATTATGTGCTTCAAAACGAAACCAGCGATACACTATTGTTCCATTTACATTATCTAAGTATTTGTTCATATAAATGAGTGTATATATAGCTATTGACGTTAGGTAAAAGCATAATTTAAAATGTTGCCTCTTCGTTTAAAATACATTCGTATTTATTCATCTATGATTCAGCGAACTAGAGTAAAAATAACTACATTGTCATTTATACACAAAGTAAATAAAGACCCTGTAAGAGGGTCATTTTCGTAACATTTATTCGATTAACCTCATAAATATTCTACACTTTCACAATCAATACAATAACGTTTAGAACAATTCGTTAATCCTCGTTTTCAATAAAACGCTTTACTGCAGTACTCACTCGCCGATTGTGTCAATTTATAAAAGCGGTACCTAGATGGTTTGATCAAATCAGCTTTAGTAAGTACAATTAATTAGAAGTAATTTGAATAATGTAAATGCCATAACTGAATAGATGTTAGGTAAATGTTCAGATTCTTGGTGCTTTTCAATTTCTCACAAAGTACATGTGAAAATGATTACGAGTACCAATCACATGTTAGTGCTGCTAAGCCACATGTTGGTTCTCCAGGAAGATCTGCTCTGAGAGTGTCCACCAATGTTTACAGCGAATGCCCTGTTTTCGAGGATCCTTCCTCCACATTGGTTTTCAAAATACATTCCCCTCTCAGTGGTTCCACCCCATTTATTAGGTGTAATGGCGGTAGGCTCAAGATACTCAATACTCAATCGATCATTTAGGTTTGTTACATGTAATCAAACAGGTCGGTCGGGTCCCATAAGTACTTTTCGAAATTCTCGCAAGCACGTTCGCAATCTAGTTGCGTGTAGTTCCCACATGCCATATCTCCCAATATTACACTTGCCTAGTGCACAAATTCTGTGACTTTGTCCATTGTTTCCATTCTCTTTGGTATATGCAATACACGATTTTGCTCAGCTGGTATTGTTTTGCCAACGTAATGAGTGATTCAGTTGCCATGCTGAGGATGTCGAAGAAATATTAATAAGCCTGTCGATTCTTCGTAGAGGAGAGAGGTAGGTGTTACTATTAACAACTAATTGCAGCGTTGGCAGCGGTACGTATGAGTAGATTATACAAGGTGAGCCAAAAAAGAATACAAATATTTTAGGAGGTGACAGAACTTTAAAAAATAATGTCTGTTTGTTATTGTATAAACTAGTATTTCTGAAAGAAGGAAAATATAACCACTCAAAGAGGGAAGGAAAAACCCGTTCTTTTGTCTTAAGGAGAACTTAAGGGTATTGTACCATTTGACTTAATAGTAAGGCAAAAGAAAAGTTCATTTTTGGAGGGGTAGTTTTAGGGGGTGGGGTTGTACATTCTTACCTCATATTTTTTTAGAAAAATCACTTAATCATTTATGTACATAGTTTTCCCCATAAAAAAAGTATTCTTGTTTAAAGCGATAGAGTGAACCATTTTTGAATAATTTAACTTTTAATATGAGGCTATAGGTACATGAGATAATTTATTAACGAGACGACAACTAAATCTCTACATTGAGCAAAATGGAGAGCAATTAGAATATTTGTTGTAGTTTTTAGTTATGAACTTTTTAACAATTTATACCTATTTCGTTTATGATCAACGACTGCGCTTTCAGATTTTGCAGTGCAATTTTCATCGTTACGTTAATATAGTAGCTCTTCATCTATGAACACTGGATTTACATCCACCTCGTTCCTAACACAATTTAAAGTTTTCGTTACTTTACAAGATTGAAAATAAACACAAAAATTCGTCATCTCTTTTCAGAAATGGACTATCATTTTGTAATAATAATTGATCTATTTCCGATTGAATAATTTGATTCAAGAAGAAATATCAAATGGATGCTGATTAGACAGCTACGAGGTCTGACTAATAAGTAATGAGACTAAGTCAAATCAAATCAAATCAAATAGGTTTATTGTATTTTTTTTAAATAAAAATAAAATAAATACATGATTCTATTCCCCATCGTAAAACTACTCCTGCCTGTCCTTCCCTCTACTTTCCACCTTTTCCCTTCTTTCTAGCACTTCCTTCATCCATCCCAACCCTTCCCCCTTCGCTCCTAGTATCTCCTTTCTTACCCTTCTCTCTTCTTTCATCTCCTCGCATTCCCTTAACATATGTGCCATGCTCTCCCTCCCCTCCCTACACATTCTGCAAACTCTCTCCTCCTCCTCCCGCCAAAACCTATTTTCTCTCTCCTCGTTTCCACACCTAAACCTCGCTACAATTCATTTGCCCTTCAGACCTATCTCCCCTGTCAGGTACTTGGCCTTGCCCTCTGCCATGATCTCTCCATATCCCTCATTATACCTCCCTCCGGCTATCTTCTCTCTCCTTTCCTGCCCTTGCACATCCTTATCCCTCATGGCCACCTCCTCTACCATCTCTCTTCCTTCCTCCCTCCTTCTTTCTCCTTCAGTAATGAGACTAAGTCCATAAAATACGTATATTTAAAAATGAAGGTACATTGATGTGATCCCCTTCAAAGTACTCCCGTCCCACAACTCCACACTAGTTCCAACGTTTCTTCCAGCTTTCGTAACATTTCTGGAAGGCTTCGACTGGAATGTCCTGGAGCACCTTCGTCACGGCGGTCTGGATGTTAGTTATGGACTCAAAATGTGTTCCTTTCACGGCCAATTTTGTTTGGGAGAATAGGAAGAAATGACAAGGTGGCATATTCGGCGAATAGGGCGCTTGTGGCAACACCCCGATGTTTTTAGAGGTCAAAAACTGCGACACACTGAAGGCACGATGCATGGAGCATTGTCTGATGAAGGTTCCACGTTTTGGCAATCTCTGGACGGACTCTAATGGCTCGTTTTCGCAGCCGATCGAGCACTTTCACGTAGAAATATTGGTTGACGATCTACCCAGGTGATACAAACTCTTTATGCACGATTCCCTCAATTCGATTCCGTCAAAGAAGCAAATCATCATCGTTTTCACTTTTGATTTGCTCATTCTTCGGTCTGGTTGCACCAGGAGACAGGCCATCGAAACACCTGAACACGACTCAGCAAGGGCTTCATCACCGAACACTTTCATCAATTTATCGTACGTTTCCTTAACAGAATCGCCGAGTTTAACGCAAAATTTAATCGCGTACCGCTGTTCAATATTACGTTTTTCCATATTCGTGACGCGCCTTACAAACACGTTGCCGAAAACACAACACAGCTGGAGAACTAACAAACGTACGAAAGTTGCAAGCACATGTATCAATAGAGGAGGGATGGGAGATTAATCGACAGAAGTGTCAGGTTAGCAGTGTTACCACATGCGTGGCTAAAAAATCAGTCTCATTACTTATTGGTCATACCTCGTATAACCACTTGTTCATTACATAGCATTATAGCAATAATACCGTAATAAGTGCAATTTGTAGTTTATTTAGTTCACAAATATCAGAAATAAATTATTTTTATATAGGTATAAATATCTCTATGACGGCGAAATGGCGACGACAAAATAACAATAGTGGAATCGCTACAATGACCGGACGAAATCTGTATAGGTTTCAGGAAATATGAAGTATTAAGTAAAACAACAGTAGATCCTGGTTTAGTAAAGCGCTTCTTATTGTTTTATTTATGGAATTTTGATGGAATCACGGTATAGTCTTTAGGTAATAAGTAATAACTACACTCACGCACATGTTCGGGTTTTTCTAAAATAGTAAAAACTTCGCAATAATTGTAAAGATTCTTTGAGAAGTCTAGTTTCGCTTCTATTGCCGTTATCGGCCACTCGTGGAATAAGGATAAATTTTAAATGTTGCATGTGAAGGAAAATCACGTGCGTATGTATTTTCCGTTTTTTCCATAGTTTACTTTTATATTACAGATGAATGTGTAAAGGTCATTATTTATTTTGTTGCATTTATAAATAATCGTTTTACAACAATTGATTACTAAAAGTATTGCCAGTAAATTTTTATTTTCAATAATACCGTAACTATTTTGTTTGTCCGGGGAAAGCGTCTCATACTAATTTGCTATTCCGTTTAGCGTCGTCGTATATTGACATTGCCATAACTTTGTGTAAAATACAATTTTATCTTTTCCATTAAAAACCATAAAAGCTTTTGAAGTTGTTAGAAAACAAGGTGGATTAAGTACATCATACTTTCAGAAAACATGTTAAAATCCAAAGTTTTAAGTAATGAAGAATTTTAGTTTCAATCACGTTGCTATAGGATCTCTTAAGAGAGACAGCTAGAAACGTACGAACAGCGGATTCTAAAAATTTGTAAATTTTCCTTTATTATACTAGTTTAGCTCTTATATTTAAATTGTATTCGTAAAGTTAAACCTGCACATAGGTTAAAGGAAACTACAATTTCAGCATGTTTTTCATCCTCCATTGTTAGTATCTACGAATTTCTTGTAAATGTAAATAATAGCTATATCGAACATGGAAATGGTTACTTGAAAACCATATAAATAAATTGTATTTATACAATCGTTAATGGACACTTAACAAAAATTGTGATATATGATGCTTTGATACAAAGAGAAAAGTTCAGAAAAACAAATATCAAATTAACACACGGCGGATTTAAAAATACACCGAAATCAATAAAACTTGAATTGAATGCGAATTTCAAATGATTACATCAGTTTCGTGGTTCTATTAAAATTATTCACGATTACAATTTACCCCTTATTACCTAAATAAAATTACATAACATATTTAAATTTAAATCATTAAGTGTAATAAGAGTTTTACTTTAGCCACGGAATTTTTTTTTACCTATTATTTTTCTGTTTTACAGGTAAGACAAGTATTTGCAGATGACAGAGTATAAATTTTTTTCTTGTCATTTATTTCATTTGATACGGCACGTTATTACAATTTAAAAATGGTGTTGTTCTTGGAGAAAGTAAAGCAAAATATAAAAAATTCCAGTAATTAGACTTAACATAAATGTAGTTATTGTACACCAAGTTTGCGATTTATTTTTTTTTGTTTAAAATATTGGAGACAGCTGTCCTTGTCTGTTCTTCATTCCAGGTTAAGCGCAAGCTATAACCCTTAAAACTTAAAAAACAAAAAGTAAACATTACCATTGTTCTAAATCTGAAATCGTTTACATATGTAATTGATTTAGGGATTACCGGTCACACATTCAGTATGTAGGTATAGGGTAGCATTCATGTAAACACGCATATTTCTAATTATGAAATAAATTAACGTAGACGATTTAAGTGGGTCAATATTACTATAAACTTTGACCTAGACTTTATTTCGTGTAAAGTTTTTCATTATAACATTATTTCATTAATTCAAGTTCAAGACTAAACCGCGTTAAAGAGTTAATGGTGAAAAGTTTTAAACTAATTTTTTTAGGTTCTTTATGTGTGAAAATTCAGGTGAAGCTTTTCTTTATGGAATGTTCTACAACGCTAATTCTTATTATGTAGTAAATTTAGAACCTTATTTACCCTCATTGGCTTATAATTGATTGCGTTAGTTATAAATTAATGCAACACGTTGCTTCCTAATTCGTACATAATAATATTTGTTACGATTGGTGTTATAGGGGGTTATTGTAATATTAAATACAAAATTTAAATGAGCGCCAATTACTAAATTTAGTCACGGAATAAAATCTACATAATTCTATCTGGTAATATGCTCTAAATTCATAGGATAAGCCACATACACATATGCAAATGGATCTAAATATAATTTTTATTTACAGGTGCTTTTTAAACGGATTATATGCTAAGTGGAGTGTAGTTATATAACGCCATAACTTTTGATGGGGTAGTAACACGTGTCATAATTTTTCAAAATTGCAATAAAAACAAACTTTAATCATATAATAAATTTGTTTTTTTTATAAGTTTATGTCAATTATTAGATTCTTATTAGAATTAGGTTAACATGCATTGCGAACAATAGTTTGTCACGCAATTTTTAAAATCAGAACCGCATTAATATGTTGCTTAAAGTTGAACATAATCAAAATACTGAATGCTAATGGTATATTAATTGCAAACTATGAAATGCATTCGTAATTGCTCGTTACTGCGCTATGCACACTGTACAATACGATATGAATTATTCGAATTATGTTACACTTTTCTTTGAGTAATCGTTTAACTATATAAAGGTAATTTATCATATTGTTATCGGTGTACATTATAGTGGAATAAAGCTAATTATAATGGAAACGGTTTAAAAATATATACCTATACATACACACACAATTTACCCTTTCATAAATATGCTATATTTATAGGTCATGGCTGACTTCTGGATATAAGTTGAGTTGAGACGACCTAAAGTCACGTGTAAATGAAAATTGCATTTTTATGTTTTTCAAATTTTTGATTTGGAGATTTTACACTCAATTGAGTTTGAACAAAGGAAATTTTATTTGATACCGAATGAAATATTTTTTTGATTTCCAATGGTGTAATACTACATAATATACAGGATACTCCACTAAAAAACTTCAGTTTGTATCATGTATGAAACACCTTTAATCATATAGAACTATAGAATTTTTTAAAACCGTTTCCTTTGCATTAACTGGATATTGTCATAAACAGGAAACTAATCCGTTGAAGTACACTTTTTTCAATTTTTTGACCGTACTTTAAGTAGTATAAATATTATTTAAGTAAAATTATGCATTTCTTCCCCCATTCAACGGTTTCTTACCTCTTACAGTTTCCAAAAAAAAATCTTTGTAGAAGGTGGATATTGTTAAATCATATTAGTGGCACGTGGACGTACCTACATAACGAATATTCTAATGATTGGCGAAAATTTCTGTATGTAGCGGACGTAAATAGAAAGTAATGAAATTTCTATAATATCTTAGTAAGATTGAATACTGCAGTAATTGACACATATTTTCTTATAATGCTAACATCAAATCGGCAGTGCTAAAATGCACGAGACCACCACTATTACCTATTGAAGCTTTCTAAACTTGAGTATGGTGGATTTTCGAAGGTGAAATCGTTTTATTAAGCAGTACCTAACCAGAACCAATCATTGTCCTGTGATAGTGTACTATCAGAAATGTAAGTCAAAAGGAACGACCAATTGAAAATCTTTTGATACGACATCATGCCATATGATTTTTTAAAAATATTGTCATTGTGAAAAAGAAATTATATTTGTCACAAGTCACCCAGACCATTACGAGCAAAAAAATAGGGTGGGCACCAGCTTGACGCCACAAAGTGTATGCACGGTGTAGATGTCCACAATATGGAGTTTTTTAAAACTACAAAACTATGTAGGTACTTTATTGAAAGTTATTTAACACCTTTTTTTTCTTAAGTACAGGATTACGGAAATGTCTAGACAATAAAACATTATTCCAAAAGATACATGTGTAGAGTATCAAGCAATTTAAACATACAGGGTGGGCCATTGAAAAGGTAACACGCCTATTTTGGGACACTTAGACAAGTTTATTAAAAAAACGCTCGGACGCGTCGATTTTTTATTTTTGGGGGACAACTTTTGATGTCAAATTTGACTTTGTCAGGTCAACCCCCTAGCCCCAACAACCCCCAACAAAAACAAAAATTACGGTAAGGTGGCGTGTTTCAGGATTTTTCCTAAACAACACCCCCACCTTAGTTAATCTGGAGAGTGCTTTTCATCGGGGTGGAAAAAAAATTGAATAAAACTAATTTTCATTTGTACTATCGAATAGAGAATTAAAAGACGCTTCAAATTGGGGGTCGATCGACTCCCTTTTCCTATTTAAATTCTTGAGTTAGGGGTTGTTGGGGCTAGGGGGTTGACCTGACAAAGTCAAATTTGACATCAAAAGTTGTCCCCCAAAAATAAAAAATCGACGTGTCCGAACGTTTTTTTCCCTGTATAGTGTGTGAACACATAGACCAAAAGTCGACTATTTATTAAAATTCCAAGTTATTCTAAAATTTTCTGTGGCAAGTTTTTCGAAAAAAATCCATGGCCTACTGGGCAGTGATCCATCAAATATGAGCCTTTTTTCGAACAAAACGTTGAATAACGCCGAAACGGAGAGAGCTAGACCCATAATGACCTATACAAAGTGCCATTATTTTTTCATGTAAAAACTAATAATGTACAAATATACAGGGTGTCCCATTTAAAGAAACATAACTTTGGTTTACCACTCTGTATAGGAACATTCTGTATATAATCAAAATATTTTTATAATGTGCAGTATAAGTGTGCTTACTTGGCGGTGAAAACCGCATGTCGATATCTTGAATAGCAAAAAAGTTATGGACCGATCACACAGCCCTGGGTCACCCTGTATAAGTGTACCTACTCTATTCTGTTAAAATTAAACGTTTTTATTAAGAAGTCACATCAGTTTTTGTCAAATTTTTTTAACAATCACTTCTAGTGCTCATGTAGTTTTTGAAATTTTTCATTTCTCTATATCTCCAGTGGCTTGCGAAGAGTCATTATTAAAAAAAAGTATTCATCCTGCAACAATATGATACCTAGTTGTGCTATTCGTTAATTAATAACGCATGGCATTTGACAGATCAATTACATGTAGAATTTACAAAGCCTTCGCGTAATTAGCTCAAGATATACTATCATTTCCTTTATTGTCTCTAAGTAATCACTCTGATCGATTTAGTGTTTAATTCAGTGCCATTATTTTCTGTACATATTGTTATGTGTCAAAAACATGCATTATTTTCATTGTAAATAAGAGCAGTTAAATATTAAGAAACAACTTAAAACAGTTTCCTTTATACATTCTTAAACACATTTTCTAGTAATGGCCGTGGGATGTTCTCCGTAGATTAAGAGCTAAATCCTTTCAGTTTATATAATTATATAATTTAGAATTTAGATAATACAGAAACCAACAATAATATCTCATCAGCGTATTAAATTTACTATAGTTAGTTAGGTTTTACTCTTGTACGACCCTAATTTTATTTACGATATATGAAATCAAATAAGAACAAAGAAAAAATATTTATAAATAATGGATTTCATTGAGTGATCTACTACTTATTCCCAATTACCCATCTCTATTTCTTCTTTATCAGATTGCTTACATTGAGTATGCGGTAACGGAAACTACCCTATTGGGCCTAATAACTGATACTATCTGATTTTCTCTTCCACAAATTTTCCTATATTTTACCGAACTACATCTGACTAATGTGCCGGAACATTCGTAATCTAAAGCAATATAGTCAACTATTTGAATATAGAACTGACAATATAATTTTATGTGTATTTATAGGAATTTATGTGGCAAAGTGATGTAAAAGTCAACGTAAATTACCTACAAAATAGCCGTTTTTTTTTACTACGGGCCCCATAATCTAACTGCACGTAATGTATAACGTTAATGTTTGTCGGAAATTACTTTTCTTAGATATAATTAACAACTTAAAGTAAAAGGAAGTGAACAATTCAAGCAAATTAAATTGAATCGTACTTCATTGCGCTCTACGGACAGAGTGGCTATGCAGAGTAATAAATTATGCAGAGTAATAAATAACAATTGTTATTTTATATCACTCAATTACATTTGCGACCATTTAATTTACTAGTGAAAACAATTACGTTTAATTTTATTTTTATCATCAAATTCGCACACTTCAATATAATATGGCAGTCATAAGACAAAGAAATACCATGTATAAATAATCCTACGAGGGCAGTTTCCGTTTATCTGAGCCTATTTAAGTTTGTGTGCTATTTTGCGACAGTTATATTGCAAATTTCATAACAGTGCAATTTAAAAAACCCTTAATACCATTCTTTAGCAACTAACTAACTCTAACAGTGATTTTTATGAACGCCATTGAACTTGTAAGCTACGTTTTGGAGAAAATGGGTGTTTGGTGAAAAGGTAAAAATGGTTTTTTGCAATTGATGGTCCACCACCTTTCACGTTCACTGCGGCACTAGTGACAGGTGGTTTCTATTTCCTTACTAGCCACAGGTACCATGTGTGTCCGATCTTTTGGGATGTGCGATTTTTTTTCATTTTGAGTAACTTGGTTATCTTCAGGCAACGCGAATGCCAATTTCTCTCTGAAGTTATGATACGCTCCCTTTCGTTTACTTCATCGTATACTATATGCCCCTTTAATCCCTAAAGCTGTGTTAGGAAGATTTGGTCGCTAACATCGACTCCCGTTTGACCGTTTTTTGCAGTGCCATACCTTCGTTTATACAGAGTGGAACAGCCAAATTAATTCGTTACTTCTTCAATCGTTGTGCATATTTATAAAAAATCCCCAAGTACTTCAATCCTAATTTTAAAATTTCATTCCTAAATTTGACAATCTTAGAGTGAGGGTTGCGACCACTATATTTTTAAAGGGGTGCTTGTAATACATCAATTAAAAGTTCGTTTCATTGTCTATTCCAAAAGGGTATTGTTTCCAATCTACTTCAAGGCTTACCATAAAAAGAAACTCGTCACAACACATCAAAAGGCAATAGGCAATACCGTTTAGTTCTTCATAATGAGAAAGTAAGCAACGATCGTATCAGTGTTCTTTATGGACGGAATCAATAAAAAAAAGTAATAAAAAGTTACCATGACAATGTTAGTTTCGTGTAAAACGGCTTAACAAATTGACCTTTTAAATGGTGTATCACAAGCCCTTACTTCCTGTTTAAAAATTGAGGGGTTGCCACCCTCACCCTACGAGTGTTAAATTTAGGGATGAAATGTTTGGCAAATAGTAATAGAAATTCTCAAAACTAAAATTAACGTGTTTCGGGATTTTTTATAAATATGCACAGGATAAATTAATAACGAATTTATACCATTTGGCTCTTCCATACAGTATGGTATCACAAGAATTGGACGTTTATCCGGCAACTGAATTATTTTGATAAAGTCCGTTCGCTGTAGTTTTGTTGGTAAGTGATTAGGGATTCCCACTTGCAAACTGTATGGTTCAATATTTGTGAAAGTCAGTGGTACTTAAAATTTCTACATAATGAGGAGATATCAATATAATGTATCAATTATAAAAAATAAATGGTTTAGAACCCCTGACTTTTTATTTAAAAGTTTACATTTGAACAAAACAGAGCTCATTATACCATTGTCACCAAACAATACTTACTGGTGTTGTTTACCTGATTATTGCTCGAGGCGATTAGACATACCGAATACATATTTTAGGTAGGTATGATATATATGTTAGAAGAGGACAACACTATAAAAGTATGTGATTTCTGAAATTAAGCGCTAATCACTTACCAACAAAGCTACAGCGAACGGACTTTACCATACTTTATCTACGTGTACAAATTCGTTTTTGTTTATTCTTCTGTCAGAAATTTCTCTGGAAATACCTTTCTGTTCGAGCGTGAAGTCCCATAATGAAAGGTATGTGTATTTTTATTGTCATTTATACATTTTGACAAGAATTCTATTCTCTAACGCATTCTCCTACTTATTTACAATTCATCTTCCCTCCCTTTCCCTACCTCTCCCACTACCCTTCTTCTTCTTTCCCTTGCCGCCTCATGTAACATATGTCCTACACTCTCCTATCCCTCCCCACACCTCTCCACAAATATTCATGTTTTCTTCGTTTCCACACCTGAATATTGCTATTATTCCGTTCGTTCTCTTACTTAGCTCCCCTTCTAGGTATTTAGGCACTCCTTGGGATCTTATCTCCTCATAGTTCATATTGTACTTCCCCTCCCCTATCCCGCCACTTCTTTCTTGGTTCTGCACGTCCACGTCTTTGGTTCTTATCTCCTCTCTCAACTCCTCTCCCTTTCTACCTTCTTGTCGGTATTCTAGCTTTCCTTCCCTCACTTCCTTCCAACAACTTTGCAGTAGCCTCCCTCCTCTCTCTCTGCCCATCCCTTCCTCATACTTCACCGCCAACCTTCTCACCTGCACTCTTCCTTCTTCTCCCCTTCTGGAACACTACTATCTCGGTCTTTCCCGCACTCTCATATCCCTCATTTCCCCTCTGTTCTTTCCACTACCACATCATCGTCCGCGTATGTCATCGCCCACACTTTGTACCCTACAATAACCACCCCTCCACTCCGTTTATCCCTTAGTCTTTCCACCAACCCCTCAATGTAAACAGCGAAGAGGCTCGGGCTCAGCGGACAACCCTGTCTCATCCCCTTTGTTGCCTTAAAATACCCTTCCACTTTCACCCTACCTGGTTTCTCTATAGATATCCTCTATCCTTTCCACCAATTCCTTACTTATCCCCTTGGATGTACTTGAAGATGGTGAATCTATGTAAACTTCATTGCCACTTAAATCAACTGTCCCTTCCGACGTTTGTTCGAGATAATGTTTCCGATTCATAAGGGTTTTGAAATATTTACCTTTTAGATTTAATTAGAAATTTCATGTATGTATTTACCTTGTCTTCCCTTCCTCTTATGCAATAGTGTCAATGCAGGCTCTAGGCTCAGTGAATTTGAAGCGACCAATATTTCAGTATAATACCACAATTTTGGTACATATACCTTATAATTAGATATATTAAATTAGTATTAGAGAAAAACAACAACGCTATACTGTCATCTTCACGGTTTTCAGACCACCCTACTGGTATATTTCCAGGCGCTGAACTATCTAAATTGATTAATTGTTCAAATTACTTAATAAACCATAAATAAATAAATGGCGTAGTACTATCCTACCATTTAAGTAATATTATACTCATCGTCCCCTCTCAAATTAATTTGAAAAGGACATCTTCGTAAAATTGAATCATTAGCACGATTTGAATAAAAACTCTATATATTTGGTGTAATGACTGTTTGCTTATTTGAACTAACGAAGTGTAATCACTTTAAGAGATTAGGGGTCTAAAAGATGAGTGTATCGTGACAACATTTAATATTTTCCTAAACATTATGGCCTCAAATATACGATGTTGTATAGGCTAGATTGCAAAGCGCGATTCTGTACATAACGCAGTTAATTAATTAGTTGCTGGATGCTAATGTAGATGGTGAAAAGTTTACAAGAAGTGATCAATATATTTCATATATCATCTTGCTAGCTTCTAATTATTTTGTTTATTATATAACTATAACTATCTGTGCTATAACCATATGATAGTATGGGTGCCGGTTTAGTATGCGGTCTACCTTGGGGTTAGCGATCTACACTCTGCTAATCTGATTTAGTATGCGGTCTACGCATTCCTCAAACATCGCAAATAAAATTAAAATAATGCAAAAGGCTACTATTAAGATGACTAAAAACCCCTGGAAAAAAATCCCGGAAAAAACCCCCAGGAATGAAACCCCCGGAAGAAAAACCCCCGAAAAATAATTATAGATGGCTGTGAATAAATATACAAAGTTTGGAAATAAAAGTAATGCCAAACTTAAACGTAGATTGCCACTAAAGCGCCTAGGTTATTTGCAGGTTTAGTATATTTTTTTTCAATTGATACAAAATGGCAACATGACACTAAACATAGTTTGGAAGTAAAAAAAAATGCTAAACTTAAACGTTGATATGATATGAAAAACATAACAAGTTGATCAAAAACTTGCCATATATTAGTTCATAAGTTTGTTTGTTCTTCATATCACTGTCAGTCGACATGCTACTTCGTGAATTTTATGGTAGATCGCATACTACATTCAGTTTCTTAACGTAGACCGCCACCAAAATGGTAGACCGCATACTAAATTCAACATGAGTCGGTAGACCGCATACTAAACCGGCACCATAGTATGTATACTGTCCATTATTGATTACAAATTGGTATGCTTATAAAATAAGTTTTCTAGTGTTTTGTATAATTGAATCTAATGGTAGTAGTATGCAGTAAAGGTAATCGATTATGTGAGCGAATGAAAACAATATTACGAATAGACGTGTTGTATTAATTACAAATCCTCGTGAAATTCGATTCTTTGTTATTTATCCCTGTACAATTAGTTCTAAATATTCGCTATTCTAATTATTAGAAAACATTCAATTTTTCGCCTCTTCTTTTAATACCAGTTCTCGTTCTTTGTGGGGCTGATTTAAAACTTCTTAATTATTTTCCTTCTCCGTCCCCTACACACTCAACGTGTATCGATATATCCATAACTCAAAAGCTTCATTTTGTTGCACCCTCCTTATGAGTCCACACGTCATTGCCGTATAAAGCAACCGAAATTAACATCATCTTAGAAATTTGGTTCTACTGCAATATTTGGATTTACATAATAATTGTTTCATTTTGCCTTCTCTAATCCTGTTCATCTCCCTGGTGCTTGATCGTTGTGTTCCTCTATTATTTTGCCCAAATATGTACTTGTATTTGTTTACTCATTCATTACGAATGTATGTTGTTTATTATTAAATTCACTACACTCATTTTAGTTTTTAGATGTGACCATAAATTTTGTTTTGTTTACGTATTATATGTAGATCGTAGGACTCACTAACCTTAGCCGTTCCATCGCAAGAGATTACGTTTGCCAACTTGATTTGAATCAGATACCATCCACTAATAGTTCTCTGGAATTCATTCAAGAAGATCCTCTGGCCACAGTTTCTTCAATCTTCTCTTTGCTGACTGTTGTGTGAATAGATCGCCTACGAACGGATTACAATGTCCTACGCATCTGTTTTTATATTTGGTAGCAATGGGTTTGATAACTTAGTTGATCAATGGTATTCCTAGATCAGTATGTAGAGTTTGGTTAGATATGTACCATGGCGCGAAGAGTTTTTGACTGAAACGTTTGAAGGATCTTAGTGTTCGATGGCTTACTACATCCCCACAGTTCAATACCGTAGGTCCAAATCTTTAAAACTAAATGTTTCCTTTTGCCTTTTATGTGTGTTTGCCAACTTAGTTTTTGATCTAGGTGTATTCCTAGGTACTTGACTTCTGCCTTGATTGAAATAGGCACATTGTTAATATGAAGTTGAGGACTGATGATTCTTCGATTAGTAAAATTAAAATGTAGATTTAGTTGGATTAACTGAGATTTTACATTTCTTCAGCCAATTTTGGAATGTGGTTAGGTGATTCTGTACCTTTTCAGAAGCTCGCAAAGGATCTGAGTCCATAGACATGATGACTGTGTCGTCCGCGAATGTGGCTATAATTGTGTCGTTCGTTAGTGGGACGTCGTTGGTGAACATAAGGTAGAGAAATGAACCGAGAACACTACCCTTCGGCACTCCCGATGTAACACAGTGATAGTTAGATAGTTCGTACTTAATTTTCACTTTGAAATAACGCTCGCTCAGATAGGATTTCAGAATGAGGTCAGGGAAAGACTTTTTTAGCTGAAATAGTAGTCCCATATGCCACACTTTATCGAAGGTTTGCTGGGTGCCTTAAGGAATACTGAACTCTCTGAATCGACTCTCCTGTCGATAAGTATCTCATATTGTTATGTTCTATTGCACTTATAGTAGAATTGCCGAACAGATGGAAACAGGCTCCTCCTACTACAAAAAGAGGCTGAATTATGTTAAGTCAGATTTAAATACACTTTATCAGACACTGATAAATGTTTCGATATACGTTTTTTTGGTGGCGAAAGATCCATCGTAATATACCTATTACTTAACCTATAATTTTATTTTGTTAGTTGTTAGGTATTTTAATAGAAACCACAAAACTTGTTTTGTGACAAAAACTAAATTTGGGGAAGTGCATCAGACTTTCAATGTAATTTTCCCGCGTATTTTGAATTAACCTATTACAAACGCATTTGTGGGAGGAGCCTGTTTCCATCTGTTCGGCAATTCTACTATAGTAGACTTCTACCTTTTGGGTTAGTAAGTCTGGAGCCCCACGCTATATTTTTTACATTCCAGTTCCCAGCGGCTAGAAAATGTGTACCAAGTTGGAATAAGTAATCATTATATTCTTCAGGGGAAATTCCATGTTTGAGTGGACTATACCTATATAGCAGCAACATTCATGGGCCAGGGAAAGACTTCGAGCTTTATGGTACTACTTTGGAAATTATGTTAATAATTCTTAAATTAAACTATCAGTGTAGAAAAAATATTTAAAGTAAATATTTAGTAAAAATCTATCGTAACTGTTAAACAGTAACAATTTCCATGGTAACTAAGATTTAAGTGGAAATGTTGGGTCTTATTATTTACTCAATTGCGAGATTCCGTTACTTTTATTAAATATTACGTTACTTTAAATATTTTTTTCTCCACTGATAGTTTAATTTAAGAACTATTAACATAATTTCCATGCCCATCTATTGATACAGGGGCCGCGGTGTTGTTTTGTTTGTTTTGTAACCCATCACTCACTTTTGAATCTCAATTTCCTCTAAAAGCTCCTATAATAATCAACTTCCAAAACATCACTAATATAAAAAAATTTTGGCAAGTTGCCACGAGACTTCCCTCGTAGGTATTACTTAACACTTTTTTCAAAAAATAAATATAGCATAATATACCTACAGTGTGTCTGCTTAAGTTCGCACCATATGGGAAACTTTTTTATTATTAATTTTACGAAAAAAAGTTATTCTTTATAAAAAGTTCTGCATGTTCTAAAATTTAAAATACAATCATCAGATATTACATTTTTTCAGTCGTGTACGCGGTTTGTCAAAAAATATGAATTTTGCTCAAGAGTAAAGTACCTTTATTTTTGACAATATCGAAAATTGTTATTAAAAAAGGTTAATCAGAACTAAAAACTACGTTCAAATATGCAATTAGATCCTGCTAGTTAAAAATTTTTTTTTACAACATTTTCTCAAATTACTACCTACCGATACTGATACGATTGCCTATTTTTGTCTACAATAACAATGCAAATGTAAGTGTAGTTACGTGAAATCTAAGATGCACTGATAAACAAATGATTTGTATTATATCAAGAAATGTTTGACAGTGAGGTTTCTGAACGGAACGGAAATCGTATCAGTATCGGTAGGTAGTAATTTGACAAAAAGTTGTAAAAAAAAAAAATTTTAACTAGCAGGATGTAATTGCATATTTGAACGTAGTTTTTAGTTCTGATTAACTTTTTTTAATAACAATTTTCGATATTGTCAAAAATAAAGGTACTTTACTCTTGAGCAAAATTCATATTTTTTGACAAACCGCGTATACAACTGAAAAAATTTAATATCTGATGAAGTGATGATTGTATTTTAAATTTTAGAACATGCAGAACTTTTTATAAAGAATAACTTTTTTTCGTAAAATTAATAATAAAAAAGTTTTCCATATGGTGCGAACTTAAGCAGACACACTGTATATTGCTGAATTCAGAAAAAAATACTCTTAAGCAACATAAAAAAACTGCAATTTTATCTTATAAAAAAAATGAGTGCCGCCATTTTAGCTTATACCGGAGGTGACGTCATCAAACGTAATATCAGCATTTTCGTCCTTGTCCCGAATGCAATCGATTGGCGAAAACCGCATTTCGATAACTTTAATAGTTTCTGAGTTTAGAGCGTTGCAAGGAATGTGTACGGACAGACTACAGATTACAGGCGACAGACGGAATTTTTTTTTCATATTTTGAATCTACGTATTCAGAAACGCAAAGATATGTAAAAATTTCCATGGGTCAATTTTTTTTTGGAATACTTCCCTTTTACTTCGTACTCGGGAAGTAAAATGGAGGTTTGCAAATGTCGACAGTTCAAACTTATTGGCAATCTGGCTAATTAGTGATATATTGTTCGTTTTATGATGATCTTCAGGCATACGTTAGGTTACTCTGAATTTATTTAACCGTTATTCAGTTAACTAGGGGAAGTATTCTTTAGATATAATTTTAATAGGTGTCATTGCCCAATTTTCTAAACTATTATTTGATTCTTCAGGGTCAATTATCCTCAGGGTACCACGGGAGAGTTAGATACGGGGTAGATATAATGCATTCTTTGTAAATTTGTTGACAATATAATTGTTGAGGAAATGTTTTCTTAATAAAAAATGCCCGAATTACATCATTTAGCCTTTAATTTCTCCTATTATAAAACTATTTGCAAGCTCTTATAATGTGTTAGAAGACAAAGTTAGATCACATTCTTTCTAATTCTTGGAACCACAAATACGTGATAGAGACATTCTGACATTACCATCATAATAGGTTTATATTGAATACGTCTGCATAAATAACGCCTTCGCTGTTTAATAATTCTCAAACGTATGATATGAATTCTTTGTTAAAAGCAGTTGCGGTTAGAACATTCAATGAAACTCACAAATACGGGCGATGTCCCTTTGTATTGCTTACTACACCAAATTTAAAACCATTAAAAGAAATGGGGTAAATACTAAGTTTTCTTTGGAAATTCCACCAAAAGATATATATTTCCTGATATTGCATTTGATTCATGGACAATCCTCAAATTGTTATTAATTATCGAAATGTTATTATTATAATATAACAACAAAAGCGATTTCATCATACTTATTCAAATCTTACAAAACTGTTAAGTTTAAAACATTACCTAATATAACCCTTCAATTGATTTAAAAAAAAACAGATTCAGTGAATTATTTGCTTATCTTGATTTAAAAAATTTGACTTGAACTTCAAAGTAAACCCATGAGGATCACCAATTTGATTTATGGCTTTGGTTGTCTATGTCTAACATGCTTTTATTCAAATGTACGCTTAAATAATAATAAAATTTGAGTACGTAGCAAAGAGTATTTAACGTACCTATACCCTTTGTACGTAGTAAACGCGTTGAGTATTTAATTCTTTGTGGAATTTCGTTAGTTTGTTACTATTTACACATTTTAATACTAATATACGACATCTTAATGGGTTCTTCGCTCACAAAAGAGTGTTATGGAAATATAACGAAAGACTCAAAACCTTCCCTTAACCAAATTTTAATGATAGACGATTTTGTTTTTTATAAAGTAATAGTTTAACTAGTACTTTATAAAAAAACCAAATCGTCTATCATTAAAAGTTGGTTAAGGGGAGGTTTTGAGTCTTTCATTACAAAAGGTTAGGGAAAGTAATTATTAACAAAGATAGTGAATTATTTTTTGCTATTTATGTCAAGCAGTGCAAAATTTGTGTATTTCCTACGTTTTTCCACGATTTTATATACAATAATTCTGAACGAGTACAATTAAAGATAATAATAGAACAACGACGATCACCAAATATTCGTTCTCTATACACAATTATTTACGTACTGTATGCATGAAATTTAACGGAACAACTTTTTTCCAATTTATCATAGTGCCTTGGCGATCCTTCAAAGTTCAAATTGGCTTAAGACATTGAGTAATATTATATTACTCAATGCTTAAAAGGAATTTTGATATTTAACGCTAAGTGGAAAATGAGTGTTTTCATCCTTTGGAACAACACTACTGAATACAATCTAATTAATACGGAACAAGTTAATGAGTAAGGTCTTTTATGAGGCTTGAATGTGTTTAGGTTTATATGTATACAGAAAAATTTAATTTCCTTTTTGTATTTTCACGATGCAAAATTTGCGTCTAAATATAAAGTAGTAGAAAAATAAAATTAAAATTAAACCCTTTACAACATACTGACAATTAATACAGATACTATTTGAAAAATGTCATTTTTTAAATACATACTCACGTGCCTTGTCGTTCATTATATCATGATTGTTCGCGTGCTTTAGTTAAAATGCTACTTTGAGATAACATAACACTGACTTATATACGTTAATTAATTGAAATTTAACTAAGGCGAATGCAGCTTAATGTGTAATTAAATAATTTAATAGCAGCTGCAGAACTCCGACGTTCTACATTGCAATAGGTAGGTAAATAATCGTACTTTAAAGCGTATATTTATGTGGGCGGTTATTATTATATCACGCAAATCTGGATTTTTGTTAATTAATACGTGGTATTTTACATTTATAACCATATGAAACTTTGGAAACGAAATATTTTTGAAAAATTCTTTAAACCATGTTACGTAGGTGTTTGTAAAGTAGGTACTTAGCTCGTTAGCGGTGTTCAGAATTCATTTATTATTAAAGATTTTAAATTTGTCGGTTAAGTAAGGACGTAATCAGATTTTCTTCTCTAATAAAATTTGCGTCAAAAAGCTATTGTAAAATCGTCAACCTTATTTTGCCGTTTATCATATTTAATTCCGTAGAGATTGTTAGAAGGAGTAACGACGTAATAATTAGGCAGAAATGTCTTGTATGTATAAAAGCCAATGGTAAATGGGGGCACCAAAGTCTAATAGCCAAGGTGGTACGTGTGATACGAGCAAAATTGAATCTTATTTAACATCACTAAATTTAAATCCAAAATTATTTGTAATAATACAACGAGTTGTTTTATTACAAACATGTCACATTGTCCGAAAATTCTTTAATCTAAATTAATTTAATTTCATTCATAATCATAAATATTAGATAATATAATTTTGTTTTAATCTTAAGATTTCTAAAAAATAAATTTATGGTTAGATGTTATCCCCCATAAATTTAATTATTGTACCACTAAGTAAGTGTGAATGAATAAATAATAATTATTTGCAATAATACAACGAGCTGTTTTATTACAAACATGTCACATTGTCCGAAAATTCTTTAATATAAATTAATTTAATTTCACTTATAAATTAATAGTAGATAATATAATATACCTAATTTTATTTAATTTTAAGATTCCTTAAAAATGAATTTGTGGTTGGATGTTGTCCCCCATAAATTTAATTACTGTAAGTACCACTATGTAAGTGTGAATCAATAAATAATAATAATAATAATAATAATAACGTTGAAAATTCAAAGAACATAGATTTTGAAGTAGAGTATCAACAAATTGAATGTGAATTATTGGGAGAAATCAGTTTGTTTGAACATAGTGATCCTTTATGTAGACCTAATATTCCTAATTTAAATTTTTCCAGCTATTATAAAATCAAAAATATTATAGAAATGTTAAACAAGGTGATTGAAAATTATTTGAAAGATCACAATTCGATTTATTACATTCACTTAGCTACATATTGTGCAGCTGCAATCACAATTGAAAGAAATGGACAAATTTTGTATGAAGTTGATCACTCAAATAATTCTAATTTTGAAAAACCGCCTTGGAAAATTCGCTTAGAAAAGAAGATTCTTAGTCTTAGGAAAGATATAGGGATTTTGACAATGTTGACTAAGAATCCGGACAATGTGACATATGTAAAGGTAAAACAAATCTTTCATAAATTTAAATTAAGTAGTTACAACAAAAACTTATATTCTAAATTAGTAATTTGTTTAGATAACTTAAAACAAAAACTGAAAGCAATTTCTCATCGTTTGAAACGATACAACAACTGTTCGAAAAGGAAAACACAAAATAAATTGTTTATGGAGAACACATCAAAATTTTTTTGATATTTAACACCTTCAAATACTTGTAATAAACTTCCCAAAAATGACCACATGTTTCAGTATTGGAAAACAATGTGGGATATCCCTTCTACATATAACAAAAATGCATTTTGGTTACCTACTCTAAGAAATGAATCAGAAAATTATCAGTGGAATGAAGAAAATTCAATTTCTGTAGATGAATTAAAAAATACATTACAATTTTGTGCCAATTGGACTTCTCCAGGAAAAGATAACGTTCAAAATTATTGGTTAAAAAAATTTACTTCTATTCATCTTCCTATATTATTTTGGTTTAATGAAGCACTTAATAATCCATCTATAATCCCTAAATTTCTATGTACTGGTGTAACTTACATGCTCTTAAAAGATGGAGACCCATTAGAACCAAAAAAGTATCGTCCAATTACTTGTTTACCTACAATTTATAAATTATTTACATCTATTATAAGCCAAAAAATTCGAAATCATTGTCAGACAAACAACATTATTAATGTTGAACAAAAAGGATGCACCAAAGGTGCACAAGGATGACGTGAACAGTTGGTAATTGACACAATTATTACAAAGCACGCAAAAATAAATAAAAGAAACCTAAATATGCGCTATATTGATTATAAAAAAGCGCATGACTCGATTCCTCATGAATGGCTATTAGAAATTTTACGAATTTATAAAATTAATTACAAATACATTAATATTTTAGATTTTATGATGTCCATCTGGAATACAATCGTTATCAATGGTTCTTATTTACTCGATATGATCAAAATTAAACGGGGAATTTTTCAAGGTGACTCTTTAAGTCCTCTATGGTTTTGTTTAGCAATAAATCCATTACTTATCTAAATTATTAAATGATTCGTTTTCTGGTTTCAATTTAAATACCAAAGAGAATCTTGCCATTACACATTTACTATACGTGGATGATTTAAAATTATTTTCTAATAAGAGGAGTACGGATTGTTAATCCTGAAATAGTAAATGAAATACCGCAATTATTACCTAATATGTATTATAAATATTTAGGAATGAAACAAAATTTCGCTTTAAATAATTCATTACCTACTCAAACATGAATTTCAACAAAGATACATAGAAAAGTTAAAAATGATACTAAAAACAAAACTAAATTCTAAGAACATGATCTCTGCTATAAACATTTGGGCTATTCCTACATTATCCTACTCGTTTGGAATTTTAAAATGGTCAGATACTGACTTGAATGATTTAGATAGATTAACCAGAAAAATGCTAAAGAAATATAACACTATTTACACCCAAAATCTTCTGTAGAAAGACTATACCTTAAAAGAAAAGACGGAGGACGCGGTTTAATAAATTTATTTAATTTGTGCAAAAATCAAATCAATCTTTTACGAAATTATTTTTATTCTTTAGAAAATCTGCTCATTAATAATATCATTCGGTTAGATAAACATTATTCAGGTCTAAATCTTAAACTTAAAAGTTTCGATTGTGAACCAAAATTAAATTTTGAACTAAATTGGATGAACAAAATCTTGCATGGAAAATATCCAACTGTATTAAAATCCTGAGAAATAAATAAACACATGTCCATAAGATGGTTAAAAGATGGATTTCTACATTCAGAAACTGAAGGATTCATATGCGCAATTCAAGATGGTGTCATTGCAACAAATAATTACAAAAGACACATAATGAATCTGGAAGTTTCTGACAAATGTAGAAAATGTCTCTCACAAAATGAAACCATAGAGCACATTATAGCTGGTTGTTCTAATTTAGCACCGATTGACTATCTTTATAGACATAACCAGGTTTGCAAAATTTTACATCAACAAATAGCGAAAAATTTAAAGTTAATAAACAGTATTAAACCTTATTATAAATACATTCCGGAACCAATATTAGAAAATGATTCGTACATTTTATATTGGGATAGAATAATTATAACAGATAGGGAAGTCTCACGCAATAAACCCGATATTGTTATAATTAATAAAATTGATAAACATGCTGTCATCATTGATGTTGCTGTGCCATTATCCACAAATATTATAAAAACTGAAAACGAGAAACGCAGAAAATATGAAGCATTGGCAATTGAGATGATGGCAATTTGGAATTTTGACTAAAATCTACATTACTCCAATTGTTATTTCGGCAACAGGTGTAATTTCTTGTAAATTTGAATCTTATTTAACATCACTAAATTTAAATCCAAAATTATTTGTAATAATACAACGAGTTGTTTTATTACAAACATGTCACATTGTCCGAAAATTCTTTAATCTAAATTAATTTAATTTCATTCATAATCATAAATACTTATTAGATAATATAATTTTGTTTTAATCTTAAGATTCCTAAAAAATAAATTTATGGTTGGATGTTATCCCCCATAAATTTAATTATTGTACCACTATGTAAGTGTGAATCAATAAATAATAATAATGATAATAACACTTCAACAATCACTCATGTCACACCTCTAACTCGTTCACATACACCCAAACGCAAACACACAATAAATTCACAATTAGCACAAAACACAAACAATACATTACCCACTCGAGTGCAACCTATGAGTCGAGCTAAACAACTAACATTTACACAATAAACATAGTACTACTTATTTCAAAACACACATGTTTTTTTACAGCTACTTCAAATTTATGTTATATAGGTCTATGTATTACTAGAACTAATCGTTACTTGATTCCGATCCGTGCGGTTAGTTAACCAGGCTCATCCTGAGTATCGATAAGAACCAAAGTACAATAATAATATTTTTATTAATCCGTCGATCAAAGTGCATGATATAGGACAAGTCAATAACAAATCATTTACAATAGAGGTACCTTTAGAAAAACTTAATTAAGAAGAAACTGTTGCTCTGATATGTTGAATGTAGAAATAAGTTAGAAGCGATTATTTTAGAATTTTGCTAAGATGAACGTAAGTAATAGTATGGATGCTTTGTGAATGTGATACTCATTGCGATTGTGTTCGATTTTCAATTAAAACTAATCTTTCTCCACGAGTTGCAGTTATGTTAGCCGTTCTATTCCTTTCAAATTAAAATTTTCACAACTTTTTATTTTACAGATAGCTCTGTTACACTAGAATGGCATAATGAGCCAAGTAGGAAACATAAACCCTTGATCATTAATTGTGTATAGTTGCCTTGATGATAAATGACGTATCAAATATGAGATATAAATTAATCCCTTTAGTAACTCATCCGGCACTTGGTATACACAAAGTGACTGACCTGCTAAAATAAACAAGAACAGAACCGTAATCTACAGAATTTTAAAATTGTTATAACTAGTGCTGGCAAAAATTTCGAACGAATCGATTAATCGATTCGTTCGAACACGATTAATGAACGATTTCCATAGGCACAGAAATCGATTAATCGCGATTTTCGATTAATCGCGATTTTCGATTAATCGCGATTTTCGATTAATCGCGATTTTCGATTAATCGCGATTTCCGATTAATCGCGATTTTCGATTAATCGCGATTTTCGATTAATCGCGATTTTCGATTAATCGCGATTTTCGATTAATCGCGATTTCCGATTAATCGAGATTTTCGATTAATCGCGATTTTCGATTAATCGCGATTTTCAATTTCGATTAAATAATTAAATATATTCAAGTGGAAATTTTAGAATGTTTTATATGGCCGTAGGGTGTAGAATGTAGATCCAATAAAGATTCAATAGCTGCGGTTAAGAAAGAGTTTTAAAGGCGGCGTCGGCGCTATGTAGTGACGAAGTACTGGCAAAAATGTCGAACGAATCGATTAATCGATTCGTTCGAACACGATTAGTGAACGATTTCCATAGGTACAGAAATCGATTAATCGCGATTTTCGATTAATCGCGATTTCGATTAATCGCGATTTTCGATTAATCGCGATTTCGATTAATCGCGATTTTCGATTAATCGCGATTTTCGATTAATCGCGATTTTCGATCAATCGCGATTCTCGATTAATCGCGATTTTAGACTAATTAGCGATTAATCGATTTTTTCGATTTTCGATTTTCCCAGAAATCGATTAATCGATTTTCGATTTTCACAATTTTTGCCAGCACTAGTTATAACGCAATAGACATACAACCGGAACCGGAACCCCATACAACTTATTATAATCGCGTATTGAATGAGGTCTTGTAAACGAAAGTATTCTATCTATTTAAATTGGTTACTCAATATTTTAATAATAATGTTTTAAGTACGTAACTCTATATTATAAACACTAATAATAATTAATGCTAAAATAGTAAAATGTAAGATAAAACCTTGATCACTTTCATTAATGTCCCATGGGAAGTCCAAGAGTCCTCCTGCGCAATATCTACAAACTTTTCTATACAGTTATGAGTATCCCCCCCCCCTCCCTCGTTAGAAAACCTTTATTTTTTTTAAGTACTCAGTCGTGATATTTGAATTCTTCCGACTCGATAATTACTTGTCGTATGGTGATTTTTTCAACACAGGACGAAATGTAGAGTCAGAAATTTTCATATCGGTATTTATTATTTAAAATTTCCACCGCAGACACACTTTTTAGTGAGTAATATTTTAAAATCATTTAATATTATGCGTAATTATTGTATTAGCATGGCCCAGTATTTTTAGTATTGTGAAGATCTAGAACACTTGCGGCCGTTAAACATAACAAGCACCAAAAATATCACAATAGTGGTTTATGTACTGTACTGTACTGTACTGTACTGTACTGTACTGTACTGTACTGTACGCGTTTCGAGATCAAAGCAACACTGAATGTAAATGAGGATACTAAATAATGTGAAAGTTTGCAAGTTCCCATAAACCCTAAATGATCACTATTGATTAAAAAAAGCTGGTTTTTGAGAATTCTTTCATAACAGTCTTATTATTGACTGGTTTAACTAAATAAATATTATCTACTTTATAGTGTAGGTATATGAACAAAATAATAAAACAGTAATTTTCAACATGCTTACCTGAATAACTCCATGTTAATGGCGAAGCATTAGTTGACAATGAATTTAATTGTATTGTATTGTATTTTCACATGAATTTAATTGTATTGTATTGTATTTTCACATATAACCATAGATTTCGGCTTTATTGGAAAGGACCGAAGACTACAAAATTCATAAATAAATATTAATCAAAAAGATCCCAAACATTTTTATTTATTTAATTTAAAAAATTTGTTTAACTCTAATTCAAATCACCGCGCGTTACGTAGTTTTGTGGCATCTGGAATGACGAAGAGAAGAGTATGAAGTATCATTTTAGGTGGATTCTAGAGGAAACGAAATACGGCTTTGAGTCAAATAAAGCCATTTTTGAACTTTCGTCTATTAAGTTCTGATCCGACCAAAATTCTTCCATTATTCTCTGTCTTCGCTTAACCGCGTCTCCGACCTTCGTCACTTGATCGCTTTATACCGACTATTGCCTCTTTTCTGAACTACTGCCACTTCCACAGCCAAAAGCGAATATATTCTGGCGTCTAAAAACAGACGAGGTTTTCAAGTTTGTCAGTACAAATACATATACCGCGAATACACGAACACTATTTAAATAATCTACAATTGAATCGGTTGCCCCTGAAAGTAAAGGAATTTACATTCACATTTGCGTGTGGAATTCATTTAAATGTAAAGGTGTAAAATAAATAATTTTCAATCAATTACTTAAGTTACAAAGACCGTCCAACTCTAAAGCCAGTAACTGATAAGTAGCGGTAATTGATGTGTACTTCTTTACAATTTCAATTTATTAACTAAAATAATTGCATAGATATAATTTGGTAGGATTTGTGAAAAACAGCAGTTAATTAATAAATGCACTAGTAGTGAGTAAGGTGGTAAGAAAATCTGTAATGATCTTTGGTGCATTCATTAATAATTATGATTGGTATTTTTTAACTGATAGTAGTCAGCACCAAACCAAATTATTTATTACGAGTATTAAATAATGAAGTGGGTTATATAAATGGGTTGCTGTTAAAGAACGTAACTCGAGAATAAAATTAAATGAAGTATATTTTATCCAGGATTAAAGTGCATGCGGGAAGCCTCCTAAAATCACAACGAAAAATCAGAAAAATATTTCTTCTCCGCACTTCTAGGTATACTAATGACGTATTTAATGCCATTGTCTTCATCTGATAGATAGTTTCGAAGTATCTATAGGTATACTTAATGGTACAGACTTTCATCCTCACAGTCACCACCTCGTAAAGCTCTGTAAAGTGGTATTTCTAGCAGGACATTACACGAGATACACTAAATAATATTCAAGTATACCTAAAATATTGTGAAATAAGAGTTAAACAAATTATAGTTATAACTACGTAGTGTAAAACTCTTTTATTCATATCCATTAATTTTATTTTCATGCTAGTATATTCATATTTATATTTATACAGGGTGGCCCATCGAAAACAGTCCAGCAAGCACCATTTTCATGAAATATAGTGCTCTTTCAAAAGATGTATCACAACATACCCCTTCTCCTTTGAAGAAATAATGGTAGATGCCGCCCCCTCTAAGGAGTTGAAGTTACAAGGATGGAATCAATGAAAATAAAAGTATACAATTTTCACATACAAAGCCGTAAACCTTTGCTGGACTGTTTTCCGTGAGCCACTATGTATATCGCAACTAGTAAATTTATATTTCAGTTATCTTTCTAAAATTCTAAAATATTCGTAATGTGTTAAAGTAAAAAAAGACCTTTAGGGGTGAGAATATAAAGAAACTTGACAATGTAAAAGCAGATAAATTGAATTTAGTGTTGCAAGTCGAGACTTTCTAATAACTTTGATTTTATCAATTCTTTAAGCAGCAGAGAGCAGCTTTCCGAGGATAAGAATGATAAGAATATAAAGATTGACTCACTGAATTTATTTTATTATCTAAATCTTTGAATCATCAACTTCAAATACCTACATATACAGCTTAAATTTTCAACGTTGTTATCCTTATAAAGGCGATTAAACTTATAATGTAATAAAAAAAATATCTTTACATTGCATTCCGTATCACTGACAGTGAAGAACGTCAGAAATTGTTTCGTGAATGAAAATATTTTATCGTCCTTTTATATTCATTTATGTACTTTATGTTATGTCACAGCTTTATGTGCATTTTAGAGTGACGGAATTTTCAGATGATGCTGAATTAGATATTAATTTCACTCTATCAACGGGGATGATAAACTATAACAGAAACGGTTATGAATTCTCTTTAAAAACTGCAAAGTAATTTTCTCACTCACCATTATTGGAGCACTGAGTATTCTCCCACCACCATCACCCCGCTTTATGTTATTCTGTTCTGTAGTGAAAAAACTAAAACACTAAATAGTTCAATCAGGATCAGGATCACAAAAAGGTAATATTGCAAAAGGCACGATGGTAGCCCTGGGTATCTTTTTAAAATGGCTAACCATTTATTACCACAGATTAATGTTCCATGCAATTCTATAAATCTTGCAATGTAAGGCTTTGAGAGGAATGACGAATAAACATTAATTTAAAAAACTCAAAATCTGCCCCGTATATACGATACAAATTGAGTTTTTTAAATTGATATTTCCTCGTCGTAATATTCACCCCATTTAGAAGTTGCTACCAATATCAATGGATTCAATTAAATTTGAGAGGAAAGTGGTCATTTTCTGAAGAAAACCGCCTTTAGTGTGTTAATATGTTCAACAATAATAATATATTATATTAAAAACAAAGATTTCCCTGTAAAATAGGATTTGGCCACAACTCTGTCTTTCATTCTAGTTGCAACCTTTGACCAAAGCGAAAGATTTTTATGGTTATTTGTTTCTGATTCATCCAATTCAAAAGAATTCAGAGAACATTTGCTATTATTCATAATACTCATAAGTCATAATACTATAACGATATGTCCGTAGCACATGCAGAGTGTTTTGTACACTATTTACGCTAAATTTCACTTACATTGAGTCAATAAAATTCCACGCTTTTTAATTAACCTTCACTTTATACTTATAAAAATGTTAACAACCAACATTTACCCTATTAACATAATAATATTCATAAAATGTTTCATGAAATTTTTTTACTCGAATCACTTCCTTTGTGCACGATATTTTTATTCAAATTCAACATCGCCTCAAAACAGAAATGGTGTTAATTATTATGAAGTTATTGATTTCTTAGAGCATCTGGCATTGCCTTCCTTCTTTACGATACTAATCCTCGTTAACTGGTATTTTAAAACTTCACAACAAAGGAACCCCCCATCGTCATTAAGTTGCAAAGTAGAGAATTTCGTAGATTTCGAGTTACAATTTCGTTTGTTGCGTTTAATTACTACACAAAGAAAAATTTAATTTGTTTTGACGTTACTGTTCTTTTAACCCTATATTAATGAGAGATGTCAAATAATCAAATCTTTGTCCATTTTTTTATGCTTTTATAAACCCAGTTTAGTTTATTTTATGTTGTACGTGTGGTAACCGTCTATGTATGTAGTAATTCGAAATAGTGTCCAACTTGAAGTTTCCTTACATATTTATGTTGACGTACCTACAATATTTATAATAGTCATTTTGTCAACATGCATGCTTAAATACTTAATGTGGTTCTGACCCCTCCATAAATTACGAATAAATTATATTTTAATTTCACGCGCTTGAAGCTGCAATTCGTTCTAGTTAAAGTGATGCTTCCTTGATAGGTTGTTAATGTCAGTTTGAATTCGAGAATTTGCCTCTTTATACTTCAATTTTTAACCCTAAAATGATCAGAGACTTTTTGGTGCTAATAGTGTAGTCAATTATGAGCCAATATAGGCCATTTCGTTCGGATGATGATAAAAGCAAGCGGCTTGGTCAGTCGTTAGGTATAAACATACACATGAATTTAAGATAAGGAGACCATGAAAATTGTTCGCGATTTAAAGATGGCGGCCATTCAAAATGTGGCAAAATCAGTTTTTCTCAAATATCTCCGTTCCTATGCGTTAAATGGTATTAAGAGCTTTTAAAACAATTGTAGAGCATAAAATTATACGATCAAACGAACTTACCTGTGAAGTTCGATCGTAATTATATGAAGCGTCCAGTCCGAATATATTATCTTGATTATTTACTATGTAGTGCGCTTCCAGCGACACCCCACCTGCACCCTTTCAGTAAGTAAAGCTAAAAATAGCTCCCGAATCTCCCCCGCCCAGTCCCGTCTACTTACGACGGTATGTATTCATTCCTTTAAAGAGTGTACTGTTCATTATCAGCAACAAACGGGGTTATAGGGCGGGAGGGAAGATAATATATTCGGACTGGACGCTTCATATAATTACGATCGAACTTCACAGGTAAGTTCGTTTGATCGTATAATTATATTTGCGTCCAGTCCGAATATATTATCTTGATTATTTACTATGTAGTTGTTCAAAGAAATCGAATTGCTGATAAGTGAACGGGTAACAATGTATCGATAACCCCAAAAAGCAACAGGGATAAACTAATGTATTGAATGGGGGATGTATTTTACATCAAACCATTGAATACCGTTACTCAACGATCAAACTAACACAGTAGTGTTGAATGCGTAATCGTAATCATAAGAGTACGATAAAACGAAATAAGAAACTCTTTTAAAACTGAAAGAATTCGTCCTTGTAGTAAAAAATTGCAGTTTGTATTCTATAACCGCGCACTGTGACCGCGCTATAACGAAGAAAAACAAACTAGAGCCTTGTAAATATACATAAGAGTAATGTATCATCATCACAATGTATACAACTCGTATAATCTGTGGTATCATATTACGTAGCATAATATAGTATTGTTCGTAGTGACTAATATTGGATTTCAAACTGTGGCAAGATTAAAAATATCTTTGCCAAAATCGGTTTCGTTTGAAAGAGGATGGTTATAGAAATTCACAAAAGTTGAAAATCGTTGCGACCAGCCGGCTGTTTTACGTAATGTGTCCAAGGGTACACCTTGTACACTGTTGAAAAACAGCGGAAGTAGATGCGTGTCTCGTGGAATGAGGCAAAAATTTATAGAGTCGAGAACAGCTGACGATAACAGCTTCTTAACCGATTTACTCAACGCCTGCTTATTGGCATACTATATGTGGCTTTTTTATTTCCGAAAAGGAAGACCTTATTTTGTTTCCCTGAACTCCTTTGTCCATCGATATATTGGTTTAAGGTCGTTGCCTCGCATAGATTGGGTTTTGTAAGATTCAATTTGACGTTCCTTTCATAAAACCTTTTATTATTGGGTCTGCAGCTAAATTGTTGGCAAGAATGAGACTAAGGGCTGGTCGATAGGAATTCATTAGTCCCTATCTGCAACTATGAACTTCATAACTTTGCTGTAAATGTGTTCTGCTTGGTATGAGAAAATCAAAATTCGGTTTTCTTTACAGAAGTCCCGCCAAGGACAGGAGGTTGTAAAATACTGCGTAATTGTTGATGTGGTGATAGATGAAAAAATCGTTGAAAGTTGAAATACTTTCTTTAGGAACGCCTTTAGCTACATCCGAGTCCCACATGATTTGGTGTACACCAGGATAAGTTCACGAGATAGCGAGTGAATCTTCCTGACGGCGAAATTAACAAACTTGGTAACGGAGAAAACGATGGGTACCAAGGTAGTGTGACCAATAAGGTACCATCATAATTCCTACAGATTTGTCCGTGAGTATTTTTTGGAGGACCTGTAAGATGAAATTGAAAGAGGCATAAAGGCTAAAGGCATCCCATCACAAAAGTAGCGCCTTCGCAGCGCTGGAATCTGGATCCTGTCGCCTCAAGATACATATTGTTGATATTTGTCAGTAAGATAAGAAGCAAAAATAACCACCTCAGGTACGCCAAAATGCTCCGTGATAGTAGATATTGTACCTACTTATACTGCCCATGCGAATAATGTTTTGATAGCAGTGTTGTTGTCGAATTTGATAAGAATATTGCAATTCGACAGATAGCTGGCGAAACATTTTAGACCGTAAGGTATAGCTTGTAGTTGTAAGAAGTTAATATGTAATTATTTATCTAAGCTCTCCCAGAAGCCAAGAGTTCTTTCCTTGCCACAATACCCACAGCCTGTTAAAGAGGCATCAGTAAACGTTTCAGTTTGAAGGTTATCAGATTTAATGTCCTAGAATGATTTAGAAATATTTTGCACCCACCAAAGTAGGTGTTCATGGACAAACCCCGCAATATGTACATTGTACAGCGTACAGCCACCCGATTTGATGCCTGGGCAAGCTGATGCTAAAATGCCAATGAACTTTGCGGTCTTGTTAATAGTCTGAATTTTTTCCCGACGATAAGGTTAATCCCATTTCAGATGTGGCAAAAAGAAATCCTAAAAATTTTTTATTTCCTAATTGGATTAAGAGCACTCGTGTCCCTGTTTATGGTGACACCTAGTGATTCCAAGAGGTTAATTTTCCGACGTAGTTCAAGGATTTTCTCGATGATAAGAAAATCGACTAAAAAGTTGCACCCAGAATGCCCTGTTGATGTAAATTTGAAAGCACTGGCTTCATTAATTTTGAGGCCAAAATTCCAAAGGGCACGCACGTGAATCCATAGAGACCGCTTTCGAAATGAAATCGTAAGCATTTACGATGGTCAGGTTGAATAGGATTGACAAGTATGCGCCCTTTAAGTCGATGGCAAACATGTAGGTACATATTATTCGGCTTAATAACCTTAACACAGCCCTGTAGAGATTAATATTTTAAGGTTTAAAAGAAATCTTTTCTGCCATTAGATTTCTTTTCCCTTGTTATATCGTTTTCGATAGGAACAGTATGCGGGGGGAGGTGATCCACGGAAGGGAATTTTGTAACCTTGTATCCATGACAAAACGTTGTCATCCTGGACCAAAGTTTGTCAAGTACTACTAAAGTACGTGAGGCAGCCAGAAACCAAAACGCTTGTATGGATAGCATTTCGGGATGGAGGGTCCCCCATGTGCCCTCACATCCCTCCTTGTTCGTGTTGTTGCACAGGACTGCCCCCCCCCCCCCGTTTTCCGGCGAAAAAATCCGAAGGACTGTGACGATGTCAAACGGGAGGTAGATGGCTCGCTGATAATGGAACTCAAAGCGATACAGACTTTGTCCCGTGTTGTAGCGGCCTATATTTTTTCCCACAAATCAGGACCAAATAGCAATTCGCTCGAGGGTAATTTTTCCCCAGCACAGGTAAGTGACTTAGTCAGGAAGGGAAATAACAGTTCCCTGCGCTTTGCGACATTACGTAGAATGTATTGCAAACCATGCGCCCTGAGCCAAAATGTAAGCACGTACTGATATGGATATACCTGAATCGTCGTTCAATAAAACAGTTATTGAAGGTCTCAAAGCTGATAAAACTTTGCTCAACGTAACCCTGGGTTAACTGCCCGGTCGTCTTTGGTTAAACCAAAGTCAAAATCTAGGCTACATTGGTTCTACTGCTGCGAGTAAAAAGGAAGCAAATTTTTCCGCTTTATTACATCGTAACCCAAAGTAATCAGAGTTGCTACCGAAAAATCGAAGTTCGGCTCCTTAAAAACAGGCGTCTCACTGCACTGAGGGAGACCGGCCCTACTAGTAGCATTCCTCCGCGAAACATCGAGAGTAACGGTACTCCTTTTGCTAAAGAGCGAGATAGCAATACTAAGGTTTGCGACTAAGTCGCCAACAACTTCAGATCAAGCGTGAACTCTCGGTTCACTAGGCAACCGATTCTATCGGCAAACGCCCTCGTACTTAGTGCGTTTCCGCGAAATCGAACCACACAGGGACCGACTTTCGCATAAGGAAGATAGGACTCTCCGAGAAGTCATCCCACGTGGAGAATGACCTTCACGGTGAGATCTAGCGCAATATTCTCCTCGTGAACTCGAACTACTCGGAGGACGACAGACACGAGAACGAGAATAGCGAGATTGCTTTGCCGTCTTTCCTCTGCTGCCAGATCCAAATCTACGTCTCCATGGTATAATATGGAAGATAGAACTCTCCGAGAAGTCATCTCACGAGGAGAATGACCTTCACGGTGACGAGCTCCAGCCCAATATTCTCCTCGTGAACTCGAACTACTCAGAGAACGACAGACACGAGAATGGGAATAGCGGGATTGCTTTGCCTTCTTTCCCCTGCTACCAGATCCAAATCTACGTCTCCATGGTACAATATGGAAGATAGAACTCTCCGAGAAGTCATCTCACGAGGAGAATGACCTTCACGGTTACGAGATCTAGTGCAATATTCTCCTCGTGAACTCGAACTACTCAGAGAGCGACAGACACGAGAACGAGAATAGCGGGATTGCTTTGCCTTCTTTCCCCTGCTGCCATCCAAATCTACGTCTCCATGGTACAATATGGAAGATAGAACTCTCCGAGAAGTCATCTCACGAGGAGAATGACCTTCACGGTCACGAGATCCAGCGCAATATTCTCCTCGTGAACTCGAACTACTCAGAGAACGACAGACACGAAAACGAGAATAGCGAGATTGCTCTTCGAGAGGATCTCTCCGACAACCCATCTCACGAGGAGAATGACCTTGCCGGTGACGAGATCGAGAGCGGTAGTCTCTATGCCTATAAAGGAACGCAAAGTCGTCAAGCTTGGACAGATGCGTTTGTATCGTAATGTGTTGTGAAGGTTGTAAGAACAACGTGCAAAAAGCTCCATAAACATCCACTATTTTCGTTATCCATAAGATACACTTTTATTAAGTGGTAGGACTACACAAACGCCACTACTTTATTGAAGTGGTAGAGCCCGATGACCTCAATGACGTCACGAACAAATGCGTATAGGCATAGCTTGTCTGATTGTACCATGCTTTTACCTAAATTATGCTAAAACTGTCTAGAAAAGTTAGGTATACTTACATGTATGCAGTATTGTACCTAAAACTGCAAAAAACACGCGTAGTTCGACGAGATCGATCACAATCGACCGCAGGTTAGAATGCACCAAAAACGAATGAATACATACCGTCGTAAGTAGACGGGACTGGGCGGGGGAGATTCGGGAGCTATTTTTAGCTTTACTTACTGAAAGGGTGCAGGTGGGGTGTCGCTGGAAGCGCACTACATAGTAAATAATCAAGATAATATATTCGGACTGGACGCAAATATAATTCTCTATAATTTTTGTTTCTAATATTTTTTTATACGATTAACCGTTTTTGAGATAGAGCGCAATGCTCAGCCATATAAGCGTAGGTAATGCAAAGTCAATCGCGAATCCCAGTCATTAGGCGAAATGCGTCAAAATACTTGACACTCGTTTTTTAAATATAATTCGCAACCTAAATCAGATATAGCATCATTAACAGAAAGAGAACGTTGTTTAATTACTATACCTATTGTACCCTTCAAATGATTTATAGAACTATAAAATCGACCTTGTGTGGGACACATTATTCTCAACATCATTAAAACAAAGGGATCGAACAGAGCGTGTTTTTGTTATATGTACACACGTGACTTCTTCAACGCCCATACCAAGGAAGTTGCATGATTTTAGTCGATGTAATGAAAACAAGAAGGAACTGTTCATGTATCTTGCCAAAACAGCAAGAACCATTAATGTGTAGTTCGGAACAGTCGTAACAACGTATGAAGACTGTGTGCGCTCTAACGATCCTGAACTTACTCTCGACGATTTATCTCCATGTAGCCAAGAGGAAGCAGACACTCGATTAATCCTCCATGTCACTAGCATCATGATGAATGGTTCAAGAAAAATACTATTTAAAACAGTTGATTCAGATGTACGTAGTTTTATTCATTGCAGCCGCTGGTCGGCACAGAAATCATCTGAAGCTATGGATGGAAGTTAATTGGTAGCAGTAAAACCTTGAGATATATTGCTGCCCATGAAATAGCAACTAAATTAGGTTCAGAAAAAGCAGATGCACTTCAGGGGTTTCATGCATTCAGTGGATGCGATACGGTATCTGCATTTTCAAATAGATTGAAAAAGACGAGTGGAAAACATGGCTATCATATCCTGTGGCAACAGAGGCATTTGCAGAATTATCACATCCATGTGAGTATTTACAGGACAGGATCTTTAAGGTACTTGAGCGCTTGTGGTGCTTTTATATGACAGAACTAGTTCAAACTAGACCGATTTTATAGTTCTATATGTCATTTGAAGGGTAGGTATAGTAATTAAACAACGTTCTCTGTCTGTTGAAATGATGCCTATATCTGATTTAAGTTGCGAATTATATAAAAAAACGAGTGTGTCAAGTATTGTGACGCTTTCGCCTAATAACTGGGATTCGCGATTGACTTATTTGCATTACCTATGCTATACAGAGAGTCTAATTTGGAATAAATTCAATTGTTCAAATACTAATTTGTTTTTGGAAAGATGCTCGGACCCGTCGATTAGTATTTCAAATCGCGATTTTTTACATGCAATAATAATGTATACAGGATGTCTCAATTTAGAGATATGACGTCATCATTGATTTTGTTAAACAGCGACATTGTCATTATGATGGCTTCTTTGGTAGGATGTGTAAAGTTGTACATAATTTCCAAATATGAAATTTTTATTCCTTACCAATTACAAGATAATAAAAAGTAACAAAGTTATGAAAAACAATATTGCATGTAATTATCTCACTTAAGCAAATGCTCATAATGTTGTCCATTGACTAAAAATCGAGATTTGAAATACTAATCGACGAGTCCGAACATTTTTCTAAAAAAAATTAGTATTTGAACTATTGCATTTATTCCAAATTACAGACTCTCCCTTATATGGCTGAGCGTTGCGCTCTCTCCGCGCTCTATCTCAAAAACGGTTAATCGTATAAAAAAATATTAGAAACAAAAATTGTAGAGAATTTTATGCTCTACAACTTTTATAATAGATGTTAATACCATTTAAGGCATAGAAAGTGAGATATTTGCGAAAAACTGATTTGTCACATTTTGAATGGCCGCCATCCTTAAATGGCGAACAATTTTCATGGCCTCCTTATCTTAAATTCATGTGTATGTTTATACCTAACGACTGACCAAGCCGCTTGCTTTTATCATCATCCGAACCAAAATCATATAAATTGACTATAACTATATAACATCTAGTTGAGGTTTAGAAGAGAGTTATCAGTTTGTTTGCTTTGTTTTTATTAGAATTGATATCCTAATTTGTCAATATACTATACCTATTAGTGACGTGACGTTTCGCTGAGCCTGGGCGAGCTTCATCAGACATAAGAGGTTGACATTCGTCGTGTTTAAATGAACATTAATAGTGTTGAAAATACACTTATGAGGTAAAATGTAAAATTAAGAACGGGTTTATGCATTCCTCGGGCCGGCCCTTGATGACCCACTGTGGCGCAGTTATGGACACGAGACCCACTTGGGGCCGGCGGTGCGCTTGACCAAATTTTGCCCTCCTTTGAACGAAATGTGCGAACCGGTGATTCAGTTGAACTCACCGACCGTGACTCTTCATCCATTTCGACGGCTTCAAGCCCAGCTGCAGAGACTTCGAAAAATTCGTCTAAATCCTCATCATCATATGGATCCTCGGTTTCGATTTCGATGTCAACCTCAGCATCGGAAGCCGCATCTTCTGTAGGCGGCACATAATCCGGATCCCTATCATCATCGCCTTCGAATGGATCAATTTGCTCGGTCTGTTCATCATCAGTTTCCCACCATTTGGCAAACCTGTCATCCATTTCACTCCTCTCGTGTTTCGATAAATTTTGATATCGCGTGGTGCGGTTCACCATGTCCAAAATCATATCGATTTCATCGGTATTGGTTTCTGATTCCATTTTTCTATATAGAAAACCCAACTATTATTCCGAAACGAAAATACAATTCGAATGAAAACTATGAACTATGAACCAATTTCCAGCTTGGTACGAATGTATTCGAATTCGTATAAATTGTTTCAAATTTAGGAATACATAATTAGGCCGCTGAACAAAAGCAAACACCAGCGTAATCGTCCACTAACACACAAAACAAACAAAACCAATTGTTCACTGTAAAATATATGGCACAGTTATCAAAATAAAACAAATAAATACAAAATTTCTCATAATTACCTGTTATTTATGTGGGATGATATGTTTTTCCAATCCTAGAAGGCTTAAGTTTCTAACTATGTGGAAATATTGCTACATGTATAGTAATATTTACCGAAACAGTTAAATAAGTAAGTGGGGAAGATTAACAAAACAATCAATTTCTGCCAACATTTTTGGAAGCTAAGTGTTTATACTATAACACACCAAAGAATGAAGAACTATCACCGATAAATTTGCTGTTTACAGTTTGGGAATATGATATTAGCATGAAAATTCGTAAAAAAATAGCAAAATGTAAGGCATAGACATTTTTTATACAAAATATTGACAAATTCTTGAATTTCATTAATTTTCGTTAGTAAAAGACAATTCTAACATGCATATCTACTACTTATTAAAATTTATTTGACATTTATCATTTTCTACACCTAGTAGGTACTGAATTGTTTAACAGTTCCGGTAATCCACCGTAAAAGTCAATTAAATCCTAAGTTTTTGATGTCACATGGGTCGACATCGTGCGTTAGTATACAAGTTTTCGATTTACCTTCATTCAACGTGCGCCGCGATGCTCTGGAACTTCGAATGTTTATTTTTTTCCAAGTTGTAAAATATTAAAGTACCTACTGTAATTTTTTATGTATGAAGTTAATTATTAAAATTAATATATAAAGGGTTACACGCTATAAAACTTACAGTTATGTTTACACTGCTTTTAAGGGTTGTAAGATGTAAATTTATGATCATTTAATGTGGGATAGGTTACAGTTTCTGTAAAAGTCTTGAATATGAGACGTAGTGTATAGAAGTTTAATACCATAAATTGTTATCTAAAGCCATAAGCAATTAATTTACAGTCCTTTTGCCTCATTAGAACCTTCAATTTTCGTTCAACATGTAAAGATATTATCAGTATTATCAAATCTGACATAATAAATTACTACTAAAGATGTGAAAAATAGAGCACCCTGGCAAAAATATCCCATAGTGCGCTAGATGTCAAAATCGCTAACCTAGATGGAATTAAAGTTTTATTGTGGAACATAACTTGACATACTTATTATTAATTTCTGAAATTAAAAAAAGTACACAACTTACAACACGTTACACCTGGATGCAATCGCTCATATGTGGAAATGGATGGCATAACCAAGACCTTCCAACCATACGCATGGCAAGTCACTCCAATATGAAGGATAAAATTGATAGATTTGATGACACATCTTTTGTAATTTGTCAAAAAATAAAAAATAAGCGCAAACTAAGCCAATTTTGGACAAAAAACGTAGTCTTGAAAATAGATAAACCCAAATAAGGCATTTCAAGAATCGAAACACCTACTTAATGTGTATAAAAATTATGTAATTCAAAATTATCTTCATAATCTATCTGCTACGGCAAACATCGTCTCTGTATTCTGGATAGGATAGGAAGATGGACGAAGTCCACCCGAACGTAAGCCGAATAACCGGGATCTTTGTATTACCCCCATAATTATAGTTGTTTGACTCAGTAACGTCACTCAAGCCATTCTATACGTGCCATAAACATGGGAATGCATAGGAACCATTCTTGCAATAATCGTTATTCGTTGCAGTTTGGCCTAAAAAATCAGTCGGAAATTCGATTAGTTAAGATGGGTATGTTAGGTTCCGCATCAAGAAAGATCTCTATATTATAAATTAAGGGCAAGCGAACCCGATTGAGTGGAGCCACACCTTGTGCATAAACTCTATGAACTATACCAAAAATATCAATGAATTAAGCAACACTGTTTGCCAAACACGTTTTCCAAATCTTTTCCTTCCAAATACCAGACGGAACGGATGAATAAATCTTTGCATTTCTAAACTCGACGAATGATTTTAATTCCACAGCCATGAAAACCTCTCCAAGAGGTAAAATCTTACACATCAATATGTTTGCTTCCAGTATGATCCAAACTATTCGAAATCATGTAACTAGGCCGAAAGTGTCAGTTATCGTTAAAGAATCAAATTTAACTGTATAAAACTATTATGAAGCATCGTTGTACTTCAAATGTGAAGAACAGCGTTGACCTCCACCATAGAAATAGATTTCAGTACAAACTGCTGTGCATGGTTGTCGACGCACATGGTTCATTCAAAACTGCATGGAGATGTAAATTTCAAGGAAATAAGTAATTCTTCAATGATTTATATCAGTCAATTTATAATCATGACTATAAGGGAAGGTTTCGGTTTCAAATTTAATGTCAATTAGGCAGATTGAATCCAATCAAAAAAGTATGATCAACCTTTGTAGGGGAACAATTTCTGAATTAGAGGTAATGATTGTTTAGTTATTGATAAATTGAAGTCACTTACTTTATTGACCTTCAAACTATGCTCTTGAATAACCAGCGAAGACGTGTTTAGAGGCGTCGCCCATTTGTCTTTCTTTAAGACGCTTGTGTAGAGCTCTATAGAGTGCTTTATAAAATGCCTCTTAATGCGCTGGGTAATGAACGCTAAGCACTAAGCAGCCGCAAAAACAACATTCAATAGACCGTGGCATTCAATGTCCTGACGATAATGATAATACACAATATTTGTTACTCGAGTAGTTTTATTTTTGTTTTCAAATTGTTTTACACTTTGTACTTATATAATTCCATTACGATTAAGAAAATGAATGATATCTAACTGTGCGGATCGCAAAAGATTCAACAAGTTTATCATTTAATCATTTGTCCCCATACATTGTAACATTGGCCTCATTTGTAAATGTAGAGTTAAAAATGCATTTATTCATTTAAAGGGCATAAGGCACTCATAAGGTTCTTGAAATATAAAGCGCTGTAACACGTATTAACTGCAACAATTTACGCCGTAATGCAATAAAAACAATTAAAGTGCTCTTGTACGGAAATCTAACATGCAACACATCGTGCACTTACCCATTACCTACATTATTGACTTTATACAGTCAATGCCTACATGTTAAAATATGCGAATTAGTCTTTAAAGTAAATATGAATTAATAACTTCTCTCACTACAGATTTTGACATTGTATGTAAAATCAAAATGTACCTTAAACCCTATGAGATGACATTGCCAAAATTTTCTCAGAGCAAGCTAAGTTTTAATTCTATCGGGAAAGTGCGTGAGCACGAATGTGTTTTTTTAAAGAAAAGAATATAATATTTTCTCATGAGACGTCAAAGAATAAATTTATCCATCTTCTCTGAAAATATTTGGTGGAAATGTAATTTTCTTTTACGAGTATGTAATTTGATTTCCTTGACTTAGAGTAATAGAGCAGTAGTTGGTACCTTAATTTCAGTTTATACGAAAATTGAAAAATGCAAAGTTTTATACGAAAACTGTACTGCGTGTTTACATATTTGTATAACACAATTTTCTACCCTTTGTACGAGGCGCTAAATACTTTCATAAGGTTAATGATTTTACTCCATACCATAAAATGGAGTAAGAGGGTATGCATAAATTTTCCGTTTTTATATGCTGCGATAGAATAAAATTTTTTTATGTATTTATTTTAACCTCTTTCAAAAGATACATTTTTCTAAAATGAGTTATAAGTGGAATTTTGTATCTACATGAATTTTGTAATTGACAGATTTACTGCAGTTGAACTCGTAACCTTTAACGATATTTCGTTATAAGATGTTACGAATTATATTGCCGGAAAATGGTTTGAATTTGGATCTAATGTCAGAGAACACTTCCTGTAAAGGAAAAAGTCACTTTTGGAAGTAACTTCTCACTCATGTAGTATTTACTGAATACTTTTTTCTATTTTGAAAGCTAAACAACAGTTACCCTTTGTTAATAATAAATTATAGGAGCACAATTGTTAGATGGCTCGAAAAAATCAAAGAAAATTGATTGTAGCTTCGTTTGTTTTCCTTCAGTCAAGTTACTGGATGTTAATTCATCAAATTATTCATTATTTTGTAACCCTTAATAATTTGTGACCGTGCAAATTTAATAAGGAATATTATTCAGCAAATTGCTACATTGATCTTCATTGAACAATTAGCGGTGGGAGAATTGTAAATATTAATATCAATTCAGCACTACAATCAAATGAAACCAACAACCCAATTTCTTGGATTTTAAAATGTTTAAATATAACGGTCACGTACAAAGGTAAAATGATGGTATGTAATTTTTTCATATTTGTAACTGCTGCATCTTACTGAGCCTTACATTTAGATAGTTGGATACACTGTATTTCAGTTCCCCATTGGTGGGGGTGGAAGCAAAACATATTGTGCATAATTTGGTTTCTTGTAAGGAACGCAATTAGAAACTGTACGTAAAATATTAGCGGTAATGGAATTACAAATAAAGGGTTGTGCAATGAGAGGAAAAAGAAGTTTATAAATGAAAACCTATTGCTACAATTATTGTTAGCTCAATCTGTTTGTTCTACGTAACTAAACGACAAAGAGTGAACAAACTGAATTTTATGTACAAACTTCAATCGTCCTCAGAACACAATATCTGATTTCTGATTTTAATTTAAGAACTCGAAAGGCTTGTCTGTTATTCCTTTCTCTTTGTATAAATACTAAATGTTTGAAAATTTAATAACGAATTACAGACGTTTTGCATTGAGGTAACAAAGACAATTGTATTTACTTTATATCATAAATATATCGAAATTTTTGACTTATTTCAATAATTTATGCATAAAAGAAATGTAATTACACTTATCAAATTGTAAGCAAACTTCAGTACCAAATGCTGAAAGTATATCATTAAATCTTATAATAGTCGGTGTGGGGTGTAGTTTCGTAATACATATTTCAAACTTCTTCTCAGGCCATAAAAGTTTCTAAACAGCTTTGCACCTTCTGCTTTCTTCTATACCTTATTTTCTCTTTTGAAAGTATTCAATAGTGCCATTACAAAAAATTTACCTAGGTATTTTAAGAAAAGAATCTTCAGAGAAAGCACGACGTCTTTCCACCGACGCTAAAAAATTGTTTTAAATGTTTAATACGACATTAAAAAACAAGTATAATATACCAATAAAGGAAACCGAACGAAATGTATAGTTGAAATGAGGACTTCATACGACGGAAAGTGTATTAACTTTATAAACAAAACTGTGTGCTGCAGTTTTGTGTAGTAGTGTGGTGTGTTCTCGTTGGTTCATTTGGTAAGAGTTTTTATATTTCATTTTTTTTATTATTGTTGTTTTATTTTATTTGTGTTTTGTTGTTATCCTGATGAACCCCCTTACGAAAGTGGACAAAACCTCGACTTTTTCAACATTGACACGATCCTACCCTGGAAGTCGTCTTTATCTTACTGACTCTGGCCGTGGAAGCCTCCGCTCTGACATTAATACATATTTGTTGGAGTGCATGGCGACCGAAATGGCGAGGTAAGACACCTTAATAAATAGTGAATATTATGAAAAAAATGTTTTACGGCACGAGCTACGGAATGTTATGAGACGTTTTAGAAATGATCGAGTTACAATCCTAATGTAGAAAGTTCCTACTTTATTACTGTAAGAACAACCGTGGTGTATATTATTTGAGATGATTCGATGCGGTAAAAGTCAGCTAAGAGTAAAGTAAAGGATTGTATAGGGAAAATTTGACCTTGGCGTTGATTGGTTAACACACGAGGCAAGTTTACATAACTAAATTTGTCTAAAAATGACGCCAAAGCGTCATTGCCAGTTTTGCAATATTATATTGTCTATAATAAACTTGTTAATTCTGAGCGTCATTTAAATTTGGCGAAATTGAAAATCGACTATTAAAAGGAAAATTAAGACACATTTTACATTAATCAGCTAATAAATCTGAAATGTTGGTTAATTTCTAACCAACAAATCACACGTAACATTTGGCATCGCTGCCATCCTAATGTAGTAAAATATTTGTGGTTAGGTTACTGTCGTGTAAGACATTTGTGAAAATTTAGTGAGGTAAATGTAACTTGAATGGAAGCGCCCTCTACTTTACTCTTATTTGGTTTATAGTTATAGTCCAAACATTTGGTTCTTAGTATCCAGTTCTCGGTAAACGGTACCACAAACCGGAAGGTAGTGCTGGTCCCTTAAAACCTTATTTAATGACACCATTTAAGAAAAATAATTTAACAATGAAGAAGAAAAATCACATGTAAGTATTTTCTGAGCTTATGTTTAATATTTTTGCGATTCAAATAAATTGTGTATATCAACAATATGGCTGCCGCTAATTTTTAAATTAGTCACACGTAGTCATAGGATATTTTTCTAATTGGGGCAAATTTTCCCGCTTCTAATTTACACCATTGACGTCTAGATCAAATTCACAGCGCCTCACTAACGCAATACTTAGTGAACATACAGGATGACGCACCGCACTGATATCGATCGTTTTATAGGCAATAATGAAACATAAGGATTTTCTTCTAGTTAGATAAAGGAAGGACCTTTAGGGGAATATTTAGATTAGGTACCGCTGTTAAGAATATTCTCTAATTTTAGAAATCTCCAATTATCTCAGAAAAGAGCGGCTTTAGGTGCAGGGCATAATATGATCACCTTCCCTAGTTTTGTCAGTAATATTTAAAGATGATATAGTATAGGACGGGATTCCATTTAAAAAATATGAGGTTGACGGTCTTCTTTTCGCCGAAACATGCCATATCATTAGAAATAATTTGAAAATGCGCTCCTAACACATTTACGTATTTGGGAAAGAAATTTAAACGTTCCACTACTAATTATAATTACACTATTCTAATTTAATATTACATAGTATATGAAGTGTGTAAATTAAGTAATGATGGCAACGTAGCGTTCGATCTGGTGACGCTTGGGACGCGGGAATTGGAGGAGGGGCAAGTGAACATCTTCGAGTTTGAACTCGCTAAAGTAGTTTGGTTGTCCGTAGGGATTTTTTTCGTGAAACAGATTTTTCTAGTGCGTTTTAAAAATGAGTGACGTCAATTTCGAGCAGCGATTTTGCTTCTGACTTGAGCGTAGTGCAACGGGAATATTTACAAAACTTCAGCAGGCCTACGGATACATTGCTTTGTCCAGGGCTCATGTTTTTCGGTGGTTTAAGGCATTTTCAGAAGGAAGTGCGTCGATTCAAGATGAACCACGAAGTGAAAGTCCTTCATCTTCAAGAACCGATGTAAATGTCGACATAATACGGGATATTGTGCGTTCAGGTCGTCGGTTGACAGTCAGTTGAATTTGACTCACAACACCGTTTATGAGATGTTGACCCAATGAATTGGGCATGAGAAAATCTGCATGAAAATGGTTCCAAAAAACCTTTCGCAAGACCTGTACTTTTGGTCTTGCGAAAGGGGGTTTGACCTTTTGGAATCCATTGAAAATGGTCACCATTTTCTGGAACATGTCATGACTGGTGACGAGTCTTGGGTGTTTGAGTACGACCCGGAAACCAAGCGCCAAAACATGGAGTGGCACACTACACCCCCTCCAAGGCTCAAAAAAGCAAGAATGAGCAAGTCGAATGTCAAATGCATGCTGATTTGTTTTTTCGATAACCGGGGAATCGTCCACAAAGAGTTTGTGCCTCAAGGCCAAAATGTTTTATTGTTTTACATAACAAAGAAAGGATTAAGTAAACAGGTAACAATTTACACAAGTCATAAATGAATTACTTTAACTCTGTCATGTTGGTTGTCGAATTTCCAACTCATATTTTGAAGTACCTACAGAAGAACCTTAAATTTTGTATGTTAGAAGCTCCTTTAGATCTGTAGCAGCAACAATTTGCTAAAATTAGTTAAGATTATTTTTGAATGGTACCACTTCCTTCATGTCTTTGGGAATCTTTTTACCGTTCCTCCACGCAGACGATTAATTCACCCACTCCATGCTATACAGGGTGTTACTTAATGGTATGTACTTATTTTAAAGCGGCATTGCTGAATTAATTTTAAGTCGAAAAGTTCATATATACAGGGTGGCCCATTGAAAAGGTAACACGCCTGTTTTGGGACAGTTAGACCAGTTTCTTAAAAAAACGCTCGGACACGTCGATTTTCTATTTTTGGGGGACAACTTTTGATATCAAATTTGACTTTGTCAGGTCAACCCCCTAGCCCCAGCAACCCCTAACTCAAGAATTTAAATAGGGAAAAGGAGTCGAGCGACTCCTCATTTGAAACGTCTTTTAATTCTCTATGTGACCGTATGAATGAAAATTAGTTTTATTCATTTTTTTTCGCCCCCATGAAAAGCACCCTCCAGATTAACGAAGGTGGGGGTGTTGTTTAGGAAAAATCCTGAAACACGTCACTTTTGACCTTTTGAACGGCACATTTTGATGTCAAATTTGACTTTGTCAGGTCAACCCCCTAACTCAAGAATTTAAATTGAGACGGGTGTCGAGCGACCCCTCATTTGAAGCGTCTTTTAATTCTCTATTTAACAGTATAAATGAAAATTAGATTTAAGTACTCAATTTTTTTTTGCCCCCTAGAAAAGCACCCTCTAGATTAACTAAGGTGGGGTGTTGTTTAGGAAAAATCCTGAAACACGCCACCTTTGACCTTTTGAACGGCACATTTCAGGATTTTTCCTAAACAACACCCCCACCTTTGTTAATCTGGAGGGTGCTTTTCATGGAGGCGAAAAAAAAATTGAATAAAACTAATTTTCATTTGTACTGTCGAATAGAGAATTAAAAGACGCTTCAAATGAGGGGTCGCTCGACTCCTTTTACCTATTTAAATTATTGAGTTAGGATTTTGCTGGGGCTAGGGGGTTGACCTGACAAAGTCAAATTTGACATCAAAAGTTGTCCCCCAAAAATAGAAAATCGACGTGTCCGAGAGTTTTATTAAGAAACTGGTCTAAGTGTCCCAAAACAGGCGCGATACCTTTTCAATGGGTCATCCTGTATATACGTATGCCCTAAAATGCTTGGTTTTCGATATACAGGGTACTAAAGTTTTTATTTTTTTTTTCGTTTTTTCTTAAAAGGTAAACACAAACTTATTGATGAAATGTCAAATTAATGTACATATAATGTTCATCAGAACAAAAAAATTGTTTTACAACGAACGAGGCTAACTTAATTTTATTTAAACAATTTACCCTTAGTAACAAGTTGCAGTTATACCGTGTGACAAGTTTCAAAGCGGGACATAGCCGAATAGCATGGGAAATCACATATTTGCAGTTTGTTGCTCACTAGTTTCATCTACACGAACGGTAATGATGTCTACCGAAAGAGCATTATTTTCTGAGCCTGTTTATACCAAATTGTTTGGTATACTTACTAATTCACTGCTTTTTTAATTAAAAAATAATTTTCAAAAGTTAAAAAATATGAGCAGCTATATGACATGTCAAATTCAAATAATGTTTAATATTAATTTTTAGACCTGTTGCCTATTTAAACACTCCTTCCTTGTTATAATCACTATTATTATCTATCATTATTCATGGTTAAATTTTTCAGGAAAATGCCTTATTAGTTATTACATAATTGAAAATGTTTGATTTGATAATATTCAAAATTATTCGAATTTGACATGTCATGGCTACTCATATTTTTAACTTTTGAAAATTGTATTTTCCTAATTAAAAAGTAGTGAATTAGTAAATACCAAATATTTGGTATAAACAGGCTCAGAAAATAATGCTCTTTCGATAGACATCATTACCATTCTTGTAGATATAATTGGTGAGCAGCAAACTGCAAATATGTGATTTCCCATGCTATTCGGCTATGTCCCGCTTTGAAACTTGTCACACGGTATGTAAAAATTCGATCAACGGTTTCTTCCAAACGGTAAGTTATACGTCAAAGAGAGACCTTTTTTGTTTATGATTGATTGGTAATTAAGATTTTTTTTCTTTTAAATCAGTGGCGTAATATTTTTTTCGTTAAAATTGTACCGGGGTTTAGCCATAGCTACGCCACTGGGTAATAAAATAAAAATAATTTTAAATCAAAAAGTGTGTTTCTATACCGGAATAACGGGTGCAAAAATTAAGTTTAATAAAAAATAAAAGCTGTAGCAGCCTGTAAGTATATTATCGAAAATCATCAAGCATTTTGGAACATACGTTTATATGAACTTTTCAACTTAAAATTGGTTCAGGAATGCTCCCATAACATATACCATTAAGTAACACCCTGTATATCCTTATGTGTAACAGTAGTTTTAGTTACACCATCTCACATAATTGAAATTCTATTTATTATTAGATAGTTATTTGAGAATATAATATCCCTCTTTAATTTGCCATTGATTATTTTTCATTTAAATGATTAAAAAGTGATGCATTTCCGGAATTATTGTAACATTGAACGAGTAGAGTAACAATTACACTGTAAAATTGATAGCTTTAAAATTTCTTCCCCTCAATTTGTCCCATAATTAACTTCCTGTGCAACATTAAATCATATGGATGACATTTATTGATATCATACAGACGTAATTAATAGCACGTTATACAATACAAGCTCGACTTTTAGATATTTCTATTTAACCATTAATTTACATTTCACAATTTTATTCACGTAATTAAGCGCATAGCTTTATACATATGTATGTATTTAACATGTAAACTAAAATATTACGCAATATAATTAAAATTTAAACGTATCTGTCAATTATTATATCACACTTTAGTAACTAAAGTTGAACCTTGGGGGGTTGAATGGAAATTAACATTTTGTGGGATTAGCATCTACAATGAAAACACAAATTATTCATGTATTTGAATTACTAAAAAGTTGCGTGTCTGTGATTTCCCATCTTTTTCTACAAACGGAATTTATTTCTATGCTACATGCGTCTTTCATTAAAAACAAAACCATCAGTGACGTCGTCGAAAGAATCTTTTTATTTATTTATTTATTTATTTATTTATTGTTAAGTGTTAATTATAAGTTCATAATACAGAAACCAATTAGACCATAGCGATGAATCTCCAAAACAGTCTAATAAACAAAATAATTACTTAAATTAACATACAGTCCGCTATTTACTATACAGGGTGGGCCAACAGTGCGAGGATGGAAGATTGTGGGTTTATTAACGAATATTTCTAAAGTTTGTTGCTGGGATATGGTGCAGTACCCTTAAGGCTACAAACCAAAAATATTTTCACTTGAATCGTAATACATATACAGGGTGATTTATATCAAAGTTGCATTTTTTTAAATGGAACCCCCTATATATTATTGCATATTTAGATTCCTTGGTCAATTCTAGTGCGACTTTATGTATCACACTTAGTACCTAAAACGAATCGTTTAGCCGCAATTCGTCATTTTTACAAAAAGTAGATGTCTAAAAAAAGTTGAATATCGCAGGGATTACAAAACTTAGAAGGGCGTGACTATGCGATGTCACTAAAGCATGAAATGTACCGGCGTAGATCGGACGGTCACATCCCAATTCTTCTTGTGTTCGGAGAAATTACTACGTTAATTTTAAAAATTTCTATCAAAGGTAACTTGATTTTTTCAAATGGAACGACCAATTTTTCTTTATTGCATCAAATGTAAAATTTTATTACCTTTCCAACGATATGGGTTTGTCGGCATCTATCTCCGGTAGATTTCTTTTAATTGCACATTGTCTGATTAATTTGCTGTATTTTTCAATTTTGAGTTTCTATTAGTATCTAGTAGGCGTGAAAAAGGTAAAACAATTAACCCTTTAGCTTCACTTTGACATTACGTATTAGTTCGTGCTGCTATTTCCGGTTATAGCTTTTGTTGGGTAGTTAACCTTTAAATTACTTAATTGATAAGAATGGCAAGTTTTTCTCAAAATGAAATGATTGATATGGTTTTTATTCTTGGAGAATGCTCTAGAAATTCGTTGTTAGCGAGTCGAATGTACAAAGCAAGATATCCTGACCGAGAGCGTCATCCAAGGGAAGAAGCGTTCAAACACCTATTGGAAAGATTTATTGCAACAGGAAGTGTTCATTATCTCGAAAAACAGGAAAGAATGAAACCTGTGCTGAACGAAGATAATGAATTCAATATTGTAACTGCAGTAATAGAAAATCCTCATACGAGTACACGACAACTCGAAAGAGATTTTCAAGTAAGTAGAACATCTGTCAGAAGAATACTAAAAAAAAACAAATTTCATCCTTATCACATCCAACTCCACCAAAAGCTGAAGGAGACAGATTTTCAAAATAGAACTAATTTTTGCAATTGGGTAGAACGAGAATTAAATCAAAATGAAGAATTTTTAGATAAGGTCATGTTTACAGACGAATGTACCTTTCACCGCAATGGATTCGTTAATCAACATAATTTTCATTACCTACTTCTCTGATGTTAACCCGCACTATTTCCGAGTACATAGTCAAGAAAAATGGTCGATTAATGTTTGGGCAGGTATATTCGGCACTTCTGTTGTTGGTCCTTTTTTCTTCGACGGTATTTTAAATTCGAACTTATACATGAATTTCCTCGATAATCAATTATTTGGACTCCTTGAAGATGTACCTCTTGCTCCAATTAGGGATATGTACTTTCAACAAGATGGAGCACCTCCACACCGCGCACGTGTTGTAAGTGATTGGCTAAATAATACATTTGGTGAAAAGTGGATAGGAAGGGATGGACCAACACGATGGCCAGCGAGATCTCCCGATATTACTCCGCTCGATTTCTTTTTGTGGGGGTACGTCAAAGAGAAAGTGTATACTGAACTACCAACCACAGCGGAAGATATGAAAAATAGAATAAGAAACGTTTTTGAAACTATTAACCCACAAATGTTACATAGGGTTAAACGTTCTTTTCGTCGAAGAATTCAGATTTGTATAGAACAAGGTGGTAGACATTTTGAACATTTATTAAAGTATTAATTTTTTGTGGTTTAATTTCGTTTTATCTCATTAATTTTGGTTTTTGTATTTAAGTTCTATAATTTTGGTTTTTGTATTTATGTTCATTAATTTTGGTTTTTGTATTTATGTTTATTAATTTTGGTTTTTGTATTTATGTTTATTAATTTTGGTTTTTGTATTTATGTTCATTAATTTTGGTTTTTGTATTTATGTTTATTAATTTTGGTTTTTGTATTTATGTTCATTAATTTTGGTTTTGTATTTATGTTCATTAGTTTTGGTTTTTGCGTTTATGTTCATTATTTTGGTTTTGCATTTGTTATGTTTTTAAAAAATACAGCAAATTAATCAGAAAATGTGCAATTAAAAGAAATCTACCGGAGATAGATGCCGACAAACCCATATCGTTGGAAAGGTAATAAAATTTTACATTTGATGCTATAAAGAAAAATTGGTCGTTCCATTTGAAAAAATCAAGTTACCTTTGATAGAAATTTTTAAAATTAACGTAGTAATTTCTCTGAATACAAGAAGAATTGGGATGTGACCGTCCGATCTACGCCGGTACATTTCATGCTTTAGTGACATCGCATAGTCACGCCCTTCTAAGTTTTGTAATCCCTGCGATATTCAACTTTTTTTAGACATCTACTTTTTGTAAAAATGACGAATTGCGGCTAAACGATTCGTTTTAGGTACTAAGTGTGATACATAAAGTCGCACTAGAATTGACCAAGGAATCTAAATATGCAATAATATATAGGGGGTTCCATTTAAAAAAATGCAACTTTGATATAAATCACCCTGTATATGTATTACGATTCAAGTGAAAATATTTTTGGTTTGTAGCCTTAAGGGTACTGCACCATATCCCAGCAACAAACTTTAGAAATATTCGTTAATAAACCCACAATCTTCCATCCTCGCACTGTTGGCCCACCCTGTATAGATCTACGATAAAATAAACTTCTAACTTATTCTCTCCCTACCAACAAAACATCAGAGATACATTTTTCAAAATTAATAATATTACCCGAAAATATGTCAATACTGTAACGAGGACCTCCTCCAAAAGCTCCGAGCAGTCTACCATTGCATTCATTAACTTGAATAAGAAAGGTAAGCTCGCCACATCACGCCTCACCGACAAGTTACAGGCTCCCGCAGTTTCCCTTAAGGTCTTCGTCGGAGTATCTTTTTACACACCCAATCAGTTTGTATGAAGTGTTAACCAATACATTTATATGATCGGTAAAGGAAAATTTCGTATTAAAAATAATTCCCAAGTCTTTATGGCTTGTAACCTTATGCAGGCATACGTTGTTCAAAAGTATTTTGGTTCAATTACAGGTTTTTGTCTTGTGATCGATAATACCACACATTTTTTGCATTTAATAATAATTTATTGGTTCTGCACCACTCATTTAATATATTTAAATCATTCTGTAGAACAATCCTATCATTCTCTGAACTAATACTTCTATAGAGTTTAAGGTCGTCTGCATACATTACACATTGCCCTTGGATAGCAGGCAGAAATTCATTAACAAATATTGTGAAGAACAGCGGCCCAAGATTCGACCCTTGAGGCACTCCTGATAAGGAAGTTACTCTTTCAGAATCAAAATTTAGAAACCTTACTGCGAAGGTACGGTTTTGATGATATGAACACAAAAAAGATATTGATTGGGATCCCATCTGGTCCACTACTTTTTTTGTTTTTTAGATTATCAAATTCGATTACGTCACCTGACGAGGTACGCTGATTCCATTATCAATATCCCTATTATGTACATTGTCCATTATCTTGTCTACATTATACTCTGGCTTAACTTTGCTAAATACAGAACTGAAATAGTATGAGAAGGCTTTTGGAATCTCAGCCCCTTGATGTTGAGTTACTTATTAATATATTATAACCTAATTTTCAAGGGAACCTTCCATGAGTGAGGGAAATTGATCGAATTTTGTAATGTTATAAATGCGAAACTTAGACACGGTATATACTGTATACGCAAGATAGTGGGATAGAAATAAAAAACAATCTAAATTCACAATCTTGTATCTAATAATCACCTTCAAAAGAGCTTTACGAGGAGGAATAAACGGCAGAATCGGTTCCTTGAAGAAAACGGAGGGGGGCTATACAGAGACCGCGAAGGAAACCCCGGAACTTTTGCTTCAATCACACTTCCTGGGATCAAATACCCTCTCAAAATCTAACGTAGGCGAACCAACAACTCTGGAACCACTTTCGAGGGCGAACAGAGGAGACTGGGTTTTGGCTCGTCAGATAGTGAACCTTACCACAATTAAGTGGGCAGTTAAGAATTTTCATCCGTACAAATCCCTTGGGATGGACGGAATTCTCCCTGCTCTACTACAACAAGGCCTCGACCTGGTAGCCACCACACTCTGTACGTTACTAAGGGCAAGTATTGCCCTAAGATACATACCCATGGCGTGGAGGGACGTAAAAGTCGTGTTCATGCCGAAACCTGGGCGCGACTCATACGCCCAACCAAGCCAAGTCGTTCAGACCTATCAGTCTAACGTATCGTTTATTCTAAAACTATTGGAGAAACTAATTGAGCGACACATTAGGGAAGAAGTAGGGACTTAAGCCCATCAGCAAATACCAATGTGCCTATCAACCAGGTAGATTCTGTGAACTCGCCATCCACAGAGTAGTGAACATAGCCGAAAGGGCGATCTCCTGTAAGGAGGTGGCTCTAGGGGCGTTTGTAGACATAGAGGGGGCGTTCGATAATACCGCTCTAGAATCAATCAAAACTGCTATGGAATGCAAGGGGGTACAACCTACCGTGCGCAGGTGGATGCACACCATGCTAAAACATAGGAATTTACGGCTTCGCTTAATAACGACTCTGTAGTGGTCAGGGTCGCACGAGGATGTCCACAGAGGGGAGTTCTCTCTCCTCTATTGTGGTACCTGGTAGTGCACGGACTGCTGAGGCGACTAAGCGAGGCGGGCTACACCACTCTTGGCTATGCCGATGACATAGCAATTGTGGTACGTGGCAGATTTGAAGAGACCATATCAGTTGACCCCCCTGGAGTATTTTCTCTGGGGCCATTTGAAAGACCAGGTTTACGTGAACAAACCATAAACAACTGAAGCTCTGAAAGATGATATTCGGTACTGCATTGACGAGATAAGCGAAGCTTTGTTGCAAAATGTGGTTCAAAATTTTGTGTATGTTAGGAGTGTCCATCAAAAACAATTCTGATATCTTGAGATTTTGTGATAGTAAATCATTGTGACTGTTATTTCGGCGTCAATAGTGATAACTACGCCTACTGTAGTAGAAAATATGCATTCGTCTGAAATAGTAACTCGACTGTGCTTCCGAATGTTTGCAGACGCTCGTAAACCATAATTTATTTTCCATCAAGTAATTTCAAAGATGATAGAAGTTTTCTACCTATCTTAAATCAAGGTTTTGTGTAGAGGAAAATTCGCACTTTTGTTTGTAGTGAATATATTCTTATTGTACTTTTTCACAAATTTGGATTTCATAAAGTTGTTTTTATTAAAAATGTGATATTTGGAAAAGTACGGGGTTTTCGATTTCCAATTTTTCAAAGAAAATATGACAGCGTTCGGATATGTAATTAACCAACCCTATACATTTCATTAGGCCCATTTGCATAGTGTCGTAGTGTGTGCTGCATAACTCATCACAAGAACCAAATTTTATATGCAAGCTATATCGCTGGCCATTCACTCTGCTTGGCTGGCCACTTGCTGAATATATTTACTCGATAATGAGTATTAGAATCGATTCCATTAAAGATAAAGAATTTAGTATCGGAGAACAGAAAATGATTAAAAGTAGGGAACATTTGATGGAAAAATAGGCGCTATCGTTTTTTATTTAGAAAATGTTCCTTAGATAATAAAACGTTTTACAAGTACTTCCTTTCATTAGGTATATTCTCGATTTTTTTCGGAATTTCGTGTTTAATAGTTATAAATTAAAGCGTTCATCTCTTACATAAATCTAAATAGCGTTTAATATATTCTAATTTATTGCTCCTTAGTATCCTTAATAAGTGTTGCAGATTCACTTACCGACACCCCCCCCCTCCCCCCATTGATTAACGTTGGTTATGAAAATTTGTCTACAAATAATGCGAGAGTGTTTGAAAATTACTGTAATTATGCGGTTTCGGCAAGCACGTTCGGTATTAGATCCTTCCTATCTTGTTTTATTTTCCAATTTATGATAATAACACACGCATTAGCTGTTATAAGTGGAAAATTTAAATATTAACTGTTTTGAGGAGGATTTTATTTATCTTCATTGATAAGTTAGGAAATTAGTTTTTATGCGTAAAGTATTAATCAATATCTCGTGTGTCTCTGGTAAGAAAATATTATTTGCGTGGATTAAAATCATTAATCTATATTCTGAACGTAAATAGAAACTATCGAAAGCCCGATATTAATAACACCTTTACTACCTATACTACACTGCAAATTGATAGGTGTGATCACTGATGAACTGATTAAATCTCTAGAAAAATATTGTAGCGCAAATAATGGAGCACAATGAAAAATGTAGCATTAACCGCCCTTTTCAACTGTAATTGCAGTGTAACCACCTAGGGGGAAATCACTGAAAAGGTTCTGTACCTACACTCAAATTTACAAAATTCCCATAGTTTTGCTATACTTAGTATCTTTCATCGCATGGACACAACTTTGTATGTTGAAATTCAAGCGATTTTATTGTGTTTAGTGAATTTCATTTCTCTAGGGAAAAGTTATACGTTTCTGAGATCATTTAAGAGATAATTCTGATCGTAAAATCTTAAATGCCAAATTATTATTGTCCAAAAGGTTGCTGTGATGGATTTTTAAGCTTTAAATAGATGTCAAATACTATAAACAAACACACAGACCATATTTGTACACTCTATCGCACGCAGTTTCATCTTTCTTTAAAAATGAGATAGTTCACAGTCTTTAAATTTAAGGCCATTACATTATTATTTTGATTATCTTCACCTAGTACTGAACTTTTTCGCTACGACGCAAAATTCCCCTTATCTTACAAAGTATCACTGTTTTGTGACTTAAATGGTACCATAACCTTCGGCCATTGGAATAGAAGCCTTATTCTTAATAGATTTTGATAATCGTATCCCATTATTTTAGTACCACACATCAACGCTTCTTGAAACATCATTTTGAAACATCGCGGTTTGTAAACTTTTTGTCTGTCCCAAACACTAAATACAAAATGCAGCTGCAGTTCGATGTAACGGTTGTACATACAATAATAATGTAAGCATAATAATCTGCTAATGTCCCATTTTTAACGTAGCTTTCCATCTTGAACATTTTTTGCAATAAAAACATTATGGAGTTTGGAATGCCATTTTGTAACTGTAGCACAAATTTATTGATTAAGCCGTATTTAAAAAGTACAATATTCAGTAGGTATAGTGTATCTATAAATTTGGTGCGAATTGGAAAATAATGGCGTCAACTAAAAAAGTGGTCTAAGAACACGATGAAGCGCTTTGAACCCCCTGTAATACTAAAAAAAAACTTTTGTTACCAAGAATGGCAACATTGGTGATTATAACTTGTAAGTCATGTGCATACATGCAGCTCAGATCTTTGCCCCCGGGTGGTGATAAATATCAGTCAAAAGTTTTGAAGTGCTTCAAAATACCTCAAGATACATTGACATACTTCCAAATTCCTTGGAATGCCTCTAAAAATATTATAGTGAATTCCCCTTCGTATTTCGCCTTTAATGGTGGACATGGGACTCTTTGTTTCACTTCTCATTCAAAAAGATGATGATATAATAATGGAAACCAACAAGGGTAGTTTAAGGGTTCTCATTCTAATTGACTATTCTAAAACTTTTGTTACGGCAACAAATGATTGGTACCGTAATCAGGAAAAATGCAATGACTCGATAAGCTCAGTTATAAGGGGCAATCTAATGGGCGTGGGAATAATGAGTATAGAATTTAAATTTATAGTAAGTTATAGTTAACAAATATAGTCAAATATCTTTTAGGGCGCCACGATAGTTCTTTAGTAAAGACAAGCTGGTAATCAGAACTACGAAGAGCTTAGCAGCTTATAATAATAATAACAGAGATATGATTTCTGAAAGAGAAAGTGGGTATTCGATAAAGAAATACACTAAAATAATGATAGTGGTGGTTATAATGAATCAAAACAAAATAACATTGACACAATCGGAACAAATTTTACAAAACAACTCTTCACAGGAGTGAAGCAGTAAAGGGGGTTTAACTTTTACCTTGCAGGGAATGAAGTTTACATATTACAACAATGTACAATTAATAACACAAAAATAATACACATAAATATATCAGCAACCGTCTCGGTAGCTGTACGAAAGTCAGTACGTAGTAGTTGTCATTAAACAACGCTTACCAAAAACACATCCGATTATCGCCGTTGCGCAACGTCAACATCGCTGAGTTATCTAAACAGAAAGGTTGATTAACAAGAAAAATTAATAGGGCTGCGACAAGCAGGCCGACTGAAAGTAATAATTACCGACTTTGGTCAGTACTCGTTCCGAGAGTTGATATTTAAAATAATAGCAATTTAGCTTTTAATTTTAACTTTAGCAAATTAAATCTTCAAGGTAAAAGATAATACACAAATAATAAAAGTAACTTTTAAAGTAACGAACAAAGTTAATGTAAAAATTAAACAATCGGAAAGTAACAAAATGAATTAGTAAATGTTTTGACTTGGAGCAAAATATGAGATGTAATTAAGTAATTTAGTATAATCAAATTTTATAATAAACAGTAACAGAATTCAGGTAAAGTTCAGCAAGAAATGTAAGGTTAATAATTTAAATAACTTATCAATCTTGTTTTCAGAAGTTGACACAAGTTGACACAGGATGGCAGCATGTAATTTCCAAAGTAAATTAATTTCTTCATACAGGAATAATTAAAGATGATTTGGTGAACAGCAAATATGTAGTTTGGCAGCAAAATAACCATCGATGTTCAATAGCAACGGATCAGCAATAATTTCAGGTGATGTTAACAAAATGGCGGTAACCAACAAGTAAAGATGTACTCCAAAAGTAAACCAGATAATAAACGTAACGTAAGCGTAGAACGGGGTAGCAAACGCTCAAGGAAATTAATCCTAGAGCGTGGAAAGTTTTAACGTAGCGGTACTAGGTGCACAAAAGACGTAATAACACGTTTTAATGGTACTTAGAATAAGCAGATGATTCTAAATAATCACTATTTGTGGAAAACTTTCACTTATAGACGATTAATATCGATATGAGAAACTTGTGAAATTTCCGTAGCACTTAGTAACGTTTGTTAGGAAGTAGAATAGAAAAAGATACGCGGTTGAAAATCGAGTTGCTATTTATATCAGCACGGAGATATTTCTTAGTGAAATACTTGTTCCGTTTTTAAGATGAAATATTTTATTTAGGTAGCCGTGGATCAGCCAATCAGAAACTAAATGACTACATCGACAGCCAATAGAATAATTTACAGCAAGAAGCTTCCGTTGCCGAGTAGAAAAGCTGCAACGGAACCAACGAAGACGAAGTGGTTAGAGATAACGCTTCGCGTAGAATAGAGCAAATGCGGAGGAAGAAATAGTACCAAAAGTATTGAAAGTGAGCTCTATTAGCAAAACATTGAATTAAGAAATTTGTAATCTGTAATCCTGATAGAGAAATCGATATGATTGATTCTTGCGAATTAGGTCAATAAACGAGGAACGTAACACTTTCGAGATGCTAAATCATAATATTCTTGCAGCTTCTACTCTGTATAAATTCTTATTAAAAAGATTTTTAAATAATCGATATTAGAGCTGCAAAAATTTTAAATTTAAATTTATATTTGTCGCTACTTTTACCCTGTTAATCAACTGGAAAGTGATTGACCTTCTTACATGATAATTTAATTGCAAATCTATATCAAGTGTAAGGATAATCAAGATTTCAATTTTTTACTCGGCATTCCTTGGTTGGCCCTAAATTTCTAGGTTAGTCTGTTGTACATGAGAATGAAGTTGAAAATCACGGACTTTTTAAATTGTCAATATGTATCTATAATATATTTTAATGCTGTGGTTAATCCAGAAATAAAATATTATGTCAGACTATTATTTATTCGGTTATTGCCGTGTTCGAGATTTAGATAGGGTAAGGATAATTTTTTACTCTTTCTTGATTACACTTCGCTTCTGTAATTGTTTCGTTGTTGCTAATTGCACTTGGTGTACATCGCAGCTTATTTATTTTATGAACGTCGGAAGTCGTAAAATCCTTTATTTCTAGTTGCGGATTTCTCTATCCTTTCAAACGCGTCTTAAATGGGTAAATGCAGTGCTGTACTTATTCAACCCTCTGCTTATTACATTTTTAAGTTGAAATTAACTATTATGTAGGCCCGTTGTATGTTACAGACCGTTTACTACAATGTTATACAGACTTCGATATTGTCATTCGCCTTTACGGCCTGATTTTCTCGATACCTCTAAAGTAGTAATTGACATTATGAAAGAAATGCCTATGAATATTATCCTTTCCCATTTTAACTTTTTTTTAAAAAGTATTATTAATGGAGCACAGAATAGAGTGGAAGTAAGTAGAAAGTCTACAAAAATCTACCGTTAAATCTGTTGGAAAGCTGAAAATTATATAGGATAACGAGTGAGCTTTTTCTTCAATATGTACTATAAAACCACGTATGTTGTTCCATTAAAAAGACAATAAACAGTTGTTTAATTTAATTATAACAGTTCATGTCAATAAAGGAGAATTATGAATATTTTATAGTAGTTCTTTAGTACATTAGTACTAAACATACTATTCGTTATTTACCTACCAACTACCAACTATATTATTCAAATTGAAAGGAGACGGAGAATATGGCGTTTAAATACTATTTGATTATGATACTATTTAATGTATTTCCAAGTTATAGATTGACAAACTGACAACAAACTAATAGAAAGAAAAAAGTGGACATTGAAATAAAAATAAAGTAAACAGTTGTGGTCCTATACATTTCTTTAATCGTATATATATATTACATTAATAGCTTTACTCTACTAGTAAAAAAAGACATAATGGTTAACCCACACTAATTTGATGTAGGTCAAAATTTAACTTTAGGTGAACTCAGAATTTAATTTTGAAATTGAACAATGCAGTTTGGATGAAAGTTTATCTTCAAAATTTGGTGCAGTGACGAATTGCAAGTAATTGTGGGCGGACCTTTTTTTTGATCGAATATCTCAATTTTGTTTCTACGCATGATAACGTAACAGCAACCGTCGCGATCTTTCTATGTTCCACTATGACGTTAATACAATAAACAGTGCATGAAAAAGTGTCACACAAACCGGGCTAATTTAAAGGGAATTATTTATACAACGTAGACATGATGATCTCCTTTTCCTAAATGCCGTTTTATGCAGTATTTATTTCACTTTCGCTTTGGAACCTTTTTTTATAAATACAAAGCTTAAAATATCTTTCACGCTTATTTCAGTAATAATTAACTATTTTATATTATGGATAGACGTGAAGGACTACAGTAGAGTAACGACGGAATGATTCTGGGTTCGTACTCAAAACACACTTAAAATAATTAACTTGTAGGTACTTATGTGTTATCACCAAATAAACTTAGTTACTATTTGCACAGTTAGATGGAGCAAAAAAGATTTGTTCAAAGTTAACAAGTCACTATTGAAAGTGTTCTAAATATTTTATGTTTAAGGACAACACATTTCAGAAAAAATACGCAAATTGCTTCATAGGCGCACACTTCTCAGATTACCAGCATTGAATTCATTCTTCCGTAGATTGACAGTAAAAATTGTTGCAGTACAAACGAGGTACGCCATCCACCGTCTAATTCAGAAAATCATGATTCCTTTCTGTGTAGTTTCAATTTACTAGAAAAACGTATTGCTCGTTCTTAAAGATAAGATAAGATAAGCTTTTATTTCTTTGATGTTTGATGTTTACATAAACAAAATCGAAACAAGTCAAGGATAAGTACTAAAATACTAAAATACGATATGAAAAAAATCATGAACATCATATACAGAGCATTCTCAAGCAGTATGTTTTTTAATTTACTTTTAAAGGTTTATGTGCTTAAATTCTCTTTAAGCTTGACTGATAAATGATTATAGAACTTACAACAGTTGTACATAAGTGTTGTTTCAGATTTAGATAATGTATGTTTGGGAATTATAAAGTCATTTTTATGTCTAGATGAGTACAAATGATAGTCCGAGTGTAGTTCAAAAAAGTTAGGGTGTTTATGGGCGAACATGATCACATCATAAATGTAAGTACTAGCTAGCGTCATGATTCTCTGTTGTATAAAGTACGTTTTACATGAGTCTCTAGGTTTAAGCTGAAACATAGCTCTTACGGCTTTCTTCTGAAGAGCGAAAATCCGTTTGACATTTCCCCCAATGCATTATTCCGAATCTCATGCGAGAGTGAAATAGTCCAAAGTATAAACTTTTTAGAACGTTAATATTGCAGTGATGAGACATCATATGCAGCTGGAAGATTGTTTTGTTTAATGGCTTCGCTAATTCATCAACGTGGGGTTCAAGAGAACTATCGACTGTAACTGTAAAATTTTACACGTTTTTCCTAGTTTTATGTTGTCGCCATTCAAGAAGATCTCATCCGCTGAGGAATACCTTGATTGGTTAGTTTTATACATTGTTGCTGCGGTTTTGTTTTTGTTTAATACCAGCTTATTCTTTGCAGCCCAGAGCTGGAAGCTATTGTATAGACTATCTGCTCTGTAAAGTACGTCGTCATTATTTGATTTTATAAGTAGGTACATTGTTATCGTCTGCGTATGATATGAGATTACATGGAAATTGTGCCATTACAAGGCTTAAGTTATTGCTGTATATTAGATTGAGCATGGGGCCCACCATTGAACCTTGTGGTACCCCGATATTTGATTTAAGAGAGTTTGAAAAGCTGCCTCCATAGAACGTAGTTTAGATTCTATTTGACAGGAACGTGTTGAACCAATTGAGAGAAACGCCTCTGATTCCATATCTGTATAGCTTTTCCTTAAGTATAGTATGGTTTACGCAGTCAAAGGCCTTACTCAAATCGAGAAGTATTCCTAAAACCGTGGAACCCCCTTCAAACATCTTGGCGATATAATCAACCCCCTGGTTGATTGCTGTATTAATATCCCTCAGTTTGCGAAAACCATGCTGTGTTTCGGATAGAATATTGAATTGTTCTAAGAAGGATACTAGCCTGACTTTTACCACTTGCTCATAAAATTTAGAGAATGTTGGCAGTATACACACTGGTCTAAAAGTGGTTACATTGCTTTTATCTCCACCCTTACATAGTATATTACAGTACAAGTGAATAAACTAAGAATTTCGTTCACGCATATGCCGTTTCGCAAACGAGGCGTTAGCCGAGTTTGCGAATGCATAAAGTGAGCGAAATAGTTTCTTCACGCGTGCTGTATAGCGTTTTGTTCAATCCTGCTACTAGAATTTCAAAAATCTGCTTTTTAAATTTCGCAATTTTGACAATTTTATCTGTCAACACGTTATTCCAGTGGGCGAAATTTTTTTTCACCCACAAGTGAGTGAAATAATATTTTCGCCCACCCGTTGCTATAAGTGAGGAAAACAAACGCTTTCGCGTTCCGTATCCAAGTAAAAAACTACAAGTTTCCATGGTAGGATTGAACAAAAGCGGTTTGATTAGTGCTCTTTTCAAATTATCAGGAAATACACCTGTTTCTAAGGATAGGTTTATTACGTATTTTAGAGGTTCAGAGATAGAGCCAATGCAATTCTTTATTAAAAAGGGCGAGAGGCCATCAGTATCCTTGCATTTTGAGTTTGTCATTGCAGAAGCAATGTTGTGCAATTCGGTGTTAGTAGTTGGGCGCAAGTAAATCGATTTATTATTAGACTTGTATTTATTGATGTAATTTAAGTGAAATTCCGCATTTCTTCTTTCTTTCAAGCTAGGAGAGGTCTCTTTCTGTGAATACATCTGTATCACGAGGCCAAGTCACTTCGTAGATTCATTCTTCTCCGTTTATATAGATCCTTTGTCGTCTTTGTGATACAGCCACTTATGCACGCCTGGATCATTTTATCGCCGTTTTGAAATTTGATATCTACATAACGACTCATTAAGTGTATCAGAGGCATGGAAATCGTTAAATGGAGGCCAGGGAATAAAAAGATTGGTAGACATTCAAACCTCGAATCTTGGATTAGAGAGCCGCAAACTAATGACAGTTCCTCACCTTTACAGCCTTAAACTTCTGTAATTAAGCTTGATTATACGACCGATATCAAAGGCGGTAAAGTGCAACCATTTTTTAAGGCTTTCTAAACCTCAAAAATAAAATTTTTGTCAATCTATGGGGAAGGTTCCGCTCGGTACGTTTTTAAGTGCTGTTTTGGCCTAGTGTTTTACAACTTCAGCGAAAGCGTTTCAAATTAGCTTTACGATCTAAAATTGCGATATATACAGTAACTTTTTCTCATAAAATGTACTTCACAAAAGATATATCTAAGTGCTGTAGATGTTGCGTGCAATGGATGAAAAGAGGACAACCTCACGTTTCCCACATGTGAACCTCGTCAAGTAAAAGTAACACTGATGAATTGTTGGATCGCCAAATAAACTCAACAAACATCCAAGAAAGTTGCTCATTGACCCTGGATTTGAACACAGCCTTAAAATGATGAACATTGAAGGTAGATCCACTGCTTCAAAACGAGCGTCAACAGTCACTGCAGTCCCAATTTCAACAGAAGTCAAAGCTCCAACTTGTCTTCGTCTTTTCTGAGTAATCACGTTAGACCTTCGTCTTCAAAACAATAGATACACGTGTCTTTGTACAATTTGTCTATATCTTTACATAATAAATAAAAAAATAATTGCTATTATTGCTATTCGGTTAGAATCCATCGGTATTTTTCATCCTTGCAATTATTAAACTTGGATGTATTTTGAGAAGCAAAGCTTTGCAAGCACGCTTTTCCTGTCCTACCATTTGGCCAAAAATGGAACCAAGGCTTACACCTTGGATAGCTCAAGGGGGTAATGGAGATTAGGTTGACGTTCATCCTAAATAAATAATAGTTATTAACAAGAAACTAACAATAATTATATTACAGGAAAAAGTACTTACATCAACTTAAAATAATTGTATTAAAAATGCGGAGTTGGAGCCATTGGATCTCTCTATGGTCCATCGGGTAGTCCATTTCCTGTAATCATACGTATAATAGGCTAAATTTTTCTCAATATGTATAATAAGATTGTCCGCTCACAATAGTAAGTTGTAGAAGCTGACGTGGGAGAAAACTGAGGGGTGCCCTGTGAGGCAAGGTATGTACCATCGTGTTGTGAGAAAAGTTTTATATTGATTTAATTAATTTGCTCCTCTTCTAAATTTTCTGTATCTTACAGCTAATTAGTTTTTCTTATGTAAAACGAATAGAATTTCCCAATTTGCAGCTCACCGATAAGTCTGCCTGCTTTAGTTTCGACTCCATGTTCTTTAGACATGCCATTAAGTTCTGCCATTGATTATACATATACACGAAGTATATAATCAATGGTTCTGCCCTTCCTTTTGGATATCATATCATCAATAACTGGGAGTAGCTGCTTAACTTTCCTCTTTAAGATAATCTATGACACTTTAATTATATAACTCGCATATATTAACGCAGCAAGTGCACCTTTAAAGTTGAATATCACTAAAATACGTCAGGTCTTGATATTTGTGAAAGTAGAAAAATGGTGGCCTATAAAAATCATTGTGGATACCATTTGAAACAATCGTCACAATTCTCGCCAACTACAAATCACTTTCGTCACAAAAGTCGAGAATGAACTTCATGTAACGCAATAATACAAAATTTTCTTTTGTTTTGTAACTAAGTGTAAGTATGACTACTGACTGGTTTTCCTTACTTTTTATTATAGGTACTGTAAAATCAGAGTAACTACAAATTATATTATATTGTTGTAATTATGTATTGTTAAATGTGGATTTCAGTTACGGTAAATCAAAGCTATTTCAGTGCAATAAACTGAAATACCGTTTTGCAAAATGTCTACGTGAAAAAATATTTTAGTCGAGGTACCACTCGGTATCCTTATCCAATGATTTAAAAAAAGGGGGTGTAGATGACGGTGCTGTATTTACAATCATGCCGGCTGCGATAAAAAGTTTCTCCTTTGAAACAAAAATCGACAGTGATACTCCATAATACCTTTCATTGTCGAAAATGGATCATTTTTAAAACAGTGAATATGTAAAGAGCAATTTTGCTCGTGGGTATATGTAATCAAGAGTGCAATAGAGGTGTAAGATAGTTTAGTGAACACTCTGCTCACACAAATCGATGTACCTGTCCTATACATAAAATTGTAGTTGCTAAATTACTCCCCGTTATATTAAATATCGTTAACACAAACTAACGCAGATTTATATGTGACCTATAAACTTTTCTTATACCCCTCTTTATAAAATTTTGTTACATAAGAACAATATTGTTCGTTTAAAATAATTTACCATGATGAGCTAAATCGCTTGAAAGGAGTTCTGAAAGTGTTCATGTAATTCGTGTACAAACATAGGAAGTAACGTAAGTAAAATAAATAATAATCACTTTAAGTACAACATCCGAAATGAAATTACATAAACTCTAAAACACAACCCCACACATTTTAGGTTCTTGCAAAATGTACACTAATCTCTTGAAAACTTACAATTCCGCAACATTCCCTATGAAAGCCATTATACGAGTTAATCTGTATGAGAAAGGTGCGCGGTTTTCTGGCCGTGTTTAATATTCTTCAACAACCTCTAATCATATCGGATAGACTCTGTCACAACTAGATTATCGCTGTACAAATAAGATTGTAGGCACTTTTCGTCCATATTAACCAAAAGTCCTGAGAGAATTATATGCGAAATGATTCTGCGACTGTACACACCGTGGCCTAGAAAGCGTAAGAGTCTCCAAGATTAACTTTTCACCGTTTGTTAGGTGAATCTGGAAAACTGCCAAAAGTTGAACCAATATATTTTTAAATGTTAAGTGCGTTGAAAATTGGTTATTCCTACTAAAAATAGTTACACTAATTATTTCAATTTAGAAAAATATAGTTGCAGATTTCTACAAGAACTCTAAAATTATTTTATAAGATGACGAAATTTAGGCCTCATTTAACATGAATTTTAACCCATTTCGCTTTTATTTCCATGATAAATAGACGATAATTTCTCGGTTCATTAACTAAACGTTTGGAGAAACGATTTTGAGAGACGTTCAAATGTAATTTAGAGCTAAATTTTACTACCGCTATCTGCAACTGAAGTAATATTTTTAGAAAATCTTCTGCAATGAAGGGTTTTAGCAAATCATTGAAAATCAAATTTTGTAAAGGAACGAACGATTGTCATAGCGCTGTTGCCTTTAATTGACCAATCAGCGATCAGATACTAAAATTCAAGACCCATAGGCCTCGTCAATTATAGTTTTACTCATTTTCTGTAAGGTTGACACTCTCTCGTAAATAATAATTATACTCTTTTACTAACGCATGATAAATTGTAAAACTCCTGGGATCTATTTTATTTATTTGAGATTGGTTTGTGCTACTCATTTAAGGCTCTCCATGTTTCCCATTGTGATGAGTTTCAACATTTTCTATGCATCTTTATGGTCAATGCATTGTGATTGTCATTTAGTACAAATTTTAGATTGTGCAAATTTTAGGAAGGATTGTGTGTTTCCTATTCTTTTTCGTTTTGTTCCTAATTAGGTTTAGTACATTTTGAGAATCACTATACCGAAGGCAGTATGTCCACTTGTTTTGATGCGGCACCGGCGCTTAATTTAATACGTGAAGAATTTTGTTTAGGTTCTGAGAAATATTGAGTTTTATATCGCCGTTTAGGGACGGGGTAAAAATAATCCTACCGCAGGGGCACTGCGTGTCGTAAGAGGCGACTAATCAATGGCACGGGGGGGGGGGGGATTAGCTGGTGGACGTGGCAAGTGGGTGAGAGTCTAGGTCTTTTAGTTAACGGAGTGTGTGTGAAAGGAATTGAGATATTAATACCAATTGTGTCTTGTTTTACTTGAGAGAATTTTTCTTCCCTTAGGATGTGAGATCCTAGGGGGCGTGTTGGTTTTAGGAGTTAAGTTGGCTTTAGTTTTTTTTTAATGCTACCGACTAGGGTTTATGACTAAACAGTAATGTAATTTATCCGCCTTTCGCACGGACACGCCAAGGAAAGGCATAAACAAATAAAGAAAATACATGGTGACCTTAAGGCATTCCAAATGGAAATAAAAAATTGGGAGAAGGCGGGGAGAGAGTGAAAGATCCACAGCAGTTTAGTGTACGTTCATAAATGAAACAGCCAAATTGTTTACCCGTGGTATTAAAACAATTTTTACTTTATTTTACGAGTAGATATATTTCTTACTTACAATAATTAAATTAAACAAAATGTTAATGAAGGAAACGTTTTAAACTAAAATATTATACCGGGTGAATGAGACCACCCGTATCAGTCTTTTATTTAAAGAACGGTGAGTCGTAGAGAGGTGAGGTAAAAAAAGTGATTATAAAAGCCATAATAAAGAATCGAATGGTGATATCATTATTTCTCGGAAAAGTCAGCATTCCTCCAGAAGGCCTCCAACTCCAAAATTTTAAATGGCACCATAAGTCGAAAAAGGTATTGTTTGAAAGATTGTTAAAAAAGAAGAAAGTTTTATGGGAAAAATTATTTTATTACTGCCACCCCTTTTAAGTAATATTCGACTAAAGTAATTAAATTTGAAATTCACTGTTAACAAGAAACATTGAAAAGTCGACTTTTAAAATCTAGTTACCAATGATACATGTGTTCAAAATATCTTCCATTTACTGCTAAGCACTGTTGAGCTCTTCTAGGTACATGGTACACTATCAGTGGCTCTAATAAGTACTTATTGAAAGGGAAGAACACATGTAACATTGGTAACTAGATTTTAATAGTCGACTTTTCAATGTTTCTTGTTAACAGTGAATTTCAAATTTAAGAACTTTACTCGAATATTACTTAAAAGGGGTGGCAGTAATAAAATAATTTTTCCTATAAAACTTTCTTCTTTTTACTTCCCGAGTACGAAGTAAAAGGGAAGTATTGTATTAGTGTTCCAAAAAAAAAATTTGACCTATGGAAATTTTTACATATCTTTGCGTTTCTGAACACGTAGATTCAAAATATGAAAAAAAAAATTTCCGTCTGTCGTCTGTAGTCTGTAGTCTGTAGTCTATCTATAGTCTGTCCGTACACATTCCTTGCAACGCTCTAAACTCAGAAACTATTAAAGTTATCGAAATGCGGTTTTCGCCAATCGATTACATTCGGGCCAAGGACGAAAATGCTGATATTACCTTTGATGACGTCACTTCCGGTATAAGCTAAAATGGCCGCACTCATTTTTTTATAAGATGAAGTTGCAGTTTTTTTAATGTAGTTTAAAAGAGTATTTTTTTCTGAATTCAGCAATATATATTGTGCTATACTTATTTTTTGAAAACAGTGTTAAAAAAAATAATTTTCAAAAAATCACTGCAACGCTCGATACTCAGAAACTATTAAAGTCATCGAAATGCGGTTTTCGCCAATGGATTGCATTCGGGCCAAGAAAGAAAATGCTGATATTACCTTTGATGACGTCACTTCCGGTATAATCTAAAATGGCAGCAATCATTTTTTTATAAGATAAAGTTGCAGTTTTTTTATGCAGTTTAAAAGAGAATTTTTTTCTGAATTCAGCAATATACAGGGTGAATGAGACCACCCGTATCAGTCTTTTATTTAAAGAACGGTGAGTCGTAGAGAGGTGGGGTAAAAAAAGTGATTATAAAAGGCATAATGAAGAATCGAATGGTGATATCATTATTTCTCGGAAAAGTCAGCATTCCTCCAGAAGGCCTCCAACTCCAAAATTTTAAATGGCACCATAAGTCGAAAAAGGTATTGTTTGAAAGATTGTTAAAAAAGAAGAAAGTTTTATGGGAAAAATTATTTTATTACTGCCACCCCTTTTAAGTTATATTCGACTAAAGTTATTAAATTTGAAATTCATTGTTAACAAAAAAGTTGAAAAGTCGACTTTTAAAATCTAGTTACTTACCAATGTTACATGTGTTCAAAATATCTTCCATTTACTGCTAAGCACAAAGCACTGTTGAGCTCTTCTAGGTACACTATCCTATCCGTGGCTTTAATAAGTATTAAGTACTTCTTGAAAGGGAAGAACACATGTAACATTGGTAACTAGATTTTAAAAGTCGACTTTTCAATGTTTCTTGTTAACAGTGAATATCAAATTTAATAACTTTAGTGGATTATTACTTAAAAGGGGTGGCAGTAATAAAATAATTTTTCCTACATATTTTTTGAAAAAGGTGGTAATACGAGGGAAGTCTCGTGGCAACTTGCCAGAATTTTTTAACAATCTTTCAAACAATACCTTTTTCGACTTATAGTGCCATTTAAAATTTTGGAGTTGGAGGCCTTCTGGAGGAATGCTGACTTTTCCGAGAAATAATGATATCACCATTCGATTCTTTATTATGGCAATTATAATCACTTTTTTTAGCCCACCTCTCTACGACTCACCGTTCTTTAAATAAAAGACTGATACGGGTGGTCTCATTCACCCGGTATAACAGTTACCATTTACAACAGAAAAACATTATTTTGATTAACATTAAACCAAAGAATTTCAAAATATTAACTGTTTCACAAGATCTAACACCATTCATTCGTTCTGGTTTTACTTTTTACTTCTATTTATCAACCAACTTCAAAAAGTTGGTTACTAAATTCGTCCGGATGTCTGTGTGTCTGATGTGCGTTGGTCGATGTTACAGGGTTTAGAAAGTTGGAAGTGGTGTCATCTTATAGAAAATTTTTTAGTGATTCCAAATCTCTGGTAATTTTTTTAATCGGATGACCTGTTCGCCGTTGGGACGCCATTAAAGTCAAAATATACACCCTTGAATGTCTCGAGAACGGCACATCCAATTACAAAAAGAAAAAAACACGTTTCCTTTATTTTTTGAAACCTATTGAGTAAAAATAACTCTCACCCCCCCTGTGGGGCGGAGCGGGGTGAGGGGAACACCTATTTTTATTGCACTTTTGGATTCCCCACAAAAACTATTCTCAAATTGAAAATTTCAACCCCAACTGCAACCGCTTTTTTGGTGATCGAAAGGGGGAAAATTGCACATGTCCGCAGAAAAACGGTCTTTTTTTACTTTTTTCCCTCCAACATTTTTTGTGCGTCCGTCACCCTCTCCACTCCCAACTCTCTGAAGGTTGGAAAGAAAAACAATGACTCATTTGTGCAGAATCCGGGATGCTTGGGGGGGGGGGGGTAGTTATATACATTGTATATAGTACAGGCCGTAATTAGTTACAGATTTGAAGTTGGTTGAAATTAGAATTCTATAAGAATTCACGCCTTTTGATATTTGTTTGAAACTGAATATATCACAATTTTGATAATAATATGTATACAAAATGGTCTTAAACGTGCCATAAAGTCAATTACTTTTTCCGTCTACATACGACAGGTATTTGATGTAATTTTTAGTATAACCTAGCGTTTCCCAAACTTTTTTGACCGCGACCCGGTACGAGGTTTTAAAATTTTTGGCGACCCACCTTATGAAAAAACCCCACTTCTTTACAAAACAAATTTTATTTTTTAATTAACAATCTAGTTAATTGTTTGTTTGTTTTATTTCATACACAAAAATTTCAAAATAATTATATAAGAAAAATAAAAGTAAAAACAATTATATTCATTTAAAACTATAGTAAATGAAGTAAACTATCAACGTTAGCAGCACAACGCGCGGACGCCAGCGATAAAGCTATGTGAAAGAGTGCAAATGCACACTTTTCCACTATTCCTAGTGTATAAAAACTAATAGGTAGTTAAACAATTTTTTTTGTGTTTTTACCATTTTTGTCCGTGACCCGGCAAAATTTTTCTACAGCCCGGTGCCGGGTCGCGACCCACACTTTGGGAAACGCTGGAAACTTATATTGATTTTGCATATAATTATGAGTGATAAGCAATGAATAAGTCATTTATTCATTGGTGATAAGTAAAATTTAAAAAAAATTTTAGTATCCCGCCGTAAAGAAACGCGGGCGAAAATCGCTGGCTCTAATATGAAAACAAACAAGGATAGGGAGTGGCTTATCTATTTCATTTATATAACCTAAGAACAATACGGCGCTACTGACCCAAGTGTTAACTCACTTCGTTAAACGCCTGTGCGCGAAATTTGAACACACTTCAATCATTCTCGAATGCACTGTACAGTTGTACACGTATCTGGATTCTGGATTTCACTGAGAGGGTGGAGAAAGTGCACGCGTACATAGGCCTCCTATATGGGCCATTTGTACTATCTACCTGATTAGAGTCGTGTAATCGCGCAACGTCACTCAAGCCATTCCATGCGTGAAATAAACCTGAGGCTGCCGGAAGAAGAAGCAACTCTAATCATAGCCATGTCCGGCCAGGATACCAGGCAACACCAACATGGATCGTATCAGTTGGGCTAATATGTGGTGCGTTGTGTCCTTTCTGTGGAAAACCCTCTACAAGATACCGATTCGACCAATGCCATACGGTGCATGTAAGTACAAGCGTTTAGCTCACAGTGCCCAGATAGTATGCCTACAAGTAGATGCAGGTTCTATCTTGATAACCCTGTGCAGAAATGCGCCCGACGGTCTAACATCATGTTCCATCTAGCCTTGTGCCTTGTGCTGGATTTGGTGTCTTGAGTTATTAAGTTGTTTAAGTAGACCGTCGCTTGACTGCCTCTCTAGCGTAATAACCTAGATACTTCCACTTACTCTAAAAACTGGAGGTTCCCTTGACGAGCAGAGGAGCTACTACTCTATCTACATATTTGCCGAGTTAATGGACAAGGAGTGTTCCTTACATCATTCCTCGGTTAATCTGGGAGCAAATTGCATAAGATTGCACAGAATAACCTAAAATATGCATAAATCAAGTGAAATTCAGTAATGCGCTTTTCCTGAGATGATCGACTTCTAAATCCACTTGAAGACAGTGATGAACTGTCACAGGATGACTGTTTGTTTTCTTCTACTTGTTAATACATATTCCACATTTGAGTAAGAAACATTCCTGGGCGTCTGTCATTTTTACGGTGGTTTAAACATCCGACGTATGTATCTACTATCTACTATGGGAGCTTCATCTATATTCTCTTATGAAAACTCTGCATCTATATGTACATTTTGGAAAAAACAAAGAGGCAATCTTAAACGTACGTCCAGTCTGCTCTATAATTACGAGTATATGAATCCAAAGTTGGCCCTTGATGATAAAGGGCAGAGAGTGTTCCTCTTGTTAATACTTTCCGATTGGCGATTTCCATCAAGTGGAAAATGTGCGCTAATAAATAACAATCGTAGTAGTAGTAGTAGTAATGGTTTATTGATCTTTAAAACATCGAAATATAATTCAAAAATAACTTAACTACCTAAAAATTCACCGACTGAATAAAAAGCACGGCTTAACAGATTTATTTATTAAGTTTATGATTACACTGACCTATGTGACCTTAAATGTATATCTAATTTATGGTGGTTGTCAAGATTAGGAAAATCTCTGGTGATTTATTCCCCTGAGTTAAGTAGTGTAATTTAATAAATTGTGTTCATAAAAAATGCAAAAAAGAATAAGGCATTAGGTACATGAAAATTAGATTTAACTAGTAAATAAATACAAGATTTCCTTAATGTTGTATCGTGGCAACCCGTGTCTAATTTTCATTTGTTACCCCTAGTAATAGCATATGTATAGTGTCCAAACGCGTCGCGTTGAATTTAAATTAAAAAATGAGCTTTACTATTATAATATTATAAATACTGTGGATAGTAAGGGAACATACTAAACTGTATAGTACTTATATGCTTCTAATGGGTGAAACGCATTAAGGGGAACTATCAGGAATGAAAGTATTTACCACACTTACATTTGGTAAAATTTCAAACGGTTCTATAAAGAAGAAACAAAGGCAAAAATATAAACGAGCCGTAACGTGAAAAACAATAAATATATATACACATCTACCGAAAACGACAAGCATAAAACATTCAACACTGTCGTAAGAACAACATTCAAAATAAAAAATATATATAGGTATTTAACGATTTTCATTCAGATATTCCATTTATCTTTGGAGCGTAAACCAATTTGTTTAAAGCTGTTTACAATATACATCTAATATTTTAAGCTCACATAAAACACTGAAAATTGACTTACGTTCACATTACATTTTTATTTTCTTAATTTACATTACTCTCATAGTGGTCGACTTAACACAATTAGGGTTTAAAACATAATGACTTGATGTTTTAAAATAACATTTGTGTATAAAAACATATATTCAAACTGTTGTGAGAAAAGAAGCTACAATAATACTAATGTTCAAAAGAAGCTTTGAATAATTCATAGCGAGTTTCACGGATTTGGTTTGCATCACGCTGCGTCCATACATCCAAGAATTTTTGTTCTAGGCTCCGGCGCAAGGATTTCGATGATGACAGTTTATATGAATCTCTTGACTTATTACCATCTAAGGTTTCTACACGTTTCCAGCGTTTTTACAAGGTTTGTGAACCATTCTTTACATTAATAAAGCTCTATGAACTTCTCTAGACTTTATGAAAAGAACCCGTTTTAGTTTATTCTCTTGAATATGTCGTAAATCCGTAAATTCCCAGATTTGAAAAATACGATTTATCTTGTTACTAGTATCATATCACAAATAGGATTAGAACCTTCTAAACCTTCCATCTAATTAAACTTTTCTTTCTAAAAGGGGTGGAACTCACCGAATAAGTTGATATGATATCATATCTCCTAACATCTGCTTATGTATCTAATAAAATATCAAGACATTGAAATATAGCAGTCGAATGAACATAAAAAGAAATGACAGTACATTATGGAAACAAAAGGAATCCTGAATTTTGATAAGATGTCGACACCGTCAGATAAATATTTTTCACTTATACCCTGCGGTAAATAAAATGAAGGCTTACCGAATAAATAATTAATTTAAATTAGCAACTATAGAATATTTAATAGCGAAATTTAGATAATAATCTGCTTTGGTATATGCGCGATAAGTAAAGTTTTAAATGTCAGGAAAAGGTGGAAGAGAAATGAAATTTTATGATGATTGATGACTTGAATCCCCGAAATTTACAGTCTGTCATATTTACTTACTGAACCAATTTCAAATCATAGTTCCCTCTAAAGGATTAAAATACGCGAACAACTTTGCAACTACAACTTCCATTTTATTAACCTATCAATCATAATTAAATATAAATTCAAAATACTGATCGTTTTGTACCTAACCTTAAATGTACCTACATACTTTACAATATACACATCATTTTTACTTTCGAAATGTCGCTTTTCATACTGGCCTACGATATCATTTTTATTATGTTTGCGTGGGCGTCTAAATTTATGATGCTGAATGAAATACCAACGGCGCTTGTGAAATTCTTTAAAACCCACACATACTTTATACCCCAAAAAGTATACAATAATAATAATAATCGATCTGTTTTAAAGTAATGTAATCTTGTTTCTTTATCTTTTTCCCTTTATTTCCTTTATGTAGGATGGTTACTTACATTTTACTCGTACACAATTTCAATAAACAAAGTATTCTTTCTGTACGACGTTGATGTTATTATTCCGACGTTTTTATTATAGCCCAAGAGAACTAATTTTTTCATTTAAAGTCTAATTTAGATCCACCTAACAGGTATGTGTTGTATAGTATGCTCCCAAGACCAAAATATACTGTACTGGAAAACTGTTATTGTTATTATTTAGTTATCGGGATAATATTGTAAGTGTTCAAGATGTGCTCCATTGCGCTGTAGATAGTGTTCATAAAGAATGGTTTTGGGTGGATCTGGACAGCTGACAATTTTCTCCATTAACATTCCAAACACGTAGGCATCAGGTGGTGTCAGATCGATGGAATGTGATGGGTAGGGGAACACAATCCCACTGGAAATGATTCATCCTTGCAGCATAGCCACAGACTGTCGAGCAGTGTGGCAGGTCGCCCCGTCTTGTTGGAACCACTGTCTATTCATCTAAATGTTTTTGGCACGACAAAATCTTCTTAGATCTTAAACAAATGGCCTGACCACCATGTTCCTATAATGTTCCCGGGTAACAGCCTCAATGAAATACGGAGCTAGCACACCATCTCCTGTCACTGCACACCAAATCGTCACACGCACACTATGTAGCGATCTCTGGACGATAACGTTTTGCGTCTCGAAACCAAGAAAGCGAGTTATTTGGCGATTCATAAAACTGTCCAAGTGTGACTTTCATCGGAAAACCACACGTTGAGTAAGAAATCTGGATTCTCGTACACCATGGGCAAAAATCGTTGCACAATATTCAATCCTGAGATGCCTATCTTGCTCTGTCAATCGTTGTCCAACCTGTATTCGTTAAGGAAATCCACCTAAGTCTTTAAAAAATCGTCGAAGTGACGTATTGCTGATGTAATTTCAGAGATGCTCGTCGAAGACTTCGCTTTGGTGACTGCAACACCTGATTGAAGATACGTCCATGATTTTCATTTGTGGACATAGTTACTGGTCTACTAGACCTTCGCTTCCGTTGACACAACACACTAACCGTACAACGAAATATTGTAATATGTGTAATATATGATAATGAATTTGTATACGACAAACTATGGAGTAAGTAAATGACATTACAAACCCATTTTGTAAATCTAATTGGGAATGAACAAATTATGTCAGAGCAGAGGCTTCCACGACCATACTTCAAATTTAAATTGATTGTAAAAATTAAGTTAAGAGTTGTTACAATATATTCAGTAAGTATCATTTATTCATAAGACTAAGACTACTTCCGAGGTAGGACCGTGTATCAATGTTGAAAGAGTTAACGTCTCGCCCACTTTCGTAAGGGGCTACATCAGGACAAAAGAAAAAATAAAAACAACAATAAAAATATAATATATATAAACTCTTACGAAATGCACCAACGAGAACAACACACTGCTACACTAAACTGCACACGCTAGATCGCGGAAAAGGGAAATCTAAACCTATTCCGTAAAGAGAAAATGACATCAGCCAATGGGATTTCCATAGCGGAGAAAGTGACCATCCGTCGTCACGGTTGAAATTGTTAGGGTGTTTGAACATCTCAGGGCCCTCGCGGATTTTCCTTTGGTAGAAGAAAGGGGAATGGGATAGACACTTGGCTTCTTGAAACAGAATATTGAAGAGAACAGCGGACTTGGAGCTATGATGACCTGGAACCATGCTTCGTGCTCGGAAATTCGAGTGCTAACTGATCTTCCAGTTTCGCAGATGTAGACTAAACTACGAGAACAAGGAATTCGATACACACCTCTGCAAGATAGGGGTTCGAATTTATCCAAAAGCACAAATGAAAAAAATATTTTAAAAATCGTGTTAGTTTTGACGAGTTCTATAACCTCTATTACGTTGTCCACTTTGAGTAGAAACACCCTGTATATAGGTATGTACACCTATAAATGATAATACCTAGACCTCACGCATGTTTTATACATTCGAGTCTTATTCTCCGTCGTTATGTGTTTCTTCCGCTGTATTATGTCGTTTAGCTGCCCCGATATCTGAAGGCGGATAATTGAACAAGTTTACGTAGGATAGTCGTTCGTGATATTTTGTAGAAGAAGACACACAATAAGATGCGGTTTTCTCGTTCCTTCCTTTTTTGGGCATGAACATCTTTCTTACTCGTGCCCCTTATAGTATCTAATATTTCTCACTTTGTTTTTATAAATCTGCCACATTTATGTAATTTCCATAAAGACATAAATTATATGTGTAAGTACATAGTTTAAACTAAACTTCAGTTTGAGAGAAGACCATAATATTAGTTTGACGCTGTTGGAATTAATATTGGCCCATATTACCCAAAGGATTTCCTCGGAATAATTAGAATCATCATTGCACCAACACGAACCTTTCAAACATTCAAATACGAACCTGAGATGGTCACCGTAATACCGCTTGATAATAAAACTTATCAACAAAATGAGGTTCAAAGTTGATTATTGATGCCGGATCAATATTCATAGTCCCAAGACAAAAAGTTTTTGAAATTATCATTATTGATATGAACGGGGACGTGTAAATTATGAAAACCTCAAGATCAACGTAAAACAGTTGTTTGAACTTGAAGCTGCACATTTAAGAACAAACTTACAACCACTAAGCTCAATCCTCATGACCGACATGAAGAGCTTGAACATTTTTATTAGCATCTATCATAACAGTGAGTAATAGTGTAAATAAAGATCATTTTTAGTATGTCAATAAATATTAAGGGCCAATTTAGGTCATTAAGTGTTTTGGTGAGAAAATTTACGGATAGCTTACGACTTTGTAAATAATTTTGTTGAAGTGTCATGAAGTATACAATTTGTAAGGACTAACTATACTGTTTGTAGGCAGAGGTGAAACGAACTAGGACACAATGTGGAAAGAATGCGGAATTTGGCACACATTAAAGAGTGAAATGTTAAAACCACTTGTTTATTGTAAATTATGTTATAAAGGTGTATAAAGGACTAAAGTCTTTAGTTCCACATATCATCGATCATTTCGCTGATAAAAGTGTAGATCCCTAACAAAAATAGGGTAAACGATGAAACGTATTTTGTGACGCTCGTACTTATAATTACGCAAAAATTACATCACAGAGATCAAACTTCTATTATTTATAGAAAATATACTCTAACACATTTTAATAATTAACATAAAAACTTCCATGTTATGTTCAAATTTTCGCATTCGGTTTAAATATACACTTCGTAAATAAAGCTGGAGTAAATTAAATACTATGTTTGTAAAGCAGCTTCAAGTTCATTCTCTATTCCCTTTTGTTCAACAAATTTATCACACTATCCCAGCCTACCATAAACTTAAAACCTGGTCCTCAGCATAATAGCTTATATATTCAAAGTAACACTTTAATATGGAATATAGAAGGTACGATATAAACCCCAATCATAATACATTTATCGTAACCATATTATAGATTGACAGATAGATAGAGTGTCAATTCTAGCACCATATTACAATTAAATGACGTCTATTAATAATACAAATTCTGTAAAGATTATGAAACAAGCTCAAAAAATTCTAACTAGACCTGTAATTTGCATAGGATCATGCAACATGTTCAGATATCCGTCTTACATCTAACAAATGGCCCTTATCCAGTTAATCGTTTGGGAGTAGTGTTTTTATAGTCCTCTGGGAATCAAATCGGCGCGTAAAGTACGTTACGTTATTTAAGGGACAAATTAAAGGCGGTAGTGTTAGAGATATTACAAATGTGCACAAATTATACCGAAATCTTATAAATGTTCACACCTTGACAACTGAAAATTATAAACAAATTATATAGGTACCGATATTATATACTTTTGAGTTTCACAAATGAAAATTGCCCCTTCAGGAAGATGTGCCTGTACATTATTTATTGATTAGTGCCCTCAATAATTTGTATTTCACATTATTGATATTGTATAATGTGTCTATATAGTGTTAACATGTATGTCGGAAAAAGGGTTTCTGTCTCTTCCTTATACGGTAGCGAAACGGAAATAAGAATATTCTACTTATATATCACTACAGGAATAACTTCTTGGTCTCTGTCCATGTGACTTTCGATACGTTGTGACGATGTTTCATAGTCACTTCTATCGAGCGACAGACAAAAGGAAGGCTTTGAGAAAATTCCACACATTTCTGGTAATGAAAGTGGATGTACCATTTTCCCATGCCCAATTTAAACATGCATCTGCATTTGAAAATTTCAAAAATAAGACCATCGTCTATTATTATTACTATTTGAGGTAATCAATACAAATAAACCGTCGGTAATTAAGTTCAATTTATACATGGAGAAAATATATTGTATCAAAAGTAGCGAATTCTTATAGAATTCTAATTTCAACCAACTTCAAACCTGTAACTAATTATGACACCTCCACGTCAGACCACTGAAATCTTATATTTCAGTGCGTCAGACACAAGCACCCGGATTCTGCAGAAATGAGTCATTGATTTTCTTTGAGTGACGGACAATTTGTAAATCACAAAAAAATGTTGGAGGAAAAAAAGTAAAGAATGATCGTTTTTCTACGGATATATGCAATTTTCCCCCTTTCCACCCACAAAAAAGGGGCTGGAGTTGTAGTGAAATTTGCAATTTGAGAATAGTTTTTTATTGAGAATCCAAAAGTGCAATAATAAATAGGAGTTCCCGTTAAAGTTTTCAAAACTCACCCCCAATCCACCCCCCAGGGGGGCAAGGATGGTCTTTGACTGTGAATAGGTTTCAAAAAATAAAGGAAATATTATGTTTTTTTTCTTTTTGTAATTGGATGTGTCGTTCTCGACATTCAAGGGTGTATATTTTGACTTTAATGGCCTACCGACGACGAACGGGGGATGCGATCAAAAAATTTACCAGAGATTTGGAATCAGCAAAGAATTTCCTATAAGATGAGAAGTGAAATAAAAGTCTCACAACTATAAGATGGCTTCCAGTTTTCTAACATCCTGTAATATTGCGCAACGCACAGACACACAGACATCCGGACGAATTTAGTAACCAACTTTTTAAAATTGGTTGAAATAGTTATTTTTGTATCTTGCGCCTCGTTAAATAAATCAGTTCTCGATCACCAAAAGTATTTCGCGCACGAGTTGCAAACAAAATTTTTTCTACAAACGTGAAGAAGTTGACAATTATTTTAACGTTAAAATACAAAACTCTCATCTACTTTGCGTGCAATGCGTACTTCGCGCATGGCGTCGTCATTTCGGGCACGCTGTCATGCAGGAAACGTAGATAAGTGAAAAAAAGGGTCACTTCGCGTATTGTTATCGATACGCAAACCTTGTCATTTTTTGACGTTTGTAGAAAATAGTTATTTTTGTATCGCGAAATGCCACTTTGGTCGAGATCTCCAAAAGTATTTCGCGCACGAGTTGCAAACAAAATTTTTTCTACAAACGTGAAGAAGTTGACAATTATTTTAACGTTAAAATACAAAACTCTCATCTAATTTGCGTGCAATGCGTACTTCGCGCATGGCGTCGTCATTTCGGGCATGCTGTCATGGTAACGTAGGTAAGTGAAAAAAAGGGTCACTTCGCGTATTGTTATCGATGCGCAAACCTTGTCATTTTTTGACGTTTGTAGAAAAAAGCAATTATTATTCTTGATGAAATTAAACATGACTCAGTTAATGAGGATTCATTACCCTGTCAATTATTTTGTTGTTACTTCAAAACTAACTGTTTAAAATAGGTAATGCAATTATTTTCAAATTATTTCTGAAGATGGTTGTAATCTGATTTCTCTCCAGCAAAACTTTTGAAAATCAGTGCGTGTTGAATTTATTAGTTAGCCACTGTTGAACTGGAAGGAAGTAATGTGATCTCAAGTACTTACCACTGTTTTCAAAAAGGTGTAAAGATAAGCTGTTTTTGATTTAGTAGAGTAGATGGAGCCTAAGGGGCGAGTTGCAGAAAATTTGTACATGAGTCATATTGGTTGTCCCTCAATATTCTAGAAACGTTTTCGAGAAATTTTACTTACCTGTACAGTTACGAAGATATGAGGTCTGGCAAGTTCTCAATTGACACCTGGTATATTATATTTGCGGTATTAGTTGAGAGAGGTTGAGAGGTTTTACGCATACCCATCCGTACTTTCTGCGCAAAATCTAGTAATCACATCTGACTTTAGTCGGAGGTGGTGCAAACATTGCAATTAAGAAATCATCTAATCATCTTAAATAATGTATATGTGTCATTTCATTAAACAGAAATGGGATTACTGAGCTGAACTGAACTGAACTGAACTGAAAGTATCTTTATTTTCATTAATTATTTACAAAAATATATAATATGCAAGAGATACAACGTACATAGCCGTTATAGGCCGTCTGTAGGTTGGCGCTAATACTAATAATATATACATAAATAATTAGGTATAGGGAAAGCCAAACAAACTTGCGTGCACGTCATCAATGACGTATTTCCATGTCTTTTGTGGCAAAGTTTCCATCGCTAAGTGTATCATAAAATTTGTAAAAAAAACAACTCTAAAAGCAATGCAATTAATATAAGACTTTTGAGATGAAAATGTATGTGCACAAGCTTGTTTTTATTGGGTTTAGACGCCTCTCAATGTAAAATGTTGTGATAAAATTTTAATCAACAGACCAGTAAGTAACGACGTAAACCTAGCCACTGTCAGGGAATGGTGCTGTGTTGCCGTCTTTTATTCATCGATATTTTGAGGTTACTGATGACAGTAGTATTCTGACAGGAATATTTAATTGATTTTTGTCGTCAACAATTTGTAGTAGTAATTAATATTTATTTGTGGTCGAATAAGAAATATTTGCTGGGACATTAAATATTTCCTTATCACTTTGACAATACTGTAAATGTAAACGTCATCAAACGCTGATGACGTGCACGCAACTTAGTTTGGCTTTCCCTATATGCGTACATAATAGAAAAATGAAGAACACTTATGTCGAATAACAACGAACTTTATACACTAGTTGCACAAACTACGTACCTAATTTGTGACTAGTTGTATTGAAAAAGTAAAATGCACAAGTTTTGTACATAAATAACAGATCAAAAGGAAAATAAACTCAATAATTGTATTCCATAATGAGCCAAGGCCCCAGTCGCCGCAATCCAGCTGTCCAACGCACTGCCCCTCTGGCAATGCCGTGGATCCTAGATAAAGGAGCCTGAGTTCCGTCGATGCCGGGCACTGCCCGATTAAGTGGAGCACAGAGCAGAGGGAGTTCCTATTGTTAAAACGTGGTCTATAATTGAGACGTACTTGCTCAGTGCGGGCTTTGAGGAACCACCCGGCCCAAATACCCTCTTTGACCTAAATTGTGTGTCAGTTGCTTATGTACCAGATAATGCGCGCCATTTCTTCCTGCTTCAAGCTTTCTCTCTCTCGAACTCTCAAGCCCTCAATTACTCTGTTCATACTTGCCTTCCGTTTACCCGCAGTCTCCCAACGTTCATGAAAATTCACACCAGCCCTTACATTCAGGTCTTTCCATCCCTTCCAGCAAATCAGGTTTTTCTGAAGAAATGGGATTATTACTAAATAAATTTGTGGAGCTGTTGGGTGTCATTATAATAGTGGAGCATAAATCATAAACGACAAAAGTCCTTAATCTAAAAATTTTTATTTTGTAAACACTATGTGACTAACGTGAAGGTGTTTCATAATGATGTTTAATTTAGTGTAAAGACATACCTGTTTGACCATAAATAAAATTTTATCGTTCTATAATTCTACTGGGAGTGTGCACGAGTAGGTACGTACATACGTCAAAGTCGATGCAAACGTAATAGGTTTCTACAAAGTTGAAAGAGAAAATAATACACAGCATTGATATTTCTCGACATACCCATGCACTGTAACATTGTATATTATAGGTGTTTTCTTTTTGCACGTTATGGTTGACTTAAGTCAGCCCTGTCAATAACACACCATTCGTTTTATAAAAATAATTTGACTCAGTTCTCTCTCAATAACCCTATTCGTTTTAAAAGCTTTATTTAAGTTTTATATTAACCTGAGGTAGAAATGTCTTATGTCGCAAGGCACTTTAATCACGTGATAAATGTGACTTTGACTAACCCTATGGCTGTCCAAAAAGAAAACACCTTATATCACAAAGTACGATCTGAAAATTCAAATAGTTTCCCCTCCTCGAATCTCCAGTTAAGGAATTCTACATAATTGTAAAATTGCGAAGCTTCTTTTTCAATTACACAATAAATTCTGTAAGCTGACAACCAATTGTAAGTGATGCAGTGGTTCTGACACGTATTTTCAATTTGATTTACACTTCGAGTTAGATGTATTGTTTTTCAGAGCACGTTCTAGGCGAAACAAAATTAAATGAAGCAAGGTACAAAGCACAAGCAACCTATCCTTCCTTCTAAACTATAAAAAGTGAGTTTTGTACATGATCAAACCTTTATAGAAAATAAATATAACAGAAAATAAAGTGAAACTAGACAAGCACTTTCTTTCTAAAAAAAATATGCGTCTACCTACCGTACAAACTAATCGATAATGGGTTATTGATTCAGACGTTAAAGGCAATGCGACTGTATCCTGTATCTAACCATAATAAGAGATAGAGCTGAAATGAAAAATAGGAAATTATTTTAGACAAGTTGATTCACTTTTATATTACATTGGAAAAGTTACAAATTCACTTCATTTGTTACATAAAAAAAAGTAAATATAAAGTCTGTTAACTTCAATGTATTAGGTCTTGCAGAATAAGCTTAAAACAAAGAAAACTGTAGAAAATTTATAACCTCGGAGATAACAACCCCTTTTTCCACAATGCACTTCGAGACCGAGTAGTGTTTTTTTTTTGGTGAAGTGAAGTTGGAAAGGTGATAATTAAACATTTATATGAAACCTAGATACATACTTTCACTCTCTCATTTATTAATGTACGATTATAACGACATTAACTATTCGCCGGATTTTCTACATCCATATTAGACGTCAAAAGTTCTAATCGTTGATGACATTCTTGCAAATGCTAAATACAAAAGGTGTTGCATAATTTAGTTTCAATTTTCATAAATTCAAAGTGTTTTTGAGTCCAGAGGGAGTTTCTTGTTTTATTTTTTTACCGATATGTGTAATTTTTCCAATACTTTAATGAAGTCATCTAAGTAGCGAAGTTCTCCAATCTATTTTGGGTAAGAGAAATTAAAGACTATACAGGGTGTCTTTACTCAAAGAGGGCAACGTAATGGGGGTTATAGAACTCGTCAAATCTAACACGTTTTTTAAAGTAATTTTTTTCATTTTTGCTTTTGTTTTCGAATTATGGACCTTTTTTTGTTTGTTTACACCTCTCTATAACTCCATTATTATTTTGTAGCCGAATTACAAAAAATCAACGATCTTTGGAATCAACAGTTTAATATCTACAACGTTTGTTCAAAACTTTGTAGCATACCCAGGTTGGTACCATGTGATATCATATCATGTCATAATAATATTACTTACCATGTAAGTTTCGTACGAAATTTTTTCCTCAAGGCTTGCAGTCCTTGTGATTTATACAATTTAATGTGATTCAGGTATTCGTTCAAGTTTTCTATTCCAAGCGTGAACAAAACTTAGTAGGGCCTTGAAAATAAATATATAAATAAATATTCAATAAGGTTTATTCAATACTTGTTCATACCAAACTATAGACCACATGACCGACAATTATAATATTTGAATTTGGGTATGTGATTATAGATTTTACTTGGGAAATTGCGATTTTTTAACATTTCATCAGACTACTGCAGTATTAGCTGTAATTTTTGCGTGAAGCTATTGTAAAAGGTGTCAAAGTATTTTGTTGAAGTCAAAATTAAAGCTCACTTTTGTTAGGAAAAGTCTGGTAAAACCCTCTCAATGAAAAATAATTACAAGTCATTTTTAAATACTTGGTAACGGGATTAGTAAATGAAATGCATATAAATAAGCTTATGAGTAAAAGAGTACAAGCGAAACAAACTTAAAGCAAATGTGATTTTTAAGGACCACCTCATTTCGTTGCTTATTCTTCTACAACTGGAAAGTAATCCAAAGGAACTGAAATTAAGAACCTCGAACCTCATGACATGTAGAATAACAATAATCGTGTAAACTAAATAACATTCTGTAATTATCACTTTCCATAGTCACGCTATGGTTACATTATTCATACTAAGTACTATTATTACAGTAAATCCGCATCTATTAAACAAACTAGAAAAACAGTTTTTTAATCTTTATTACAGTTTAACCTTTCCTTTATTCGTTGTGAAGAATGTTTACTATTCCATTTCTTAACGTTTCTATTCCAAGGATCTGTTGGAATTACATTGCTACTATGCAAGGTTAGCTTTCCCTTTGTGCAGCATTTTCCAGCGGCGGTTACCTTCGTATGGACGTGTGGTACAAAAGATGTAACATCTATTCTTGCACAAGCAAATTTTAACTATGTACTTACGTACAAAATGTTATACATATAGTAGCTGTAGTTTGAATGAATTAGGTTCACAACATACCTATCATAATTTACAAAGCGTCAGCGTCAGGTAACAGAGCAGAGATTTACGAAAACAAGTACCTACAATATGAAAGCGAATTGCTTCAAAGGAGCAACTTACTCACTACGTTTCGCTGCATAGTCCTGAAATTACCCTATTTACACTATACACTTCCCTTATCGTGCTTATTCTATGTCAACTGATTAAGTAGGTATTGCATTTCATGTTAATAGAATTTTTCTTTATAAGAGTAAGTATATCATTTGTTTAGAATTGCCAGATTTAAACACATTATTTGTTAGTTACGAGAGGACTTTTATGTTACCTATAAATATCTACCTACAAAAACAACAAGTTTTCATTTTCATGTGAGAACCGTTACATCAACCTTTTTCTAATAACACTATGCCTTTCAACAATTATGAAAAATTTGACTCCACAAGTTTTTAAAGTATGTCTTTTGTAAACATTACATCACCTGTTATTGTAGCTTCCTTTTGCATTAATGTAAACCAAATCGATCCCCACGTTGTACGCCAACTGTAACTTCATTTTATTCTTTTTAACCACGACTAGCTCAATATAACACAATGTCTCTTCCTCTAGAATGCTGCGAAATATCTTAACTTTATACCTGCAGAGTTAAAAACTAGGTACTGCTCTAGCAACATTCCCTCATAATGTTAAAAAAAACTTACTGAAAATAGGATCTTTCTTTACGAATGCTTGGAATTTTTGTTTCTTTTATAGGATCTTTATCCCTATTTATATCACATGATTGTATATTAAATTTGCTGCAACAAATTTGTGTTCATTGGATCGCTACATATCTCTATAGATAAATAAAACAAAAACACTCACACGAATACATTATTAGTTTAGATTTAGGTAAGCTTTGCCAGTTTACACTAAACCATTTGTCTTCATCGATTGTTGTTTTTACTTTCCCGTGTATGTGCATTATACACATAGGGAAAGAAATGTAATCGAGAAAAGAATCTAACTCGAGTTATTGATGAATCTCGACGTTTTGAGTCCCCCGAGTCCAAAACCACCATCTCTGAAAAATGTTTGTTTGTGGTTGCGGGGTGCGTACGTGACGGCTGTGGAGCCATAAACTACTAGTCCGATTTGGATAAAATTTAAAACTAAGGCCTATAAAAAAACTTCATTGGTAAAACAAGGTTCTCATCAAAATCGGCCCAAACGGGCCCAAAATAGGGGGGTTATTTTGGGAGCAAACATTCAAATTAGCATAACCCCGATTCAGGGGCCCCCTATTCAGCGGTCCCCGTTTCGGCGGTGCCCCGTTTCAGCGGTCCCCGTTTCAGCGCTCCCCGTTTCCGCGGTGCCCCGTTTCAGCGGTTCCCATTTCGGCGGTGCTCCGTTTCAGTGGAAGCAAGAAAGTGGACCTAGTTGCGTTAGCATAAAAATGAATTAACTTATGAAATTAATACTTTGGTTGTTCAGAAAAAAGAATAATGGTTGTCACAACATGTAATTATTGGTTATATTCTATATGAATAAGTTAATACTTTCAAATCAACTTTTTGATGGAATAAACCGCGTCCTTTTTTCGCGGCGTCCTTTTGACAATCTGTTTGCCTTTTTGTCGTAGATTCGTTTTGTGCAGTGCATACCGATTCAAATGGTACTTAAAAATCAAAAATTCCAAACGCTTTTGAAGACAAACGAACGAAACCGAAAAATTAATTTTTGAATAGTTATTTGATATATTGTAAAAGGTACAACGAAAGTTACTGCTTTTTGGCAAAAAATACCTTTTGAGATAAAAGAAATATTTACAGTAAAGTAATTACAAACAATTTCGTAAGGGTAAAAGGATGGGAACTCATCGTTTAAAATTATTTTTTTCAACATTATGCTTTCTCGTTAATCATAAGTTACTACGAAACAGTAAAAGGGACTCCGAAAAAGATATACCGCCGAAACGGGGACCGCTGAAGCGGGTGACCGCTAAATTGGGAACCGCTGTAACGGGTGGCCGCCGAAACGAGGGCTGCTGAAACGGGACCGCTGAAACGGGTACCGCCGAATCGGGAACCGCTGAATCGGGGTGCAACCATTCAAATTTTAACCCAAACTAATTTCCCTTGGGGAAAAGTTAGTAGACCTGGTTACTAGCAAAACGCCGTTTTTCGTTTGTTTCTAAATTCAAAATGGCGGCCAATATAGCAATTCTCCAGGTTTTACTTTTTAGGGTGTAGCTCAAGAACCGTTTAACTTAATTAAAATTTGAAAGTCGGAAATTGTAGCCAAAGGATGGCCAGAACTTTTACTTATAATTGATAAAGAACAAAAATTTAACGTGATCAATATAGTTTATGAAAGTTGTGGCACTACATTTATTTTTTTATTACCCATAGGGAAAGGGGGATGAATGTTTGAAGTTGAAAATTAAAAAAAATTCATACCTTTTCATAACAAAGATGATAAAATGAAATTGTACAGTTGAAGTAGCCAGGATATACGACTCTTATAAATTAGAAAAGTATTAAAGATAGGTATTTATGACATGTCCTGTATATTATTTCAGGAGAAAATCAGAAATCGTTTTCTGATTACAAGTATACTACACACTAATAGACAAACACAAAAAACTATTTAAAACCGCCACAAAACGTTTTTTAATAAAAAATGCGTTTTACTCCAAGAGTATATGAATATGTTGTATATTCTCTATGGGTTGTTATTGTATTGTATTATATGTATGTACTGAAATTGTTAGAGTTTTATTTGCAATTGTATTCTATTGACGTATCCTATGTTTTTTATACAAAACCAAGCGGAAGAATAAAGCGTCCCATAGAACGACGCTTTCTTCATTGAACCTTAACTACAGATCTCTCCTGGTCATGAACCCGGTTTGCCCATTGTTGTACGGGCTCCCCAAAATTCACAAACAAGATGTCCCCATCCGACCGGTGGTCAGCTTCACGGACACACCGGTATCCAGAATCACAGCTTCGCTTAATACTTTTCTTAAATCTAATATAACCTTGCAACATAACTTTGCTATCAAAAATTCTCACCAACTCACCGAGAGGCTCAGGTCGATCAAATTTCCTGCCACTTTTTCCATGGTTTCTTTTGAGGTGGACAACCTCTTCCCAAGCATACCTTCTCAAGAATGCATCCATCTTGTGTCAGAACATTTAATGAATTCCAACCTTCCGGATGATCAATTGGCTTGCATTTTATCACTCCTTAACCTTTGCATTAAAAAAAACTTCTTTAAATTCAACCACACTTGTTGTGCCCAAATAGATGGGTTGACCATGGGTTCTAACCTCTCCCCCTTGTTAGCCGAGGTTTTTATGAACTATTTAGAATGTAATTTTATCTCGAAACATCAATTTTACCTCGATCACGTTCTGTTTTGGGGTCCCTATGTGGACGACGTGATCTGTATATACTCAGCCAATGATTCCGATAGGGACCTATTCCTTCAAGACATCAACTCGCTTTACCAACACATCAAATTCACCATGGAAATGGAACATAACTCCCAACTACCTTTCCTAGATCTCTTACTCCATAAAAAGCCCTCCACAATAGAATCCAGCATACCGGAAACCACCACTACTTCTGATCCCTTTTGATTCCGAGCACTCCTTCTCTCACAATATGGCGGGTCTGAATGCTTTACTTTACAGACTGATGAATATACCGTTGTCTAACAATTACCTACTTCAATCAGGAACTCAATATTATTAAACAAATGGCCACTAATAATTGCTATCCTGTTAGTATTGTATAGAAGATCGTGCAAAGATTCACCAACCACACTCGCCTCACTACAATCAACCCACAGAATAACAATTTCATCTATAAATCCCTTCCTTTCTATCCCACACGATACGTAACATTGAAACCACACAAAATTTATATCTCATTCTCCAACGACCATACTCTACGTTCCTCCATCGTCAAAAACCGCCTGACCCTCTCGATGCTTCTGGTGTTCATCAACTGAATGGTAGTTCTTGCCCCTCTTGGACAAACCGGGAGACCGTTTTGGTCCAGGTTTAAAGAACATTTTAACGCTATTAAAAACAATAACTCTGATCATAAATCGGCTATGGCGGAACACATCCTTTCCACGGGTGACTCTTTTAACTTTAAAAAAGATTTCAATATACTTCATAAATGTAAAAAAGGACAGTTACTCAATTGTCTTGAAACGTTTGAGATTATGCGTCATAAATACAACCCTTGTTTGCTTAACGAACTAATAGATTGCCAGGACTTTCTGATTCCTTCACTCTGTATATAATTTAGTTTTACAGTGTTACCCTTATCCGTTTTGGTCAAGTTGGCTTGCTTGCGCAGGTCGTGCTTTCTGTCATTCACCGATCATCCACTCACTTCATCTGTTTACTTGCGTCATTTAATTTCTCATATTTTATCCATTTCATCCCCCTTAACCGCGGTTCTTCAAGCAATCCCGGGTTTCTCATTTTGAGAACCCTTTTATCGTATAATATAATTAATTTTTTGCTATTTCAACTTTTTGTCAGTGTGTGACAAAATTTTACATTATCATTTTATGTGATTATAGTTTCCCCCCTCAGGTAAGCTTTTATATTGTTAATATTGTTCGCTAACATAAGTCTTGTTTTTAGCTTTAATCTTGTTCTTACTTAAGACAATTTTATAAATGGCTTGAAAATGGGATTGGATAATCCCGAAACATGTCTCCTATTTACATAGCTTATTAATTACATCGTTTATTAAATTACATTCATCGTTGAAGGGGAAGGTTGTGTGTATTATTACCAATACATTAGAATAAATATTATTATTATTATTATTATATGTTTCTTTTTTTGAGTTATTACGCAAAAACCATTTTATTTAATATGTACGTCATTGTAGTAAACACGAGAAAGTTGTGTGCCAGTTTACTGGTCATTTAATTTTAGTTGAATTTTATTATTGTATTGGAATTACAAGCTCACTAAGACTAGGTAGGTACGTTCCAAATCTGTATTAAAAGGGTGACAAACGAGAATTCTCGTAATTTTCTAATAATGTGTAATCAGAATACGTAATAATAAATAACCATAAGACAATTATTTCATTGAGTTTGGTAAGATTTGGTTATTAAAATAAATAGGCAACAGGTCTAAAAAATTAATATTAAAAATTATTCGAATTTGATTTGGTGATATTTTTTAACTTTTGAAAATTATTTCTTCCTATAATAAAAAAGGCAGTGAATTACTAATTACAAGCTCAGAAAATAATGCGCTTTCGATGGACATAGACACAAATACGTGATTTCCCGTGATTGCCCGTTGAAATTTGTCTCACGGGATAATTCATTCACGGAGATTTGAAAATGAAACATTAAAAATTCTGTAACAGTTTTTAATAAAGACACGCAATTATTTGCCCAATACGAAATATGTACCTATTATTCAGAATCAAAATTTGATTATCTTTAATCCTGTAACCTAAACTGTATTAAGGATCGAATATAACACTATTGTTGAACTGCTGAATTAGGCGCCTGTTTGCATTAGGTTTAATGTATGAGAAATGCGGCATGATATTTACATATATATTTATTTTAAGATATATGTTTTAAAGTAAAAAATTGACTGCTCTGTGCAAGAAAAAGTATCATATATTAGGTTGAGATATTACAGAACGTAGCCCTGGGAGATTTTTTTTTAAGATGAAATGTAATAAAAACTGAAATGAGCGCAATACTATCTATTAATCCCAAGACGTAAAATGAGAAGACAAACAAAATCCTGTCAAATAATGTTTTGCTGCTAATAATTCAACAGTATTATCTTAATTTATTTTAAGAACAAAGTTCGTTCCATACTTTATTTTGTTAAACTCAGTGAACAAGAATGAATTGGAAAGTAAAATTTATGCTCTTGGAACCGCAAAGTAACACGCAATTGAACAAAAGTTCTGAATTGAAGCTAAAAGTTACCAAATTATTTAAAGGGATTTAATAAATCTATTCGCTAAATGGTATACCTATACGGCACTTAATTGTAAAATGATTTGGGTGCAAGCACAAAGAATCTTTCGTATAATAAAGTGTTTTACGGATCTCTGGGCGACGCTCGAAACAGATATCAACCCAGTCCTTACGGATATTTGAATTTTTTCAATTACGGAGAGATTCGATTGGTTTTATGCTTTCATAGCTGTTATTCTTAAATTTTACGAAACTCGTAATGCGCTACAGAACCTTAATCTGAATGAAAGCTAAAAAACGTATGTCTTTCCTGTATATACGCCCACCAGAGATAATCACAAACGTCTAACGTCCATTTCTATCCACAACATTTCATACTGAATTGAAGTTCCCAAAAGCAGTTATGTTGAAGTGTATTCAAGTGCTTTAAATTTAATGGGCATTTAATAGTATTTAGGTAGTTGTTATTCAACTAAACTTAACCCAAACTTCCTCAGTTACTTAAGTACCTCACGGTTCGCTGTAATTATGTAATTTATTAAACTTCACGTTATGTTATTACAGGAATACTAAAATAAGTTATTACTTTTAAAATTGTTGATCGGTTAAAGATAAGAAAGCTATAAAATGTCGACTCGAACGCATTCTATGTATTTCCACGGTCAGTTTTTTACCTCGTCGTTATTATTTTATTTTTACAACTAGAGACCAACGTTAATATAACATAAATTATAATATTCGCACGAACAAATTTAGTCTTTAGTGTACGATTACCTTACCAATTGAAGGGAAAAAATTAAACGGAAATGCGTTGACACTGTGTTAATCGAAAACGGATTAATGGATTAAACATATTCAACTGTGCATTTCCGGTTCTCTTACGGTGTGACAAATCTTATGTGCTTTCAATCCAAATATGTACCAGCATGGATAGTAGTAAGTCACTCTCGAATACTGGGCGAGGCAGTCAAGCGACTACCTATAGTAGGATGATCTGACTCACTCATCCCTCGATTTATACTGGAGAAAAACTACCACATCTTCTTTGATGTGGAAGGGGCATCCCAACCAGGTATATCCATCTTCACGGATGGATCTTAAACAATGGAAGGAACATGTACAGGTATTTACTCCCAAGAACTGAACTTCCTATCAGCCAACCACTAGGCAAAATCTCGACTGTCTTTCAGGGAGAATTATCAGGCATAACGCTAAGTACAAAAACAATTCTTATGCACAGCATTAAGAATAAAGTCATCAGAATCTCCAGTGACAGCAGAGCTGCTCTGCAGGCACTAGATCAATACAAATTCACCTCTAGGCTGGTTTCCGAGTGTCACCAAGTACTAGAGCAAGTAACTAACAGCAATACCCTTGAGCTTGTATGGGTTAAAGGGTATGCTGGAATAATAGGCAATGAAAAAGCCGATAAGTTAGCCCGACTGGCCTCAAAACAACCGTTTTATGGTCCAGAGCTGACTCTTCCACTTACAGTACCAACTTTAAACAACTTAATAACCCAAGACACCCAAGCCCAACACAGGGCTAGGTGGAACTTGATGTTAGACTCCGCCACGCGAGAGAGGCCTTCAGAGGACCATCTCGTAGCCTGGCGCGCTTCTGTACAGGGCTATCCAGAGAAAACCTGCGGCTACTTGTAGGTATACTTTCTGGACACTGTAAACTTAACAAGCACAAGCACCGCATGGGCCTGCTAGATTCACCATCCTGTAGAAGAGATTAGAGCCGCTTCCCCGTCGAGCATCCTCAGGTATATCTCACGTGTGGGATGGCTTCAGTGACGTTGCGGAGTCGAACGACTCTAATCTATCTAATCTATCGCACAAAGGGCCCGAATAAATGGCCTAGGTGTGCGTGGGCTGTCCCACCCTCCCATCGAAATCCAGAATCCAGGACAGTAGTCCTCTGGGCAGTTTGATGCTGTGAAATGTGAACCATTGGCGTAAGGGAATTCTTTGTAACCATCGGTTTTTAAGTGGTCTAGAATAGTCAGATTTTGGGAAATGCATTTTGCTTCACGTCGTTCGGGATAATTAAGTTTTGAGTGGGAAAAAGGTTGTCATTAGCTTAAAAAATGTTCGACCAGGTGATATAGTTAGGTGGGCAGCATTTGAATCCAACGAAAAGTGGTTATGATGATAAATAATTCTGAATAATATGATGATGTAAGCTGCAATGACATGTGAAACGTAATAACTTTTGCTTTGACATTTAGCAGATTTAACAACTCACCACCATCGGGAGCTAAGAACATTGATAATCATTCCAGAAATCCTTGTTTTGGCTCACAAGGAAAAAGGCAAGGTAATCTGAGCTGGTGTGGGGTAAAAATGGCATCGGAGTGAAAAATGACAAAAGATGATCATGAAATTTTGTGGAATATAGCATACACGGGCTGGGTATTATTTGTTCTCAATGTTTGTTATTAGTATTCATTTTGTGTATGACGCTTCCCTACATTCTTCATTTAGTATACAACTTTCAATAAGTTTTTCTTCATTTCGATCTTCAAATATTAGTAAAAATTCTATTAACGTGAAGGATCCTGGAGAATATAACTTGATCGGTACCTCTGTAAAACACTCACGTCAGTGTAGCGAGATTCAAATTTTGTTTTAGAATGTTGGACTTCGTGGGATTTTCATAATGATGGATGGAACTATCCTAAAATTGAACCTATCACACTACATTTTCATAGAATTTTGTAACAATTGTAGCCAAGGCAATTGTTACCAACCTGAGGTAGTTGAATTTTTGAAAAAGTGTCAAAATTGGTAGTACTGTCTTTGTGTTGAATAACTCATTTGTTTGGTTGCCGGTTATTTTTTATTTGGTATTCACATTTAAACATGTCTATGAGAAACCTACATAGTACCTACATCAAATCCCAGAAAAAATAATACTTCGCTGAGACAATAATCAATTCTAATAAAGTCCTACATGTTCTTCTTTTTAAAAGTTCGCAATGAATCATGAAGCTCCTGTCCAGAGATTTGCACCCATCGTTTTCATTTAATTCAGAAGTCAATTAAAAAACAATTTCAACTTTCTTGATAGGGACAGTACAGCAAAGCTTTCGAAACGAAATTTTATAATTAAACACAAGAAAAACCCTAATATAAATTTTAGTTTAAATTACACTAGTGGAAACTTGAACAACGAAATAACCATGACATCTACAACGAAGTATTATATTTATCAAACCAAACTAAAAATCGCATTCGAGAATAACAATGTAAACGTAAAGAGCTCAAACGAGAAAGAAGACATTTTTTTATTTGTCTTAATTGGCGTCACCGTTAAGATTAGTCGAGATGATGTGTAGCACACAATTCATTATGTTATTTGTTATATTTAAAAGTTTTGCTCTCTTACACAGGAGAAAACTGATCTTGCACATTAATCCAAGATTCATTATTTTTCACAATAATGTTTCACCCCATTAGGGAAACTTATAATATTCTGTAATAATTGTTTTCTATGCCATGGCATTTCTTGAGAAGACTATAATTAATCTCACCCCATTAGAATTCTTCCAGCAAATAGTTTGTAAGGATAATTCGTTTCTTTCGAACATATCTTTGCTTCGAACACTAGCGGATAACTGGTTAATTAAAACATCCTTGGAATTCTCAAGGAAAAAGACACCATTCCGCAAACCATTCCATCTTATTAAATAATAATAAAGCGCCCATAGACGATAAAGTTTACTGGAAGGCAATCCTTGAACTCCTTAAACCGAAAGGATGGCTGGCACTGTCAGTGGGTGATTCTCCCGTAATATAAGACAAAACCTGTATCTTCGCTAGGGATTCACGGGCTTGGCTTGAATTTTTAAAGCTTAACATAAAATCAAGTCAAGCCTACAAAAAACCAAGCCAAGCTTTTATACAAGTACTATACAAGCCAAGCTTATCTGTGGAAAAGCTTGAGTTATCAAGCTTTTCCAGGTCAAGCTTTCAAGCTTTTCCCAAGGTTTCAAGCTTATACTTTTGTATTTCCATGGAACATAATTCTTAGAAGATGCAGCTGATGGTTTTGGATTCTACCATAAAATATATTCATTCGGTATAAAAGAAGTACTTACTTTCCAATTATATAAATCTTTAACGTTTTAACGAAATCAAATTGAATTTTGAAACCATGTCTTGGTATGTGAAAATTTGAAAATGTTGCAAAAAATTAAAACTTTAGTTTTAGCGGAGGTTAGAGAAAAATTTTTTTTCTGGTCTTGAGATTGTTCGGTAAGTTAAAATTGACGCACGATGAAAAAATCTCATTGAAATCTTGCTTAATTTACGAAAAATAGCACTTTTAGAATTGAAACAATGTCGAAAAACGACATTTCCTAGCTAAGTAAAAATCACTCGATCTGATAGGGGCTACTAAGTTTTCGGACTAGCACAAATTATTGCCGTAAAAAGTTTTTAAAAAAATAAAAAATAAAAAAAAATCAATTTGGTGCCGACTTTTTGGCGAGCACTGTATATGTATAACGTAATGCGCAATATATGTTCCAACATCACTACTCTTACGGAAGGAGCAAGACTATGTTTGAAAAAGCTTGATAAAGCTTGGTAACCAAACCAAACCTGCATTCGCAAACATCAAGCCAAGCCAAGCTTTTCTTCTTTAATACCTTACCTCTCAAGCTCAAGCCAAGCTATTCAAGTCAAGCTACTTGGCTTGGTGAATCACTGATCTTCGCCCTCCGAAAAAAGTGGCAGTGCTTGAATAATTGCTTGCCACCCGGCCCCCGCGATTGGAATTCGTAACGTGTATAGTGTACTATGTGACTACAGACCGAAAGTTTATTTACACCTTATGTTGTTCAACTAGATATCAAAATACGCAATGCTGGACATGAACATATATCAGAGTTTATTGATGATGATAGCAGACTGGAAGTTATTCAACACAATGGAAACCGTAAAAAGATACTATTATCACCTGCAGTTTCCCAACAGCGAGACACGTCACAAAATAGTTCTAGTAGGAGCACACCAGCAAATTCTGTATCCGCTCAGAGTTTAATAGCAAGAAAGCGAGAAGCTCCTCAAAATAATAACAATAGGAAGTTCTATTGTTAGTTGCACACTAGTTAAGAAAACAACACAAATACTCAAATTATGCTGCTTATGTAAATGAAGACTTAACCGCGCTACCATCTGTGATGGGTACATACTGCTACAAAATGCTTTGTATGAAGCGAAGTGTGGATATTTGAATGGAGAAATAGCCATCATTCTGGCAAAAGGAACCGAGAAGCATTTTTATAAATCTGACAGTACCAGGCAGTATTAAGGTATTCGTCTTTAATTATTGCCCTATATCCTTCGGGCATTGTTCTTATCAAACACCCACTGAAAACTTCACGTCCTCATGACTCCTTCCTGTAGCTAGCTAGAAATCTTAAAATACCATTTAAAATTTTGTGACCTGTAGACGCTGTTCTCATTACTCTGTGTGCCTATGTTGCTTCTGTATCAATTGCGCAACAACTCTGTGTACTTTCGTCCATGTGGAAGCAATTCTTCTATTCAACTGGTGCTATTAAGATTACGTCTCCTTCAAAGATCATGGCGATGATCGAAATCTCAACAAAAACTGAATATAACTGTCCAAAGCTTTAGCGTGCATGTTTGAACTAGCTTTACATGGTATCATTCCGGTTTCGCGGTCTGAAAAATTATCTGTCGATCATCCATATCGTCTATGGACGCCTTTAGACCCACCAAAACGACTGAAGAGTTTATGTAGAAGGTATTTCGGGTAGGGAAGGTAGGGGAAGGGATGATTGCTTACACGCATTTTTCAACCAACTTCAAAAAGTTGGTTACTAAACTCGTCCGGATGTCTGTGTGTCTGTGCGTTGGTCGATGTTACAGGGTTTAGAAAGCTGGAAGTGGTGTCATCTTATAGGAAATTCTTTACTGATTCCTAATCTCTGGCAAATTTTTTGATCCGATCACCGTTCGCCGTCGGGACGCCATTAAAATCAAAATATACACCCTTGAATATCTCGAGAACGACACATCTAATTACAAAAAGGAAAAAACACGTTTCCTTTATTTTTGGAAACCTATACGTAAACATCACCCTCACCCCCCTGTGAGGTGGAGCGGGGCTGAGTTTTGAAAACTTAAATGGAAACACCTATTTTTTATTACACTTTTGGATTCTCCATAAAAACTATTCTCAAATTGCAAATTTCACCCCCAAATGCAACCCCTTTTTTGGGGGTGGAAAGGGGGAGAAAAACGATCTTTTTTTACTTTTTTTCCTTCAACATTTTTTCGTGATTTACAAATTGTTGACTATCTTCTTATAATAATTATTATATTAGTATTTTAATGTAATAGAGTCATCATGATGGAGAGGTTTAAGTCTTTAATTTCTTCGTAATAGAGTCAATTATATACTTAAAACTTTATTTATTAAATGCACAAATATTTCGACAGCGGTTGCTGCCTTCGTCAGTGTGACATTAATACATATAATGAAATAAACCTACTTTAAATTTTCAAGTAATGAATTATAAATAAAAGGGAGGCCGTCCAAGTCTTGCTTGCTGTTACAAACGATATTACTGTTAATTATGTACATCATTTCTAAAAGTAACCGTTTTTGATAATTATTTTCAACATCTAAAATTTGTGTGTTATTGTAATTGAATGAATGTTTAGTTTCATTGGAATGTTTAGCCAAAGCAGTACTTTTGGGTTTCACTTTTACGTCTGATTTGTGTTGGGTTAATCTATTTTTTAAAGGTTGTAGTGAAGTTCCAATGTATATAAGTTTACAATCGTTACAAGGAATTTTGTATACGGTGTTTGTAATTTGATTTAATTTAATTTGTGCATTTAATAAATAAAGTTTTAAGTATATAATTGACTCTATTACATTAAAATACTAATAATTATATTGTATATGTATAGTATATGCCACAATTAGTTACAGTTTGAATTTGGTTGAAATCAGAATTCTATAAAAATTCGCGCCTTTTGATACTTGTTTATATTATCATTGAATAACGAATTCACTCAACGATATGCATCCCTGAGTAATAATTGATTTCCTATACTTTAAAACTACTGCGACCAAGAAAGGAATACGTCAAAATATCGTTAACCACACAATAATCTCATTTTCTCTATTCTCGTTTTATTATAATATGGAACGACTAATATTGTGTATACATAAATAATGAAGGTAGATGAACACTTCAGAACCTAGAGTGATAAATTCTTCATTTAATGGAATACAAATGAAATAAACAAGTAATGTACGAGTATATGTCACTTCTCTTAGACAGAGGAAATGTACTAGTTGAACGTAGACATTTTCAGTTACACGAAACACAATTGCACAGAAAGAAGTGATAAATTTGGAGCATACTTTGGTATTTGAATTATACCGAAACGATTTATTAAAAATGAAAGCAAAGTTTTCATTAACCTTTTACAAAGATATATACCTTAGAGAGGACATTAAAGTTCAAGCTTTTCTATTAAGTTTGGACATTTTTATACAAAAGGCTGTCGCTTAAACTATATTTATTCATTAATTAATATAGAGAAAATCCTATCGTGGTAAACATAAATTTTCCACGCTTTTATTAATGTAATTAATTAAATGTTGATTGCATGTCATGTTTAATATCAAGCTGATTTCAAACAAACATAAAACAGGCACAAAATGCCGCTATAATTAGTTTTACGTTATGAAATGCAGTTAAGTAGCTTTACCTGAACAAATTTACAACATGAAAGGCAATAAACAAACATAATGCTTTATAATAATAGATCTGTGTAAAGAGGAACATTTAACTATTTCGTTATGATTACCTATCGTATTATTACGTAGTTATTTGCTCAAACGCAGATAACTCGTTGAATGTTACATCGATTTTTATTTATGTTATATTGTATAAAATATACTGTTAATTATAAATTGTTCTAACATTGTCATGTTATCGTTGACAGGTACTAGGAGAAATTTGCATGAAATTGTTACAAGAAATGCATGTTGTAAAGGAAGTAGCATTTTTATATTTCACCCCTTTCCTTACTCTATTTTACAAACCTAATTTTTTGGGTATCTTAATTAGTTTCATTGTACTGCTTTGCTTAGATCTACATCATCTGCTTGACTCCATGTCGCTTGATTTATTGTTATCTATCGCTATATGTGTTTAACTTACCTTTATTGTGCTGCTGTTGATCTCTACTAAACTACACTACACTACACACCCAAAAACGTATTCGCTTTTTTACAATACCATTCCATTAGTGAGGCCTGTCAGAACAAAATATGACCTACCACCAAAAGTTTTTTGAAAAGTTAAAAAAATGTATCATATCATTATGTGTTATGCAAGTTTGAAAAGTTACATAAGACTCTTTGTGTCCATAATGATGATAATTAACAGAGTTAACGCTTGGAAACTTTAAATGGGGTAAATATATACCTAACGCGTTTACTGAACAATGAAGTTAAAATGAGCTCCAAAAGTGATGATAATTTAAATTGGAACATAATGGGCCATGCTGTAAAGGTAAGGATAAAACAATGTAGAGGCAAAACATACTTACGGGAAATAAGTAGTTGACATTATAAATTAATTAATTACATAATAGGGGGGATGGCACCCCGCTAAATTAAAAGGTTCATTAAAACAAAATGAAGCCAAGGACGGCCACAATGAAATTGAAAGATGAAAACAAACACCTGTTGAACGACCATCAGAAAAGCGAGATTGAAAACCAGAGGACGAAGGAACCTGTAATAACGGCACGAGAAGTTCGGAGATTCTCTTTCTGAATTTCCTGCCCGTTTGTCCTATGTAATGAGCATCGCAGGTGCCACAATTCAACTTGTAGACCCCGGATGTATCCAGAAGATATATTTTATCTTTAGTATTAACTAGAAGGTAATTGAGGTTGGATTTAGAATTGAAACCCATGTAGGGCAAGGGGAGGTAATTCAGCGAGGGGAAGTGTTCCATGGGTGTAGGCTATGCACACTACTTGGTTTCGCTAATTTCTGACCTTCAGTACTATTCATTTGTTGGCCAATAGGGCAAAATGCCACCCAACAAACAAAGACATACGTTATTTTCCTATGTAGTTGTTTCTTTCAGAAGAAGTGAAGGTAACGTTTGATTTTTCTTACTTAATATATTTCTTTCTATAAGGAAAATTCATTTTCAGCATACTTAAAATGCATTTTATACATCGTAGTCGTTAATAACTTTGATGAAGAACTGTATGCACATATCCTTTTACGTGACAATTAGGTATTTCTGTACCAATGAATGGAATCGTCGATAAATACGATATATCTGACTGTAATAGCAAAATAACGTGATCGTGCTCCAATTTGGTGAAATGTGTGCGCTGTGCGGGTATTTTATGTTTATTCTGTTGAAGGAACAGTTGCGAAATATAAAGGAATCCTACTTCAACTAATGTCAAACAAATTACAATGATGCTTAATTTCTGTCATGAGAAGCGAATGATGAGCTTCAAATTAGCCGACATTTGTCCGTAGGGATGTAACATCACCTAAAGGAACGTCACTTTTACTGGGAAAATACTTTACTGAAAGTAATATAAATTATTAAGTGTATTAAGTCACTCAAAATATATAGTTTTACTTTTGTATTTTGCATCAAGGTATAAACACACTATTATAGTACGACAGAAACAAAATGCTGTAGAATAAATTTATTTATAAAAATTAAAAATTGTTAGTAGTGGAACAACAAAACATACAAAAATCCATCAATATCTGTTAATTACTTAAAACTGATAATCATATACAGACGCGGTTGGTATTCCTTTATTATTATTATTATTTCAAATTTCATTAAAATCCTTGAGAACACAAAAATTGTATCACCCACATTCCTTATCTGCATAATGAATGAATACTTTTATTAAATGTGAAAATAATATTGGAAATTACAGATAAGCTCTACTTTTAAATCGGCTTTTTGATAACAGAAATGAAAGGTAGAAATTCAAAATAATAAAGCATAAAAAGTCTCAATTCGAACGTTGTAAGTGTCTTATCGATCTTATTTTGAATACGGAAGCGTCAACTCTTTTTTGTTCCATAAACAGGGCCGTTTAATTGCAGACACGGTGAGTGTTCCATTATAAATATTGAGTGGAGGTGTTAATTAATGACAAATCAGTATCTTAAAAATGTTCAAAGACCTGAAAGTGGCACAAATGAAAATAATTCATAGATAAATATTTAAGAAACCTAAAAAGACTATCCTCCTGTATCCTTTAAACTTTAAAGGTCTCGAACTCCCCCTTTATTTAGGATTCTCAGATCATTTATAGTTTTGTATTGTTGTTCGTCCTCTCACCCGAAGTGCGCGGTAGTTATTTTTATAAGCAACTAAACGTTTCGAAATTATAGATTAAGAAAGGACACTATTGATCAGGTCTACAGGCAAACAGGGACAAATGTTAAAGGGTTCATATGGATTGGGAACGGTAAAAAATAGACTGGCAATCAGGGAATGTTAGAACAGCTTCGCGATAAAAAATCGTCTTTCAATTACCCCTTTGATTTACTTCCTCGTACTCACGCAATAACTGTAAAATAATTTAATAAATATATACTTACAGATTATGTATTGGTTTATGTGTTATCGTTGTTATTATAAATGGAAAGTCAAGCGACATTCGATTGTGTATTGATACGAAGAGTTTTTAACAAAGCAATAAAAATAGATTCCTAGTGTAGATGAAGATTTATACATATAAGTTGAATGGTTGTGAACATTTTAGATTTTAATAATGGGTTTTGACAAATTTAGTTTAAGGAAATTAAATAATTAGGTGAAAAGATTTAATGAAATCTGATTTTGCAAAAATTAAAGCAATGATAATGCATAAAACGCCTTAAAAAAGAAAGGATGTAGACATTTTTTTAAACATACTCGCATGGAAACTTATAACTAACATGTCAGAATGAAATGATTAGAATGTTGCTTGAAAAGAATGTAGAATTTGAATAAAATCACGAACAACAGAACAAGTATTTTAACTAAAGAACCCATGTTATATTGATGACAAAAAACCGTGCGGTAGTACGATGATGCTAAAAAAAAACAGTTGTAATATCTTGTGCTGCAATGAAACGCAAATTTCTTACGCTCAAATAGAAAAAGAGATACTTTCTTGTCTATCTTTCTTCGTGTATAAAATTTCGTCAATATATTTAGGAACAACAAATAATTGTTTTTCAAACGAATCGCAAGCCGTTGATCTCAATTTTTAGAAAACGATACACCGCATATTTTGCAAGGAATGTTATTAAAATTTAATAGTATGTATATTAAAAAACAAGTTTCATAAGACCATTCTTGAAGCGTTAAAAAGCGAGTGGAGTGGCCACGAGTTATTTTAAAGAATTAATGCTTCAAGGTCTTTTGAAACGCATTTAAAAATGAAGGGGTGAATATATAAAAATAACAGACTATAAAGGATCGTGATATTTAGTAGAGTCTGTGCGTGTATGAAACATAATTTATCCCAAATCGTGTTATTTATGCGTTGCCCAATATACATTTTTGACAAACACATGGATTTTCGTACAAAATTGTCAAAATCGCATTACATCGATTCCCAATAAGCGAATATAACCTATTTTAGGCTACTACATGGTTTTTGACCAAGGCATCTCAAAATTTATCAAAATAAGCAAACTGAGGATACTTCAATATTCCGTTGTATCAGTTCTTTGGTTCCAAAATTGTTACGATATGGTATGTTCAACAGAATACAAATGGGCACCGAAGTAAAGACAAAATTAAAAATAAAGCCAGAGAGCTTATATTATCGCTAGGAATGCCCAGCTGAAACCTGTTACCTTTTTAAAAAACAAAATGTTAAGAAACCTTTAATCGCATGAAATTTCCAGTCAAGCTTGGACAAATTTAGGTGTGGAATATTTCTCAGTTTAAATTAACCTCTTGAACGCAAGGCGTTCCATTCGAACTGTTTACTGATAACGGGCACCAATTTTTTTGTTTAAAATTTTAATAATTGTACATTTTAGAATATGAACCATTTAACGTCAAGTCCCGGCTACCTCCGGTCAAATGGAATGGTGCATTCAAACGGCAAAAAAATCTTTAAATAATTTTATCCCGATAAAGCTGATATTTGTTTAGCGTTTGTTAATAAGTAGAAAACTAATTCGCAGTCCTTTTCAGTTATTAAATAGCATTCGCATGAGAGCCGTCATACCTGATCACAATAATTTGTTAATATCAAACTTATGTAACAAACGCATGTAAAAAAACAATGACATCATGAAAGGGTGGTACGGTACTCAAAATAAGGGAGCAAGGACAGGTAAATTCAGAAAAAGACTCGAAGCCTCCCTTTATATCATTTAATTTTGGAGATTAAATGATATAAAGGGAGGCTTCGAGTCTTTTTCTGAATTTACCTGTAAAAAAACAATACAACGAACAATACAAGAAGTCCAAACCTGCAATACGAATGACTCTTACCATAAAAATAGAAAATATTTAAGACTTTACGAACATAAAATTTAATTTAAAAAAATGCCGACAAAGCCATAATTTTTATAAGATGCTGCATATTAATACGGGAGATCATTCCGGGAGAAAAGCGCAAAATCTTTCTAGATAACAAACCTTTATAAACGACTGAATGCCAACACCAAATTTTAGGTTGTAGAACAATTATTGTAACTTATGATTTTCTGCCAGACTAATTGCCACCCAATTTTCCATAAAATCCATGGTATTCGATTGCCCTGTATAGGTGACACCTAATAATAAACTAATGTTTAACTGACCTTTGCTAAATGCTTTAACAGTAACAGTATTTTTGGTACAATGTCATTGTGCACGTTCAAAATTGCGCATATACGATTACGGTCAGGTGAGTGTATACATTTTTAAATAACAGGAGAATTACAGTTCTAATGGATATCCGACGCTAATTTAGGTAAATTGACACCTCCATTAAGAATAATGCCATATCAAAATATAAATTCGCTTTTATGGTAAGCGTTAACTAATTTTTGTCAAACTAAGCTGCTGCTTTGTAATTCCGAGGACATCTACATATACTAAGTACATAATTATGTAAACAACCAAATACAGATCTTATAATATCAATGTGTTTTCATGAATCCTGAAACGTCGTTCAAATTGCGTTATTCGACTGGTAAACATCACGATATAAATACTAAAGATAGGATGTTGCGCATGGTGGGCGGTCCGCAAATGTGACGCGTGACGTCACCTGTAGAGTGAATTACATTTGCGGAATACGCATTTGATGTGTTTTTCGTCTGTACCGCGTTTATTTTTCGAGATACAAAAAATTTCATAAGATCAAATATGCTCCTTATGATGTCTTTTATATGTTAAAAATAATAGGGTAGCTCAATCTCTCTCAGTTAACCCGAGAAATACTTGTATTAATTAGCATAATTACATCTGATGGTGTTTGCGCCGCGACGGCACAAAAACGGTGCTAGATAGAGGAAAATTGCATATGAACAAATTTGTAGAGCACAAAATTTACTAAAGAAAAGTCCGCGGGAGGGTGTCACGATCTTCGATAGTTTAAGAGTTACAGGCGTCCAAAGTGATGCAAACCTTATTCGCGCAACTGTCCACACCGTTTTTTCCCAAACTAATGGAGATAATTACACCCTCCCGCAGACTTTTTTGTAGTAAATTTTGTGCATTACAAAATTGATTCGGTTCATTTTTTCTCTGTCTAAATATATAGCGGTTTTCGCAGCGTTCGAGGAGAAAGCGTTAGGAGATCTGGGTGATTTCATTGATGGATTCAAGACAATTTCGCACTTAACTCTATTTTTTTGACACCTTGTGGTAATTTACATTAAAAAAAATGGTTACCTGTTGATCTGCACAAACATGAACACCATAACACAAGATGGAAAAATGTATCGTTTTATTTATTTACTGAACACAGCTTAAAACTAATAACATTTCTTAGTATAGTTTTTGTTACAATAGACGTAATTACAATAGTATAGGTATGCATATCTCGTTAATGGTAATAGATAGAGAAGTGATGCAAGAGGCTTTATTATACAGGGTATTAAGCTGAGCAACTTTGCTATTGAACATTTTTTAATAATTACTGTTAATAATAAATCTCGCGACAAAAATTCATTTGCTTTCTCATCAACAATAGTTTATTTTTTAGGACAGGACAAACATCTGTAAGTTTCGTTGTAAGACGTACATACGCGGCTCATTTTTTTTATTGGTTCACTTTGAAATCATAAATGCCGGGGTGTTATTACTACCAAAAATGGAAATAAGAACTAATAATGTGAAATGGTTGAATTCGTAATGTGAAATCAGTATACCTTTCGTTATCATCGAAATGAGAAAAACAGAAATCAATTTGCAAAATCTCGTCAACGATTGATTTCGTTGTTACCGAAGTGTTTAAATAGCTATTTATATACCTAACTAGTTGCAAAATGAACGTGTTTCTTGCACTAGATGTGAAGTTTGGATAGTTTTCAGTGAAAAAATAAAAATTAGTTCACTAAAATATCAAAATTATGACATTTCGTAACTGAATTACAAAAAATGAATTCTAATATCCAATTGTTAAATAATGTTTGAATAAAGGTTTTGAATTTGTTGGTACCTAATATTTTATTTGACGTTACAAAGTACAGTAAGTTGTCAGATCAATAATCAAAAAATTGTCATTTCACGTTTTTTAAATTGGTGATGTTGCCGTGGCCACTTCAAAACACGCGCATTTTTGAAAGTGCGATTTAAACAGGCCGAGGCGTAGTTTAAAAAGGTGAAATAAAAAAAGGTAACGTAGGGCACCAATAAAAAAAGGTAAAGTAGGGAACCAATAAAAAAAATATTAACCCGAAAAATACTTGTATAAAGTAGCATAATTACATCTGATGGTGTTTGCGCCGCGACGACACAAAAACGGTGCCAGATAGAGGAAAATTGCATATGAACAAATTTGTAGAACACAAAATTTACTAAAGAAAAGTCCGCGAGAGGGTGTAATTATCTCCATTAGTTTGGGAAAAAACGGTGTGGACAGTTGCGCGAATAAGGTTTGCATCACTTTGGACGCCTGTAACTCTTAAACTATCGAAGATCGTGATACCCTCTCGCGGACTTTTCTTTAGTAAATTTTGTGCTCTACAAATTTGTTCATGTGCAATTTTCCTCTATCTAGCACCGTTTTTGTGCCGTCGCGGCGCAAACACCATCAGATGTAATTATGCTACTTTATACAAGTATTTTTCGGGTTAACTGAGAGAAATTGAGCTACCCTATTATTTTTAACATATAAAAGACATCATAAGGAGCATATTTGATCTTATGAAATTTTTTGTATCTCGAAAAATAAACTCGGTACAGACGAAAAACACATCAAATGAGTATTCCGCAAATGTAATTCACTCTACAAGTGACGTCATGCGCACGGTCTGACGAAATCTGAACATCGGAGCATCCGGCCCTGAATACTGGTAAACATTACTTATTGCATATTAGAGTATCCGAGAGAGAAATGATACTTAGATTCTTTACCAAGTTCAGTAGTTTTTTATATATTTTTTTTAATTTGAACAAAAAGCACCGTTTATAATTGCACGCCGTATTTATATTTTATTCCAAAGACAAAAATTAAGTAAAGTGTAACAGATTTCAAAAGCATGTTGTGTTCCTACAGCAATTAGCAATTTTGGATTGTTTTTGATTTCTCAAACAGGTTTATATTTACAACAATCTACTGCTTTTTTTTGTAAAACGTGTCCCTAATTGAACTGAACGAAAAGTAATCTGTAATAAACACTTATGTCTGTAATTTTAGAAAGGGTTTTAAGCTTTTGTGTATTTTGAATATGGAGGCTGAGCTTGTTAGGCATTCTACTAACACGGTTAACAGTTTTATAATTTTATAATGTGACAACGAATCATTATCATTGCTAAATCAGTAGTGATACCAAAAAAAAAACATTTTTATTTAAAAAAATGCACTCAAGCCTACTCACATTAATTTTGTAATTGGATTAATACTGATAAACGACATACCGTCAGGGGTGTAAGTAAATATGTATAATAAGTCAAATTGCTACAATAATTATATTTCTTTGTTGAGAAATATAATTACTTTTATGTAGACGTCACTATAATATTAATCAAGACAATCAAGTACGTACCTATACAGATTAAGGTTAATATGAATTTTAGCTTCAAAGTGTCACCCTTTTATACCTTTTTTATCATTGTCAAGGGTTTCACTTTTATTATTAGGCAAGGATTACAATGTTGTTCGCCGAAATATAAGACTGTAGACATCAAAAATAGGCTTTACTATTAGGTATATCTACATGAGAATGAAAAATAATTTGAGAAAATATGTACATCATTTGAAATTTTTGCTGAAATTTATTTTTAATTATGAAAATTGGGGAAAAACTTAAAACGTCACAATTTCGTCACAAATTAGGTTAACCAATGTAACCACTTCTGTCGCATATTCAACACGTGTGTTAGTACTGTAATGCTTCTTCCATACTCTTCTAATTTGTTACTACTAAATATAAATCGAAAACTTTTAAAACTATAACGCAACGTAACATGGTTTTGATATTTTTGTTGACCGGAAAACTGGCTATGACTTGCTTAGATCTGATATTATTTGATCAATGTAAACTATCGAATTAAATGAACTAATTACAAAAGAGTTTCTCCAGGGGATGTTGAAGACCTTCTAGTGGAGTGCTCTTCCGGTAAGTTCCCCCTTCATGTAATTACTAATTAAGTTGTGATGTAATTCAACATTAAAAATAAGTTTCTTGGTTAAGCGTTACCAATGTTTTACAGAATTTTTATACTATGTCATTTTTAACTCACACAAATTTTACATCATGTTATTAATTACGTTTTTCTCATTACCAAATAAAGAGCCTCGAGAAAGACTAGCCTTGGTCCTAGTCGAAACGTCGGCACATTATAGAAGTACACTATCATATCTCTAACCTTTACCAATCAGCACTCTACTAGAAGGTCTCCAACATCCCCTGGAGAAACTCTTTTGTAATTATCAATTATAGGAGCAAATTTCACAAGTTAAATGAACTATTATCAGAGTAAAAATGCAAGGCCTCTGACTTTAAGTGGTCATAACGAAGAAACTGGGGGGTAAAATTTCTTCATTTTTGGGCAGTACATTAGTCATTTATATATGTTTAACATGTGTAAAAATCAAATTGGTAGAATCAGTTGTTTAACTTCTATTTTAATTAACAGCAATAAAAACGCTGTATTTAGTATTTTCCTGGCTGACGGTCAGTTTTAACTTATCATAACATTGTTATTGTTTCATAAATTGTTACCAAATTTACAAATGTTCTGGCACACATACTTCTGAAAAGTCGACAGCCAATAAACATTGATTATTCATATAATTAACTGGTTTTATAAGCCCTAACCGAAAATCTGCTATTTTGCAATATACGGTAACTGAAGAAAAAATTCTTGTTTTAAATGCTAAATTTGTATTACTCAAATCGAGCTGCACTATTGCTTTATTGAAAACAAAATTTGTTTTCTTGTAATTCAAAGTAAATGTTATAATTATCGCGAAAGAAAGACGCACATATTCCCGCGAGAGGTAATCTACCACATCGTAAATCGTGAGCGGCAAACCACAACAATGTGATTATTCTTTAGCATTGTACAAAACCATGCGCTTCATAGCAGTAGTGTACGGCACCATCTTACATCCCGTACCGCACCTCCCGCGCGAACGCAAGCATCCATCCTTTTTTCCAAATTTCTTTTAAATAATACATGTATACATGGCATTATTTTTGTGAATCGTGTTAGACCACAATATAATTGTTTTAACCGTGTTATGTTACTGTCAATATTATTAATATCGAACGTTCAGGTACTGAGTTACACAAGATGTCATTTTTTCATTATAGTTTTAAGACTAATAAACCAATTGGCCTCAAAAGCATCTCCCATCGACAAATAAGTATACATTTTTCAAATATATAAGTATCTACCACTCAGTTTAAATAATATAGCCGTAATTAATTTTTAAAGTCGAGCGCTTGTGCGGTTTGAGTCATAATTAATAATAAATCGTCTTTATTGAAATATATAAATGTTATAAAAGAAAGGTTTAAAATTAAAGCATAAAATTATAAACAATGAGCCAATTAATTCACAATAAATGACCGACATGAGGCGAAGTTTAGCTAAAGCTATTCTACCACTTAACCCCATGTAATTAAAATCGCTTTTTCGCACATAAATTAATACAGAAAATTAACGATGTGTTGCAAAAATCTAAAACTGTACACCTTTATGTAGGAATAAATGATCTTTTAAATGCACTTTATTTCATTACATTATGATTGCTAATTACTGAGATACAAGCTTCTAAAGTCAGAGGCCTTGCATTTTTACTCCGATAGTAAGTATAAAGATTGGTTCTACCAAATTTGGACAAAAAATTCAAAGTGACACCGCTTATAGGCAAGCATAGGAATAATAACAGATAAATGGGTTGTCAAATAAAACATTGCAGTTCTACCTGTGGACATGTCAACATCGCCCCCTTTGTAATAAAAATGAATCTAACGCTCAATGTTGTGGTTTGCTTGGAGAAAATAATAGGCAACGAGTAGTAAAAAATACTTGCAAGATTGTGACTTTTTGTACGTGTTAGAATTTTTCGACATTGTGACATATTTAATCAATTTTAGAAACGCAATTTGGATGAAACATTAATTATATTGATAATAATCTTCAAGATTATCTTGAAAAGATTAGCGGCGAAATATTAAACAACTCTTGACAGCTCTCGTTGTTCACAACAAATTCTAATAAAAGAGCCATTAATGACTACTCAAAATATCACAAAATTCACTTGTACTTATATTGTTATATCGTGTTATCAGAAATTTACCATCGATTCGGTTTTGGTGACTAGTGTGGACTATAGGGAAAAATTTCCACGAGATAAGCTCCAGTTGATCAAAGCCAATTATGCGTTTATAAACCATTTGAAGCTGAAAACGGAACTTGAAGTAAATGTATGAGTGTGAAGATTTTGATACAAATGTAGGTTTATCGCAATTCTACGGTTCTTCATAAATATATAACTTATTTGATATGCTTTATGAAATTATTAAGTTATTGAAAATTTAAACAATGGAAAAATCCTTCATTTAGTCTATCTCAAATTTCAAGGAGAAATATTGATCGTTTTGCAGAAGGGTCTACCTAATATTCAAATCTACATGTAAATGTAGATTTTGTGTTTTTTTTTGTTTTGATTTTATTGTTATATCATTTATATGTTTCAAATGAATATTTTTTTAATATTATGGCAATACTACACATTGACTGTGGAAGTATGCGTGATATTGAACTTTCGGATACCTTCTTGACTATATGAAATGCTATATTAAATTTGATCCTCTATGCTCCTAACCTATGAGCCGCCATGACAGGGCCTATTAACAGGCCCTTTCACAACCAACGTAAACGTAAACAGGAACTGTAACGTAAACGTAATATTTACGTATAAATAGATCACAGTAAACGTAATAAACATAATTTTTGAAATTGGTACTATAAAATTGTTTAGAGAAAATCCCATTTAATTTACTTTCTTAACCAAATTTTAATATTGCATGCGGTTTTTGGTTGTCTTTGATTCGGTTATTCTGTGATTTCGGTTGCGAGTCTTTTTCTGTGGTTGTAAGTAGTTGCGCACTTCAAATATTCACGTATTTTTTACGTTTAAGTTAAAATAATTCAATTCCAGAAATGGTGGTTTACGTTTTCAAAGTTATAACGTTAACGTAATTTGTTGTAACAAGTAACAAGCATTGTAAATATGTAGGTATTCAACTTTGCGTTTCTTATACCGTTTACGTTGGTTGTGAAAGGGCTCTTATAGTCGGATCGTCTGTCTGGAAAAGGTTGAGGGTTCATTACCGCACATGTAGGAAGTTTCGATGGTTTACTTATGTTTGAATCTAAGAAATCGGAAAATTATTATAAGAACAAGAAAAAGTAATTTGAGCAAAGTTAGATCTCATCTGAGAAGGTTCCATTATTGTTATGGATAATGCAAAAGATGATTATTGTCACACAAAACTATTTTTCACAACTATATACAGTAAAGAAGACATTCCACAATTGCTAATCAACAATGATATCCCCTTTCAAGATCATATGTTAAAGATTGTTGGAATACAAACAACATAATACGCTGTTCGTGTGCCACTGTATTGGAATTAGTGTGGGTTCAAGTAAAAAATATGTTCTTAATTTCAAAATAAGAACAGAGATTAACAACGGAATTACACCGTTATATATGTCCGCTTGTTCAACACAAATTGTATTAGTTATGGAACAACTTCCCGATTAATAATTTACATTGTGATTATTCTCATAATAATACAATTTTGAGTGTACCTGCAAACCCTTAGGCAGCGTTTCTTCGAATGAATATTACCATCCGTATACTTGATATACGGATGACACAGGCGACGTGGCACCTCAGCAAATGGCGCAAATTGTCAAGACATGGTAGAACATAAAAAGGTGTTTTTGTCTAAAAACTAGTCTCCACTCCAATACGTTTTCGAGATGCAGGAGAATTTATATTGCGCTGCCAAATAATGCATTTTACTAGCAAGTTACTTCACTCAGCATTATTGATTGCTGAATTTTGTTTACACATTACATTCTCTTGTAATGATGTATTCCAATAGTTAAAGCTTAAATAACACGAACATTTGGTGTAATACACCTTCGTTACTGAAACGTACTCGTTCAGACAATGAGGAATCGACGCTTCAAGTTTGAAATATAAAGTACTAGTTCATTTTGGCACGCACGTATTTTAGATTCAGAATGTGTGCAATTTACACACGACATTGGTGCACACCAAACTTGTTTAAGCTTAAATAAGCTCTTCGAACTGCACGAATTTCACCGTGAATTTAGTATAAACGTGTTTTCGTTGAGCTCTTTGATGTATACAATTGATTTCTGGCGTTATTTACTTGGTAATATTAATTTTGACGCTTAAATAGTTCGCAAAGGTTATTTTACGTTTAAGGTGAAGATATTTTAAAAGGGAACTAACTATACCTGCTCTTACATTTTTTATAAGTATGCAATTAGTCCTCAATTAATATTTAAGGTAGTCGAGATGTTAGGATTAAATCGAGCTTGGAGCTTTTACATTTCAGGTTAATTTAAAGATTTTATGTCACTTTGCTGTAGAAATTTTGATTGTATTATAAACGTTAAAGTTCTCTTAGAGTTTTACGTCGCATTTTCTGTGATTTAATTTATGTTCAAATGAGCTAGTACCGAAATTACAAATTCACAAGTAGTACGCGCCATTCCCCCAGTGTCATCACATTTTGCTTCCTTTAAGCATTTCATTTCGAACTTTAGGATGCGTACGTATTTTATACTAGTTTTAAAAGCAATCTAGGTATTGTATAGTGATCGTGCTGAAGCTGTAAATTTTAAAATTAGAAACGTTTTTGTGGTTTAATTACATTCGTATACGATTCGGCATCGATTTTTAGATTAATGTAGAATTTAATGTGTTTTCCATTTTTTCTGTCATGTTCTGTATTTGAATACTGAGACCTTAAAAATTTGTTGCAAATTATTTAATCTCGTTTGATCTTTAACATATAAAAAAATATGAAATAAAATCGTGCGCCAATAAATTAGATTTTCATGGTTTTGCATCATTCGGAAGATTTTTCATAACCCGCTTCACTACTTTGTCTCTTCACTATTTTATTTGCTTGTGAAAGAAACTTCTGTTGCTTAATAATACATTAATATTATTTTATTAAAAATAGTGTCTTTGTAGTAGCATTTCAGTTTTTTAGCAATCTAATAAGTTTCTTCCATCGTTATGTCATGGCTCCAACAATTCATTGAGGAACCGTTTGTGTTTAGTTGCTTACTTTTTTTTTGCTGAATGCCTGAATTTCTGTTCCATTGGTAGGTATTAGGTATTACCTATTGAATTTGCAGATACCATTCCTTGGATCTTGCAATAATTATACCTTACAGTACCTACCTACCAGCAAAATTACAACTACAGGATAAACATCATATAATAGAGGAAGAAAACACATTGTGGAGTACATAAGCTAAGTCAAACGTCGAAAAAGAAAACAAAAGAAAAATAGATCAAATTAAAATCTACTTAACAGAACTAAAATATACCTAAAGTATTCATGTTCTAGGGATGGTCGCAATTGGTTCCCACACTGCGACCTTTTAGTCTATTGTGATCCCCATTATGTCCACTCTTTTAGAATACCTGTATCTTTAACAAAGTTTAGTATCTTCGTTATTTCCTCTTGTGTAATCTTTTCATTTCTCCCTTGCCTTTGTGTATGCCTCACCTTGGCAAATTACGTGGAATAGCGTTTCTTCTTCCTCACCACAACCCCTGCATAGTGGGCTATCAGTCAGTCCCATGTCATGCAGGTTTTTCTTCAGAAGACAGTGGCCTGTGACTAGCTCTGTCGCAAATTTTATCTTGTCCCTACTTAACTTTAAGATGGCCACCGCCACCTCCTTGGAATCTTAGAATCACTTTCCTGGAATTTTCGACCAATCTCTGCAATGCTCTTTCATAAGTATTGCCTGAATCTCCTTTTTGGCTGTCTTAAATGTAATTCCTCAGGCCGGTTCGGATTCTATGAGTGGTTTCGCGCTTTCCACCCCCTCAAGCTCTTCAGCAACTTGGTTCCCGCATGCCCAGGTGCCTGCACTAGTATGACCGTGTTACATTTTTGCCTAGTGCGTTTAGCACATTTGTGCTTTTGAGGACTGGCCCTGAATTTATCACATATGCATCTTCTGCTGCTATCGCTGCTTTGGTGTCTGTAACTCTAAACATTTTCCTTTCAGTAAGGTTTCTTCCTCGGTTTCTTCAAATCTGCCACGTACCACAATCACTATATCGTCAGCATAGCCAAATGTGGTGTAACCTACTTCACTAAATCGCCTCAGCAGTCCGTCTACAACCAAACACCGAGAACTCCCCCCCTGCGGACATTGTTGTGTAGTCCGGACCGCTACGTTATTAAGGGAGGCCGCAATTTTTCTATGTTTTAGCATGGTGTGTATTCATCTACCCACGTCTCTCCAGGCGATAGGTATACTTGCCCTTAGTAACGCACATAGTGTGGAGACTAACAGGTCGAGGCCTTATTGTAGTAGAACAGGGAAAATTTCATCCATCGCTGGCGATTTATACGGATGAAAATTCTTCACTATCCACTGGTTAGGTTCATTATCTGACGAGCTAAAACCCAATCTCCTCTGTTCCCCCTCAAAAGGGGTTCCAGAGTTATTGGTTCGCCTGCGTCAGCTTTTCGCGGTTTTTGATTTCGGAAAGTGTGATTGTAGCTGACGCTCCAAGGTCTCCTTCGTGGTCTCTATATAATATTCCTCCGTTTTATTCAAGGAACCGATTTTACCCTCTGTTCCTCCTTGGCAAGCTCTTTGAAGTTGGACACCTTCTGGAATTTGTTCAATTTCCTCGCAGTACCTATTCCACGAGTCACGTTTAACCTTTCTTATAGCCTTTATGCATTCGAGGAGTGTGGTTCGATATGAAACCCATTCCCCCGTGTTTTTTGCTTTATTAAAAGCTTTCTAGTCTGTGCCCACAACCAAGTCCCTCATGCCACCAGGGGTTCTTTTCTCTTTCGCGGGACAGCTTGCCTCTTTGATGATCATGCCAAGGTTTGCTTTCATGACCTCCAGTTCCGTTGAGTTATTGCGACTTGGGCGGGACAGTTCTCGAGCTTGACCTTTAGGTTCCCTCTATAGAGGTCCCAGTTGGTTCTCCTCAGATTTCTGTGTACAACTCGACGTCAAATGTAGCTTCTATTTACTATCCAAAAATAGTAGACATTTTGATTCTTTTATGTGTTACACATATTTTTTGAGAAATCCTAACGGAGGAGTGAACTTTTCAGTAAATATGAAATTACGTGCGGATCATTGATGCTGAAAAGGATTTGCCTACGCAGCTATTTACCCGTATAACATTATAATCTTTAAAATTTGTGCATTCTAAATAATTTCTTTCTTTTTCCATTCAATGGAATCACTTTTCACTAGTAGTCCCTCTTCAGTTGTTCCGCAAACTTGTCGTTAACCATTTCATCCATAAAAGTGATCGGATAAAACGTTTCGCATCGATTAAAGTGAACAACAAACGTTGAAAATCCACCACCAAAATACTATTGGATAATAAATTTCTTATGGAATGCTACGTTTCAAATGAACTTACTTCATCCTAGCGTAATTACACCTGCTTCCGTCTGTTGAACTCTACATTTATTATTTATGAAATGCGACGTAAAGAATGAAGGAGCTAAAAAGTACAGAAAATGTTGACAATGGCAAATTATAAATCCGGCGTATTCCCAAAACGGCAATTGCAAAAATCGAAGAGTTGAACACAATTGACTTTTATCTAAGCTCTTTCATTATGTTAAAAAATGGGTTTTAAATTTCACTCTTTTGTCATAAATCATTAGAAAAATTCTTGGTCCTTATCTTGATTAAAATTCCTGTAAGAAAATCTCATTTCTCTAAGCATCTTAAAAAATGTGGGTATTATAAATTAAAGGGATGAAACGTGCAAGAAAGGTGGTTGCTTAAATTTACGTACTCGAACGATGTTACTAATCTTTCACATTTTTCTTACACTAATACCACAGCATAATAAAGATTTATAGTAATACAAGTACAAAAATAATTTATATTCGGAACATGCTTTGAATACGTTAAGTATAAACATTCAATATCCTTGTTAGGAACCTTTAACGAGTTATATTTTACACCTTTGCGGGGGATATTTACACATTCTGCAGATGTGGAATGATAAAACGGTTAAAACATTATGTATGTACGTATAAAATATGTAGGTATAAAATTATGTATAAATGGGTTAAGGAAATTTTCGTGACTACGCGATTTCCTTTGAATCTGGTGCATCTACAAAGAAAAATAAAACAACACTTGAAAAGATGAAACGAGTTTTTCTTAAAAAAAAGGTGCACTTTGTATATTTCAAAGCGTTGACTATTTTTCTTATTAAAACCAGATATTAATCTAAAATCATGCGCAGCCTGCAAACTTTGTGACATATGTAGGAAGAAATACTTTTATACGTTTTGACAAAAATTTAAATTGGAATTTTATAGTCTTATTGATCAAACTTTTTTTTAGTGATACATTTTCAGGCAGTAGTTTTCCCAGCCGTATTTTTAAAATTATAGGTCTGGCATATAGTGACGCTTGTAAAAATAACTACGATGTGGGGGAATAAATTGTGGCCATTTATTTAATTCAATTTCACTTTCTTTAAGTGGAAAATTAAATTGTATAAACTCCTTTCGAGCTACATAGTTCTGCTTATGTTTTATCAACACATAAATGCATTTGGCATTACAAAATAAATCTTTTCGAATATGACGATATTTGTATATTTTCCTAAACTATCAATTTTCAATTAATATTTATTTTACATTAAAAATTAGAAATTCTTATTCGAATGGTGCAATATTGGTTATTGGTAATGTAGAATGAAAATGCAAACAGTTCTATATTCTTCCGATGAAAAACTTCAATATTCGTACTTTATCTTATGAGAAAAATAATAAATTAACATTCAAGTTATAATAAGTGCTTAATAACCATACTTAAATGAGAGTGTTAAGCTTATAAGGGTGCAAAACCCTTTCATTCTACAAAATGTCTTTAGGTATAAAAAATTCTCCACTAAAAGCACGTTAGAGTAGTTTCAAAATCTCGTGGCACTCGAGATGTCCGGCGGGATTTATTTAAACACGATACTACGATACTAATATGAAGTTCTATAAATAATTACACCTATATTTATTTACTCTACATGTTTAGGATGGCATTTTACCTACCAATGTTTTTGGACGTATAATGTCGTGCCTATTTTTCGAAATTGTTTTAAATCCCGCCGCGCATTTCGAGTGCCACGAGATTTTGAACCTACTCTAACAGGATTTTCGGTAGCAAAATTAACTCTTCAAAATCATATAAGAATTGACGTAACTGTCGTATCTTATTAAGTGCACGTATTGGTTTTTTATAGTAAATCTGACCTTATAGAGCTCCATATTATATTATGCAATTGATTGAAGATGGTTTCATTCAGAGCGAAAGAAATTGTGTATTAATTTGCTTTTATCTTTGCCATTATTGATAAAAATGTTATTTTAGTGATTCTTTACATAGATATTTCGCCGAGCAGGTGAACTCGGCGATGGAAAACTCGGCGACGCCGACGGTCCGCTCTCAAAATTATTATGCTACCATTGTTATACTGCTGGCATCATTATAATAACCCCGTGTGCAAAATTTCAAGACTTCTAGGAAGTGGGTAGTTATTGAAAATATCATTATTGGAAACGATTGGGTCTATTTACTTTCACACTTTGAATGGATGAGACAGAACTAGTAATTTCGCCGAAGCATGTAACCGCAAGCTGGGTTTCGGTTCTGCGATTGCTCATCCTACACTATGGACCTTCATAGAAAATTTAAGGAATGTTCAGGCAACATTATGATCTAACTACGAAAGAGCAATAACCGGACGCCATGGCACAATCAAAAGTGGACGCCGATGAAAGAATTTTAAATAAGGTGGCCAATCGCAATAGACAAAATATCACCGAATACCTTAGAGGGACATCCCACAATTACAATATGGAATGAGATTTTGTAATATTATTGTATTTTTATCATTATGAATTATTGTACATGATTAATCAGATTGAAGAATTTCTACAATATCTACAGAATCAGATTTGTTACTTTTCGTCTTATAAAAATTATCATTCGCCGTCGTCGATTTGGCATCGCCGAGTTTCACATCGCCGAGTTGACTGTCGCCGACTTGCCATCGCCGAGTTGTCGCGTACCTACGTGTCTTCCTTATTTGCAAAATTAAAGTCAAAAAAGTAATACTGGATCACTGGATGTTACCATTGATCAATGATTTTACTAAACTGAATCCTTAATTTGAATAATTTATAACTCAAACCTTAGACTAAATACTCCTTAGACCTCTTACTAATGGATACAAAATTTGGTTAGTACTGGATCTCCCCACAGCGGAGTGCTACCATCGTTTTGATCCCGAACGTAACTCTCCTACTATTTACGAAGTACGTTACCGCTTAATGAGTATTTGAGCGAAATAGGTATCTATAGGGTATAGCTAAGTCAGGTATTTTGTTAATTTCCGAGTAGACCGGAAGTAAATTGGTATACTTATTGTGCTCGATTAAGAGTCGTATGTCCTCTACTTCACTGTACAATTTTACTTCTTCATCCTTGTTTGCAAAATGAAATATTAAACTTCAAACATTCATCCCTCTTCTTCTATGGAAAATAGAGAAATAAATATAGTGCCAATAGTTTTTCATGAACTATATGTATAACATTTCAAAAAATAAAAAAAAGCTCGGAGCAGATTTTGAGAAAATCAATTTTCAATTTTTGACCAATTTTGAGAATTAGCCACGTTAAATTTTTGTTCTTTATCAATTATAAGTAAAAGTTCTGGCCATCCTATGGCTACAATTTCCAATTTTCAAATTTTAATTAAGTTCAACGGTTCTTGAGTTACACCCCAAAAAGTAAAAACTTGGAGAATTGCTATAGGTATTGGGCGCAATTTTGAATTTAGAAATAAACGAAAACCGGCGTTTTACTTGTTACCATGTCTACTAACTTTCACCAAGGGAAATTAGTTTGGGTTAAAATATGAATGTTTGCTCCCAAAATAACGCCCCTAGCAAGCTAGGGCCCCTTTGCGTCGATTTTGATGAGAAGCTTGTTTTACCGATGAAATTTTTTACATGCACGTACTGCAGTTAACTGTCACTATTTCCTATAAAACCAAACCTTCATTTACATTAGAGGTCTCAGGAGTCTATGCTCAAACTAACAGCATAATAAAGATGGAACGAAATTATAAATACCGGGTGGCAATAAAACTGGGTCCTATGCTTTTACCTTTTATAATCAATGTGAAAAATTTCTGATTCTGATTATTTTCTGATTGACAGACATTAATTAACAAAATGTTAGACCTGCAGTCTTTCTAATAATTTCACGAACTTAATGTTTTTATATGGATCGCCCTGTCGCATAGTTAATGTCTTTTGTATTTTTTGTATTTCAGAAATATGTATTTTCTTAATGCGATTTTTTAATATGCAAATGTTTTAAATGACAAATAATCAATATTACTAAGGAAGTGAATAAGTATTTAGTATATAAAATTTTAAGATGTTATACTTTTTTGGATATAATCGGTTGATTTAAGGGATAATATTATTAAATAATGTAAATACCTTTATTACAATCTCAATATTTCGATCTGTATTAAGATCTTCATCAGGATTACTACAATAATAAAAGTTAAAATATGATGTTATACAACTAAAACTTACTATTGGTAAATTAACAGTTAAAATTAATCTAAGGAACAAACATTAAATTTTTTTTTTCTCTGATAGATATAAATTAAAATTTGATGTATGATGTTGTCATAATTATGAGCTAACGTGATATAAAACTAAAATTGTGTATATGTAAAACTTAAGAATAATGAATAATCAACTAAGAACTACCTATGTCAATTAAAAGTGAATAAATATCACTAAGTCTATCAACATCAGTTCTAAAATTCATGGTATATGGTAAACTTCTAATATAACACATTTCAAGAAAGCATCTTAATTTTAAATTATTACATGAGTCTAAAACTGTTGTATTAACAAAGTCAATTTGGTGATCATAATTATTGAAGTGTGTACTTAACGCTGTTGAAGATGGTTTGTTTTTACAGTCATTTTTATGTTGTGAAATACGTTTGGTTAACTTCTGGCTTGTTTGTCCGATGTAAATGAGATTGCATTCTTTGCATGGTATTTTATAAATTAAATCACTTTGTTGTAAAATATTTGTTTTGTCTTTGAGTTGACTGAATAGAAATTTAACTGTATTAAAATTAAAGACACTGATCTTAATATTAGAGTGTTTCAAATTGTTAATGAGGGATGAAGTAAGATCAGAAATGTAAGGTAACTGACAATAATTGATAGGTCCATTAATAACATTGTTGTTATGGTTGGTTTTATTTTGATTTTGAAAGAAAATAAGTCTTTGGAGTAAGTCTGCCGGATAATTATTATCAAGTAAAAGTTGAAACAATAATCTTTTATTTTTTTGAATAAGTGTGGTGTGACAAATATTTTCTATTCTATATCTTAAATTTGTAATTAAATTAACTTTGTGTTTAAAAGTGTGATTTGAATTAAAGTTGAGATATCTACCCGAGTTAGTAGGTTTTCTGTACCAATCTAGAATAATGATGTTTTCTTTTAATCTAATAACTCTTGTATCTAAGAAAGGTACACTTGAATTTATTTCTTTTTCAATTGTGAATTGGATGTGTGGATCATATTGATTAAAGCTGTTGAGTATTAACTGATGTTGGTCTTCTTTTATTATACAAATAATATATCATCTACATAATGGAAAATAAAGGAAAATTCAAGGTTGCATTTATCTATCCTATCTTTTATTAAATCGTTCATGACTATATCTGCTAAAATTGGGCTAAGTTTAGAACCCATTGGTGTTCCAAAAATTTGTTTATAATAATTACCATTAAAGCTAAAATATGTTGCTTCAAATATAAAGTCAATTAGTTGAAGAATTATATTTGAATTATATTATATTAGTTGAAGAATTATATTTGAATTATATTATATTTATATTTGAAGCAACATATTTTAGCTTTAATGGTAATTATTATAAACAAATTTTTGGAACACCAATGGGTTCTAAACTTAGCCCAATTTTAGCAGATATAGTCATGAACGATTTAATAAAAGATAGGATAGATAAATGCAACCTTGAATTTTCCTTTATTTTCCATTATGTAGATGATATATTATTTGTATAATAAAAGAAGACCAACATCAGTTAATACTCAACAGCTTTAATCAATATGATCCACACATCCAATTCACAATTGAAAAAGAAATAAATTCAAGTGTACCTTTCTTAGATACAAGAGTTATTAGATTAAAAGAAAACATCATTATTCTAGATTGGTACAGAAAACCTACTAACTCGGGTAGATATCTCAACTTTAATTCAAATCACACTTTTAAACACAAAGTTAATTTAATTACAAATTTAAGATATAGAATAGAAAATATTTGTCACACCACACTTATTCAAAAAAATAAAAGATTATTGTTTCAACTTTTACTTGATAATAATTATCCGGCAGACTTACTCCAAAGACTTATTTTCTTTCAAAATCAAAATAAAACCAACCATAACAACAATGTTATTAATGGACCTATCAATTATTGTCAGTTACCTTACATTTCTGATCTTACTTCATCCCTCATTAACAATTTGAAACACTCTAATATTAAGATCAGTGTCTTTAATTTTAATACAGTTAAATTTCTATTCAGTCAACTCAAAGACAAAACAAATATTTTACAACAAAGTGATTTAATTTATAAAATACCATGCAAAGAATGCAATCTCATTTACATCGGACAAACAAGCCAGAAGTTAACCAAACGTATTTCACAACATAAAAATGACTGTAAAAACAAACCATCTTCAACAGCGTTAAGTACACACTTCAATAATTATGATCACCAAATTGACTTTGTTAATACAACAGTTTTAGACTCATGTAATAATTTAAAATTAAGATGCTTTCTTGAAATGTGTTATATTAGAAGTTTACCATATACCATGAATTTTAGAACTGATGTTGATAGACTTAGTGATATTTATTCACTTTTAATTGACATAGGTAGTTCTTAGTTGATTATTCATTATTCTTAAGTTTTACATATACACAATTTTAGTTTTATATCACGTTAGCTCATAATTATGACAACATCATACATCAAATTTTAATTTATATCTATCAGAGAAAAAAAAAAATTTAATGTTTGTTCCTTATATTAATTTTAACTGTTAATTTACCAATAGTAAGTTTTAGTTGTATAACATCATATTTTAACTTTTATTATTGTAGTAATCCTGATGAAGATCTTAATACAGATCGAAATATTGAGATTGTAATAAAGGTATTTACATTATTTAATAATATTAGCCCTTAAATCAACCGATTATATCCAAAAAAGTATAACATCTTAAAATTTTATATACATATATCTATACGGTTGTAATAAACTTAATCACTTAAGTATTTAGTCTCAACAATAATTTTTTTAAAAATAAAATTTGATAGATCATTAGGATTACTTCTATTACTGCCTAATAATATGATCAAATTGTCGTCCCTAATACAGAATTGATTTCTAATCATTGTGCACCGCGTAACGTTTCTTAATTCGTTCTCGACAATTGCTTGACTCACGCGTCGAACTTTGGCCCTCAAATCAGTAATATCAATAAGCTAAATTTTTAGTGCGACACCTAATGTAAAAATTGAGTGGGGTAAGACCCGAGGATCAGGGGCACCTAATTAGACCACTTGTTCCAATTAACTATGATCCAAGTTGTGACGTTCTGTCCCTTCTTGTTGAAACAACATGTTTTACCTAGTGTTTACTGCTAAACGATTTATACTCTTTTGGACTCTATTTTGTAAATATCCAAGATATCTTTGACCTGTTATGGACACCAAAGAATATTCTTCTTGATCATGTAAGTCCCAACCAGGCGCGAAAATACGAAGCGATTATTGGAGTCTTGATATGTAAAAATCAGTTACAGTACTGCACTTTTTTCTTCTTCATTTACATATGCAAGTTGTATTTGTGTTTCTCTGTATTTTTCCGGGACTTTCCCTGCGCATTGACAATAATGACGATAAGCGATATGTAGTGCACTTAAGAGTGTTAAGCTTAAGGCGCACTTACCCGTTCCGTTCCGTCACGTTGACGGCCGTCGCATTGTTCTCACGTAGCTTATGGAAGGCGACGGAACGGACAAGTGTGCGCTGTATGATTTAATTCAGTGTATTTTATTTTGAACTTTCTTTGACGGTCCGTGTCGTGACGGAACGGAACGGATAAGTGCACGTTAAGCTTTAAGTGTTAAATGTAGTTGATCATGCTTGACGTAGATTCCAAAACTTTATTTATTTATTTTTTGGATTTTTTGACGTTTTTCAGTGTTCGTTTCAACAAAACTCCATTTATTTGAAAACGAAATGGATCAAATAGAAACAAGGCAGCTCTCCACGACATTATCTTGTTCTGGTAAGCAATCCCCCCCCCCCCCCTGATAATAACTGCTGAAAGTAGGGGAAAAAGTTCAATGGCAATCAAGATCTTCGTGGTTAACTCGATCTTTTTTTTGGGGTCATTTGAAATCGAATGTATTTAAAACTCCAGCAATCTCTTTTGAAGAACATGTGCAGCGTATTACAAATAAACATCTAAATCTTTCTCCAAAAACATTCATAAAATCGATTTGAAAATTGGGTGTGTACTATTTTAATCAACAACGAACATTCATTGTAAAATATGGTAGTATTAGGAGTTGGATTATAATTTATTGTTGTCCTGCTTGTTATTAAAAAAATCATTCGTTGTGATAATGTTAGATCTTTTCAAGAAATTTATCTTATCATGTATCACACTTTGTGACGTTAGGTGACGTGGAGGGTGAGAGCATTGAATATGTTATCGACCGACCCTACAAACGTATTTGTTGATTACATTTTGATTCCCGACTACGTCCGTGTTCTCTTTGTCAGAGCTGCCCGTTGCCACCAATTTGAAGGATTTTACTGGATTGGATATTGTGAAAAAACATTTCTGATATCTCGATTTGTAATAAAAATATAGCGTTTATGTAAAATTAAATTTTATTAATCTCAAAACCTTTTACACTAATTATTCCCTGTTATATAGCAGGAACGATTGAAAAGACGAATAAAATGGGATCGATTTTATCTACCCCGCTGATATTTTATGTGTAAAACAAAAAATATTTCCGGGTGCCGGTATTTAATTGCTTTGTACTAAATTCTCACCAAATCTTGTAAATGGTTTTACTTACGGTTTTGACACTTCTTTGCTATCAAGTTTCTAACGGATGCTTGAGAGGAAAGCTCATACTTTATATTACGGTTTTTTCATCGCTAAATTACGCTGGAATAATATGTTTTATATCTACTTTCATAATTATTTTCTATTAGAAAAATGAAACGGTAAAGTGCAATATCATTTAAATGTTTCTCTACAAATTTAATAGGAAAAATAATCTAAGGTTATACACATAATGTAGGTACTTTTTAAAATTTAATCGATTTCACCTAGTTCTCTGACCAAATACATAGCGAATCATTTTAATTTTAGGCATGTTCACACAATAATAGTTTGACAAATTTTTCCATTCCTTTTATTTTTGTACACTTCAGATCGTAGCAAAGGAAATGACGTAGACAATATAATCTGCAGGATCTCACTACCATATAAATACTAGATTTTGACCATAATTGTTGTATTGATGCTACGCAAATATGCTACAGAGGAAATAACATAAAATTTTTCGAAACTCGTTACATTGCCTGAAGCGTACACACCGTGAAATTTTGTTGGACAATTAAATAAAACTATCTGTACGAGGCACAATGGTAGAAAATTTTCAATTTTGAAATTTAAATAATCGTACAATCAATTTTATTTTTAGCAGAAAAAGACAAGGTAAATAACATTCGTTCGTGATTTAAAATACAAAATTGCATTAAATAAACCATTTCTACTACGGATTTCAATACTGTTCGTGTAACAAAGTTGAACAATGTGAGTTGAGAGACAAAACTATGAAAGTAAAATGGCAGGAGAAATGGCTAGATTTTGTTAAGGTACTGTGGATCAGTTATAAAAATAGTTTTAGAAAACGTTTTAAAGGAACACTTTTATTCTGGCAGACAATTCACAAATTACATTCATGAAACCTAGCAACTCCATACTTTTCTAATGCAACTACATCTACATACCGAGTCTATAACTATTAGTTAAAATTGTTTTTTTCTTATTTCGTTTATTAAAGTAGTAATAAATAGTTTATGTTATCTATTTATGTATAAATATGGGCTTAATTGCATTGTGAAGTGTTTTTAAATAAGTAAACATTGTTGAAGGAAAATATCGAATAATGGAAACACCCCAAATGGCGTATTTCAAAATACTGAATACCGTAAATGTAAAATGGAGATACGTTCTTTTTGGAAATGTGGCGTACTTACAATGCCAATTGTTTTTTTATCTATGTTAACCTAATTTTATTATTGGGAGTATCGCAACCTAGTTTATGTTTTATGAATGTTTGGGCCTTTGAGGCGTTGATTGAAATCATTCAATCAAAATTTGAGGTCTTCCCTGTTCTCAACCCAACCCCTCCCATGGACAAATCCTGCGCACGGGCCTGAACAGCATTATTCAACATGACAGGTATTGTGCCCTTATACTGTTTTGTAATTCTAAGAGTCTTGGAAAACAGCAGCAACAATTATTTAACTGTTCGGTAAATATATGGACCAATAATGAAAGTGAAACCACACCAAACCGTGACTCTTTAATCATGAAGGCTTTGTCGAACGTTTTACTTAGATTTTCTCAAGAGTATTGAGCAATGACTTCAACATTAAGATGGAAATGTTTATCATCTGTTCATAAATAGTGGGCAACCGTACTTGTTCAATTTCCATCTAAGCCAATATATTGATAAACAAAAATTATTGATGATAAAAAAATCTGCCTCATATACGATTTCGAGAAATTTTCCAAACCGTAGTCTATAAGGTTTTGAAGTCCCATTCACACTACCAGTTAGTGTTTGTGATCTTTCAATTTTCTCGAAGAACTACTTCAATAGCACTAACTCTTGACCCTGCTGATCTCTAAAGATCGGTCACTAATTTTTTTCCATCAAATTTGTCAATAAAATTACGGAATACCTTCGTTTGATGGGGTTCTTTTCAAGTAAAATTTCTCCTACACTGTTTGCGATTTTCCATACAAGCATCGCTTGATTTAATTTTGTGTTGATTAAAAGGAATTTGGTTGTGCTATTTCTCAAAACTTTACTACACTTTCCTTGTATTACCACAAATTATTATTAAATTCATAGTTCTCCGAGCTTTGACCAAGTGGTTATACGGCATACGAGGTATGTAAATTAAGTAATGAGACTGGCAACGTAGCGTTCGATCTGGCGACACTTGGGACGAGGGACTTGGAAGAGGGGCAGGCTGAACATGTGAAACGCCTTCAGTACGAGTTTGAACTCGCTAAAGTTATTTGGTTGTCCGTAGCGATTTTTTCGTCAATAATATTTCTCTAGTTCGTTCTAAAAGAGCTGAATTGGACTCACACCACCGTTTATCAGATTTTCACCAATGAATTGAGGATGAGAACAATCTGCGCAAAAATTGATCCAAAAAACCTTTCGCAAGACGAAGAGGACATCAGGAGGGAAAGGTGTCTTGACTTTTTGGAATCAATTAAAAATGATCCCCATTTTCTGGAACATGTCATTACTGGTGACGAGTCTTGGGTGTTTCAGTACGACCCGGAAACCAAGCGCCAAGTGGCACACACTTCCCCAAGACCCAAGAAAGCAGAATGAGCAAATCAAAGGTCAACTGCATGCCGCTTTGTTTTTTCGTCCACAAAGATTTTGTGCTTCAAAACGGTCAATCAACACCTTTACCGAAAGGTTCTTGAAAGACTGAGGAAAAGGGTGATTCGTGTGAGACCAAACATCAAGAACTACTGGGTTTTGCATGACGATAATGCTCCTTATCACACAACAATGTTTTTGGCCAGTAAAAACATTCCTGTAGCTCCTCAGTCTCGTTATTCGCCTGACTTGAGTCCTTGTTACTTTTTCCTCTTCCCGAGATTTTCGGACACTCAACAACATTCAAACGCCTGTAACCGACTAGCTGAGGGCCACTCCAGTTTCCGAGTTTCAGCATTGCTATGAGGATTAAGAACCATCTCCAGCGGTGGGATACTATTAATCAATTAGCCTTTTCTATTCCGCGATGTTATATTATGCACTTTTTTTTGGAAAATGTGGCTTCTTCTGGATCTGGATTACGATGGGAGGGTGGTCAGAAGTCCACTCGCACATAGGCCACCTATTCGGACCCTTTGTGCTGCCTCCCTGGTTAGAGTCGTTCGACCCCGCATCATCACCCAAGCCATCCCACACGTGAGATAAACCTGAGGATGCTGGAATGTGGCTTCTTGCACTTTTACAAAAAATAACATAAGTTTTATGATGACACGTATGTACGTATATATGACATAAATATCTATTAATTTTAGTCAACCAATAACTTTTCGTACATTATTAACGGTTTTAAAATGTCAGACCAATTATTTTTTAATTGTTGAGCAGCACAATTTTTTACCGATTATTCCATAGGTATTCTTGAATTACTAACCGCAAATTTTTCGTTGAACACGAATATTTAAGGGAAATTATCCCTTGTACCCTTGTCGACTTTAGACGCTGGATTCATTTTCAAAATGTACTCAGAAATGAAAATTTTACCTTTTGAAGATAAAGGGAGAATCACTCTCTTCTTCAGAAGAGAAAGCAGTACCTATCTGGTTTTTTTTTACTGGGCGATTTTCTTTAATCAATATACCTACGCGAACCTTAAATCAAGGCTAACACTTTTTTCACTTATAATTGCGCAAGAGGTTTGTATTTTACCGAGTAAATTTGGGTTGTTTAATAAGAATCTGTTGCCTAGCAATTAGACGAGAGAAACTGTCAACCAATAAAAATGCGACACCGAAGGTGGGGCATTTTTAGGTTGACAGTTTTTCGAGTCAAATTGCTGAAGGAAACAGATTAGAATTTACTAAGTATAAATACAAATCTCGAGTGTAATTCGGCAGGACAATTTAACGAACAAGAAATTTAGAAATCCGTTCGTAACTTTACCAAATGGACTCATTCTTAAAATAACACAAACATCATGCAATAAATTATTCGCAAATGTCAAACTATGTATTTATACGGCGGGCACGGATACTGCGATAGTTGATTAGAATTTGAAAGTGAAAAAACCACTAGTGCATTTGTCGCTGTAAAAGTGACAATTGCACTGCAGCTAATGGGATTTTTTATACATGAGTTGAATTGTCCAACTTATGCAACAACCAATGTGACATAGATATATCAATTTCATGTTTTTAACGCATTTGTCCTAACTGAAACCATAAAGGTACCTACAACAAGAATCACAAATACCAGCGCATATTAAATCTTTTGGACCACGAAATTTTCTGTCTATGAAATATCCAATGTCATTGCAATTTAAAGTATGGTTAACGAGTATGTATGGATTTTGATTATTACTCTTCAATTATCTTTAAGTAACTTGTAACTTATATGTAACTCACATTAAGGAAAAATGCTTTTGTTGTTCACCCAAATCATTATTGAACTGCATTTTAAGAATTTCGACCAACTTCAAGCATTAGCTCATGTGGTCTTTTTCCTTATTCCTTTTTATTAATCTTGAATGTTGCTTACGTAATATGCATTTGTCATTCTTGACTTAATTCTCTCGCCTAGCATCACACTTTAGTTTATTGGTTACCCTTTTTCTTTTTTCAGGTAAGTAGATCAAAATTTTCCTCTATTATAATTTTCTTAAAAGTTCATGTACTCTGTACTCTAATCAGGAATACTTTACCTTTCTTTTTTTTCTGATAATAATAAATGTAAAACAGTATCATAATTTATTACAATGTGTTTTCAAAATCCAAAGCGTAAAATGTTAATAGCAAAGTTATCATCCTAATTCCTTCCAACTTACTAAATTACAAACATTACTAAATATTTACATAAAATAATATAAATCATAATTATTGTTGATGTGAAATTTCCGTAACTACAGCTATTTGCTAGTCCTTGGCAAAAATATCCTGTATATGTCCACGTTTCAGAATCGCATATACGACTATATAGACAAACCTAAACCATAAAAATTAGTGACGTATGAGTAATATTTTGAAGATCTTTACCTCTAAATCATTGTGGCGTCCTAAAGTGTCACAAAGACATTTAGGTACTGCAAGAGCCAGTCCTACACAGTACACAATATTTCGAACAAGCAATTTCACCTGCACTATCACAATAGTCGACACGAGTTTTACTTGAAAGGATGAACGGTTTATCCTCCAGACTTGGATGTAAGGTATTAAAAACGGAACATTCACATTTCTTGTTTGCGGAAGTAATGTATGGATGTCCGTCGTTGGATTCCTTAGGAGCTGTGAATTCGTCTGTTGTTACCTCATGTGTGCCGGTAAAATCGTCAGTCTTTGCAGATCTATTGGGAATATAAAACGAACAAATATTTTTTCCATATAGGTACATATATCATATAAAAAAAAATTTGATTACTTACAGAACTGCTAAAGCGTTAATCACTGCTATTAGAACTTTATACATAGTAAATTATGATCTACTTTAAGATTGAAGGCAAGCAATAAGTGAACAGGAAGGGTACCAAATTTTGTCTTTTATAGGTGGGTGTTACTTAGTGGGCGGTTTTGGTGACAAGAAGTACCATGTATAGTACCGTGTTCATATCCTGACACAGTAGTCAATGTTTATGCTCGCCCTATCGCATTGTTTACACCTATACAATCACAATCATCGACAATTTTATCACGCGAAATAATGTAGACGTCAATTTATATTATGTGCCAACATGAGTCATTTATTTGTTGCAAACTATGCCGAATATGCATCAGTAACGTAATAGTTATTTACGTAACCAGTTATGAAAAGATTAATTTTATTTGACAAAATATTTGCCAAATCTAACGAGCGAAGCAAAGTATTCGTCTTATTGCCAGCTACAACTTTCATTTTGAAAAATCTTCTCCCATTTAAAAAAATGGCTGCCGCGCCATGATGAAATCTCTAAAGTGGTGCCATCTACCATAAATTGATAATGTCATCAGCTTTCCTCCTTGTAGACAAACATTTTTTGGAAAAAAATTGTCCTTTTCGAAATATTCGCGTGTATTGATTAAAATGGTCTACCCTGTATAGGTACATTTAGTTGGCCCATGATTTTATAAATTTAAAATTTGAATTGTAGGTAGAACAAATTTAATATTTTATACACAAATGTTGGTTATTTAAATTTTTTTTTACTATTTTTATTTGTTACGTGTGTATTTGTCGCAGGAATGTTGTAATATTCGTAAACTTACAAGTTTCCTAGGAAACTTGAGCGCGTGGATCTCAAAATTAACCTTAACCTTAAGCTTTTCCTAGGAAACTTGTAAGATTACGGATATTACAACATTCCTGCGACATATTCAACAACTGGAGCAGTTTTGAAGTAAGACAACGGATCCATATCCATATCTGACAGAGAGCTCGGTCGTTACATGTTTGGAACCAGCCGACAACTTTTCATATAAATTCATTGATTATTAACATTCGTCTACTTACGATACCTAATCCTTTAATATTCTGCAGAAGGTTATTCAAATAATTTATTCATTGCGTTCGTTTTTTTTTTGTTTAAATGATATCAACATTTTTATTTCTCAAGTGTAACATCAAGGTGTTACATAAATTTAAAAAAATATTTATGATATTAGCTACATAACTTTCATAAACTTGAAATAATTTCGAGGTAATTAAAAAAATCTGCAATAGTTTTTCTTTTCATTCAATTTACCATGACAAATTACTGAATCTTTATTATGTTTATATATTTGGAATATAATGGAATACTTGGAATATAATAAAATATGCCAAGGTATTTTAGTATTTATTATTAATATTTCCAAAATCATAAAAAATTTCGTTGCACAGTTGTCATCACAATTCCTCTCAACTTAACAATTAACATTCCTACATATCTACTTAATATAAATCTATTTCAATGATAATTATATTAATAAAGAGTAGATATGTGATCGTCATGATCACATTCGACGTGTTCATATTCGTGGCAGCACATATTCTTTAATGATAATCCCGTATACGTCCATTCTTCGGAATAACTTGTACGGCTATGTAGAAACACCTAAATCGCACAAGTTAATTATAAATCAGTAAATATTTTGAATTTTATTACCTCCAAATTGTCATGGTGGCCTACAATTCCACATATAAGTTTAGGTGCTTCTTTATATGCTGCAAGAGCCAACCCTGTACATAATTTTGAACATATCTCTTCACCATAAACGTTACAACAGTCGACACGAAAGTTGTTGTGCACCATGATCGGTATGTCCTCCAAACTTGGTGTTGAGGTATTAAAAATTGAACACTCGCATTGCTTGTTTATGATGTATGTATGGTATTGATGCTCGTCGTTTGTGCCTTTGGGAGCTGTTTCTCTCACAAAATCAGCGAAATCCTTCATTAGTGCGTCATGCGGATCAGTAAAATCTTGAGATTTTGTAGTTCTATTGAGAAAGGAAAATACATTCACTAATAAGCAATTTTTGCATAAAAATTTTGTTTACTTACATAACTGCTGAGGCAAAAATCACTGCCACTAAAACTTTATACATTGTAAATTATGGTGTACTTTACGATTGAAAACAAGTACGGAATGAATAGGAAGGGCAAGAAATTTACCTTTTATGTGTGGGTGTTAACTTGTAGGCGTGTTTCGTGACAAGAAGTACCATGAATAGTGCCGTGTGCATTTCAAGTTGCATACTTTGGAAGACTCGTCAATGTTTATGTTAGCCCTATCTCATTATTCATACCTATACATTTATAATGCATAATTCATTCAGGTATGAATAATACCATGTTAATTATCGATAACTTTTATCACATGAAGGAATGTAGACATCAACATAATTATGATTGTTTAAATATCTATAAGTATAACAAATCTTTTTGAAGCAAATTTTCTTAAAAAACACAATTAAATGGTTTGTAATTGTTTTACGTTAGTTATAAAGGGTGGCGTTAATATTTTTTAATTCGAAACGTAGACCATGCTCAGGCAGAAAAATATGCGGGAAATATACAGGGCGTAACATTAATAATGGGAAATATTTAAATTGGAGAATCCTGGGTTCCAAATATTAATATTTAACCGAAATCATTTAGATAAAATGTGACTCCTTATTGAGTTACAGGATGTTTTATTTAAAAATTGAACAAGTATTTTTATTTTTTTTAACGTTTCCCATTATTAATGATACATCCCGCTTCTAACGAACGTTAAGACATAAACTAAAAGTTCTGCATTTCTATTAAACCAAAGAGATACTTTGATTAAACCAAAGATATCGATTATTCATTTTGGAATATTTTATAGAATTCCCCTTAATCATGTATCTACGGTTTACTTTTAAATTCGTGTGTTTTTTGACACCTACAGTTAACTTTCTATGAAAGGTCAAAGCAATACCCACTTTCTAAAAATTTGGATTTGGCCCGTCTGGGGAATTTATGAATCGATCGGAGATTAACTGCACAATTTCTTATTTATGAATTGTTTTGGCCAACCTTATAATTAATGTCTTCCTGTATTAGGATAAAGTGTTTATGAAAAATTCCGAATTATTCAAGATTGAAATAGCAATTGCAAATTAGGTTAGGTGTTTGTTTCTTGTGACACATGGACCAAAGGGCTGAACGCCTCAATCTGAGTTTAGTTTTAATTTTAAAAAGGCACATCAACTTAATTTTCGTCTAATTATCGCATTGGGTGTAAGAGAATAAGAGGAATAATAAATGTTAGGAACAATTATTGAACTTGTTATGTGCTGTTTATCTGCATGTTGTTTACAGAACACTTTAATGAAGTAGGTACATGTATTAGATTATCCAATTTGAAGTTATGGTTGGAAGTTTCAGTATTGATTTTGCATCCCTCGTCATCGTTGAGTATATTCGAAAACTTCTTAAGCTTCTTTTTATAACTTTTAAACGTAATCCTGTGGAAATTAACTTTTACATTGTGATTAAATTTTTGTATAACGCGCTCTCACAAATAGAGCTTTAGACATTTTGGTCAAATAAATTGGAATCGGAAATGTTATGTGAACACAACTCAATCCCAGTAGAGTTTTTTTATCCGTACATTCGCATCGCTCCACGAATAATTCACAGCACCGAAAATCTATTTTCATCGTGAGCTTTTGACATTCTCGCTTATATTTTTGTTATTAACTGAATTGTTAAATTTGATTTTATTTTATACGTTGGTATAGCTAATTATGTTTTGCCGATTTTAATGCAATGTGCACGTTGTCTACTAACAAAATTAAGATGCCGTTTAAATTATGTTGTACACCTTGTGCACTTTTAGCAGTTTATATTTTCTTAGATTGCTGTTCTCGATATGTGACGTATTGAAATGCTTTCTGTGGAATATGGAAGCACGTTTAATTTAAGTTAAAACAAGGGGACAGCGATAATCGAGAAAGATGAGGAGTGCACACTTCAAATGATATATCAGAAACTCTGTAACAGTGTTTGTTTTTTGCATTAATTCCGTTAGATAATAATAATAACAGAGTGTAATTTCTTATGGTTTACTTAAATCGACGAAATTTTGAGCTTAAACCACTTCCTTTACTAATTTTGGTGGTTGTTATATAATAATAGCTGATAAAACAAGATTGTTAACATATAAATTTTACAAAAATGAAGTGTACGTACAAAACGGTTAAGAGGAAATCTAATATATATACGTGGAAAACGTTGCGGATATGCGGAAGTTTATTGCCAAAACGAAGGTAAAAAATCTGGGAGACATATTTCGAGCCTTGTGTTAAACTTATATTGATTTGAATAAATCTAACCGTATAGTAATTACTACTACCAATTGTATGCGAAAAAAGCATACAATTGGTCATTCACGTATAAATATGAAACAATCCCATTGATTCGGGCTGAAAGAGTGCATTAACTCTCTAAGGTTGTATATTTTTATATATCTCCATAGTTCCCCCGTATATGTTACTTTATTAAAATAGTTAAAATTGCATTGTGCTACTAGTTTCGACTACAACAAATCATCTTCAGGCTTCGAATATAAAATATGATGAAATAAATGAATTAAAAAATTTAAAAAAAGTAAGATCAGTTCTTACATTAAATATTATAATAATCGTGTAACTCAAATAAATTCTCTCAACACGTTACTACATTCTGATATATAAAAATGTGATTTAACTCATTAGTTTCCCTCGCTAGACTATTTTATATAATTCGAATCCTGAAGGTGACTTCTTGTAGTCGAAACTAATAGCACAATGCAATTGCAACTGTTTTGAGTCTATTGTGATTTTAAGCATCGTTTTCTTGTAATATTAATTCAGATGCAAAATGAAACTTTGTCCAGACTTGCGATTACGGCTGTAAATAATAATAATAATAATTATTATTATTATTTATTTCATATGTTACAGCTCTCCATGCACAATATAGAAAGCAAACAAAGTACATAAATACGTAATACATATTTGAATTTTTACCTCAAAAAATTCCCAAATAATCCCTTTTTAAAATATTATGTTTCTGTTTATTCTCACCTTCATGAAAACTTTGCATAAGAAGACGTCTACTTAATGCTACGTACATAACAAAGTAATATTACACTTAATCGTGATTATAAAACGATCTCAAAGTATAAAACAGAATTGTTTTTCATCTGAAACAACTAAAGGGTTTTTTTTCTTTCTTAATCCAACTCAATATTAAAGAGAACCTTTAATTATTCGGTTTGTAACATTTGCTTGAAAAGTTTTTAATTAAATTTTCCATTGAATAATTAAGGTTATCTTGTTAAAAAGGAACGTTACAATTAACTTTTTTTTTACTTTCTTTTACCTTATTTGCATGTCGTGGAAAAAAGGCCAATTAAAATTCTTTGTTAGAAATTTTAGTTTGTTTTGCTTTTATAAATATGTATGTTCTTCGTTAATGCAACACTAAGTTGCAGAGTAAAGTAATTATCTACGTTGAAATGGATAAAGTACAAACAGATCTTTCGTGACAAGTTAAAGCATGTCGCTTGTTTGGAAGCCTTTTTATTATTCTATGATTCGCTCTATTTCGTAAAAAGAAGTGTAGAAGACTTTGAATTTTTTACGAAAAGTCAAAACTATCAACATTGGGTTTTCGTTAGAATCTCAATTCAAACGAATCATAGAATTTCCCAAATTCCAAATACTTTAGCTATCTGCCAAAGATAGTCTGTTGATATCGAGAACGCCATATTTTGCTTGAGTTATTTATCGATTGATTTTTCAAAATGCAAGTTAAGTAAACACTATACGTAGATAAATCCGTTATCAGAAATTGGAAAATCCAAGTATAGGAAAAAGATGACATATAACCCATCTACTTTCTCAATCTCCTTGTTTATTAAAAAACCATTGAAGAAGAAAAACGTTCCAGACAATCATCAAAACATCAAGATCATCGCTATGGAACAAGAAACCAAGAACTTTTCGAGATGTTAATTCAAAAATTAACGGTCGTCTTTTAAGCAGTTCCGGCAACTTCCTTTTACACCTTTAAATTTTATATTTTATATATTATATTATTTTATACGTCCTTGGTATGCAGATTCCACAAGTAAATAATCAAAATTATGATAACAAGTTCAAGTTAAAGACAACAACATCGGCAGACAGTTCTCATACAGTATTTGCAAGGGTTTAAACATGGAAAACAGTCCAGCAAGGTTTACGGCCTTGTATGTGAAATCCTCCGAGCCGTATACTTTTATTTTCAGGAGGACATATTTACACATTAATTCTATATATCACTGTAACTTCAACCCCTTAGTGGGGGCGACATCTATCCTTTTTTTTCAAATGGGAAGGGTTGTATTGTGATACACCTTCAGAAAGGGCATTAAATTTTCTTTAAAATGGTGCTTCGTTTTTCCAACATTCGTTGTGGGTTCCCAAGAAATTTAATTTTCTAAGATTAGTACTGATGTGTTATGTTATTAAGTGTTGAACATGTTCGTCGTTCACCTCCATACAATAGTACAGCAACTGCTGAAAGTCTTTGCTCGGCGACGCGTAGCTTAAATTTAAAAAACGAAGCGCTATTTTAAAGAAAATTTAATGCGCTTTTAAAAGATGTGTCAGAACATACCCCTTCCTATTCGAAAAAACAAGGGTGGATGCCGTCCCGCTAAGTGGTTGAAGTTGGAGTGATGGAATTTATGTGTAAATATGTCCACCTGAAAATAAAAGTATACCGAGGATTTTTTTATTTTCACGCCATTGTATAACAATTTTACGATGCCCCATGATGTAATCGCACGATTTTATAATCGACGGTAGTGCGTTTTGCAAAATCAAATGTCAGTTTATTCTGTTATAAAACCTTTCTAATAGACAGGTTATAAAATGATTAATAATAACATACTTATCAGCAATGGGCGATATAAGCAATCATTTCCATAGTAGAGGTATAATACCTAACGGGAGTTTCTTCAGGCACCAGATACGTGAAATAAACCTTGCTAGTTTGTTTTCGATTGGCCACCCTGTATACACCGGTAGAGAATTTTGTAATAAATAAAGATATTGAGAAAGTAAATTCGTTTTATGTCATTTTTGTCTTTAAATAAAACACTATTAATTTTATGCTACAATTATCCTTCGATTTTCTTAAACTTATAGGTATCTCCAAAGGATATACACTTTTCTTCGTTAATCTATTGTCTTATTGGATCCAGCTGATTATTTCATACATAAACCATATCGGGACTTTACTTTTCTTTTTAGAACTACTCTTTCATTAATACATTTATAGACTAATTTATACATTATCCACCCATTTGATCGAAGTTCATGAATAAAAATGAATAAAAACATACAGGGTGTTCCATTTAAGTTAAGTGAGTTTTTGATGTTTGAAAAATACAAAATATGAATCCTTTTTCTAAACGCCCTGTACAAAAAATCGGATTCTTACGTAGTGCAAATGAAAGCCTTAAAGGTTAAGATAAATCGATATAAATTTGTGTTACTGAAAGTAAGTGGTTTCCGTGTTATTAGGGGTTGTTTAAATTGAATATTTTCTTTAAAATCACAATTTTCTCAAAATTGGTAAGCGATAGGTATAGGGAACGTTTAATAAAGTTACCTTAGTTTTTAACGTATAATCTAAAAATGTAATAAAATACAGAGGGTTGCATTTAAAAAAACCTAACTTTGATATATTACAATTTTGTGAAGCACCCTGTATAATTGAAAATGATTTTAAACAATAGTCGTTATCCATTTACATATGTCACCAAAAAATGAAGCTGATATCTTGTACCCTTTAGGCACAAGAGACCGAGGGAATAGTCATGAATCACCCTGTATAAGGGGCCAAAGAAATTTAAATATACTTGATTTTTTGTTGAACCTTCAAAGAAATACATAGCATCGAGCACTTGAAATCAGTAATTAGTCGTGGCTCTATGCAAACAGTTCCTCTTCTCCTTCTTTAGCTTCCAGGACGATTAATCCTACAAAGTACCTTTTGTAAAAAATTTTATTTTTCACGCCATTGTATAACAATTTTATGCTGCCCCATGATGTTGTAATCGTTGTCCAAGAAACCTTTACTCTTTGTCCTCAAGAAAATATTAAAGTACTTTGTCTTACTCCATAATAAGTTATTCTAAATTTCCATTTTTCTTTCGTAATCTCACAACACCAAATTTGAATGAAGGATGCATCATTTTCACATTATACTACATTGCCTGAAAAAATTTTGTTCAACCCTTCTTTAGTAACCATATTTACTTTTGCATAACTAATGTTGTTCCATTGAGTAGTTTAGAAAAATAATTGAAATTGATATACTTACCTATAAACTTTTACATCATAATGTTGCTCTGAACAATTCTTTGGGACCTCCTTGAAAGTTAATAAATTGAAGCTGTCTTTACTGTGCTCTCGTTTCATCTTAATGGAATGAATTATCCATCTCATTTTGGTTAAAATTGTGAATAATTCAATATCGCATGGTTTTATTACAGATGTTGCAAGTCTTGGTTGACAGAAGAGTTATGTATAAAATGAAAGTATTCTAGTATTGAGAAAAACATTGGAATCATAAGAAATAAAAATTGAAATTTGTAGGACATAGGTTTAATGACGAAATCTATCAGTTATCGTTTGCAATCTCATCTTAAGTATTACTGAGACAAATCAAGCGTAGCTTTTAATACCCTTGAGAATATCTACAGAGTAGGTATATATTTCCTTAAGCATGTATACATTACGAGTAAGACTGCTAGAAAGCTTACGTATTTCACGAAGCTTGCCTTACCGCTGTCGAAATTAATCAAATACCTACTAATAGTAAAAAGGTAAAGAGTTAATGGGATAGAACCGAGGTATTTAATTTAACACAGAGTGATACAATTATTAATTATATAACAAATGTAGACCGACTGTTACAGGGTTGGTTTTTTATTGCAAGTAACTTTATTTATTTATTTGTTGTGCTACATATCTTCACCACGATGTACTTTTAATTACTGTAGAAAGTAATCGTAACTTATATTCGTGTAAATGTAATGACACACACCTGAAGAAATATTGTATCTAAGGAAATTACTATACTTTCAGCTGTAGGTACTTGTCAAGTTCAGGATATTCAACTTCTGCCTTCCATAGTTAAATTGGAATAAGGTTAAGTTTCGTGTCTCAAGTATCATCTGCATGTGTACGTTTGGAAGATGTAGATCAGATAAGGTGAATTATTAGTTAACTGTTCTAAGGAAAAGTAATGGGTCAAGATTAGTATATCCATAAATAATACTGTAAACACTATTGTTGCCTGGTCTATAGAAATGCAAGGTGGTACTTGTTAATAGAGAAACACGTGAAAAATGAATACCTACGGTACTAATGATGTGTACCTATTATCGAAATATAATGAATGAAGTCGACAAAATAAACCTTATTTAGTCGTTAGTATAGTTCAAATTAAAAGTACCTATGTTAACTTGCACAATATTTAAGTAAAATAATTTCACAAAATTACTGCAAATGTAATGGAAGAAAGTGTTTCGTAAATAAAATGTATTCTCCTGCATTGTCACAAGTTGCACTTTATGTGATGAGTCGTACTAAAGTTTAATTTGGTTCCAACTACCAGCACAATATATTATGTTTGTGTTTTCGTGTTTTGAAGGAGTACAACAAATTTGATATTTAGAGGAAGTTTATTTGACATTTTCATCCTTTTAATTCTTAAATGAATAAGTAAAAAAGATATAAATGCCAAATGAGAGTTAATTAAATTCCAACGATAAAGGCCAAATAAGTTAACGAACTTCCTTTAAAATATCGATCATTTCATTAGCGTTGTGGGTGTGTACTTCAGTTACCATCCACGGAACAAGATGTTCCTCAATTAAATGGCATAAAAAATCGTACAAACATAATCCTCATAGGCATCTAACGTTCATGTTTCCAGAAATTATGACATAGCAGGTAGTGCTAAATCGTCCAAACTTTACATAAACTTTCTATGTACTTACAACGCGTTGTCAGTGATGGCCAAATGAGTACCTATCTTATAGGTAAATGTGGCATCATTTGCCGTATAAAATTTTCTACTTTAACGTAATCCGAATGCGATAGATATTGGTACCAAAATTACATTAAAAATTTTGCAATCCCTGCACGTACAATGTACAAAGTACCCACCAGCAAGTGTGTAATTGTGATTATAGTTAAATAAAATGGTGACATCCTTTTCCAAAACAACCTTATACTAATTAAGGGCTGTTGAATGTGAGACAAAATTAAAGAAATGTCTTTCGCAATAAGCTATATCTTCAAAGTTGGCTAGATTTCACACTATTAAAATCAATAGAACAAAAAAGTACTCAAAATAATCTGATTTCTAATAAAATTTGCTACCTCGACGAATATTTCGAAAGAAATCATTCTAGAAGTTATTATAGGAACAGAAAATCGTGTCTCGGTGCAAATCTATATACTTTACGGTAAAGAGAGTATGTCAGCATCGACCCATAGGAAATGATTTTAGGGTGTAAAGGCAGAAGGACCGATAACACACTTCTATGCTGCCATAATAATGTAGGATACATGCTTATTTATTATTGAAACGAACCCATGTTGTATTACATTTAGCTGTACAGTACAACTGTTAATATGGTTTAAAGAATTCCGGTAATGTAAAAATAATTTGATCTCTAATTATAGTGTTTTTCTAATTCAACGTTCCTTTCAGAAATATAATTCTCTACAGATTCATCTAATCGTTAAAAATGAATTTTCATCAAGAAAAAGTTGGAAATGAAGAAATTCAATTGTTTGTTCGATGCTGTTTCAACTTCGCAAAGTGGAATATGCCTTCTACTTTAAGAAAACGTTCTGATAAAAATTTGTAACGAGACGTATTTTTTCGTTTATAAAATTCCATTGTAGAAATGTGTAATTTTTTAAGCTTAATCACCGACGTTAGCAGGCCAGTAAAATTTGTACAGGATAACACAGCATAGTTTTTAAATATGCATTAGAAAACAAGAGTACCGTGTACTGTATTTCATTATTTAGGACTATCTCTTATTAGAAGCTATCCTTCAGTAGACAGTTACATTGGCTTCCTGCGCGATAACCATGCAATTCAGGCTCGGCAGGAACGGTTGTGGTATTGATTACCTTGCCTTGATATTGTAAGGTATAGAAATAGAATCTTACAATTTTTCCTAAAGTTTGTTATCATTCGTTGGTAACACAATTTATTTCGACCCTGAATTCTAATATTATGTAAATTTACCAAGTTGTTTATGAAAGTGATATCAATTTAATATAAAAATTCGTCAGTTGTTTATCTGTTTTCAAGTTTTAATGATGATTCTTTAGGTACGAAAATAACAAAATAGCATTTTCCAATTACCAGACAATACCGGATTCGGAAACTCTCAAGTTTTAATTAGTTATGTACATACACAGAGCATTTATCTTTGCACAAGTGCGACCTTATACCTATACATATAAAATAAGCTTTTTTTTAATTACATATGTAACAACACTTTGAAAGATGTAACTAGTTGAAATCACTGGATTACAGATCGAACTTCGAATACCGCAGCACAGTAACGAAAGTATTAAAAAAATCTGACAAAACTACAATTTTCGAAATTTCGACTTTAAAAGTCGAATATCTCGAAAAGTATTTGAGATACCGAAACACTGGTACCGGATCTTGAATCAGCATAAAATTTCACATACGATCCATACTTTAACTCGGTTGTAGACATACATCTCTTCTAACGCACGGACGCGACGTATTGAATTCGGTAACGAACGGAGTTCGTTGAAAAACTAAATCTTAATAATTGTAGAAATACGCAATTCTTACAATCACAACTTAAATTATTAATTACATTAACTGAAATTCGTTCGTTGGTAAAATAAAACTAAAGAGCACTTTATAATTATTGTATTAAAACAATTTTATCCCATTCAGCGGTTGGTTGTAAAAGTAAATACGTATTTAGTGTTCTCAGCTAGCAGAATAGTCAGATGTGGTCAAGTAGTGCTTTAGGCGAGGAAATAAAGCACTAAAATAAGCCAAACCTACCAAACTTTTGTAGTAAGACGGATTCAGATGGGGTTTTTTGCATTCGCTTCCTAAATTCAATAGGAAACTTTGTACTTTTGATCATGTTTTTTTTCGAAATTGTATTTGTGCAGTGGAAAATGTATCCTCAAAAATGCATTTTCATAGAAAAAATTCATAACTTCGTTATAAACTTCTAGAATCGGCTCAATTCGGGTTCACGGGGGTTTTCGAGGTCGCTGATTCCGAATATGACCCCCAAATTGGCCGACCACCCACTTGGAGCTCAGTATGGCTGAGTAACGTCGTCATCTCCGAAGCTTTTTCTGAAATTCACTCTCAAATGATTCTAGACATCTCATTCGGGGGTTTTTTGGATTGCTGATTCCAAATAAAGCATCGGAAACCGTCCCCCGCGTACCTAGCGCCCCGCACATCCCGGGCATCAACGTAATCCTCTGGAGTTTCACTGAAGTTTCAAGCCTATAGGAAAAGACCGAAAATTGTTTCCGGGGTTTTTGGGTCGCTCAGATCGAATCTGGCACCGGATAATTTCTAACGGATACCTGGTGTACCACACCGGGGCACCAACGTCATCCTCTATAGTTTCGCTTGAATTTTCGCCGGAAAACAGTTTTCGGCTCCCTATAGGCTTGAAACGTTAGATGACGTTGATTCCCGGATGCAGGACACCAAGTACGAGGGGGGGGGGGGGGGCAGTTACCGATGCCTGATTTGGAATCAGCAACCATAAACACCACCGGATGAAATTTCTAGAATCATTTGAGAGTGAATTTCAGGAAAAGCTTCGGAGATGACGTTGCTCAGCCATCCTGAACTCTAGGTTTGCGATGAGCCAATTTGGAGGTCATATTCGTAATCAGCGACCTCGAAAAATCCCCGAATTGAGTCGATTCTAGAAGTTTATAACGAAGTTATGAATTTTTTCTATGAAAAAGCATTTTCCACTGCACAAATGCAATTTCGAAAAAAAAACATGATGAAAAGGTACAAAATTTCCTATTGAATTTAGGAAGCGAATGTAAAAAACCCCTCAATCCGTTTTACTACAAAATTTTGGTAGGTTCAGTGCTTTATTTCCTCGCCTACTTGTTGAATCTTGGAATTAAATTTTTACAACAGTCACTAATTGCTATGATAATAGCAATATCAAACAACTTTACTAAATACTTTTGATCGTGACAAAATTAATCGAAAAATGTCATGTTTTTTAAAACATTTGCTATGTACACGTATATTGGTGTTAATTTATGTATTGGAATCGATATAGGTACTTTGTGGTGAATTCCGAACTTGGGTGCCATTTTGAACAACTTACCAAGGTCATATCAAAAAACCAAGACCAGTTTACATGAAGACTTTTCATTACGAACCTGAATCTGTTACATGTTACATTTACAGACCCTAATATGGAGGTGAAGAACCGTAAAGTCAGTTACGTAAATGTTCATTTGGTAATTGTTTTCCATTTAAAAAGGCGCTTTTATAAACTAAGTCAGAGTTGCTTCGTTTCTAGTAAATAGTGCACTTTAAGCATGCGCCAAGAACGGTGTTTCTATGCCATATGAAATTGTATCTACATCTACAATGATGAAGATTAAGAATGAATAAGGTTAAACCTACCAATTTCCAAAATGGTCTCGTTAATAAGGTACAAGGTGTACAATGTTCTTATTACTTAGATATCCATCTAGTTTCTACATGACGGAGCACTGTTCATTTGATATTTAATTAGTTCAAATGGTCTCCTATACTTGAATGCAGTAGTGAGTGTCTCCTTAGATTGTACTGAAGCCATCTACAGGAGTTGGTTTAATGAAACGCTCTGTGCTTGATTGAGGCCGACATTTCGGCTAGAATTTTTATGTCCGTTCGTCGCTCAAAACCTTATTTGAGTAGGTATAAACAATTCAATGTGTCTGGATTGCTATCTATACCATCTAACGTTTATGAAACACTGATTCTTTACATCTCTCGATAAAGGCTAGAGCCTTCTAGCCGAAACGTCGCGTCGGCCTTAATGAAGTACAGAGTGTTTCATTAAATCAACTCCTGCGGAAGGCTCTAGTGACTACAGGAAAGGCAGTACATATTACATTCAAGGGACCTAGCCATTCTGACTCAAACTATTACTGGTAACGACAACCACATTAACAACATTTTTTGGAAAAAAAGCTTATAATGCTTTCGAAATATGCTCATTTGCAGCACTTACAAACAGCTTAGAAACTGATGGACAAATAATTGTGTAGAAAACGAATTTTCAATCACTGGAACATTGAATTGTAATACCAACCCGCCAAAGTTGGCAGTTTTAAGGTAGCTCAACTACGCAATTTGGCAAACATTTCATTTCTGTAACAAAAGCTATGTATTAAACAACAACTAGGCCCATTTAAAAATATAAGTACATAAAATAGAGAAGACCAGGCGCATTAAGGACGTATGAAGCAGTCGAATCCGGAAAAAACATTACTATTCCAAAAAAAGAACTTCCACAGCAGATTAGTTAACGTGTCTACGAAGCTACTTCAATATAACAATGATAACCTTTCAAATTTCTAAATTTTAAATGATTATTTTTTATGTAGTAGGTACGTGTTGTAACAAATATAGCATTTACATACAGTAATCAATAATTACCTACGAAACCTTATTGTTCCTATCATTGTTATTGTTCTTAGTAGAACTTTTCTCAGTGTTCCATTCAATTTTAAAGGTATTTCATGTTTAATTAATATTTTAAATCAGATTTACGAAGCGAAATCTTCCATAAACACTCGTATGTTGAGTACCTCTAGATTGGGATTCAAATATGACAATGTGTGTTGTTTCTACCTCGAAGATTGTTGTTAGTACAACAACAAAAGCAACATTATTGATTTAGGTGTAAGTATAACCTCTGTAAATCTTGAACAGATGTTATATGGCGAATAAAGGCATGTAAAAACGTGCGAAAAGAATGATGGATCTTAACGGATGAAACAAAATTCAATTTTTTATTACGCGTTCCTTTTTAGAAAGAAACCACTGCAAATATTTTTACAATAATTTTAATCTAACATTCATAAATATTGAATAATTGTTTACAACTCGAAACGGGATTTGTCATGAGAAAATTTACTGTTAACTTTAACCAATTCAAACAACTTTATATGAAGGTAAAATATCTCCATTGGAATCGCTCAATAGTTAGCTTTTCAGAAAGGGTAGGCCGTTTTCAATACATGAATGAAATCATAATAATTTATAGAAAAGGATATCAACTAATGAGCGACGTTATTAATCTGTCACAATTATTTATATGTAACTATAACTTTTTAGCCTCTAATTAGCGGTCTAATTATTTTTTCAGATAAAAATAATTAGCGTTAAAAAAGGTTTTGTAGTTCAAATTAATATTAAATACAACACTGGGGAAGAAATTTAATTGGAAAACATTTTTAGCCAATTAAATTAAAAAAGTGTCTTCTCCATTCTGTGTATATTTATTGTGTACTAGATGGCCCGGTACACTTCGTATCACCTGAAATTGACAGCTGTTAAGTTTGACAATAATAACGTTGAGGGTTGAGCTTCTGTTTACAATGTTTACAGATAAAATCAAAACTTCATAACAATAACATGCGGTAACTTTGAAAGCCAGAAGGGAGAAGCTCTAAAATCCTAGGACTTCAATTAATGGTTAACCTGAACTACTATGCAAAATTGTATGTCAATCGCGCGACTACTTTTTGAGTATTTGAGTTTTATATACCTATACAGATGTACGTATTCTCAATAATGCATTTTAAATTTTTTCCACAATTTCTTCAAGATTATGAGCGATTGAAGGGTTTCTAAAAAATTGGACGTTTAGGTAATGTATCTACACTATAGGTAATTTAAAGCTTATTGCACAGTAACTTTTATTTGCTTTTATAGATAGTCCCCCAAACATAATCGATGCTATAACTACCTTTAAATAATTCGAAGTAATGTAGTTTTAAATGATTTCTAAGCATGCAAACTTGTATTTAACATAATTGTCCTCATTGATGTATAAAAAGCTCTGAATTACTTATATTTACTATTTGAAACAAGAAATCGTGGAGTGAAAGTAAATCTCTAAATAAATTTCGAATTGTGGATTTTATTTGAAAAGTTTATCTGTTTTATACTTCAGGTTAGTAGTTTTCTTAAACCGCAAACTTTTTATACGAGTTTTTTTCGTAAATTGAGCTTCTTAATGACAATATTTGCATTCGAACCGAAAAAAAGGGACGCTTTTTTCAACAACTTGAATTTAATTCGAGTTTGCCTTTATTGAAAATATCGATCAATCACTTTTGATATGAAATGGAACCTTAATCAAACATTTATATACCTACCTTCATTATGCAAAGAGTTTTCTTTTATGTGCACACAGTGCATTTTTAACACGTCAAAGATGATGTGAACGCTGAAACTTTATTACGGTTTGATATATGAATGTTGTTTGTACAGCTTTAATTGCAATTACCCCTTTGCACACTATAGACTGCCCTTAATACATGAAATCAAATTTCCTTTTTTCACACTGCTCAATACATAACACATAATAATTTTGAAGGTTTCGAATAATTACTGTCCAAGTTATACCTATGTACAAGCATAGAACAATAAATGGATAGTCAGGATAGTTGTTAATGAATCGCCGGAATTCAGGTTTTTTTTAACAAAATCATTCCTCTTTACGTATGAAATTTGTAATTACGTTGGTATATTTTGCTCTGCTTTCATTCAAGATCATCTAGTTTGGTATTATTATTATTATTGAAACTAGGGGTGGTCCCAATAGGTTCCTGCACTGCGACCATTTGGTCTATTGTGCTCCCCGGTGTTGTCTGCCCTTCAATAATACCTGTATCTTTCACAAAGTCCAGGATTTTAGTAGGGCGAATCTTCGTTACTTCCTCTTTTGTATCTAATCTTTTCATTTCCAAGTGTGTAATATCCCGAAAGATTTTCTCATTTTATTCTCCGGGAATACTTAAGTAAATCATGGACACGTGTACATCATTTTATTGATAAGTACAGAATGTAAAATATTATATGAATGTGCGCAGGTTTACAATTCCTTCCATTACAACTTTACTAACTTAAATTTAAATACTACATTTCCCCCGCACTAAAATAAACTTAATTTCTACTTACGCAATACCCCAGTTTATACAATTTAATACCTTAACCTTAACCTATCGGGTTCTCTACGTCGTCGTTGTGGTCGTTCCGGCACAATCAAGTCGTTTTTATCTACCACTTCTGGAAAACTAGTTGCTGACGAAGTGGTAGCAGCTTCAGTAGCGTCCTGACTTTCACTTTTTGGCGAATCTAATACTACCTGATTTGCAAATTCAGAACCCTCACCTTGTGTCCGATCAATATTTTGTGAAGTTAGTTGTTGACATTTCTTCGTGGTTAATTTTACGTATTTGATTAGAATGCCTTTTCCACAAAATATTCTCGTGCACCTATACAATATAAACATTTTTACCCTTCCTACAATTTATTTTTGCTTTTGTCCATCTAGACTTAATGAAACTATAATCTCGAACAAACACCTCCTCGCCTTTATAAAAATTAACAATTCTTTTCCCTTTATAATATCCTTCATTTTGCGTTTGACGTTTTTTTAGATTTTCGCGTACAATATTTAAATCCAAATTGTTTCGTGAATTAAAATTGGGTTTCAATAAATCTAATCTAGACCTCAAAGGTCGTCCTATCATTAACCGTGCAGGTGTTTCACCTGTAGAGCAATGGTCCGTATTCCGATATGTGAATAAAAATCTACTTAAACTGGAATTTAAATTCGACTTAACATTAGCTTCCTTTTCCTTTAATAAGAATTGTTTCACGGTCTTTACGCTATTTTCAGCTGCGCCGTTTGAAGCAGGATTATACGGAGGAATGGTAACAAATTTAATTCCATTTAATTTTAAAAATTCTTTAAATTCTAATGAGGTAAATTGTGGACCATTATCGGAGCAAATCGTTTTTGGTAACCCAAATCTTGCGAATACTTTCCGTAATTTTTCTATTAAGCAAAACGTCGAAATATTTGACATAGGAAATACCTCTAACCACTTTGAGAACGCGTCCGTAATGACTAAAAATTGTTTTGAAAAGATAGGACCTAAAAAATCGATGTGAATCCGTTCTCATACGTTTTCCGGTACTTCCCAATTAGTCAAAGGTACTTTAGCTGGATTGTTTTTAAACGTTTGACAAATTTCACAATTTTTACAAAGGTTTTCAATGTCTTTATTTAGCGAAGGCCAATATACATAATTCCTTGCTAAAGCTTTTAATTTAACAATTCCTAAGTGAGTATTGTGCAGTTCCCCCAATATATAACTTTGCAGTGACGTGGGAATGATTACCCGGTAGCCCCACAAAAGTACCCCGTTTTCCACATTGAGTTGGGTCCGCATCACTTGGTACTGTTTATACTCATCTGTACATTTAACTGGCCATCCCGTATGTACATATTTAATAATATTGCTAAGAACTTCGTCCTTTTCCGTCTCCTTTTTTATATCCTTAACATTTACGATTAAGCTACTCTCCTTTAACTGATTTATTTCGTTAAATTTTGGTTCCAAATACGCCAACTGCACCTCATTTTCATTAATAGGTAACCGGGATAAGCAATCCGCATTGTTTTCCTTGGATTGTATATATTTTATGTCAAAATCGAACCCACACAGAAATAATGCGTATCTCTGTAATCGGTTTGCCGCCATAACCGGAATACCATGCTTGGGACCAAAAATTGAAACAAGTGGTTTGTTATCAGTCCATAAATTGAATTTTCTCCCGTACAAATACTGGTAAAAATTTTTTACTCCGAATACTATTGCAAGCGCTTCCCTGTGAATCTGCGAATAATTCCTCTCCGCCGGGCTAAGCGTTCTTGATGCGAACGCTATTGGACGCTGCACCTTATTTAGGTAAGTATGCGAAATAATTGCTCCTATTCCCCATGGAGACGCATCAACCGTTAACTGAATATCCAATTTAGGATTGAAATGTACTAGAACTTCATTTGACATTAACATTCGCTTAATTTTTTCAAATGCATGCTGGCATTCGCTAGTCCACTCCCAACGTACTTTTTCCTGCAGTAACGTGTACAAGGGGTGTAACACGGTAGGTATATTCGCCAGAAAACTGTGGTAATAATTTACAGATCCTAAAAATGAGCGTAATTGGCTAACATTTTGCGGTGGGGGCATTTCCAGAATCGCTTTTGTACGCTCTGGAGACTTATGCAATCCCTCTTTATCTATCACGTATCCCAAATAAGCGATCGAATTTTCAAAGAATTTGCATTTTTCCTTTTTAACCGTTAGCCCTACCTCATTTAACCTTTGTAGCACTTTTTCCAGTCTAACTAAATGCTGACTTTTACTTTTACAAATATACAAACTCCCTCAATGTTTACTAATAAATTTTCTACCACTCTCTGGAAGTGTGCAGGTGCGGAACTAATTCCATATGGTAACCGATTGTATACCAATGTGCCCCTGTGTGTAGATATCGCGGTATATTTCTTGGAATCTGCGTGTAGCTCTAATTGTTGATAGGCATGCGCCAGATCAATTTTGGAAAATTGTATACCCCCTTCTAACTTTTGGAATAAATCTTGAATATTGGGTAACGGATATCTTTCTTCTTCGATAAACGGGTTTAAGGTTATTTTATAATCCCCACAAATTCTTACCGTATTATCATCTTTTAATATAGGGACAATCGGTGTTCCCCATTCACTATTTTCTATTGGCGATAAGATTCCCGCATTTATTAATCTATCTAATTCTGCCTCTACTTTACTTTTCAATGAGTAAGGGAGAGGTCTGGGTTTACAAAATTTCGGAATTGCATCCGCTTTCAATTTTAACTTATGCTTGAATTTATTAAATATACCCAGCGGCCCCGAAAAAACCTGCGGGTATTTATTCACCACGTAATGATGAATGTCATCCGATTGCTTTAAAAACTTTAATTCACTAAACCCCATATTAAATGTTTGAAGGAAGTCCCTACCGAGTAATGGTGGTCCGCCTCTCTCGATTACATTCAATGTAAGGGAATGAGTCTCCCCGTTAAATTTTACCTTGACAATTATTTTACCTAACGGAACAATCTTTTGACCCGTATAACTTATAAATTTTATATCTGATTCTAACAGATTTTGCCGTGAGAAATGTTCTATATAAGTATTTTTAGATATTACGGACGTGGAGGCACCAGAATCCAATTCAAACTCAAAATCTTTGTTATCAATTACCACCTTTACAACGATAGGTGCCGTATTTTTACTTTTCAAAGAAAATATTTGAAATTCACTTTCTCTGGTATCCTCCCCTTCGTCTAAATTTAAATAATTTACCTTATTTCTACTTTTACACACATTACTCAAATGACCAATTTTCGAACAAGTATTGCATTGATAATTAATGGTTATACCTACATTTTTCTGACGAGTGATTTTTTTTTCCACAGCGGTGGCAAGATGTCTTCCATTTTTGCTTATTTTGGATTACCTCACTGGCCCCTTGCGATGTAGACGGAATTTCACGTGACGTAGACCTCCGCTGTTTATTGTTGGTCCGGCCTCGATGTCGTTGGAGTTGATTTAGGTCAGCCGTTTCCATTTTAACTCGTTGGTCCAGTTCCATTAAATCGAAGCTCATCTGCGCTGACTCCGCCGCCATTGCCTTTTTTAATGCTTCATGGAATGATATCGTTTCGTCTTCCAAGAAAAGTTTATCCCTAGCTTTCCCGGGATCCAATCCGCAAATAAATTTGTCTATCATTACCATATCTAACGTGTTTCCAAATTTGCAACTAGTAGCCAAACTTTTCACTCGGGCAGCCCATTCTTGTAATGACTCACTGGATTTCTTCGACGCGGAATAGAATTTATACCGTTCTACGAACACTGCTTTTACCGATGAATAATAATTATTTAAATGTCTTATTATCTCCTCGTATGGCACATTTTGCGGCACTTCCGGTACACACAAATTACTTAGCAGCTTGAACGCCTCTTGTGATAAGGAGTTTAAGATTATGGCGCGTTTTATCACGGGCTCTTCAATTGCATTCGCAATATAATATTGCTCTATTCTCGCTTTATAAATGTCCCATTCGTGTATGCTAGGATTAAATTCTAACAAAATACCACGATTACGTTGCAATTTTTCTTTATGGATTACGGTCCGCCATTATCACTTTCACCACGAGTATACTTCTTCTTTTTTTTTCTTCTAGCCACTAATTTACACGTTTGCATTTTGCACCTTTATTGTCCTCGTCGCCACTGTAATATCCCGAAGGATTTTCTCATTTTATTCTCCGGGAATACTTAAGTAAATCATGGACACGTGTACATCATTTTATTGATAAGTACAGAATGTAAAATATTATATGAATGTGCGCAGGTTTACAATTCCTTCCATTACAACTTTACTAACTTAAATTTAAATACTATAGTGTTCCCTTGCCTTTATGAATGCCTCATATTGGCAAATAACGTGATAGGGCGTTTCATCTGCCTCACCACAACCCCTGCATGTCGTGATTTCGGTCAGTCCCATGTTGTGCAGGTGTTTGTTCATGCGACAGTGCCCCGTGACCATTTCTGTCGCAAGTTTTATCTTCGTCCTACTTAACTTTAAGATGGACATAGCTAGGTCCCCGTTTGGGGTTTCCAGGAAGATCTTGGAATGACTCTGTCCTGGGATTTTCGACCAATGTCTGCAATGCTCTTTCGTGAGTATTGCCTGAATCTCCTTTTTGGCTGTGTTATAAGTAATCCCACAAGCTGATTCGGGCCCTATAAATGGTTTTGCGCTTGCCCTTTTCGCAAGCTCGTCAGCAACCTGGATACCTGTGATTCCCGCGTGCCCAGGTGCCCACACTAGTGTGACGGAGTTGCACTTACCTAATGCGTTTAGCATTTGTGTGCATTCAAGGACTAGCCCTGAATTTACCACATATGAGTCTATTGCTACAATCGCTGCTTTGCTGTCTGCCACTATAAAGATTTTCCTTTTGATAAGGTTCTCTTTTAAAGCTGAGCCGCTGTCAGGATTGCATATACGTCGGCTTGGAATACGGTCGCTTATTGTCCTAGGCCTACAGAAATTCTGCAGCACCGTCCATTGCTCCCGTGTACTCCAAAGCCAGTGCCCTTTATGGTTTTCGAGCCGTCTGTGTAATACACGATTCCATTCAGCTTCGCTTTACTGGAATTGTTCTCCCAGTCTTGCCGAATAGGGATTCTTGTCTTAAACAGTTTGGTGGGACAAACTGTTTTGGGTATCCTCTCAGTGTTCATACTAAGGGTTTTATCTTTGGAGATTTCGTCAAAGATGAGTGAGTTTTGAAAATGTCAGACGACATTTAAACGTTTGTGTCCCTGGAGAGTTATTTTAACAAGGGAAACTACTGGGGCCATATTTCCCATGCATTTGGTTGTTCCCAGTAACTCTGTTATATTTTGGCTCGAGACCTATTTTTGTATTTATAGACCTATTTCTTAAAAAAATGCCAAATGAAATGCCACAAAGTGCAAGAGTAAAGTGGTTTTAGTACGTTTAGTCATGGGTTTCACCCAGGAATGCCCAAAATTGTGAGAATGGTGATGATTCTCTTTTTATACACTAATCCCTCTGAGAAAACAACCCATTCCGCTGTGAAATAAATAAATTGCCTAACATCGTTGGGAATAAGATAATTTTTCAGTCTAGAATAAGTCGGCACTTCCGCATCGTCGAGCCATGTCGTCGCCGACGGTGAGTAAGAATTTTTTGCTTAAAAAAAATCACGTCGGTGTCACCAATGTAGTTTCATTCATAATAAAATACTAAATTGCAGTTGTATTAATATTTAATTACAAAAGTCCATTTAGACAAATATTAAAAATCCATTACCGCGCCTGTTGGGGCGACCAAGATATAATTATCTTCGAACCAGTTTAGCAGCAGTTGTAATTCTTCAGGTAATTCCCATCCAAGCTCTTTCACGTATTCATCAATATCATTTACTAGTACCAAAGCAAACCATATTGGTTTTTAAAGAAAATTCTGAGTCATTGTTATTCAGCGCCGTAAATGCCATTTAATCCAAATGTTTCTTCATATTTTTAGCTAAATGAAAGACGCAACCTTTAATGGTAATGCTAGCTAACAGAAGACGGATTTAAATTTGGCGATAATCCCTCTATCCCTTCAAACATTTGAACGTAAGTTGGACGTTGCTTGTTCGGCAGCAGTGCATAAAGTATTCGATGCACGCCTCCAAACTTTTCTACCATAATGACGTAAACCTGACTAATCAATCGCGGTGAAATGGAAAATGTTCCATCGATAAACCATGTTTATCATCTTGGTTAAGTTCAGAATCTCACAAAGGGGTAGAGATAATAATAATAATAAGAAGACTCACAGCCTCCCCTTAATGTTTCTTTATTGAATATGATGAAGTTGAAATGATGAAAGTTATAAAGCATCATAATTATAATCAATAAGTCATTAACAATTGATTAAAATGTTAATGTCGGTTAAGTATTGTGTATTAACCAGCCCTATCGATTTAAAGCTCATTATCAATTGATTAAAGTCAGTAAGTATATCTTTTAAATTGATACCTCTTAAGTATCATTATATGGATTCAACTTAGGATTAAAGTTCCAAGGTCAGAATACTTAGCCATAACCGACCGACACATTTGTTAGGATGTCCCTAGTATACTCAAAATTAATATTTAAGTAAATTGATGATCGGTAATGGTATTTACACAAGTAAGTAAATTTCGTGAATTTATCGAAAACAAAATCGGCGATGAGATGGCTGTGATGAATTGGCGGTGCTCACTTGTCCCATTCCGCAATTTTTTGTCTCCTAATATGGTTAATAGAATTAATTGGAATTTCTTTTCCAAAATTTTACTGTTGTTTTAATAGCATATTAAAGTATAAGTGAATAAAGAGGTCTTTAAAACACGCGCGAGTTTTCAAGCACAACGGCGCAGCTGGAGTGCTTGAAATAGAGCAAGTGTTTTAAAGACCAGTTATCCACGAATACTTTGCGCTATTTTTTTTATTGGTTCACTTTGAAATCTGGTATTAAAATGGAAATAAGAACTAATAATGTGAAATGGTTGAATTCGTAATGTGAAATCAGTATACCTTTCGTTGTGATGGAAATGAGAAAAACGGAGATTAATTTGCAATTTGTCATTTTATTTGACGTAACAAAGTACTCCTGTCAGATCAATAACCAATAGAATTCACGTTTTTCAAATTGGTGATGTTAGCATAGCAACTTTAAAACACGTGCGTTTTAAAAAGTGCGATTTAAACACGTTTAAAAGGCTAAAATAGGACACCAATAAAAAAAAATAATTTTAGCGAAATTCTTACGAAATAAAACAGAATGTGCTGTTACTTGTATATCCACCCCTCTATCAGAGCACCCATTTCTGTGGTTTTGAACTAACCTTTAGGAAATTTATCTATATGGACGAAACTTTCGTATTTCTATGCAAAATTAAACTGCGAAATAGCTATAGCTAATTTACAGGTTTTTCAAACATAACATACATACTCTAATAATTTTCTTCCCTGTGTGGGATAGTTTAAGCAGTTTATTTATGTTATGCAGCTGGTTGGCATTGCGAGGTCTAGCAACAGTAAATCTGGTTTTCAATTTGGTAAATAGTTATTTATTAGTGCGTACGATATAATTTTCAAAAATTGTAGAGTATTTATTATGACCATGTCACACAGTTGTGGGAACTCTAATATCGTCAACCGCGACACTAGCTTTCACAACGCCCATCCATGAACTAAACGAATTTAATATATTCTTTACCTAGTTTGGTTCAAAAGCTTCTGCTGGCTTCTGTATTTTAGAAATATAAGGTTATTCAAAAGTAAGTTCCCAGTTTGAAATTGCTATTGCCTTGCAAATTTTTGAGATTCTGGAAAAATAAAAACACCGTTTTGTTTGTAAAGAAACGAGGTTTATTAATAAAGACCAAACAAGAAAAAATTAAAGATGACCATCTCAATTCTGTTCAATGTGTCAATCTTCTATGTTATGAAGTGCATTCAGTGGAATGTTTTTAATGATATGTGATATGGATTATCTCAGCTCCTCACTAAGAAACACCCATCCCATAACCATTAGTCAGCTGGATTAAGATCTGGTGACCGAGGAGGCCATCTGTTCGGAAAGTGTCTAAAAATTACATGATCATCAAATGTGTTTCTTAATAGTGTTTTTACAGAATTGTGTCTGTAGGGGGTGTGCCATTAAAACAAACCCCGTTTCTTTATAAACAAAATGGTGCTTTTATTTTTTCAAAATCTCCCTAACTTACGTTTGAATAACCTTGTATAATGTATTTTAAATGATTTCCGCTAAAACGTTAGTCCATTTGGTGGATGATATCGAACAAAAGTTACGCCACTGACTTTGTTAATTAACAAAAAATCATGAACATGATAGAATGTATAAATACTGGCCGGCGTATTTGGATAGCCTGAAGGCGGGGTGGAAAAAGAATTAACGCAAGAAGTAAAAAAATAAGGGAACGGCGAGGAACAGTTCTCGCGGTATCGTAGAAGAAGTAAGTTACGGTGTAAATGAGTGCAACGCCTTCATCAGAAAATTTAAGTATTTTGTTTGCTATTTTTAATAAGTAACTGTTAATTAGGTAGGGTGAATTTTAATTTAGCATGTGTCGGTGTTTCTGTGGTATTTTTACGATAAAGGGGTACCTAAACCACCATACCCTCCTTGCATAATTGCTTCTGAAACGATTACAATGACGGTTTGCGCTCGTGAGTCTCTTTTGGCTCCCTCATCCGGCGGTAAGCGTGTTCAGTTGTTTCTTGAATGTGAAGCTCTAGAACCCCAACCCCTCTGTTCGAAAACGTTGTCTCGCTTGGCATACCCCTTTTGGTTGCATTGTGGTTATACAAGGCGATGGTATTCTGTCACCATCCTATTTTGAAGTATGTAATGCGATTACAGTTTACCTCCCTTGAATTTTATGCATTTGAGTACTGTGGATGTGATGGGTCCTAAAACAATATACAACCTATACCAATCTAAACTCTAAGTACCGTGGCAGGGTTTTAAGTTCAGTTAATGGCTGGCGCCCTGAGTCTAATTATATTTAATCCTAACCCTTAACATGTCAAAGATATGCTTCACCCGTGAACCCTGGTGTGAATGTTAGGATCCGTTACATCACAACCTTAATGAGACTTACCCTGAAAGGTGATGGCAGAAGCTACCAATTTATTATTTACGTAATATTTAAAGAGGAGATGAAATTCCTGGTGAAAATCGCACAAGCTGAAAGCACCCAATACTAAAATTGAATGTAATTTTATAATTAGATTTGAAGGTGGATTGTGAGGTAATTATCCTGGAGGGTTTTTCTGTAGCTCTTTTCCCTCCTTGTAATCAGCGAAGACCCAGAGCTAATCTCAAACGCTGAGTTTGAGAGGGCAACCCTTGAAGTTTATTAAATTTAATTCGTTCTCCTCAATTCTTGTGTTTTATTTATGTTTGCCTGATAGACTAGCACACACACATCACGAGCAATTCGTTCACAACGTAGAGTCCTACATTTGACAGTTTTGTTATGGACGATCACGTGCCATGGGGTTTCAATTAGTTGGCGGGAGATGTAGTTTTATTTGGTTTTCGAATTGCGCGACAGTCTTTCGACGTTGCACCTGGGTACGCTACAAATTATTGACGGAATAATCCAAATTATGGAGTTATTTCAGTTTAGCTTACAAATGCGATTTCAATTTTTGCAAAAGTAATACAAAAACAGAATACAACTTGTTCATTTCTTTTTATGCGTTTTTCGAGGAAATTGTACACTATTTTGATTAGATTTTATTCATTCATATTGCTTTTTAGGTTCTCCTCTTGCTGGAAAAGGTATATGTCGCTATCGTCGTTTCATTTCATTAACTACCTCCGTAATGTTGTTTGATACGAAACTTCACACTCACTTTATTTTACTAATTTCAAATTTTAAATACTAATTAAAATAGATACAAATTGTTTTCAGCACTCATACTTTGTTTGGTAACCTGCACATGCCTGTACGTTAGCATTAAACTACAGATAGGTACGTAACTTCGTACACCATGTTAACAATGTGCTGCGCCGTTAGAAGGGAACGAATTCTGATGCTAACAAATATTCCCCGAACCATTAATTATCCCAGTCGTAGTAAATCATTTTACATACATTTTTTATTAGAACAAGCATATCTATCTTTTATCAATGGTTAATGTACGATCATTATACACATTGTAGTTGTAGAAGACAAACACTAATATAAAATGTTAACAATAAAACGAACCTAAGTAAAAATGATCAAAAAACATTATTACGCTTGATTCGTTTCTTCCTTTATAAGTAGTTTTGCACTTGGGACATTATATAATAAAGTATGTGTAGAAATGTTCACACAGACGTATGTTCAAAAAGGGTTGGTCTGGTGGGAATTTCTCTATAATGGAAGTCTATTTATCTTTCTTTTCAAAGTTTGTTGTCACATTTTAACATAAAGCGCGTTATATTTTAATAAAAAGCGGGCCCATCGTGCATTTTAAGTGAAACGGTGACCAATTAATTTCAAAATTTCATTTTCGTAATTTTATATGTCTACGTACACCCGTTACGTCAAAATTAACAGATTTGCTTATTGTATTATAGGGTTTTGGAAAAGATATTAATTCATTGTCTTTGTGCAATTGACGTACAGGGTGCAGCAGTCTAGCTTTGTAGTCACCTTGGCGGTTTAAAGTTCGCTTATTTGTTGTACCTATAGTTTCTTAAAATCAACGACTCCGTCGGATTAAAGGCCATCGGACTACGATCTGTATGAACTGTGAGAATGCCAAAAAACTCCTGATGTTTCGTTAATTTTTACGACATTCTCAAGATTTTGTTACGAATCGAGTCTTGAATTTGAACAAAATCATTTCTCAAAATCGTCTAGTCATGCTCCCAAGCAAAACTGTGACCAACTAATTCTTAGAGTTCGTCCTTTTCGTAACCAAATGGGCTATAGTTTGCGCTGCACTGTTTGAGCGAGGGGTTATAAGCACCTTTTCATCAAAGACTAAAATGAAACCGTGAAAATGTATTCCGCACATTATGTTTCCATGCTTGATAAATTCCTTGTTCCAAAATATGTGACCACCGCACACCTCAAAAGATAATTTGGTTTCAGTAAGGCAAGGCAATTGTGTATAACTTATGTATCTTTAAGGGGTTTATTTTTACGAGCCATTCAATTTCAATAAATTAAAGGGGAGTACAGAATGAGAAATTCGTGCGGTACCTAGCGAAATGTTGGTAGGACTAAACTTCAGATAATAGTCCGAACAGTGTAGAAAAAAGGGAGTTCATCATATAAGCAAAGTTATTGTTTTCCAAAAAATCTTTAGAACATGATTATAAAAGGGGTAGTATTTCTTGCCAAATATTTATTATCTAGTTATTACTTGAGTATAATACATTCGTTACAATAATCGACGTTTCGCCATAGAACAAAAGGCTTTATCAAGTTAAATAAAATTGTTGAAAAACATTAAAAATTGAAACATCATTCATTAATAAAATATGGTTTTTATGGTCTTTAGAACATGTTTCCACTCTTTGTAAGTTTCCACAGCTTTACTGTAAACATTTTTTTTTTTGCAAAATTCATTATGTCATTGTCGCGTCTTAATAGACTACCCAAATATACCATTTAGAAAAATAAAGATACAAAAAAATACACAGGAAGGTGCATCATAACACTTGAATTGAAAAAGCAATTATTTTCATAGTTCAAAGGTCAAGCGTTATTTTTCTTGTTTGGTAACCTTTCCTCTCTCGCTTTATACCTTGGTGCACATCTCTGGCTTCGTTAGATTATTACTCTTTTATTACATTTTCTTTTCTTTTTTGTATCGGTTTCTTAGATTTCTTGTATTTTTCAATAACAATAATATTAATAGATTTATTGCGCAAACAGTTCATTATACAAGGTGAGTCAAAAATGAAAACAAATATTCTAAACTGCTACTTTACTGCTTCATTTCTTTGCCTACTATTCGCCATTCATGGTCCATGTTTTTGGTGCTAGGTAAGGTCTTTAACTTGATATTTAATTCATTTTGCAATGCCCCTCGTTTCTGATTAATCTATATTTCTACAAAAAAATAATCTGAATTGGCATCCGATAGCTTCTTATATTTGTTACACATCTTTGTTCATTCTTTCATATGTTCCATTCACTGACGTACAGGTTTCCTTGTACATACTAGTCAGGGATAATCCACAAAACCTTCCCCATAAATAATATATAATAATAATGTAAATATAATTATTTATGGGGAAGGTTTTGTGAATTACCACTGACTAGTATCATTAATTACCCCATTTTGAGGAAATCACTTCTACATCAAGATTACGGACCCAATCAATTTGCTTGTACATGGCCGTCTTCTGAAAATAAGTACCCACTTATTACCACAATTTTTTTTTCTCTTTTGCAAAATCTTGTTTATTGCTAAATTTCCCAATTGCTGTCCTATCTTCTTATTTGTATCGCGTAAAACTAAATTCATGTCATATTTCCGGCATATTGTAAAAAGTCTTATTCTCAACATTAAAACACTGGTGTGCTTTAAAATTGCTATAGAAACAATGAAGACGTAGTACCAATGCATTTCGTAACTTTCAATTTGTTCACGATTGATTGTCCGATGTAACTAGCAGCAACCGTCGAAGATCTCCAACCTACTTGACGCTTAACCTCATCTACACTCATCCTTCCATTTGCCATAATGGTTGCAGATGTCCACCTGAAAGCATGGCCGGTGTATTTCGCAGAGTCCAGAAGTTTCAAAAAATGTGCTTCAAAAGAAGGGCGTCTACCAAAAGTTTTAATCCCAACAACTTGCTTCATGCACTTCCCAATAGCGTACTTCAAAAAAACCCGTTCGTACGTAGCTACATTTTTGGGACGTGTTAAACAACTTTACCTACTCTATATTAGAATCGTCAATGATAGCAAATTTTCGACCTTTCACAGTTTTCGATGGAGGAATGTTAATGATTACACCAGAACGTTCTTTTTTAATATCAGACATGTGTAAATCACAACCAACAAATTGCGACAACCAGAAAAATGGAGTAACTATCACTAATCTCTGTCAAAACTATCGTATAAGCACCTTTAAAAATTAAGCAATTGTTATCAGGAGCTTGAACGAAAAATCTACAAAGCTCTTCCTCCGTAAATACGAAAGACTTTTTAGCTTCATAACCTTTATTTACCGCCTTCATAAACGCATGATCCACTCCCTTTCTCAGTCTCAAAATTGCTGGTAATTTTGAATGTAAACACTAAAAAGTAGACGAGTAAAGTTCATAAGGAAAGATCCACACAAAGGAACTGTATCGTTTCTGTAGGATAATAAATGTGATAGCGCTGTCGGCATGGATTGTCGCATCTTTTATTGAGTAGTCCACGTATGTGTTATAACAATTAGGTAGGAGTTATTCGTTAGATTCCTCCTTCTGTAGCCCATTATCTACATTTTACTTTATCTCTTCTTGATCATTAAATAATTTCCTAACTCACTTTTTCGATTAAGATTAAGTGATCATAAAAAATGCAGACCTAGTTTCACTTAATTTGATTGTGATCCATAAATGAAAATGCGTTTATTCATCGATACAAAAACGCTCAGGCGACGAGAGCATCGAAACGGTCGGTAGCCTGATTATTTAGGGTTACGCCATAAAAACAATTCATTTCCTCATTTAACGTAATTTGAACACTGTCTCATTCGTATTCCAACAAATTTATAACAATACAATTAAACATTGTTGCTTATCTACGAAAAACAAAAAAAATAACTGAGCTTAAAAAGGCGACGAGTGAAATTAACATTCCGTTTTTTAATCCGAATTTAATGAATAACAGATAAGAATGGCCCTTTTATACGAGAAATGAAAAGTTTTAATTACTTATTCTGATAACACGGCGGCCTTAAGGGCTCAGTTTAATAATCGTGTTGTTTATTATATGTTGATTCCGTTGCAGTCAATGCATGTTATAAATTTTACAGTTGATGCCCGTACTTTGATTAACTCCAAATGCGATAACTTATATTATTTTGTAATAAAGAAAATTGGATCTCCGCAAAAAAATTATGCGAGAACTTCTCAAATTAGGTTCGAGTAGAATAAAAATATAGGGAAATAAACGAACGCAAAGAATAAATAATGATCCATTAGGTAAATTAGGAAGACTATAACGTTTCCTTTTATGCATTCATAGTCTCTTCGGATGGATTACATGATCGAAATGTTCCTTTATGCTCAGTATCTAGTACAATTAACAGGGTATTATAGTGTACGTTATTTATAGAAAGGGTTTGTTTGACTTTTAGTTTAATTCTTAGATCTGTTTTTGAACGTTACAGTTTTACAAGAATTGTATGTAATAATAATGTGACTATTGTGACTTCATTTTCATTTTCCGATGAAAGTTTTTTGCCTATTTTCGAGAAACTTATTTAACACGGAGGGAGTATAAATACTATTTTAAATTATTGTGTAATCTACCGACCCCTAACTGCCGAGTTCGTTTCTGTTCAAAAAATAAAATTTAATTCGGATTTTAAAAAACGCCCTCTCATCATTGTACCCTTATCACCCACTAATTTAACAAGTTTAAAGCACAGGGGGTGTGGTAAGTATAAAATGATAATGTCTGAAGAACAATTTGCACCAATCTTATGGAAACAAAAGCAGATGGAAGCTTTATTTTAAAAGAACCTCCAAAGCAAACAAGGTTTATAAATAATGGTGAAAAATCCTAATATAATAAAGTGATATGCTTCAACAATATCACCTATATATTTTAAGACCGGAAGTATAATAAATTTCGTATAAAATGTTAATAATAACTTAATATTCCACTACACAGTAGGTATTCATTCAATATGAAACTCTCATTTTGATCTCAAAAATACAATAGAACACAATAAGGTAAATTTGGCGATCAGTTTACCTTTAGTCCATTTAAATTTAAAGATTGATACCAATGAGTTGATTTGGTAATTAAAAGAAATTGATTAATAATAATTAATTTGTTAGCTAAATGATTTTTTTGTAAGAAAGTCGAAATAACATTTGTCCTACAAAAAATGTAGATGTTACTTGATAAAAAAAATAATAAATATATCAAGCTGTTTTTTTTTCTGTAGCTTCTAGCTTAGTAAATATTTGCATAATTAAATTCCCACATTGCCCTACATATTAATTGCGCCGTTTTCCCAGTCCTACATTCGAAAATGTAAGACACTATACACGGTGCCCGAGGGGAAACAGTCTACCCTACAAATTTTTGTAAATAAATGTTCTAGCCAAATACGGCGAGACACGTCAAATTTGATATTAAAGGGGTTATGTTATGACCATTACGTTTCTCCCACTTCATCTCCTACCCTCCATCCACTCCACTCCGTCTCCATTCTCGCTTAGTATGTCTTCCACCTACCTACATTCCTCTAACATGTGGCGTGGGTCATGTTCACCAATCCTTCTCCACATAACCTGCAACATCTTTAACCCTCTTCTCTCCAGTGTTTGTTCCCCCTCTCTTCATTCCCCTCTTCCCTTCTACTCCGTAAAGTACCACACTTTTTACTAATTTGTCGAATAACAACCTTCTTTTGCCTGGGTTCATTTCCAAAAATCTTTCCCTTTTCTTACTCTGTCCTTTATGTGTTCCCCCTCCTTGTTGTCCTGCCTTTATTATTTTCTGGGTGTATTTGCAGTGATAATTAACCTCATAGTGTTGTAGACCAATCAGACATTAAGAACAGTGTCACATGCACCAATCACAAGTTTTTTTAACTGAAAAGAATGCATGGTACTTTTCTTGCCGCTACCTCATTGTTTTAGCAACCTATATTTAAAAAAATCAAATGTCATTTTGACAAAAGTAAAAAATTTGACGTATTTAACGCTTCATTCAGTTAATTCTCCAACCGAAGATCATTCGTTCTCAACTCTTGTCAGGCAAGATTTTTTTGTATGAGCATTGATTGCTAAAAGGTAATTAAACTCGATCAAATTCTTGGGAAAAGAACCCTCGCGCTTCGCGCTCGGGTCTTTTCGTCAATTTGATCTCGTTTAATTGCCAAGCAACCAGTGCTCATACAAAAAAATCTTTCCGACAATAGTTGAGCACTTATGATCTTACTGTTGATAATTAACTTCATAATATTGTAGACCAATGAGACATTAAGAACAGTGTCACATGCACCAATCACAAATTTCTTTAACTGAGAAGAATGTATGCTACTTTTCTTGCCGCTACCTCATTGTTTTAGTAGGTATTGATTAATATTTTAAAAAATCAAATGTCATTTTGACAAAAGTAAATTAACGCTTCATTCAGTTAATTCTCCAACCGAAGATCATTCGTTCTCAACTCTTGTCAGACAAGATTTTTATTTTGTATTTGCATTGATTGCTAAAAGGTAATTAAACTCGATCAAATTCTTGGGAAAAGAACCCTCGCGCTCTGCGCTCGGGTCTTTTCGTCAATTTGATCTCGTTTAATTGCCAAGCAACCAGTGCTCATACAAAATACAAATCTTGCCGACAAGAGTTGAGCACTTATGATCTTACTGTTGAAAAATATGATTTATAAAATGACAATTCTGTCCAAAAAAATGAAATAACGATATAGTGCAAGCTATTCGTTGATACATGTTATGGTACTACCCCAAACCCTATAGAAATATGATACGCAAAACTGATATTTTAACGCACTGGTAAGCATATTTATTTTTTATTGCTGATGGAAATTTTGTTCTTGGACTGGACAGTAAAATAGTAGCTCTATAAACGTGGTGGTCACAAAAAACAAATTAATACTACGTACGCTTCTTTTACAAAAAGTATTTGTGATAAACATTTTATAAATTTCGTTGAAGAACTTTGTAGTAAACATCCGCAGCTTTTCAAATATTTAAAAAAGCGAATGAAAAGTGCAGAGTTAGTAATGAATTGATGTGTGACTTATTTTGAAAGAACTGGTGCACTTGCGTCCATTGAGCAAACACCAATAATCTCAAAAATGTTTTAATATTTCTGTTGTCTTTGCCGCACTAATTTTTGCAAAAACCAGTGTCGTAAAGTTTTTTTCGCTAAACATAAAGACTTGCCCGCACGAACCCTACTGATGTAACTATACTTTAGAAAAGAATTTTGTACTTGTGATTCTGACCTTTAATGATACATTGCGTGTACCAAAACTCATCTCAACATCTCAACAAGTTGTCGATAAATGTAAAATAAACTATTAAAGACAGAAAAGTTTATAAACACCCCGCCGTACCATGAAGACGAAGCATTTCTGGGACCATGTTTATATGACCTTTTTTCGTATTTTAACCCTTATCCGGACAACGTGTGTCTGTTGGACACAATCTGTTAAGAAATGCTTTATTAAAAAAAAACAAATTGACTTTGGACATTGATATTTTTTGTATTCCTCAATTACATGAATAACTAAAGATTCGTATAAAGAAAAAAATATTATTTCAAAATATAAGGGAAATAAAAAATATTGTTTTCATTTGTTACACAACCGTATAAGATGTGTCCATTGGACACATACCTACTTGTTTCATCTACTTAGCAGCGGCTACGTTGTTATAACTTATAAGTGAAACAAAATGTCAATCGTATACATAAAATTGTTGTAACTGTTATTAAAAAAAATTTTTATTTCAAAAATAAGGGAAATAAAAAGTATTGTTTTCATTTGTTACACAACCGTATAAGATGTGTCCATTGGACACATACTTGTTTCATCTACTTAGCAAGTGAAACAAAATGTCAATCGTATACATAAAATTGTTGTAACTGTTTTTAAAATAATTCAGTTAATAAACTAATACATAATATACTTTATTTTACGTAAATATGTAACTAGAACTAGCGTTGCAAAAGCGTGTCTGTGTCCGGGAGACACACGTTGTCCGGTTGTGTTACAAAAAGACGTTGCCCGGATAAGGGTTAAGATGTCCTTAAATTTTGCTCGCAACATTCTGTACCACACTGTATAGTGAAAAATCACTAAACATTGAATTATAAATTAAGGGGGAGGTTTCGTGAATTATTTCTTATATAATCTGTTTTCTGTATAATGTGTCACGGTGACTTATTAACTGAAGAAAACTGAAAGCCCTTTCCTTCTAATTCTCCGCCAAGCTTACAATGGTGGCTTCAGATGCAAAAGTAATTCGATTGTTACCTGCTCAATTTCAAAGGCCTTGGCCATATTTTACACTTTTGGGTACATTAATACCATAGTCATTCTCTATTTCAAATTATTTCTTTATTTGAAAGGCTTCAACGCATTCAACGTCAGTGCAATTTTTGAGCATCAGTGTTAGTTTGAACCCTTTTTCTAATATCTTGTCATAAACGACAATATTTTGAATTCGACTACTAGGACCTTTTTTGGAAGATCAAACCTATTTCTATGTACTAGTATTATAACAGTTGCTTGTAGTAATACAATCTAGAGACAGTGATTAAACTGAAACCTTTCTCACCATGAATCTACAACTAATGCTATGAAGCTTAATTTTGTTTGGCTGTAGAGTACACGATATAAGCATTTTGCAATTACATATTATGTTCATACACTAATACAGACAAAATGTTCTAAATAATTACCTGCAAGTTGTTCGATTTATATCTTTTTCATTTTGATTTATTTGAATGAACTTAATCGCGTTCGTATATTTTCGTTTATAAAAGATAAAAGTGTCAACGACAAAGACACTTCCTTCATCTTATTGGTTAATTGTTATACGAAAACGAAATCCTATGAGTGGGTATACAAAAGTCATTGATCCAGTGTTAAGCCGATGCTACATTTAACCCCTTGCTACAAAACATCTGGTGGTTCCTTATTTCTATTGATGACACTATCTCCAGAATTTGTTTATATACCAAAAACAGAAAAGGTGTGATCAGGAATTTAGCTTGAAAAAATGATTTTAGACTCTAACGTTTAGTGTTCCTTTTCGCCATGCGAAATAGGACCTTCACAATATTGTACCTACGGGCTACATTAAAATAAGTGGGGTGGGGGGGGGGGGGCTACACCATTGAGTCATATTCTATTTAAAAAAGGGTTAGGACCAAATTGAAATAAAGAATTACACTTTCAATTTGAGTGTACAACAAGAAGCATCTTTTACTCTTACAACGCCATTATTTTAAAAAAATATTTCGTTCTGAAATTCTATGCAAAAGCTAATTCCTCTCAGTATTGTACCTTAGGGACAATGTATAATTTCTATACATACTTGACATGGTAATTTGCTGTGTTCCATATAATACACAAAAACTTCCTACCGAGTTTGGTAGTACTTGTGAATTTCCCGATCTTGGGTAAAGCTTCGCGATTGTTAAATAGATTTGGAAATTACAACCGTTTTTAGTTATAATTTACACAATCATTCAAATAGTAACCATTGCAGTAGTAAATATATTCTTAAATTGCATATTTATTCTGCTTGCAGATTTTAGAATTTGGCGGTACGTACGAGGTAATGTATAAAGAATGATTGCGTTTCTGTTTAAAGTGTAGAGGTGGGTAAGTTTTTGAACGTTATATTACCTACAACCAACGGCGTGAATTAATATTTAAAGGTTCTTAAATAATTCAAAAGCTTCTTTTATTTTCATTTCTATTTTAAAGGGTAGATTTTCACATTTTCACGAAGTAAAAAAGATTCACACATTCATAGCAGCTAAATTGATGTCTCTTATGTTAATCCTTTATTCAAAAGCCATTTTGACATAAACCTTTGCCCAGATTTTACCGCCTTGAACTTCGGAGTTAGTGAAGCGCAATGGCATTTTCAAAGGGTTCGATATATGTAGCTTTATGTTCACTTGATTTGAGATTCTAATGGTGAACATCCGTATTCTCGGTGGAATTTGTTACTTAATACATACCAATTTATTAATTTATGTGATTTCAACGTACCCACTGTAATAAATGTGCATGTACTTGATTATGGATACATTAAGCTGAATTTTGTATTTATTTCTAATAAGAAAATAGGATGCGTTATTTCGTTTCACCATTATTACGATTAGAAGTTTATTTTATTTTTATTTTTGATTATATTTATAATTCATGCAAACTGAATTTCGTTCAATTTTCTTACAAACCTTGTCATTTTTATTTCCATTCCTATTTTCGGTCTACATTGTGAAACGTATTTCAATCGTTATTGCATTCCGCCGGGACATCGGCATTCGTTTTTCAGAATAATTAAGTCATACGTATTGGAATAAGTATTATTTTGAAATGGAGTCATGACCAACATTATAACCATTGTCGCGGATTTTCTTTATTCGCTTGTTGGTTTTAAAAATTAATTAATTTATTAAAATTCTTTGAAGTGTAGATGAAAACGTTGATTACATCTCATACTTTTCTGTAGTCTGCTTTATCTTAATTATTTTGCTCCCGACTCTTCACTAACAACGGAAAACAAATGGCTGGTTCTTAACAGTAATTGCAAGTCTTTGAAAAGTGCATCGAATTCCTTCTCGATCGCGCAGAAGCTGTGATTTTCAATGCTTTCAAAGCATTTTTTAAGTTAAAATATAACATTGTTTGTTGGAGAGGGAGGAAGTGGAGGGAAACGGGGGACAGTTAGGAGAGGACTAGGGTATGGGGACAGTGGGGTCTTTGAGGATTTATTTTAGTCTTTTAGTTATTTAATTATTTAGTATTTGTAAAAGTATTAATTTATTTAGACAAATAAAGTTATACATACATATTATAACATTGTTTGTAGATCAAGCCCCATCACACAAAAATGTTTATTGTACTCAACAATATGTAGCGTAACAAAAACCAATATATCAATGGCGTTTTGGCCTTCTGTGAATGACCAAAGAGCAACCCTAACGCTGACGAACCCAATTTCCACAAAACATTCACACGAATGAAATTGTGACGCAGTTTCCAACATTGTTCCCTTTAAGTAAGATAGAGGTTGTGAAAACAACTATTGAAGGGCAATCTTGCTTCCAAGTGTGATATATTATTGAAATGGAGTTGAATGAATGCACAAAATTCTACTCAATATAAAAGAAAACAAACACACTGTTCGTCCACCTACAAAATAGCAACGGAAATGAGAAGGAACAATGTTAAAAGCATGCGCAGATTAATTTAAAGGCACCCTTCAAAAATTTTTGCTCATTTAATATTGAAATCAAAATTACTCGGAAACACATTTAGGAATAGGAAGTGTTCGGTATTTTTTGTAGGAAATTCAAAACTATTGCTTTATTTTATTTACCAATAATTATATGTAAATAATAATAAAAATGCGGCATCTTGCTTTACAGGGAAATCAATAATTCTGTTGGTTGACCAAGAATCTATTGTTCCACAAATTTTCGAATTTTTCTCGTCGACTAACTGAGTATTTAGTTCATTTTGGTTCATTAAATGTAATTTCTTCACGATCAAAAAACGTAATGACGGAAACCAGGATCTCCCATCGCCAATAGGTACATTTCATCCTTTTCGTTATTCCATTGAACAAATGACACATGGTGGTTCTTGAGAAGGTAAATATCTCTGATGTGATCATGTTGTCGGACAATCTACCAGATGATTTACAACAACACCCCACCAAAAAACACCAACAAACACAAACTACAAATGGATAAATTACGTGTGTTGCACAAAATGTCATTTTCGTACTTTTTGTTGGGAATTGCAGTTAAATCACTAACCTGAATTGAAACATCGTTGTATTCGAATCACGTCAAATAAACCGCTTGGTGTCAAACAACCATCGGCGACGTAATTTTGATTTAATTCTGTTGTATCTATTGTATATTTTTGTTAATTAATTCATCCAAATGTTGTGGAATTATGTAGGTAGGTTTTTTATTTTATTTAAACCGAGGATTTCCAATTTTTTAATCACAAATTCATCCATTAACAAACAATAATAGATAATTTTTGTCATGAGCCTTAAGATGAAAGGTGTAAGCTGAAATTCTTGAAGCTGTTGTTGCTCATTTTTGACACTGTTGTATTCTCCTCATCATTTTCATTTCGACTCTTGCGCCACTATTGTGCCATTTTATTCGTAGGATCAGGCTCATTATTTTTGTTCCTATATTTGTAAAATCCAATCTAACAATTTGACAGTTCGTATTTTTTGGTATAAAAAATGCAAAGGGTGAGATGGCAACTTGATTTTGATTATACTTAGTAAAATTTGATGGTACAAAAAATTCAACGTGTCAAACAGCTCTTACTCTAGCATGTACACTGTACAGACATTTCGTTTTTTACTTCCCGAGTACGAAGTAAAAGGGAAGTATTGTATTAGTTTTCCAAAAAAAAAAATTTGACCTATGGAAATTTTTACATATCTTTGCGTTTCCGAATACGTAGATTCAAAATATGCAAAAAAAATTTTCCATCTGTCGTCTGTAGTCTGTAGTCTGTAGTCTGTAGTCTGTAGTCTGTACGTACACATTCCTTGCAACGCTCTAAACTCACAAACTATTAAAGTTATCGAAATGCGGTTTTCGCCAATCGATTACATTCGGGCCAAGGACGAAAATGCTGTTATTACCTTTGATGACGTCACTTCCGGTATAAGCTAAAATGGCGGCACCCATTTGTTTTGTAAGATAAAGTTGCAGTTTTTTTATGTAGTTTAAAAGAGAATTTTTTTTTGAATTCAGCAATATATATTGTGCTATACTTATTTTTTGAAAAAAGTGTTAAAAAAATAATTATTAAAAAATGACTGCAACGCTCGATACTCAGAAACTATTAAAGTTATCGAAATGCGGTTTTCGCCAATGGATTGCATTCGGGCCAAGGACGAAAATGCTGATATTACCTTTGATGACGTCACTTCCGGTATAAGCTAAAATGGCGGCAATCATTTTTTTAATAATATAAAGTTGCAGTTTTTTTATGCAGTTTAAAAGAGAATCTTTTCTGAATTCAGCAATATAAATTTATTTTTTGAAAAAGGTGCTAATACGAGGGAAGTCTCGTGGCAACTTGCCAGAATTTTTTTTAATTCGTCACTATCCGTGCACAGCTTTACCGGAGAAATGCTCACAAGATAATAGATAATTTATTTTCACAATTTGTACAATTTTTACAGTTTTTATAAAAGGATGACCACTTTCCCTTGAAAAAATATAGGGCCTCCAAGACAAGGACTGGTTTAAATATTAAACTATTTTTTGGCGATCAGATGATGTACCTAATATAAATTATATACTTATAGAACAGTCTCCTTATCACAAGATAAACAAGGAGAATATGGAGGATGTGGTAACGTTTTACAGATAATAAATAAAACTACTTAAAACCTCCCCTTAGACAATGAATTTAATATGTGAATTATGTCAGACTTAGATGGTGAATGGGATGAGTGGTTATGTTTTTTGAGATAAGTATACCGAAGTATACTGAAACATTAGCCCCGAAATTAAAAAATAGGTCTTCAAAAATGTCACCGGCTGTTGTTAAAAATTAGTCAATTTTCATAATGTTATTTCTCTTTTAACCCGGGCCCTTTTGGCTCCGGTATTTTTATAATGTTTCAATTTTAATTATCATTTTGTTTAATTTATTGATCTTCGCCCCTTTGACATTCAATTTGTGATGAATTTTGTATCGTTAGTTTAATTTAGAATCATTTTGCTTGAAAATGAGACTAGTTTGTCTCGAAACATGTCGCATTCCTAACTTAAATTTAAATTGTTAATTAGTCAAACTTTACATTTGTTTTTCACCTTTGTTGAAGGTTAATAACGAGGTGTTTTTACATATAAAAAAAAACTTCATTTCCGATTAATGCTGGATAGTCACCCTCGTGAAAGTGAGTAGCGGGTACTACCAATTAATTGTTTAAAAACGTCATTACCCATTAGTGTTGCCGATTAATTTCGGGGCTAATGTTTCAGTATACTTCGGTATACTTATCTCAAAAAACATAACCACTCATCCCATTCACCATCTAAGTCTGACATAATTCACATATTAAATTCATTGTCTAAGGGGAGGTTTTAAGTAGTTTTATTTATTATCATTGACCCCCTTCGTGTATTACTGACATACCATGGATTATAACGTTTTACAGGCAAGTTCTGAAATTTTTCGCCGGGTCACTCTTGTGATATGCGGTATCCTGTGAGAATACCTTTCGGTTGACTATAGAAGACTGTTTACACTCGCTGAAGCTATTCGCAACACCAGTTTGCAGGGATGGTTTGACCCCTATCCAAAAACTCATAATGGACTATTCCGGTTGTTGTCTACGAAACACATAACAAAATCTTGTTTGGGTGCAAGGAAGTGTGTGGTACCAAATCATTTGAAGACAATGACGAATGCTTAGAACTTGAGAACAATATCCACTTTTCATCGCAGGTTAATAAGCGATCAAGAAATGGCGAAACTGATGAAAGTGTAAGTAAGTGGTTTCATTACTTACATTCAACATTTCTGCAAGCTCCAGGCACGTTGTAGCAGAATTTGTCTCTACAAGTTCTTCTTCCGCCTTTTATTTCAAGCTAAGATCTCATGAAGAAAATTTCTTGAACCATTTCTGTGCTGTTCAATCTGCGAATGCGGTACATATTTGGTGCTTTGGTATCTAGTTTGTGCTTTTAGAATAAATAAGCTCGAATTAAAGTTACATAATATTCGTTTGCCATTTTCAACTAAGTCATTATAATATCAAATAACGAGTGATTCCAATCATATATATTTATGTTTTTAAGGAACAGTGAATATAGTAACATTTAATAAATATGTATTAGGTATTTAATAAATCTACTAGCGGCTATTGATATAATATACAACTTAATTTCAACAAGAACTATGCGTAAAAACCAGATCTGATCACAGGAAGGTTACTGCAACACTAAAGTGTGATAATGAATCTTTATTGTTGTTATTATTGGGATGAAAGTTACAGCTTTGTATTGCAGTGTACTAATAAAGTTACTAAACCCTGTCTGCTGCATTGCTTTGTAGTTCATACATGAACTACTTTGTCATGTCAGTGTAGTTTAGTATCTTATGTATGTTTCATACACTTCATAAGAGAACACACAAACTAGTTGCTTATAAAACTGGGAACATTTGCAGTTTAATCCAATAAAGGGTTGAGAGTAAAGTTGTTTATAGTGAATATAAAATTTATTATTACGGTCGCTTCACATGCCCATTTAATGCGTTTTACTGTATTCATTTCTTTTCATTATAATGTTTTACAAATGAATACGTTGAAAAGTTTTTTTTTTTTTGCTTCCAAATACTTACTTATTACTGTGTTTCAAAGCATGACAACCTCGTTTAAAGAATAAAAGGAAATGAAATGGAAGTATTTGTGTAAACGAAAGTATAAAGTTGTCAAATATCCCGAACTGCCTCTCTACAGTTACACAATAAAATAATATGGATAAAGTTTTAAGCAATACATACCTGCCTTACATCAATGTTGACCTACCTAGCAAAGATCGTTACAATAAAATCGGTTAGTTTTATTAGAAGCACAAAATACTTTTTACTATCACTTTTCACTACATTGCATTCCCTTTTCTCTCATTTGCGCATATAAATTGGTTTTATTACAAATTTAAAAACGTATTGCTAAAAGGAACCAAATTGTAAACCATGTTTATTTTTAAATATGTTCTATGTTGATGATGTTTATGTTGATTCCATTTGTATTCTTATTATAACACTACTCCAAAGTTCCTATGAAAATCCTTCCTTTTACCTTTACAAATCCTAATAAAGGAAGAGTAGTAGGAAAACAAGAATGCAATTATCCAGAAAAGGATTCAATTAATTTGAAGATCGTCCTAGTATGGCAAACAAACGCATTAAAAAAACTCTTGAAAGCGTTATGTAGGCAGTCTCCAAATAGCAACTACATGACATGAAGTTTAGAAGAAAATACATGACGGATTAACATGCGAAAACCGATTTGTAAGCGATGAAATTGGATAATATTATTATAATTTACCATCCACTATGCGCTAACTTGAAGACATTTTCTTCAAAATCAGGAGGTCGTTTCCAGGCTCCGACGGGGCATCCCGAATTTGTAAAAGGTATGCCAGTTACTGGAAAAAATAATCTTTTCAGCTTCTTCAAGTGAATCTTGAAAACCAGAAACCAACTGCCTTGAGGATTTTCAACATTAAATGGGCTTTTAGCTTACGTGGAGGAATGGTACTTTACAAAACTTGCCAGCAGTAAACTTTAGAGGTAACTTAGCAGTCTTTCGCAGACTTTTTAAGAAATCAAGAATTTATGGTACGTATACATGTGACCATGTACAGCATATAGAGTATCTAAAGGGTCAACTCTTGTTTGTGAGATGGCTTACTGAAAGTCTAACAACCGGAAATGGTTTATCTGGTTATCTATGCTTCTTGGTCCTTTGATTCAAACTCTAAGATACATTGCAGTGAGAAATAAACATACTGGTAAAATAAGTAGACGTAATGATTTCCATAGTGATTAGTGGTAATACCTAATAATTGCGACATAAATCTTGCTTGAAACATGTCGCAATTATTATTACCACTAATCACTATAGTTTTGTGATTATTGGAAACAACTTAAAATTTCAATTTCAACAAATTTCATCATATTAATTATTTGTATTAATAAAGGGGAGGCTGAGAGTTTGATTAGTATTTTTCTATATTACCACTTACCCCCTTTGAGAGACAATAAACTTCCATTATGTCGGTATAGTACCTAAGTCTTCCAATGAAAAACGATTAATTAACAAAATACAATTCTTCTACAAAATATCGTTCATAGTGCAGTCAGAATAGGAAAAATAGGGGGATGAATTCATGTATTACCAATTCCTTCGAAAATGTGTAGGGAATGGTCCCCTTGTTATCACAAAATAAAGTACCCCCGACTAGCGGGTGTGACAGGAGGGGGGGGGGGGGAGCTTTGAAGGTCCCGTTTTACTGTTTTTCCTGATAACTCGAAAATGTTGCGTCCTAGAAAAAAAATTCGTTGCATAAAAATCAATGCTACAACTTTAATTCTATACATGATTTTGGAGTTTTTGATTCTTCGTAGTTGGAGATTTCTAAAAGAAACCTTTCCGGCTCACGTTTTTCATCAAATTTCTCCTTCCAACTCCTCACTAGTTCATTTTACACCTTAAATAGAACATAAAATGTTGTCCAAGAATATATAACATTCGTGAATTATATGGTACCTAGGTCAAAAGTACAGCGTTTTTAAGAATTTCACAAAAAAGCGTACTTTCACCAGTAAAAACTTCCATTTTTCGTTATTGTGGGCTATAACTCATCACATACCATTCATATGTGGTATTCACATGTATATCACCTATACATGATTCCCTGTGGTTTTTCCCTCGATGAAACCTCATCTTAGCTGGATAACGGAGAGGTAGCAGAGTGAAAAAGGCAGTTCTACTGTTTTTCAGAAAACACGTCTTTAATATTAATGATGTGTAGGATAACGGCAATTTCTCTTTATATATTAGGTGATTATTTGGCAAAATATACCTTCGCTAATCACCTAATGTCATTAATATTTTCTGCACATAGCAGACGCAGATTACTCACTTCTCTTCCTCTTTCATTCCATTCAACGCCTGATGCGCAAATTGTCACAAGCTTGAAATGAATCCCACATATTTCACTCCGCACTGTCTGGAAAAAAGGCGCCAGTTTGGTTATATTCAACAAATAGGGGGTATATAAATAAATACGTAAGCGCGAGATATCCACAGTAAAGTTCAATCAAACAAATAACTGACTTACCTTACGTTGCAAAACCAGGTGAACCGGCAAAAGGCTTTGTCCGGTGCTTCCTGTAAAGCTTCAAAATATCCACACGTAATCAAAATCAAGTACGTATAATAAGACCAGCTGATCGATCACTACCTTTATTTATAAAAATAATTTTCCAACTCTAAACACGAATAATATGACGTTTGTTAAAACCCTTTAAAGTAACTAATTTAATTTACCAAAACAAAATAGATATTTCTTTTCACGAAATTTATGATGACAGCTTTAATATAAAAGATCACATATATTTTAACATTCTACGTACAAAGTTTAAAATCTAATAGTATTAAAAAAAAGTAGCACGTTAGATTCACTTACTTAATAAACCTTGAGATTCATCCACACGTGAAAAATCATTGTATCTATAGGTCACATAGGTACATCCATATGTATAAACATAAACCACATACTATTCAACTTTGGAGAGTCAAAAACTCAAAAACCATTCGTTTTTTCATAACTATGTATAGAGTCAAAGTTGTAGCAAATCATTTTTATGTATCAAAAATTTTGCTAGGACTCGCCGTTTTCAGTTATAAGTAAAAAACTGTAAAATGGGACCTTAGCACACCCGGTAGTCGAGGGGCGGGGGGGTTTATTTTATATTGATCAGGAGACCTTCCCCTACAGTCCCTACACATTTCCGAAGGAATTAGTAATAAGTACATGAATTAGTTCCACTATTTGGCCTTTTTTGGTCTATTCTTACTGCACTACCAGTCACCTTCCGTTAATCGTGAGGGTAATTTATTGTAATCAATATTGACGGTTGATACTTTTGCAAACAGTTTTATCAAAGTCCCTTTTCGTTGATCTATCAAATTAATGCTTCATTATGTACTTACTCGAACCTACTTTAAACAGTATAACGGTGAACTTACCTTGCTTTAATAAACGCAATAAACGCAATGCGACATTAATTTATATTCGAATACCTTTGAATTTGAATCATTTCAAAGTGTGTAAGAACACTAAACAAGCTGAGAATGAGACAAATAATTTGCACTCCATTATATCGCCTAAAGTAAAATGTAAAACAAAGAAGAGATATTAATTTACAAAGAAAATCTCTTTTAACAATTTCACAAGTTCGACAGTATTAATTAAAACTTAAACAAGTACGAGCTTCTTTTGACCCTAACGGAAATTTCCAAGCAAAAATTTTAAAATGCACATTATTAACTAACTTTAATTAAGGATTTTTTTAAAATTAATTTATTGCTGGTGACATACGCCGTGGTTAAAAAACAAATATGCCATTTGTGGTTGATGTTTATATGAAAATGCCAATAACATAATATGTATAATAATGTATCTGTGGTATTGAGTGTAAATGCAAAATACCGCATTCATACAATCGCCATCGTTTAGGTAGTGATTTATGTTATGTAGAGATTTCTTTCGCAATTTACACAGTAAAAATTGCGTACAGAGTGTCACTTTCTTTTTACTTATGATACGTGAATATCTGTGATTGCAATGTCAGAAGTTTAAGTTGTCGTTATAAGAATCTACTTTTTTATTCAGGGATAAAATATCTTAATGTCTTAATGTCAGTTCTCATGTTACCTGAAGACGGTAAGCTGTTGTCGAAACTCTGAAAAAGTTGATTCCGTAAATAATTAAATGACTATCAACCAGCTACCCATAGTAAATAAAATAAGACAGTCGCTATTGACTTTTTTGCAATAGAATTACCTTTTTACATTCGCGATTAAGTTATTAAGCAACATGTTACATGACCGGCTTAGATTGTAAAAATTGGTGAGTGTAGTATATTGTTTGTATCACCGCGTTATCTTAACCACACGCTTATCAAATTAATAACATTAATAGATGCTTTCGACACAGAAGTGAAAGGGGATCGTCGATGTATACAGAGTCACTCTTACTAATTCTAAATTGGTTCTAATGCAAACATTCTCCGATGTGCACTCGAAGTATTATTCTCATTGTTGTTTTTCTGTAGGAACTTGAATTTATATTATGCAGCTTTCTATATGTACCTATGATGTGTATTAATTTGTCTCAAATATTACATACATTTTTAACAAATGATTCTTATTCCCACATTAACATTTTCCCCGTTTCACCCCTTAATATCCCTCATTTCTTCCTCTCTCTTCTATTTCTACATCACCTCTTTTCCAACTCCTCCCCCTCGCATTCCTGCTCCATACACCCCTGCAATCTCTCACTCCGCTTGTTCCCATTTGTCCCCCTACTACCTCTTCCGCCCTCAGCGCCCTTATTTCCTCGTCCCAGTTATACCCACTTATTCTCTCTTATCCATATCTTCCTGTATCCTACTTTATTTCTCTTCCCTTTCCCTGTTTTTGCCTTCGCAACCCTTCTTATATCCCCCGCACCTGTCTTTCCTCCTGTGTCAAAACGTCATCTATATACACGTTCGTATTTTTTAACCTCCACCTGTGCCCCATTAACTCCCTTTTTTCCTCCCTTTTCTCCAATTCCGCTACTACTTAGTCCCCTATTAATTACCTCTGCACTTTTAATCTCCACTTGTACCCCCATTTTTTTATTTACATATCTTCCTAATTCCTTCTCTGGTTCCCCTATCTATACTGCTTATTGTTTATATTGTTCCTTCTCTTCTTCTTTTCCATCGTCCCTTTCAGTTTGATTATCTCGTCACTTATTTTCTTCCTTTTCTCCCTTCAATCCTTCTTTCACTTCTTGCTCCTCTCTTTTCTTAAACCTTCGACCTGTTACACCAAACACAAATACACAAACTACGAGAATACTTTTATAACAAATCACACATTTCAGCGCTACACAAAACAGTCACACTTGCAGACAAATCTTACACACCCTTAAATATGAGTAATAGAAACATCACACCACCAATGAGTAGAGATACGTACATCACACATAACATACAAACTTGGACACAAAAGACTTTACATGGACGATATCCACAGGAGATTAACGAAGACTGTGTTGATATTATAGCAACGCATGCTTGGTTAACCAAATGTGATATTTTCCCAGAGTCAGAGGGTTTCATGTTTGCCATACAAGATCAGGTCATTTACACACGAAATTACAGAAAACACATAATTAAAGATAGGACAATTACACATGATCTTTGTAGACAATGCTCGCAAAGACCAGAAACAATACAACACATTATATCAGCATGTACACGTCTAGCACAAACGGAATACAAACACAGACACGATCAGGTAGCTAAGATAATACACCAAAAACTCGCCACAAAACATAACCTTTCTACTGATAACACACCCTATTACAAATATACACCGCAAGTTGTACTTGAAAACACCACACACAAACTATATTGGGATAGGACACTACTCACAGATAAAACTGTATATAACAATAGGCCAGATATAACACTTATAGATAAAACACAAAAAATCATATACATAATAGATATTGCAGTTCCCAACACAAACAATTTAGCCAATACACACGCAGAGAAACATCGGAAATACACTGATATAGCTCAGGAATTTAAAGCGCAATGGAGAATGGGAACTGCTCTTACAGTACCCATTGTTCTTAGTGCAACCGGAGTTATACCAAAAACAATACATCACAGTTTGCACATTTTAGGGTTAGATAAGAACATATACATACAATTACAAAAGGCAGTCATTATCAACACTTGTCACATAGTTAGAAAATTTCTAAACATAACGGAAGATACCGCACATCACTCAGAACCACATCACACACTTTCAACTAATACCATTCAAACACAAAATGAAACACAACACTCAATCCTCCCTTCACAAATTGAAACTCTGTTGCATACACAACATAACATTATAGAAAGTCCATTACCAACACACAACACTTTAACAATCACTCATGTAACACCTCTGACTCGTTCTCATGCACTCAAACGTAAACACACAATATACTCACAGTATCAGAATTCGCAATTAACACAAAACACAAACAACACATTACCCACTCGAGTGCAACCTATGCGTCGAGCTAAACAACAAAAAACGCTTACACAATAATCATAACACTTTTTCAAAACATACATATTATGTTCATTTTTTCTTTTCTATAAAAAGTCACTAAGTCACGAATAAGTGACGCCAACGGAGAAGCCTAGGAATATAGGGTCTCTTTTTGTTATTGATGCGCGACGCTGCGTTCATGTTAATGCCTTCGCGGAAAGAGGGTCGACGGGACGTGGCTTTTACAAATTGGGATCAAATACACCGAGGCTTCTCAAACAAATACATTATCTAAAATGTGATCAGCGTTGGTTTTATCAACGTCATTTAATTTAATGAACATAATATGTGTATAGTATTTAGTATGTTCACTTTTTAACAGCAACTTCAAATTTATATTATATAGATATATGTATTAGTAGGACTAATCGTTACTTGATTTCGATCCGTGCGATTAGTTAACCAGGCTTGGCCTGAGTATCGATAACAATCGAAGTACACAATAATAATAATAATAATAATAATAATAATAATAATAATAATATAATAAGGAGGTAGAGGCTTAACAGACATAGCCCTGTTACACCAAACACAAATACACAAACTACGAGAATACTTTTATAACAAATCACACATTTCAGCGCTACACAAAACAGTCACACTTGCAGACAAATCTTACACACCCTTAAATATGAGTAATAGAAACATCACACCACCAATGAGTAGAGATACGTACATCACACATAACATACAAACTTGGACACAAAAGACTTTACATGGACGATATCCACAGGAGATTAACGAAGACTGTGTTGATATTATAGCAACGCATGCTTGGTTAACCAAATGTGATATTTTCCCAGAGTCAGAGGGTTTCATGTTTGCCATACAAGATCAGGTCATTTACACACGAAATTACAGAAAACACATAATTAAAGATAGGACAATTACACATGATCTTTGTAGACAATGCTCGCAAAGACCAGAAACAATACAACACATTATATCAGCATGTACACGTCTAGCACAAACGGAATACAAACACAGACACGATCAGGTAGCTAAGATAATACACCAAAAACTCGCCACAAAACATAACCTTTCTACTGATAACACACCCTATTACAAATATACACCGCAAGTTGTACTTGAAAACACCACACACAAACTATATTGGGATAGGACACTACTCACAGATAAAACTGTATATAACAATAGGCCAGATATAACACTTATAGATAAAACACAAAAAATCATATACATAATAGATATTGCAGTTCCCAACACAAACAATTTAGCCAATACACACGCAGAGAAACATCGGAAATACACTGATATAGCTCAGGAACTTAAAGCGCAATGGAGAATGGGAACTGCTCTTACAGTACCCATTGTTCTTAGTGCAACCGGAGTTATACCAAAAACAATACATCACAGTTTGCACATTTTAGGGTTAGATAAGAACATATACATACAATTACAAAAGGCAGTCATTATCAACACTTGTCACATAGTTACAAAATTTCTAAACATATAATAATAATAATAATATTTATTAGTCCAGCAAGATCAATATTGACATTGGACAAGTTACATATTAGTTAATCGTTAAAATACAATAAAATAAAATGAGACAAGAGAATTTGATGAACATTAACATTAAAATTAGAATTTGTACAATAAAAATTCATTGGTAGAGTAGAAGCAATTTCTAATAAGAAAATCTTTAACAAAGTTGATGAAAATATTATAGGTTAAATTTTGAACGTTCTTTGGTAGTTTATTATATAACAGTGCTCCAATGTAGTTTGGATTGGATTCGTATAACGTTATTCTATGTAAGGGGTATTGTAAATCAGAACCGTGACGTGTGTTATAATTGTGATGAATATTTAACGTATAAAATTTTTTAATATTTACTTTTATATATTTCAGCAATTCTAAAATGTATATGCAAGGAAGTGTTAAAATTTTGTTTCTTATAAATGTTGGTTTACAAGTTTCTTGGAATCCTAGACCATATAAGCAACGGATTGCTCATTTTTGCATTATAAAAATACGATATACAGCACATGAGTTACCCCAAAATATTATTCCGTATCTGAGGACAGATTCAAAATTCGCGTGATAATACACTTTTGCTACTTCTACGCCAATGATATTAGTAAGTCTTTTAAGAGCATAACAGATAGATGATACTTTTTTACTTAAGAATTCAATATGAGCTTTCCATGATAAGGAAAAGTCTATGTTGAGCCCTAGTACTTTAGCGTTGATCACCTGGTGAATATGGCTTTTCTCTAATGTTACCAGTTGGCTTGCTATATAATTTGATGCACTCGGGTAATTGCATTGTACAAGTTTTTTCCACGTTTAAAGTTAAACCGTTTTTATTAAAATATTCACTTGCCTCATGTAAAGATTGATTCGCACTTTGTCTCACTATATCTTCATCAGCCCCATGTACCTATTATGATTGTAGTGTCATCCGCAAAAGAACAATTATAGTACAGCAAATGGTTTTCTAGGTCATTAACATACAGTAAATAAAGTAATGGTCCCAAGACACTGCCTTGTGGAACGCCCTTACGTACTCTGTAAGTATCTGATTTCTGTTGATTTATGAGGACTACTTGTTTTCTGTCTTCTAAATAGCTCTGAATAATGTTGTAGCAATTTCCTCGTAAACCGTATAATTGTAGTTTTTCCTTTAAGATATTATGATTCACATTATCAAAAGCTTTTGATAGATCCAAGAATAATGCCATAACTTTACTTCCTTTATCTAATTCATTGTAAATTATATCAAGCATAGATGCTAGCGCCGTGGTTATAGATCTATCCTGTCTAAATCCGTGTTGTGAGTTGCCTAGAATGGTGTTTTTATTCAAGAAGTGTATGATTCGTTTTACTAAGAGCTTCTCCAAAATTTTCGAGAACACTGATAGTATTCATATTGGTCAATAGTTACACATTTCATTAGGATCGCCCTTTTTGAAGATTGGTACTACTTTTGATGTTTTTAGGGTGAGGTGAAGCATAAGTTTGTTAAAAAGGTTAAAGGTTTACAAATATAATCTGCACTTAGTTTTACAATATTCGTTGAGAATCCATCCAATCCGCAGGATCCGGTGTTTTTTAGATTTTGGATAGTGGTTTTCATCTCTTGTTCAGTAACTGGATCAAGAAAAATTGTGTGCTTTATATTTGGCAGTACTAATTCTCGTTCTTGATGTTTTACATTTCCATTATTTGTTTGATTTAGAATATACTCGTTGTATTCATTTGCGAATGTTCTTGTTCGTTTGTTTATTTCTTCCTCCCACCGTAAAACTTGTATTACTTTTTTGGTTAGTATTTGCGTTTATTAATTTCCAGACCGTCTTGCTTTTATTGTCCGACTTTAGTATCAGTCTTTCATTATAAAGTTGTTTAGCCTTGCGAATAACTAAGCGATATATTTTTTTATATGTTTTGTAGTAATTAACGTCTATTAGTCCATTTATTTGTAGTACGTACAAGTTTTTTAAATTTATTGATGATGTTTTGATTCCTGTGGTTAACCATGCGTTGCTTTTATTTTGTTTCAATTTACTCCTTTTTACCTCGTTGAAGCTTACATTGTAGTAATACTGTAATATGTTGATAAAATTTGTAAAACCTATGTCTATATTCCCTTTACACTTATATACATCGAGCCACCCTTCAGTTTCTATACTATTTATGAATATTTCTTTGTTTTTAGTACTCAAACAGCGATATGTAGTGGTTTCCCTTTCTGGCTTAGTTTCTACTGGAAAAGCTATTTTTTGGGCTGTATGATCGGATAATCCGTTATGAATTATAGTCTTTGATGCTAGGTTATTGCTAAAATTGGTGAAAATGAAATCTATACCAGTGCTTGTATTTTTATGAAGTCTGGTGGGCTCCGTGAAAACTGTATTGAAATTTAATGAAGTAGTTAGGTCAATTAATTTCGTCTTCTGCGGACTTTCCGTCAAGATATTTATGTTAAGATCCCCACAAATTATAATTTTTTGGCAAGAAGTCTTTTCACATATTAAAAATAAACACTTTTCAAAAAGTTCAAAAAATAGATTTACTTGAGAGTTTGGTGGTCTGTAAATGCCTATTATAATAATATTTTCCTTACCCAAGTTTATGATAACTCCCGCAGTTTCAAATATCTTTTCAACACTCACACTATCTAGTTCTGACATGTTCTTATATAAAACACCACTTTTCACTAGCATCATAACGCCTCCGTGTAGGTAGTTTTTCCTTGAATAAGTACTTGCAACCGTGTATCCAGCTATGTTTAGATTCTCTTTTTCATTATTTACACACCAACTTTCTGTAACGCAGTATACATCTGCATTTTCACTTTCCAGAAATATTTCCACTTCTTCAACCTTGTTTTTTATGCTTTGTATATTTTGATGGATAACAACAAAACTTGATTGGTTTGTCGTTTTTCTTCTTCTACATATCTTTGATAAACTTTGCAGTTTCTATCAAAACACGTGTGAATTAAGTTGTAGACCTAACTTTTCTTGAGCTCGTAAACAATTTACACACTTGATAGTATCATTTGTGTAAGTTTTCAGTTCGTGCCCTTTTTCATTACACTTTAGGCAGATTTTTCCGTTTTTGCACTGCGACGAGGAGTGTTTGTAGCCACCACAATTTAAACATCTTCGAATACTAAAATGTTCAAACACTTTGCAGCAGTCCCATTTTATATTTACTTGTCCTAGCTTACACACTTCATGAAAAGTTAAGACATCCGTTTCTACAATTGCCTTGTATTTAGTCTTCATCTTTTTGATTACATGCATTTTCCAAAATGAAATTAATGGTTTTAATGTAGGATTTTGCTTTTCAATACAATCTTTTAATTCTGCATCATTTAACGTTTCCGTGATTCCTATAATTTTGATTTTCGGCTTTTGTAATTCTGGCTTCTTTATGGAGTAGTTATTTCCTAATTTTTGGTGAGCTTCGTTCTGTAGTTTATTTATTTCTTCCTTCTTGTTGCATCCGATTACTATACTGCCATTTTTTAGTTTCTTTAATTGTGTTATTCCTACTTCCATTTCGTGCGGCTTGAGGATCTCCTGCACCACTTGCAATGTATCACTGCTGGTTTGGTTTTTCTTTGGCTGTATTACTACAACTTCTTTATTTTTAGTTACATCACTATACGATCTCATTATAGGTTTTTCGGAAGCTGTTTTGTCATTTCCTGGATCACCGCTTCTTTGATTATTTTTGCATAACTTAATCTCCTCATGCAAACCTTCAAGTTTTAAGTAAATTTCATTTTTAAACATTTCTAATGATGATAAGATACCACTATTTAAATCGCTCGATACCTCGATATTTTGTTTAAAATTCGATTGACCTTGTTGTATTTGCGATTTTAATGTATTGATTTCCAATTTCAATTTATTAACTTCAATTTTTAAGTACTCATTTTCTAATCTTAATTTTTTGACAATATCACTTTCTGTTACTTCCAAAGAATCACATTTTTGAGCTTCTGTTTTACTTAGTTTTCTATCCCTGTGTTCATGGCACACTAGTTCATTTTCATTTATTATCTCGAAGTTTTTACCTACGCAACTTCTGTGGTACACTTTATCACATTTGATACACTTTATATATGCCACTGAAACTTTTTTCTTGCATTTTCTACACCAGTTTTCAGTTTGTTAGAGCGGAGGTTCGGTAAACACGTCCGCGTCGTCCGACATTTCACTTATTAAGTTTTTTAAGTATCGTCTCCATACCTTTTTCTTCTCTGGCTGATTCCTCAGCTTCTTTTCCCTCGCCCCTATTCACCTTGCTTTTCTTTATCTCCACTTTATCTTCACTTACACTTATCGCTTTTACCTACTTTCCCTCTACCTCTTCAAAAATTCCTCCAAGGACTCTACGTTACCTGACCTGACCTTTCGTTCGCTCATCCTCTCCCTTTTTTTACACCCTTTATATACAAATTATAATCTTCCTCTCTATATCCAAACTAAAAGTACAAAACGCCTTCTAGTCTAAATCAAACTACCGCGTAGAAATTAATAATAAAAGTGTACATGCTAATTTAACTCCTAGTTATCTACACACCTACCTACACTCGAACGTCTAGAAAAAGAGCAAGTGAGAAATACATGTATTTTCAGAAATTACATTAGTCTTTGTTTTGGTAAACTCCTTCGGTAAAGGAAATAATATTTTTTACGATTTCTAGGCCAGGAACATTGAATCATTTTATCGTTTCGACTGTTCAACTTAGGAACTATATAAAATTGACAATTTTTTATTATTTTATTTAGAAGGACTGAGGGAGCGCCCTCTTACTGTAGCTACATTCCGAAGGAGCCTCGCCATTCGTGTTTAAGCGTTTAATCACATCTTCGCACTCGTTTGTAGTGTCGTCTCCACCATATATACAAAAATCGTAAACACTTCTCGTACATATGTTTTGAACCCTCATTTCTTTGGCTTTCCTTGCATATATAGACCTCGAAATTCTCCTCGTGTGTCTTTATAAGTCACAATCATGTAGTTATAATTGACATGCGTTTTTCGTGTTCAATTTTAAGACAATTTTGACGAATCTATTCCATAATAGGCCTTATTATATGATACTGTAGGTATCTCCTGATACTGTCAAACCTTCTCAGTGGCATCATCTTGTACTTCGACTTGATACATTTTCATAATACCCGTCAGTAATTCTATAGAAAAGGTCTAGTGTACAATCTTTCTTCAAGTTTTTTCTCTGTACGGAGTGCACATTTGTTTGCTGAACTACCAGTCATCAGGCAGTCGTCGAACATTTTGAAAGTATTCGAATTACGAGAGTAAATTTTGTGAATTTATCTTTTGGGAGTCATAGTTGTTTTGAGGAGTCGACTGCTTTTTAATCTGTTTAGCTGCAATTTATTATTTCCAGAAACTGTTGCGGTTGCAAATAAGATTCACATTCATGATCACTCCCACATTGCGAATCGATAGCAATGATAGAAATTGTAAACTACAAATTATCATAAGTGGTGCCATATGTAGCGATGAATGCTTTTCACCATTACTTCTCTTTACTTGAATAACACAAATAAATAATATAGACTGACCCTCTTCTAGAGCCTTTTACTGTTATTGCAACTGAATGTGTGTAACGTACTAAAAGGAGGTACTTGCTAATACTGTAACATAGACTAAGGAGTATTTAGTCTATGACTGTAATTACAACTAAGTATATCGAGTGTAATATAGGTACCATTAGTTTTATACTTCGGCAAGTGTTCTTTAATTTTTAATGTGTCTTTTCCGCGCTGTGGTTTGATCTAGGTATAAAAGTGGTATAAATTGGTGGTAGCGATGGACATATTGAAAAATATGACCCGAATCATGAAGATGAATGTTGACATTTCACAGTAAATCACAATCGGCTGTAAATTTCTTGTTAACGATTCAGCTATGAGAAAGTTTATAATATCCACGTCCACACTCTCATTTATTAATGCTTTAAGTCTTAAAAAATTATCGGCGAAAAGACGTAATAAAACGATTGCGTAAAACAACTCTAACAAAAACTATATTTACTTACTCTATCGTATAATTACCTACAAATTAATTTTTACTGAACTAATATCTGAACGCTGTAAGAGTTACATTACAGTATTCATTTTGAAATGGCAAAAGTATACACTTAAGTTTCTCTAGCTTTAAAGAAACCTAATTACTTACATTTTTAGTTTTTTTTTCTCTAAATCCAATTTAACTTCAGAATTAAATGCGGCGAAAAGTAAAAAGAACTTATTTGTACAGTTTTGTACCACTAACTACATACTTAAGGAAGCCCGTCTAGTACCTGTACAGTACCAATTTCAACATAAAGCGACTGGGAAATTTATCGAGTACTAGGCAGTGTAATTTTATTAAAAACAACAATTTAATTACAATTAAGTCTATATAAAGAATTTATTTCATGAATATGTGCAATTCGTTATGTAATATTATTCAGGGTGTACCAGTTGAAACTGACACGTTTTAAACGTGATTATTGACTAAACGAAATAAGTTTCAAAAAAAGTTTGTTCCCGATGACATAAAAAAAATTTCCCAGTCATACAGGGCGAGGGAAAAAATTTTCAACGAATTACTCGACTTATTTAAATAGACTACAGACCCACGAGACTTTCTAGCTTCGTTTGTAATATTCTGTAGGTGCTGCCTGGATGTATGAATCTCGCCCAGCTTTCTGTATCAATACTACTTAAAATGGACGAATTAGGCATTACTGACTATGTTGCTCCTGCTTTTTTAATATTTAATTACCGTTAATGTGTAATTGTGATCGTTGCAGTATTTAAGAAAATCGCAAACTCATTTCTAATGATTATGTTTACAAAAAATGGCTAATAACAATGCCTGGTTAACCTGCAGGCGCGCCTAATTACGCGTTTTCCGTTTTATTTATTTTTCCATTTTAGATATGGACGAAAAGGCATGTTCATTAATAACTTACGCTTGAGCTTTGAAATCTGAGTTTGTGAATTATACGGACTGTTCGTTCGAGTACACTTCGTTTTAAGGCAGTTGAAATTGTTTCACATCTTTGTAGATAATTGGATAATATGATACATGTTCCACTTGGTTGACATAAAAAAAATATTAGAACGTTCTCTCTTAAGATATATTTAATCATATCGTGTAAGTGAATAGCAGATCCAAGAGGAAGATCGTTATGGAAAGTATATAGTTGATGATGCAGGTAGGTGATCTCTTTTTATGAGATCGTTATAAAGGTATGAAAATGTATAAAAATAAATATCTTTAATATATAAATATAATTCTCCAATTTCTAATAGCATATTGTGGCATACTCAAGTGCTGATAGAAAACTATAAGTAGTACAATAATTACACTCAATTTTACAGAGCAGTTGCAGGAAAATTGTTCACTCTTTATATACCATGCAGTGTTTTCCTCTCGAATTTGACACCATTGAATCCTATAGTTTATATAGACAACCTATAATAACAGTAACACTCGATCGAAGTTTTCAGGAGGATAAAATTTGTAACGAAATTTGAAAGTGAGGTTTTATGTCAAATGCGTTCAATCAAACGACCCATAAAATGTGTAAGAGGTTGATCCCCAAGGCGTTTCGACCTTGGATGGATACGAACATTAACATTTTTGTGTAGCTATCCGCTGACTTTCAGTTTATAAAAGCAATCGGTCGCCCTTGAAATCCCTTTATCGCGACAGGAACACCAATTAAACGATTCATAAAAAATCTATTTTGATCAAGACACGAAACCATACCAGACATAATATTAAATCCCCCGCTTCTAAATACCTAAAATAAATTTAAAATCCCCTTGTTATTATGGTTGGTGACTGGTGTTAGTCGGATACACGTTTTGCTAGAAAGAATCTATTTACGACGTAAGGGAAGTTGTAGTTAAGTACATTCAGACTTACCTTCTGCTCTGTAACTTCAATTCCTCGAATTTCAGTTAAATTACTCAAGAAATAAACTGTAGAAAAGAACTCAAAAGTAATTATTCGGAACAAACTTCGAATAAATAAGGTTGTACACTAAACGAAAATAAAAAGTTGTGAAAAGAATTGGTGAAGGTAATTAAAGGAATAAATAACGAAACTTTACAAAGTTCATGTTGCAACTTGTTGCAATATGCAATTAGAGTAAATCTCATTTAATCTGCTATCTACGAATTGACTATTGGTATAAACCTGTAATAAACGATTCTAACGTTTACAGAATATGTTTGCTACACGTTGTTTGAACATTTAAACTAGTAGAAAGTAAAATACGGATTAAATCGTTACACAACCTACCTATAGATTCCATTTTCTGTGCTTCTACGGCGTAACTTTAATGAAGTAGGTAGCACTCCAATGTTGGTGGCGCATAAATGATAATTATGGTGAACCTTTTACTTCCCCCCTTTTTGATTTTATGTGACGACGTTTTATTATTTATAATTTCTCTAATATTCATGACGATAATAATTATTAACGATTCGTATAGTACTCAATATGAGAGTTCCCTTGTTTTTATTAATAACTTGTGGAATTCCTTACTTACTTCCCTTTCTTATAATTTTTGCACTACATTTAATATTGTTGATACAACTCAAGTGTAAAGACCTTTGGAATATTCTAATATCGTCGCTTTACATGTAAAAATAATAGAAAAAGTAAATACAAAAACCAACAAATGCAGATATTAAGGGGAATAACTAAAAAGCATAAAATACCTAAACATATTAACATGTCGAAAAAAAGTGTGTTTTCCCTGAATGCATAGAAACTTTGTTTCAGTATTTTCAAAAAAATAAATTCTCTCACTGTAAATTTTTTTTTTATATTTAAGATTTATTCAAAAGTAAGTTCCCAGTTTGAAATGGCCATTGCTTTGCTAGTTTGTGAGATTTTGGAGAAATAAAAGCCTCATTTTGTTTGTAAAGAAACGAGGTTCCTCTTTTGATGGCGCACCTCCTCACATACACAATCCTGCAAAATACTATTAAGAAACACATTATTTGGTGATCATTAGTTGACACTTTCCAAACGGCTGTCCACCTAGGTCACCAGATCATAATAATCCAGCTGACTATTGCTAATGGGGTCACCTCAAAGAAAGGGTGTTTCTGAGTAGACTTACTACTCGTGAGGAATTGAAACAATCCATATCACATTTCATTGAAAACATTCCACTGAATCCATTTCAACGGTGTAGTTCTCATAACATAGAAGAACGACTGTGTCTCATTGAACAGAATAGAGATGGTCAATTTTTTCTTGTTTGGTCTTTACTAATAAACCCCGTTTCTTTACAAAGTGGTTTATTTTTTCAGAATCTCAAAATAGCACGGCAATGGACATTTCAAACTCGGAACTTACTTTTGAATAACCCTATAATGTGTTAGTGCAATTGTTTCCATAGAATTGACGTACCGAATAAATTTTTGGAAGTGGCACAACTCTCTCAATCCTATCATAAAATAAATAAATAAATAAATAGGCTTAGTGTAGTTGCTCTCTTAAAACACTCTATGTCCATATTTTTGTTTATTGTTTTAAATGCAGTGTTCCCAAGTTATGAATTTTTTTCATGATTTTTCTGAAAAAACATGATCTGATTAAAACATGCTTAGGCCCGTTCAGTTTTAAAATTTTGAGTCAATTTTTGGTACACAAATTAGTAAAGGTCGTTCTTTAGTGAATATACAAATATTTGTCGATTTAATTATACAGGGTGTTTTGCAATAATCTGTAAAGTTTTGTAAATTTCAAATAGGAAAAACTTTGTTATTTTAAATGGAACACCCTGAATATACCTCGGACCATGTTATTGGTCCGAGGAATATACATACATACATACATCCAATTAGAAAAAGAAAAAACACGTGTTCCTTTATTTTTTGAAACCGATTCAGTCATGATAACATAAACATCATCCTCACTCGCCTGGGGGGTGGAGCGGGGGTGAGTTTTGAAAATGTAAATGGGATCACCTATTTTTTATTGGACTTTTGCATTCTCCATTAAAAACTGTTCTCAAATTGAAAATTTCACCACCAACCCCCGACCTTTTTTTGGGAGTGCAAAGAGGGAAACCTGGGAATATCTTGAGAACGAGACATCTGATTAGAAAAAGAAAAAACACGTGTTTCTTTATTTTTTTAAACCTCTCCCCTGGGTGGTGGAGCGGGGGTGAGATTTGAAAACTTAAATGGGAGCACCTATTTTTTATTGCAGGCTTGTATTCTCCATCAAAAACTGTTATCAAATTGCAAATTTCACCACCAACGCCCGACCTTTCTGGGGGTGAAAAGAGCGAAAATTGTCCACAGAAAAACGATCTTGTTGTCACTTTTTTTTCCTACAACATTATTTTGTGATTTATAAATTGTTAATGTTAGTATCACTTCATGCTTCACAAACGCTACAACAAAGAGAGGCCATACGTGAAAGGCTCGGTTGCATGGGCGCCCATAACTCGGACTCTAAGCAGTAATAATTTCTTAAATAACGAAACTTTGTTCAATCTTCTCCAAATTGCCTCCCCTCCCCCCTGCAAATGCTCGGTTGACAATGAGAAATCGTCGAGCAGAACATTGAGATCAACACCGTCGAGCCGCAAGATTCAGCTAATAACTTAGGTGGTGCGAATCAATTGCTGTGCTTTAGTATCGCAAAAACTCGAAAAGTAGTCGATCGATTGACATACATACAATTTTGCATAATACTTCAGGTTAACCATAGGTTTAAAGCCATTAACTGAAACCCTAGGTTTTACGGCTTCGCCCCTCTGGCTTATGAGTAACATTGTAAGCAGAAGCGCAACGTTATATTACTGTCAAACTTAACAGTTGTCAATTTTAGGTGATACGAAGTTCACCGAATTTCATCTAGTTACCTATAAATAATGTTGTTAACCAACTGTTGGTAGTAGAACTTATTTAAACAAGAGAAATAACCTCCCTATAAAAAGCGATTCGTACCGTTAAATGAATAAGATTCGTTAACAGCTTTACTAAGATTTAATATTACGTTGTAATCAAAATCCTAACATTTTATGAAACTACCTGTCTCTTAGTGATACTGTTACTCGTCATAACTCTAGTTGAAAAAATCCTTACTGGATTTAATACGGCCAGCGAAAAGAGTAAGTTAATGTGTGTTCCAAATTATAAAAGATCGCCTTCTAGGGCCACATTTTTTGAATAAAATGCAACCTGTTGTAAATATTTACGTTTCCACGGTTTGATTTGATTGAATATTAACTCAAGCAGTTCTACGACGATCCCGATTTGCCTCATGAGGTAATTTGGTTTCAACAGGATGGAGAATCTTCTCATTTTGGAGTTGAAAAGTACTTCTGATCAGGTTTGTTTCAAATAGGATTTATGGCCAAGGATCCGTCCAAGTCCAAACTTAATTTTTATGTGCTTTTGTATGTACACAACAAAATAATGCTTAGAAAGCCAAAACTTGATAAAATTCAAATGATATGCACAAAACTATTTTAACATAATAAAACGGTTCACATTGAAACGAGAAACGATGTTTTTCTAAACGAAAAAGTAAATTTGGTAAATATCATCCATTTTATAAGTTCCTTGGAGTTCGAAATCCATCCATTTCCTTTAAGGGAAACATATCGCTCAATAAAATTATTTGAAAGCAACGAAAAGGTAGACAAAAAAGGGAGATCAATATACACCGAATTAACTTATCAACCATCAAAATTTATAAATTGTGTAGTTAGGTACATGAGAAAATAATTGTATTGCGAAAATTAGTATGTATCGTAAAATACATAAGTATATTGAATACTTGAATATCGTTTCAATAGTAAACGGTTAATGGCTATATGTAGCAAGATCAATTGCGCGTTTGAGTAATCGTACCCTTAAACGTAAGCATAATTTGGAAAGACAAATATCAACAAAAACAATGATAAATTGACTCGACCTCTATTAAAAATGCATTAGCCGGTTGATGGTAGTTTCTATTCAGAAATTTAGTCGATCTTTTTTTATTTACGTAAGACTTATTTACATACATATTGTACGAATTCACATTGCTTTACCTAATGCAAATATATTTAAAGTGAAACTTAACTTTAACCTTACCCTAGACCATGAATATTTAAAGGGGTTATGAATTATACCGGACAAGTTTAAACGGAATTTACTAAATGTTTCTAAAACCAAATATCTTCATAAGAAGCTGCTTTATTGTTAGATAATTGCAGTAGGGGATAATAGAGAATAATAAACATGGAATTATGACTACTATGGCACCCGTTTCACTTGGCGATCTTTCTAATATTTTTAATACACATTACAAACATTTTTATATAAGCAATCGCAAGTCAATCTTTTAAAGGAACATGTTGATTAATAAACTGAAGCTTTGTAACTTCTGCAAGAACAATAAGATCAATTAAAATGAAGCAGGTTGTCTTATATGTTTAAACTTAAAACACTTATCACAATTTGAACTTTAATATCAGAACCACTTGCAAGTCATTGCAGCCAGAGACAAACCAGCTTAAATCTGATTTTCTTGCTTAATATGAAGCAAACTTTGAAGTTTCAAAGCATTTTGCTGATATTGTGTATATGACAAAATAAAAACGATTTGTAATTAGTTTGCCACCGAAGACACAGATTTACTTTATAGATAACACTTTTATGTTGCATAATAATAATTATAATAATAATCCATAAAAACGACAATTCTTTAGAAAGTAGTGTACGTGGCAGTGCCTCAAATAAACTTACTTAGATTTGGATAAGAGCATAAAAAAGCCGATGATTTTATTCTGCGCCTCAGTTTTTAATACCTAATAATAATAAACAGATTACAAGAATTCATTTACAGGAATACCATTAACTAAATGTAAAGAGAATATTACAAAACAAATGAAAAAAATATAACAAAAGGTGAAAATATACTATTTATAACTAAAAAAGTAATAACTATTACCTAAAGAATTTAATGAACATATTCATCCCCCCCCCCCCTGTTATACAATCTGTCCCAATTACAAGGAACAATAAGTACTTAGCGTGACAAATATAATAATATAATATTGAATGCAAGCAGCAGAAGAAACTGCCAGTTGCATAAAGGCAAGTAGAGTAGGGCTACAATAAGCCACTCTTTATAGATTTCACTAGGTTATATGTATACAAGTGAGTGTCAAGCCTTACAAAGAATTTAGATTATGGGTTAAAAGTTAAAACGTGTTAGAAGTTCAATAGGTTTAAATCGTTTTAAACGTTTTCGTTTATGTGGTTCGTTCATTAAAGTGTTCACTAATTGACTGGAATGTGTCAATAATCGGTCTTTATATCTTTTGGCACTTTTTCCTATTTCTTCTCTGATAGTGGGTATACGCAAATCACATGAGATCACTTTATTTGGCACATACCACGGGGCTGCACTAACTATAGCACGTAACACTTCATTTCGGAATCGTTTAATGATGGCTAGGTTAGAGTTGCTAGCTGTTCCCCATAGAGAAAGATCATACGTCCAGATGGGTTTTAACGTGACTTTATAGAGCAAGAGTTTGTTTTCTATTGATAGTGTAGACCCCCTTCCGATTATCCAATAAATTTTCCTGTATTGTAGTTCAAGCTGTTTGCGTTTATGAAATATATGGGTTTTCCAAGTCAATCGTCGGTCCAGATGGAGTCCTAGATATTTTACTGAATCGCCATGTTTCAGTTGTTGTCCATTGAGTGTAACTGACGGACAGCTGTAACGGTTCATGGTGAAAGTGATATGTTTGGATTCGCTTTCGTTTACCTTCATTCTCCATATTTTTAGCCATTGTTTGATTTCGACTTTGTTGACCCAGACTTGCAGTGGCAGGGTTAGAATGTGTGGCCAGAACAGCTGTCATCAGCAAAAGTGGCGGTTGTTGTTGCACTCGTGGTTTGAATGTCAGCCGTGAACAACAAGTACAGAATGGGTCCAAGAACACTGCCTTGGGAACTCCAGATACAGGGGGTTGAAAATTCGTGAATTCGGTCGGTTCAGAAAGAAATACCGGTCTGATAGGTAATATTTTAGTACTTCATAGAATTGGTATGGCAGGAGCTTTTTTAATTTATAAAATAGTCCCAAGTGCCAGACCTTATCAAAGGCCTGGGAGACATCTAAAAACGTCTCGGAGCAGTATCTATGTTCATCAAAGTCCTTATGTACCTATTTGTTCTACTATTCGGTGGATTTGTTCTGCCGTTGCGTGTTGTCGTCGAAAACCGAACTGGTGATTGGGTATTAATTCTTTTTTATCCAATATTGGCTGGAGTCTTTTTAGAAGTAGCTTCTCAAAAACTTTGAAAAGGATTGGGAGGAGGCTAATTGATCTATAGGAAGCGGATTCGGAAGGTGTTTTTCCAGGCTTCTGTATCTCTTTCCAAAAAGCTGGATAATATCTAATAGTGAAGATGGCGTTGTATATTTAGGTAATCGCTTGAACCACAATGTCAGGTAGCTTTTTAAGAATCTCCCCAAAGATAAGCTCGAAACCTGGTGATTTTTTAGGATTTGAGTCCTTATCTATTACTTCTTGTACTTCTGAGATCTTGAGTGGCTTGATGGGAAGACTCATTTGAAAGGGGGATTGTAGGACGTCCATTATTTTAGCACCCACCTCGGGACTTTGACTGAAAAAAGGTTTGAACACATTAGTTAAGTGCTCAGCAAAGGTTTCTCCATTCTCTTTACTGCTGCGAGCCCATTGACCATTTAAAAAAATAGTATCTCTAACTTATTCTTTCAGAAATGTATAGGTAATGTGATAAACTGACTAAAAATAAATAAAATAAGAATGCAAATAACACGTATACATTCTCACATGAAGGAAAGCTAAATATGCTGGCATACTTTTTAAATTGGTAATCAAACTGGCACTAATACTAGATTTTGAATACACAATTTTAGAAATACTAGTTTCAATTAAACTACAGAGTCAGAGCTTAAGCCAAAAAGAATGTCTAAGAAGACAGGAAATTCTACCGCTGGCGCTGGTTAGCTCAGAAACATCAGGGAGATGAAAACTATCCTGCAAAAGCAATATAGAAGAAATAAGTGGTAGAGTTTTAAATATTGGAAAGGTCGTTTTAGGAGCCATTCAATTATAAACTCAAAATGTCCACCATAGGAAAAACAATAGTTGACTATGGACTATGGTAACTGAAAAACAAAAAATGGAGAGAAAAAATTAAGTAATTAAACGCCCCTTAATCCAATTTAATGAAGAATGATCACGATTTTTATGACGATGAAAGATGGTAATTATACAAAAACAACAGGTAATAAATTTTTTTGAAAAATGTTTGATAGTTGCCCTGTTCCAACAACTTAATGTACTTATTTAAAACTGAAGATGATATGGCCCCCACTGGGCGTAGTTTAATAGATTAACATTGATTTAACAATTTAACATTCAATTTTACATAATTTTTTAATCCATACGATGAGATATTAAGTTTGTCCCAAGTACATTAGGTTGTTGGAACCGGACAACAATCAACCATCTTTCAAAAAAATTTACTACCTGTTGTTTTTGCATTGACATCAGTTTAATTACTTAACAAAAAAATCTTTCATCGTCACAAAAATCGTGATCATTCTTCATTAAATTGGATTAAGGGGAGGTTGTGCGTTTAATTACTTACTAAATTTACTGTTTCCCCCTTTGTGAGATTGAACCTCTTTTTCAAATTTTACACATTCATTAAAGGAAAAATCGTCACAGACGTGCTTTATCATTTTTTTCCTTTCAATTGCTTTGGTTTATCGCAAAGCTGGTCTGAAGTCTTTTTCAAGTTACACAAAACTACTCATAGTTTGAGAAGCTTGTTTTGAGTAGTAATATAAGAAACTTATTAATACTCACATTTGCGGTATGATCCAGTGTTTAATACTCTAGAACGGTTGCATTATAGAAATCGCGTGTAAGATTTCACTTAACATTCACCGCACTCTTAATGAAAATCACAAGGTAGCCTTTTCAGTTTTCCTATTATTCAAAGATTGATTAGATAAAAGAGAAAGAAGTGCATACATTCATTTTCTCTCAACTTGCGTTGTGGAAGTTCATAGTTAATTATAATAATGAGAAGTAATTCCGTTCAGTTAAGAAAAAATTAAGTCCAATTCAATACTTATGTGTTTTTATTATAATTATTGTATAATTATATTATTGTCTTCAGAGTGTTCACCTTGTGCTTCCTATGTCTACGCCTCCTTTAGTGGAATTACAGAATGTTATTATTTCTAGTTTTTTGGTTTCCTTATAAAATGTATCAACCTTCGTGAAATGTTGACAGCAATAATACATTCTTATTAGTTCTTGGAACTCATGTAACTATTATGCAGCTTTACTGTAATTTTTTCCCATAACTATGCATAGGTACTGCTGCAAACTGGTCAGTGTTACATTGCTCCTCTATTCTTGAAAGTCAGCTTGTATTACCTAAAGGCACCACCTTCTAAAACCCTCCACCATCTCATCAATTATAACGTACCTACTCTCCTACGGAATTAAATGAGCACCTTTTTACGAAACCTTCCAAAATAGCAATACACAAAACTATTTTGTGGAAATAAAATAAAAATCAAAATTACATCCCACTTTTCTACCAACGTGAGATGGATTATAATTAAGGAATGGTAAGCACTTGCATTCGATATATCATTCTTCTATCTTATAAATAATTTAAAATACTTAAATAATCTTATAAGATAACTTTAAATTGCGTCCATTACTTCAAACTACCTATCTAAAATATATTTTACCTACATATTTATTATTATTACATATTATTATAAAATATTAAATTATTACAAATTAAATATTATTTAATTTTATCATGTCTATAATAATAAAAACAAATGTCCATTTTTCCTAGAGATAAAATGAATTCCTAAACTCGTAAATTTGTTCCAGTCTATAAGAGAAATATAAATAATTACAGGGATTGAGCAATATAAATATAACTGTCAATAATTGATATGCCCACACACAGATCCAAATGTGCGTTAATAGGCTTTCTATTTTTATATACGTCAGTTAAAATAAAATCATAATCCGTATGAAGAAATGAGAAGTTATATTTAGTATTATTTCCTTTGTTGGTATGGAAAGCCATAAAAATATCCTATAAAAAAAACATAAAATATCTTCTGCCAAAGCATCAATCCAAAAAATAAAGTAATTCAACTATCTATTTTTGTTGAGGAATCCATTTTTTTATTTCCTTGCGCCATTGTTTATGTAAGTATGTATAACATAATTCATGTGCTGGCCATGCCACTTGTGTAGACTGTTCCCCTTAGACAAAGAATATTTTTATAGCCTCTAAACAGCTTTTTTTTTCCTACTAGATTCGACCTATTTATATCATAATATTTTATAGATACGAGCGTTAAAGATCGTTCATATTCATGTACCACTTCACGGACCTAATAGTAATGGCCAACATCAGGCATTCGTTTCCATAATTTTTGTCGTTTTTTATTCGTAACAATACTTTTGCTCATAGCTTCTGCACTATAATTTCAAGACTCGGCAGTCTTTTTTCTGGTGCACTCCACCGATTTCATCTTCTCCAACATTAGCCCCATTAATACTATGTGCCATTGCCATACTCAAGAATTCCTACAATATCAGTATTATTGAGCAACAGCTAAGGGCGATAATTCAATTATCCTATAATTGACCTACCGTTTCTGAGAAAACGAAGGTTACATTGTCTGTGTTCTCGGTATCCGTATTTCGAACTGCTTGACCTATGTGTGGAGAATTACAAATGTGCAGTTCAGTATATAAATTCCGAATTTAATGATGCTTTATGTTTTTCCTTTCGCATTAAAGACATTTTTTGCTAATTATTGCTTTTTTGTTTCACTAAATGCTTGGTTTGTAATTGTTTTTGTAAACATTGAAAAACCTTTATGTACTAAACACCTAAATGCGTGACCTTTCTGTAAATTACGAGGTCAAACCTGTTTTCAAAGATAACTACGACATTTAATTAAAAAAATGGATTGATCTATCTTTACCAAGTTTTAGTATAAAATATTGATGTTAGGGCGAAATGTATTTATATTCAAAAATTCATCAATAGTTTTGTAAAGACTCTTAAAACTAGCTTAATGAACATAATGAAACAATAATGCAATGCTTCTTCAAATATTTAGTTTAAATTTCTTCTTCTACACCAAAAAGTTTATAACGTTTATTGTGTAAAATAAATATTGTGGTGGAATTACGTGTTATTATGCATTGATTTCATTCATCTTCATTGCACGCCCAGGCAGTCAATGTTTAAACAAATCGTATCTATAACAGTAATACTTTCCGTACATTTTCAAATATTGCCATTGTTGAGGAAATGGAAAATACATTTTTGTCGCGTCCGTCATATTTTCTCTAAACTTAATATCGTATAATAATACTAGTATATAATTATACATCTGTGATAATACATTAAATACGATTTGCAGGGTAACTCTTGCAAGTTAACCGGTGATATCTACCATTTTCCTTGTCCGCTGATCTGGAACATCACAGTCACATCAAAATACCGAAGGCCGATATTGTCGTCAAAGAGTGCTGTTTCTTGAGGAAGTTACAAAAATTACGATTTATTTTGTTAATTTCGATGATATTTAGATTATAACACCACATCATCAATCTTTTGATGAATCTATAGGTATTACAATGAATACCCTTTTGTTTTATTGAGCGATTCTTTTTCTTTCTCTTTCTTTTTCGTTTTCTATGTACGGACCAAGGTTCTGTTTTATATCTTCAGACGCGTTATGAATTTCTCAACGGAAAAATTCCTATTGAATGTAAAGGGGGAGATGGCATGCGTCAGGCGACATGACGTATTATATATAACTTGACAGTGTATATTATGTTTTCATTTATAAAGTTACATCATGTCTCAATACAGTTTCGAAATTATAACTATGTTCTATAGAAAACAAAACAAAAGCTTACAACTATTTTATGGAAACAATACGGCACTATTACTTTCGGATTCGCTTAATATAACAAAGAAACTCGTGATTTCTGTCTCGAGCCTTGTAGCCTATATCACTCTTAATGCTGTTTTACAGGTTTATTTCGAGTAAAAGTAAATATAAACAAACTTGTAACACATTTAAAAATTAGATAACGTTAAAGGGAAGTTACTCGAATTATTTTCCTGTACTAAAGAAGAGAAATTCTTCATTTTAAAGGTTTTATTATTACTACTATAGGAATTTCCTTACCGATTCTCTCATACCCATTTCGTTAAAGGCGATATATTACTACAGTTATTCCCTTAAAGAAATGTGAAAACGGAACGCTCTAAAACGAAATTCTGGGTAGTAAGTAGTAACAATGTCACAGATAGTTCAAGTTGTGAACATTGTATAAAGGAGAAGCATCTTACAAACCTATGTATTTTATAGTTAGACAAATAATGCAAAACTGGCAGAATGTTTACAAATAAAATATGAGCCGTTGGTAATTCAGTGTTATATTTCAGGAACGTATTTCATTTTGTACGACTTTATTGACTTCTTCGAGAAGGATGGACCAAGTTATTTGCAAAGGGATAAATACCACGACATCATAAATACCATATTTAAAAATATGAGTCGCCTCGAACGCGATGCTATCGTTTTTCAGGTAAGTTTCCTTACATTAAATTGTGTGGAAAAGAAGGTAATAATTTCACACTATTTTAGTATACGGATTGGGAACATGTAAACGATGGATATCTCAATCAAAAGATGATTGCCGATGTTGTTGGAGATTATTTTTTCATATGCCCTACAAATTATTTTGCAGAAGTAATGGCAGAAAGAGGAATGAAGGTCTACTACTACTACTTTACTCACGTAAGTCGGTTAAACATTTACCAAGGTTGCCTCGATGTGGTTCGGGATATAAAGTACTAGCTAGCATTGCGTGAGAAAGATAATTTATCAGGAATCGTATAAGTTTGCGAATTTATACACTATATATAGGTCATCTTATAATAGAAAGCGTTTTAAAAAGAACTAACTACGACTTATCTCAAATAGAATTAAAAATGAAACAGTGAAGGGTGAGAAATTCTCAGAGTTTACGCTAATATATTACTGCATTTATCGATTCATTGTATAAATGCATACGTCCTTTCTTTAAAAGAACATGTTTATGTGAAAGAAATTAATAAAGACGCAATTTCTCTTTAAATTGACCTTTAACACATAAAGAATAAAATAAGCACAAGTAGTTTAATAAAGAAAACCCTCACTAAAACAAAAGAGAAATAGGTCTTAAAAATTATTACTTTTGGTCCATGGAAGCACAATTCTTGGTTATTTATTTCGATATACAAATTAAAAGTCACGTGGAATAATCTATTGCTTTAGACCGTAGACGTTCTTATAACATGTATAATAATAATAATGATGATATACATTTATTGCACCATCTTATACATATATTATAAGATTATTCAAAAGTAAGTTCCCAGTTTGAAATGGTCATTGCTCTGATGGTTTTTGAGACTTTGAAAAAATAAAAACTAACACCATTATGTTTGTAAAGAAATAGGGTTCCATTCACCCTTTCATAACTTGAGGGTTGCGTTGCATATTAAGTAATAATTTATATACTTTTCGACAAATCATTATACGAAGGTACGTGTAACATGTTGTCTACGATTAATGTGGTATGCATATCTTAGATAACAATCATGGAGAATTTGTAACTTATTTTTCGTGTGCTGACAGTATTGTGTTCACTGATGTTCATAACAAGCTTTAATTTTTAAAATTTAAATATTTGTCATTGTCAATAATAATTCCTGGGTTACGCAAACTTATCACTTATTTTAACAACACACAATAATTTGATTGGGTACTATAGAGCTAATGTTTCTTAGTCAGTGTTGGTACCTATGTACATACATTAAAGTAGTTTTCCCCGGGTTTTCTGACCATTTGCTAATATTTCTCATATTTATATGACATTCTTTAATAAGAACATTAGTTTCACTTAACAAACACGATTTATAAAATTGTATATCCAGTATATCATCGCCATATTGATGTATATTCTATCCGAATTGTAAGGCAGTAGAAAGGTCTACTACAAATACTAAGAATAGGACGTCATAATGTAGGTACTTCGGCCGTGCATCACACATCTTATTTAGTGTTATCAATTGAATTCGATTTGTCAAATAGATGTTAAACCATTGCATATCCCTGTCGCTGTTGCTAATATGTAATTATTCCCTAACAGCTTTGTTAAATTCTAGTAACACAAGACAAGTTATTTCAGAGTTATCTATAATATTGATAGCGATATCCACGTGATTAATTTGAGCAATACATAGTGGTGATGTTTATGGAAACCAGATTGATTTATTAGTAATGGATCATATTATTGGCAACTTTTTCTAATATTCTACAAAATAGGTGTAACATTTCGTTAGATACTGCACAAATGTTTACTTATTTGTCTCAAATAAAATTGCCTATTTTAGGAAAGCAGTAGGTACCTGCATGAGGTACTTGTTATTGTTATCCATCCGGTTTATTACCGGTCTTCAAAAAGGCTTCAATACCGAGTACAGTGCACGCAATTCACGATTAATGAAGTACCTACATAAGTACCTACATAAAACCATCTCCGTCGCAAGTTTGATCTTCGTCCTGCTTAACTTTAAGATGGAGGCTGTTAAGCCCCCGTCTGGGGTTTCCAGAAACATCTTGGAATGACTGTCCTGGAGTTTTCGACAAATGTCTGCAATCCTCTTTCGTGAGTATTCCCTGAATCTCCTTTTTGGCTGTGTTATATGTAATCCCACATAGTGGAGTAAAAAACAAGGCAAAAGTCGCTTCCTTCTCGATTATTTCTTTTTTACGTTAGAACAAAGTGATATATATCTCATTTTATTAGAGAGATCATTGTTTATTAGAAACTACAAAATATGACCTTTTTTTGTGGTCACGACTTTTTTTATTTTCAAAAAACTGCGAAAACTTCCATTTTCTTAAAATCACGTTTTTTTATATTTGTTCTCTAATATCTACTTACCTAATTGAGCTATCGATATGATTTTTTTTTTATTTTAAAACAGACACTTTAGCGCTTCTTTCCAAGTATAAAATAGTTGATATTTTTTATTTTAAATGCACTCAACATATCGATGACCTTGGCAGTTCAGAAATTGTGCAGGCAAATTTTGACTAATCGAAAAAAAATTTTGTTTTTAAGAATTTCATATAACATGCTGCGAAGAAAATGGAGACAAATGACCAAAAAAGTTCTTAGCAACATAATCGTTGTTGTCACTTTTATAGTTTAGGCGCTATGATTTTATTAAAACGCGCGGAATTTAAAATGCGGTTATACTCAACGAGGAATATGGAGCGGTCGTCGGTCTAGTCGCAGTGTTTGTAGATGTAGGTACATTATTATTGTGATAATTAAAAACAAGTAAGTGTGAATTAATTGTGTATACTGCTAAACAATATTTTAGTAAATTGTAGTAAACCATTAACATGGAGTGTTTATTATGTGATGTAATTGTGAACGAAAAAGATAAACTTGTGGTGCAGAAACCTTTGAAGCAGGGTTTCGAGACAATAATAAAATTAGTACCGCGGAAATAATAAGCGATTATTTTGGACAGGAAAGTTTTAAAATTAAGGATGATATTTTACGCGGAAAAAGAAGGTGAAATAACATAGACTGCAGGAAATGTACACCTGCAAACACAATATATTGAGGTACTTCGCCAAACTATAGTAATAACTCAAACGGACATAGAAACATTCCCGGTCCTTCAAAAACTAGGAGTACTATGGAATCTTTTAACATACGTGAAATGTGTCTTATTTTGTAATGAAAAAGGGACAAAGAAAAAATTGACATCTATACAAACAGGTTTGTAGATTAGTATCTATTTATTTTAGGTATTACCCCACTCAGATATTGCAATAATTAATAGAAAATTTGGTTTACCTCTTTTAGGAATAGGAAAAGGTACTTACAAAAAAATAATTCAAGCTGCTAAAAAACGGGACGATATTGGAATGGTTTCAAAATTGGCTGGTTATAATGATTGTTTGCGCACGGTGCAAAATATCGTAGGTTGTATTATAGCCATTACATTTCAAAATATAACATACAAGGCTTCTGTAATAAATAAAAAATTAACAAAAAACCCACAGCCCCTAAAGGACCCAACTTTTTTATCAAAGTCTGATAAAGTTGAGACCAAAAAGAAAATCGCAGTCAAATTCAGAATCAGTCAGATTCAAATTATTTCTTTGGATCTGAAACTAGTAAGGATAATGTCTGTAAAGAACAAATTGCTCAAAACAAGTATCAAATTTTGCACCAAGCAGCTGGGAAAAACAGATGCAAAATTTTAAGTCTTCGCAAAAAAAATTTCCTGCTCCCCATGATATTAATCAGGATGAGTTTTTAAAGCAAGTACCAAACATATTATTGGAATTTATTTCTTTGCTCCTATTTCTCGCAATATTATTATGACCCAGTTCGACAAGTCATATAAGAAAAACTTTCTTCTAATGATATCAGGCAATTAACAACCAATATTGCCAAACAAAGAATTAATCTGACACAATTTATGTACCTCCCTCCAGGTGTACAAGGTGTTGATAATAAAATCAAACATTTCGATTTAAATGAGGACACGATTGATGGGATGGGATTGTATAGATACTATTTTAGCAACGTTCAGAAAATATTTCATTTGTAGGGGAAAATATGACTAGAAAAGGTCATTTCATTATTCATTAAGCTTAGAAGATCTTGATTTTCTTTTAGACACATATTGACATTTTTGAACCCTCCAACCCTACCAGAACCTGTACCCTTTAAGTCTTTGAAATTTAAGAAAGAAAAGTATGAGAGGTTTTCAAAAATAAACTTGGCATGGAAACTTTTTCAACATTTTAAAGGCACAGTCCATTTTTAACTTGGTCAGGCTTCAATAAGATGATATCCGAAAATGTTGTCTTTATGTTATTTCACCTTTTTTTTCCGCGTAAAATATCATCCTTAATTTTAAAACTTTCCTGTCCAAAATAATCGCTTATTATTTCCGCGGTACTAATTTTATTATTGTCTCGAAACCCTGCTTCAAAGGTTTCTGCACCACAAGTTTATCTTTTTCGTTCACAATTACATCACATAATAAACACTCCATGTTAATGGTTTACTACAATTTACTAAAATATTGTTTAGCAGTATACACAATTAATTCACACTTACTTGTTTTTAATTATCACAATAATAATGTACCTACATCTACAAACACTGCGACTAGACCGACGACCGCTCCATATTCCTCGTTGAGTATAACCGCATTTTAAATTCCGCGCGTTTTAATACAATCATAGCGCCTAAACTATAAAAGTGACAACAACGATTATGTTACTAAAAACTTTTTGGTCATTTGTCTCCATTTTCTTCGCAGCATGTTATATGAAATTCTTAAAAACAAAAATTTTTTTCGATTAGTCAAAATTTGCCTGCACAATTTCTGAACTGCCAAGGTCATCGATATGTTGAGTGCATTTAAAATAAAAAATATCAACTATTTTATACTTGGAAAGAAGCGCTAAAGTGTCTGTTTTAAAATAAAAAAAAAATCATATCGATAGCTTAATTAGGTAAGTAGATATTAGAGAACAAATATACAAAAACGTGATTTTAAGAAAATGGAAGTTTTCGCAGTTTTTTGAAAATACAAAACGTCGTGACCACAAAAAAAGGTCATATTTTGAGGTTTCATGTGTAGAATGTTATTGTTGACAATATCCAATAGGTGTGATCTTGTTCTAAGCTCATAAAAAAAAACGACACAATTTTATCCATTATTTACTCCACTAACAGGCCGGTTCGGGTCCTATGAGTCGTTTTGCGCTTGCCATTCTCGCAAGCTCTTCAGCCCACTCACACACACGCTTATTAAAATGAAGCTCAGACAACTTACAATTATAGTAACATTGGACATCTTCCTTAGTAATATATTTCAAAGTAGACCTGCGTGAGCGACACAGTTGTACATCAATATGCAAACCATCGACAATTACAGATATATACTCCCTCAAATTACTAACTAACAATGGATCATCAAATTCTAAAAATGCATGCAAATGATGACTTACTCTTTTAGAAACACTAGCGTGCCGAGGTTCCCACACTAGTGTGACTGTGTTACACTTACCTAGTGCGTTTAGCATTTGTGCGTATTCAAGGACTAGCCCTGAATTTTCCACATAAGTGTCTACTACTGCAATTTATTGCTGCTTTGCTGTCTGTAACTATAAAGATTTTCTTTTTGGTAAGGTTCTCTTCTCTCTGAGCAGCTATTAAAAGAGAACCATTACCAATGAATAGTAAAATGTAGAAGAAATTTTCCCACCTGTTGTTTTTTTTTATTAAAGGATGGAGTTCCTTTAAAACATTTAGAGTTTTTTCAAAAATTTTATTGTTACGTTTCGCTGAACTAGGGCCAGCTTCTTCAGACAGTAACTTTTGGTAATGCGATCTTACATTGATTATCTAAATTATTTAGCAAAAAGTTTTGTGAAAAATGTTGGTAGAGTGATTTCATCGTTGAAGAGTTGTGAGTAAGTTGTATTTTGTGATTCCGTGATGTTTGTTTATTATTAAACGTTAGTTTAATTTATTAATTGGTTTAAATTTATACCAAAATGTCAAAATAAGCATGGATGAGTAGGACCCACCTACTCATCTACGCTTCATATTATCAAACATCTTTTCCAGAGTTTTAGGTGTAATTCTTTCAAGTTCCTCAGTAACTGCCGCTCGTAGTTTGTCAACTGAATGGGGACCGTTTCGTAAAACGTTGTTTTTTAACGTGGGGAACAGGAAAAAATTTAACGGGGTTAGACCCGGAGAACGAGGGGGCCATAATTCTCTGCTAATTAAGCGATGATCATAAAATTGTAAAACACCGCGAAATTTCGCGATTAGATTTAAAAAGTTCAATTTTCAATTAAGTGAGGAAAAAATGGATTTCGCACAATTTACGCAATTTATGCCTAACCATTTCCATTTATCATGTCATATTAAGTAGATAGATTCGGAAGTTATATAAAAATGAATGAATTGTATGTGGATAGAAAAATAGCAGTACATCAATTGGAAGTTCGAAAAATTTTGGATATAGGTACTCCTAGAATATGACCAATTAATTGAAATACATATACGGAAAATATCTGTCGAGAGAACATGCTTGTTACCCAGCACTTCTTTCTAACCGAAACTCAATCTAATAAGCAAACAGAATATGTAGCTGCGCTCCAAAGAAATTTAAGTGCTTGCAAATTTCAATATAGGTATGTACAATGTAAGTGCAACAATAATGTTTGTATTTTCGAAATTCTTCTACGCTCTCAATTTATTCCTTCTATTTGAGATAGTTGAATAAAGGAACAACTACACCCATCAGACCTTATAGATTTCAATAAAATTGTTTTTAGAATTCGCGTGATCGCGTCATTTGAGTGCTTTAATAGATCCCATTAAAGCACTCAAATGACGTCATTTGCGTGCTTTAATAGACATTTGGGTGTTTTAATAAAACCGGTACAATTTAATTTTACTAAGTTGGTATTTACCGAATTAATTCATAGCAAATACTGTAGTTAACCTTTAAATAAATTTTAAATTGACAATTTGAAAAGTAGTAGTTCCAATCTCTAAAAAATTCCCTAGATTTTGATAATGTCAAATATTTATTTAAAATTGCTTGCAAAAGGCGCAAATTCTAAAAAATAGTATAAAAAACTCATTCATAAGGCTTTTATGGCACTCATCATTAAGAAAACTCGTGGCTGCGCCACTCGTTTTCTAAACTTTAATTCGTGCCATAAAGCGTACCTTATGAAACTTGTTTTTTAATAATATTAAAAAACCACAGCATTGGAAGCAGTGCACGGCAAGAAAATTATCAAAACAAACGCGAGGACCACAAATTGACGTGAACCCAGATCATACCTAACACAAAGTATTGATAATTTATGGTTTATGGAAGTGCGCTAATGAATGCGGTTTAAATTGCAATCCGGACATGTCGCGTAACTTCCGCGAAATAAAGAGTTGAAATAGGGAAAATACAAAAAGTATTAATGACAATGATTATAGTGTTAACCAAATTGCAGACAACTATAATGCTAATGAAGTTAGTGGCGTTTACGAAAATAAAAGCGAACCAAATACGGATACGTGTACGTATTTTCGTCAGCGTTTTTATTGAAAGACACAATCTTAATATTTGAAGTAGATTCAAGCGTGGGATTTACATTAATTCCTAAGTACTTATTCGATGAACTACGTATAAAACGTAAACTTGGCAATTCAAATGTTATATTTCGTGGTTATACCCGTCAAACTTTTCGCCCTTATGGGAAAATTCGAGGGAAAATTATTGTAAACGTTCGATATCATAATTCCGAATAGACTGAAGACATGGATCCGCTTTTAGGCATTTAAAAATCAAGTTAGAGAAACTAGATATCGAAAATTCACATTCATCCATTCATGTTTTGACGGTTTACGTATAAACTTTTAACCAATTAATAATTTAAATTAACTTTTAATAGTAAACGAACATCACCGTCACGGAACCACAAAATACAACCTACTCACAATTTTTCAACGATACAACCACTCTATAATATCACCATTCTTCACAAAACGTATTGCTAAATGAATTACATAATCAATGTAAAATTGCCACACCAAAAGTTACTGTCTGAAGAACCTGGCCCTAGTTCAGCGAAACGTAACAATAAATCTTTAAACAAACTCAAGACGTTTTAAAAGAACTCCAAAACAAAAGCCGTGTGTCTTAAAAAATACCTATACTAAACCTGCAAATAACCTAGGCACTTTAGTGACGATCTACGTTTAAGTTTAGCATTTTGTTTTACTTCCAAAATTTGGTTAGTGTTTTTGTATCAATTGAAAAAAAAATATAGGTACTAAACTTCCAATTAACCTATGGCCGAGGGAAATTGGGCGGGTCTAGTTAGGTTTACGGAAAATTTCTATTTTGAACAGATGCATTTCGAAAATTTGCTTTTCGAAGAATTGCTTTTCGACGAATTGTTTTCAATGAATTTTCCGGACCGGTTTCCTATTAACAAAATTTAATAAACTCTATAATGTTTGAACAATAATCAGGTTAACAAACATACCTTGTGCTCTTCAAGAAAAAGCTGAACACGAGTTAAATCTGTTCGAAGAACAAGGTATCATTTTGAAATGTCTCACAAGTAATTGTGAGTAATAGCAAAGACTATCCTATAGTCTTTGGTAATAGTATCAAAATCTTGTAAGTGAGATAATGCGTCGATTACAGAATTACAGTAAATGACTGTTTAGTCAATCCACTAAAATAGTCTACACAATTCCAGAATTTTTGTAAATTGGACTTGTTTAAAAGTAGACGATGCGAGTAGTTCAATTCAGAGAAGACATGCAAGGCTTTCAGAAAACGACAGCATATTTCGACAACATCCATTTAGGTTATATGGATAGATTTAACGAAATTTCGAAATATCAAAAGCAAACGGATGCCATTGAGAACATGACAAGGCCTATAAATGTAGCTGAGGTTCGATTTGATATCATTGGCATAAAATTATGTTTTCAGCAATGAATAAAATTAATGGGTTTCATCGATAGTCATGGTTGAAATAATAGCACCTTAAAGCAATCACAATTTGTAAGTTGTGTAAATATTGAAGCCAGGTCACCCATCATACGAATTACGATTATAATAAATTGTGCAATTTCATGAATACAATCAATGGCAGTATTTAATTATATTTTTAATCAAAATCTAAAATGGTCCTTAAGAAGAAATTGTATATAATGCTCTGTTGAAATACATGACATATTTTTCCTCCATCACTTTATTAAGAAACCTACACAGCACAGGTTGTACCTACTCGTTCTGCGCCAGTCTCATTCAGAAAATGTTTTTGGAGTAGAAACATACGTATAAAACTGCTTTTATGATTGATGCTTAATTAATTGCGTAAGATAATTTTTCAATTAATTATAGTAACATTCACGCACCTACATAACGAATTATTCTCATTAATTAAATCCTCTAAGACGTTGAATATTATGTATGATTAATTAACAAAGTGTATTAATACACATTAAACATTAGTGGTAAAGTCTGCTCGAATTCCTCATTTGAAATAAAGATCTTACGCATATTAGTTAAATTAAAAATAAAAGTTGAATTTGAGAGACGCTGCAAAAGATGGATTTCATTATAAAAGTTATATTGCAAGGATCGGCCCTAAATAGGGGATAAAATGATATTAAATATTTACGAATGAAACGAGAATAAACGAAAGCAAAAGAAAAAATTAGGAATGGACAAATATCTCTTTTAAAACAATTTTATGATTTTATTCAAAGTTATACGAAACATCCAAATGCTAGATAAACAACCGTTTTAAATGTTTGAGAGCATATTAGAACTGTTTTGGTTAGATATAATGTATGTAGTGTTTGCCTAGGTTATTAATATAGCTACAGGGTGTTTTTTGGGAGATTTAGTTAGACTTTTTGGGAAAGTTTTATAGGTAGGTTTCTGAAAATATGTACTTGGGGGTTACTCTGAAAGCCGAATGGATCTAAAATATTTTCAAAATGGCAGCACTTCCGAAAATGCAGGAAGTAGCTAGTAACTTCGTTATTTTAAATGGCAACGACTATTTTTTATTGCATTTTTGGATTCCATGTGAAATTTCAGTTCATTTGATACCACATATTAATATCTACATGTTATGGTTTTTATGTTATTTTTTAAAAAAAGTGGCTGATGCAGACGGTACTTTAAGAATTCATTACTTGAAAACATACATATTTTCAAAAATCTACCTATAAAACTTTCATGGAAACGTCTAACTAAAGCTCCCAAAAAAACACCCTGTATGTAAAGGGAATTATAAAAACTGACAATTATTTGGGATTTGGTGTGACATATCTCATATATTTTTAGCAAAGTAATTTATGCTTCAAAAATTAAATCAATAAGACTTAATAGTAATAATGAAGTCAATAATATTAAGGCAGCATGCTAACCTTTCCCATTGCTATTTATCTAAAGATCCTTAAGTTGTTAAAACGGGAAGTACTTGGTACAACTGTTATTAAATCTGCATACATTTCATGTACCTTTCTAACCATCTCGTGTTTCAGTTAGATTTACTTACTCTCATTAGAATGATCAATATCGTTTATACTGTCATTAAAAACTACTTCCATTTACACAATTATTGTAAGAGGGAAATATTTTCTGCTAATAGTAATAATAACAAGCATATCTGTTAAAATTTAACGGAAATCTAAGCAAGAAGTCCTGAACAAACTCTACAATCATTCCGCTCCATTATTTATCAACAGGTTCTGTGTTTGAAATTCTGAAAGAGAATACTGTGCTAATGTAAACTTTATACTATCTAAAGGTCTCAATTGCCGTCCCATTTACTCAAGCATATGCAAAATAGTTTAGAAGGGGTTTCCTAATGTACAGAGTATCTCAAACCATTCCCGGTACACGTTTGCCATTAAATTCACGTATAGCAAAGTCAGTTGCTTCGTTTTCATGTAATCTACACAAATTTTTATCCATACGAGACCAATTTATATTTTAATTTTCCTTAATTTCACATTCAAATTATAAAACATGATTAGGATGCGAGCTCCCGTTTTTCTGTCAACCGAACTTTGGTTGGGTGAAGAAGATAATGATTCTTTTTGAAAAGTGATTAAAAATATTGCTTCCAAGGACTGAGCGTTTCGTTCAACGTTAGTAAGTTGCTGAGAACGTTATCATTGTTATCAAGAATTTCAAAATATTCATTTGTCACAGTCGCATTTATTTTACTTAAATGACATCTTAGAATCTCGGATACAAACAGCAATAAATAAATGGTATATTATTGTAGAAAAAAAAGGTAATGTGGATATATTCGTACTCAGCGTTAAAAAACACATAATATTAATATATCATATGTCGGGGTAATAACATTTCAGACGCCATTTTGAAGGTGTTCCTGTAGAGTTACAACGGGCGACATCAACCCCTAAGCTTACTTTTCGATGCTCTATCAGAATTTGAAGTCAGAATTTGAAAATTCCTTAACGTAGAGCGAATTCAGATACCGATCCAATTTGTTCGGTGAAAATCAATTAAACAACTCACTCCAATTGTTTGCTTTAGTATTTTCGTGGAGGTTGTTCCAAAAAATCCTTCTACCCTCTTTCATTGAACGACATAGTTAAACATAAAATTTAATAAGACACTCTCCCTTTATTTATAACCACCTTTTTACGAAAACTCAAATTCTTTATAGATTCAAGGAATTCGTACAATTACACCTTTTTCTGTACTATACAATACTAATTTTACGATCGAATGCAAAACTATAAAACGAACACTGTACTTTTCACGATTCGCTCCAAACCAATTTTGAACTAAAATGGCTGTGGAAGAGGTTCCTATTTTTACCACCAAAATTATCTATTTTATAAATTAGACTTGCGGGTTGATTCAACTTTAGGGTATCGTACTCTACCTTTTTTTACTTTATTACTATGACTCTTCTTAACCCGTTGAGGACCAGGTTTGAATTCAAAATAAGCGTAGTCAAAGCCTACCTAGGTATATTTTGGTATATACCAACGTAAAATAATTGCATCTTACGCCAACACAACCTTTCTAATATTCAAATAACTTACTTTCAAGTGAGGGAAAGTAGCAATTTTTTTAAATATAACTCACCCCTACTGGTTACTTCAGCATCACTATGACATAATCGTATCCACTTTGGGAATGGGGAAGCAAGTTAATAATTTTTGGAATCAATTTTCCAATCAATGTTCCAATTTCAATTCCAATAGATCAGATAGGAAATATCATAAATGATCGAATTATCCTTCATATACAAGAGGCCTGTCAAAAATCTTTTCCAAATTAAATTTGCAAACGGTAACAATTTCAGAGGTAGTTTAGACCAAAGACCTAGTAGATATCAACGATAAATGTGTAACCAATTATATATTGGGCAAACTAAAAGATCACTGTTGGTACCTACACTAAAACTTGTATACATATAAATCTTTTATTTTGATCTCACTGACAATGAGAAATCAAAATATTACGAAAAAATTGTTATTTTGTAAATATGTAGTCCATTAAAATGTTACATTTTTTTGGGCTTATCGTGCATTTGTCAGAGGACGCAATTTTATTTTTTAAATATCAAGGAGGGGTTAGTTTAAGGTTAAATCCAAGTTTGTGGGGTTGCAACCCTTGTCCCACGGCCGCCATCTTGGAAAAAGAGGTACAAATGGTTTTTACGGTTTATCTGGCAAACTATAGGTCTCACACAAACACTTTTTAAATATTTTTTGTTTAAAATAAAATTATCTACAACTTTAGTCCAGTAACCTTTAGTCGTAGAACCAAAAATAACAAAGTTATAAGCGAAAATCTATGAAAATTCGAGGAAAAATTTTCTATTGGTTGTGATAACTTTTTTTCGGATCATTTAAAAAAAAATGATGTCAGAACATTTTTATAGAGGGATTTTTAGGGAATACTTTTTATTATATACTTTTTTAATTTTATTCATTAGTTAAGGTTTTACAGCACTGCGAAACGAATACTATTCTTCAGTATTCATAATTACTTATACATAAATATTGGTGGTTTGGGATCGAAATTAATCTTTTAATGATACTTATTACTTATATCAAATATGTACAACTATACTTTGGGCTCTCTGCAACCATTGCATTTGACGGCTACTCAGACGACCCCGATGTCGCAGGAACAAAGTCTTGGGAGCGTTTGCGTTGCACGAAAAAACACAAGGTCGATAGAAGTAAAATTCGACAAGAACACCGTACGGACGTTATCACAAGAGAAATTTCTTGGTAATGAGAAGAACAAAGCTGATTTCATTGTTCTCCTCAAAACGTCATTCTCGGAGGTGGGTTTCAGTGTCGACCAAGCAGAATCAGATGCAGACACCCTCATCGTTCGCTCTGCTCTTGCTGCATCTCAATCGTTTGACTCAGTTACTATTGTAGCTGCAGATATCGACATACTTATCTTGCTCACGGTACGTGGAAGAAAACAATTAACTAAATGTATTTTTTTAAACCATCAAAAGGACGTACAGCGGAACAATTATATTGTCCGTCAGGTTTTATGTACGGAGACATCATTGCAAATAATTTGCTGTTTCTTCATGCTTTTTCAGGATGTGACACAACTTCAGCAGCTCACAATATGGGTAAACTTAAATTTCTGAAAACCCTGGAGAAACATCCAGAGTTAGCAAGTGGAACAGCGTTGTTTCTCAACAAGAGAGTTGATCCTGCTTTGCTCGCTGTCATTGGTGAACGTTTTTTCATCTCTTTATATGGTGGTAATAAAGATGATAATTCTCTTGACAGCCTATGATATAAACGATTCGCGAAGTCAGTGACAAAGAGTAGATTTCATTTATCTTCACTTCCTCCAACACAAGATACAGCCCGATTCCACCGTTTTCGAGTCTACCATCAGGTCCAGTCGTGGCTCGGTAATTACAACCACCCTGAAGACTGGGGCTGGAAAAAAATGGACGTATACCAGTACAAAGCTCAAAACCTCCAGCACCCCCTGAGCATCTAAAGTTGATATTCTGCAGATGCAAAGGAACGTGTGGAGCGATGTGTGGATGTCGTAAAGCAGGCCTCAAATGTTCTGCAGTGTGCCTTCATTGTTCTGGGGAGACTTGCGGCAACATAATGGAAATCTCAAAATTAATTGAGGAAAATTATTTTGATGATGAACCGCCGACAATGACGCCACTTCCTTCTCTGGTTCTCCCTCAAGTATTTGATGTAGAAGGTCAACTAGATCCTGAGCCGCAGCCTGGTCCATCAAAAAGACCGAGGGCAGAGTAAAAATGACCGTGGATTATGCCTACTTGGGATACCAAGTAAAAAAAACGCGCCTCCAGACTCTACCTCATAGGTGGTGGGGAAAAAAGTCAATATTTAATCAATAACACTATTGCATTATTAATAATTAAAAAGATTATGATAAAAAAAATGAGAAGATGATTAAAAGTTATGGAGAATCATTAATATTTATGTATAATTATGAATACTTAAGAATAGTATTCGTTTCGCAGCGCTGTAAAACCTTAACTAATGAGTAAAATTAAAAAAGTATATCTTAAAAATCCCTCTATAAAAATGTTCTGATGTCATTTTTTTTTAAATGATCCAAAAAAAAGTTATAACGACCAATAGAAAATTTTTCCTCAGATTTTCATCGATTTTCGCTTATAACTTTGTTATTTTTGGTTCTACGACTAAAAATTACTGAACCAAAGTTGTAGATAATTTTATTTGCAACAAAAAATATTTTTTGTGTGAGAACTATAGTTTGTCAGATAAACCATAAAAACCGTTTGTACCCCTTTTTCCAAGATGGCGGCCGTGGGACAAGGGTTGCAACCCCACAAATTTGGATTTAACTTTACACTAACACCTTCTTGATATCTAAAAAATAAAATTGCGTCCTCTGACAAACGCATCCCAAATGTAACTTTTCAATGGACTAATGGAAAATATTATCAAGGTATACACAGTTGGCTGTTAAATCGCGACCACTCAAAATTCATTGACTCGCCTCAAAGACAATAGTTGGGATAAATCTGCCGTTGCCCTACATATGCTTGGACATAATCACAAATTAGATGATATTTCTTTAGTTAAGCAAGTCAATAATAAGAATGAACTCCACTGTTATGGAAGTTTAACAATTCACAAATACAAACATATTCTAATGAATAATGATGATGTCGGTCGTTAGGCTTATCAGAACTTTCACTATAACTAGTTACGCCACTTTCACTTAGTGGTAGTATAAATAGCTCGATTTTCTAATCTGGTTTTAGTTGTTTGCTGAATAGCTTCCAGTACTTCAAGTTGTGTCCTTAAGATAAATGGCTGTAAAAGGAATTAAAAGATGAGATTGACAAAATGTTGTAGGTACCCTACATGTCATGTATTTGCATGCAGGTTTTCTTTTTATCTCAGGTACCGTCATGCTTGGAAATCAATAGTTTGTAAATGGATGCGCTTCTAATATTTAAACAAGGTGAAATAAGAAATATTACAAGACCGTGATTTCTTCAAGGAGTGTTTAAATAAATAATCGTGATAGCATCATGAAAACAGTTCGAGAATATAGAACGTAATTTTTCGCTTTACTTAATTGTCCATCTTCATCATATTTTACACAAATCTTCATATATTCTGCTATTTCGATTCGCAGCAATCCGCTACAGGTAATATATTATTTAAGAGAAACAATGTAAATAGTTTAGCAAGCTTTGAATTCTAAATGAAAGGAGTGACATTAGTAATTTGCGAAATGTATAAGTAATTACATCAAATATAGACGATTACATCATTGATAAAAATTCAATACTTTTAGACCGTTTGAAATAATGTCATTTTCTCATTTGTATGCAGTATGCACCCGTTTTAAGCGCACTAGATAATATATAGGTTTAATATAAATTCAAAAGACAAGCTTTCATTGACCTTGTACTAAATCTTCCGAGTTTATAGGACAATATCGATTACGGCTGGCTAACCGATTCGATACATTTGGAAATAATAGAATACCTCCTACCTACAAAATGAGGGCGACCCTGTGTGCGGGCGTTGAAGAAATTAATGTTTCACTCTACATTTCTGACAGACAAAAGAAGGTACTCGTTTTTAATTCAATTTCGCACAGAATTGTAAAAATTGTTACTCTTTTCCTTAGACCTTTGAGAAGATAATTAAGTTTGCTACCCCCAATTTTTTGTTCAAATATTAATTACTGCCTTTCCTTTATGTATTGAAAAAAAAGAGGTTGTAATTAACTCAAAGTTCTTTGATGGAAAAAGTATAGTGTACCAATCGATAGACGCGTGATAGGATTAAATCTGTATGCGTTCAAATCAACATGTACAGGATAAATCAATTTTTCACTAATGTTCGAAGTTTGTCGAAATTTTAATAGGATAACTTAAGTTTACTGATTTTATTAGTACACTGAACTCTACCTAAATACCGTGTGTCTCACTTTAATTCATGAGTGGTGGTTCTATTTTCACAAAGGGGTTGAAATAATAAAATATAACACACATAAAGGTTGTGTATTTTATTGCCCCACTTTACATGAAGAAACGTAAATAACTCTTGTACAATTAGTATAAAAATGGTGATAGTGATAATTTTTATAAAACGGATTAAACCAGAAATAGGAGCCTCAGTATGAGCTTTGTCCCTTTGGGAAGTCAAAGATGAACAAAGTATATAAAAGGCCATTAAGATGAGTCTTTTTGTAGGAATGGTATTTTTGTAGAGTCCAAATCTAGCCAACTATGATGAAAATAAAAGTAAAGTCACAGTAGCGATGAAGATAGAGCAAAAAAGTATTAAACAAAATGAGTTTACACGAAAATGCAGAAAAAACATTAAAATTTTTCAGCGAAACTTCGTATTTGGATTATTTTAGTGATTAGCAACAACTTTGTTTAATACTTTTTTGTTCTATCTCGTCGCTATTCGCTACTATGACTTTTTACTTGAAACGCTAGTTTTTATTTTCATCATAGTTGGCTAGATTTGGACTCTACAAAAATATCATTCCTACAAAAAGACTCATCTTAATGGCCTTTATCACTGGTAAAATTTTTATACTAATTGCACTATTAATAAAAGAGTTATTTAAGTGTCTTCATGTAAAGTGTGACACACGGTATATTTTCGAAATACTCCTTATAGATTATGCTTTTTTTTGTGTTAAACTCCTTTCGTTACTATATGTAATGTCACTACACTTGCAATGGGCAATACCAAACAGTGATTACCTTAATTGACATTGTGTGTATATATCATGTTTAAGTCCGTTTAATGATTGTAGTAATTTTAAAAGAAAGTTTCAGTACCATGTTAATATGTTATCCTCACCCTTCAGATCCCTGAAGATGACTACGATCGTAATGAGTAGCTTGATTTTCCACTTTTCTCATCTTTTATGCAGTCAGGAACCATTTAGTGGATCATCTAGTAGAAATAATGAATGATTAGATAAATCGCACAACCTAAAATCAAATACCTAGAGGCTAACGCTATTTCAGTAAAATATTTTTTTAGTTTAAAACACCATTATAAGTGGATGAAAGAATTAACAGAATGAAATCGTAAGTCCGAAAGTAGGTTTACCAAAATGGCGATAACGATGTTTGTGTAGGGTAAAGGTAAAGGTAAAGGTATTGTAGTAAGTCTAAAAAATTGACATGAAGTTTAAATTGGTCTTATCGAAAACAGAGAACAGAGAACAAACAGATCCACATTTTAAACTTCTTCAAACAATATTAGATCAGCATGTAAACATATAAAATATTGCTCCATTTAACCAAATATTTATCTTTAGGTAATAATAATACGAAAGTTACCCATGCAATCCCACTCAACCTTGTACAGCATGAAGCAAAGAACATTCCTTTGGTGCATGGCGGCTAGTAATAGTGTGAGATTAATAAATTCGTCATATTGCTCGACCACGAAATGTTTGTCCGACGTATAGTGTTTTTATTTTGTACGTGTGGTGTGGCAAATAATATTTCGCTTCACAAATAAGCCCTGTGCACCAAACTTTGTTAAAGGTTACTGTAATACCAGGAATGCCACCGAACAGTATCTTTGACCTTATAGGTCTTTATTTTACTGACTTAGAGTCCCTTTACTACCTCTTCTGATAGAAACCCTGGACCTCATAGGAAGGAAACTAATGGGTCTGTACTATACAAGTTCCTCTGAGGATTTACCGGAATTACATGTTGACGTGTAGGTGACTGGCTACCTTTTAAAAAATTTTGTTGCCTTTCATATGGAGTGTTGAGTGTTGTCAGTGTGGTCGAAATTTTTTAAGTAGTTTTGAATAACTTTATTTTGCAAGTTTAACATTAGTCTTTTTAAGGGATTTACTTGTCTGGTCAAGTGCTGCTTTATTTTGCGATATTTTGCTATAGTAACGCATTATAAGGGTTGGTTTATTATCGCGGTGTTATAACTTCTCATAAAGAATTTTGCTACAATAAGTGGATTATTGCGAAATCCTCACAGAAAAAGGACTCTGAGAGTTTCTTCCTCATCCTAATTTCCCCTTGGTGAAAAGTTAGAAGAAATGGTTACAAGTAAAACGCCGTTTTTCGTTTGTTAAAGGACAAAAATTTAACGTGGCCAATTTATTGGTGCCCAAAATTGGTCAAAAATTAATTTTCTCAATATCTGCTCCAAAAATTTTTTTTTATTGTTTGAAATGTTATACATATTCGTGCTCAAAACGCACCTATAGTGAAGTTCCAGCGCTGTACTTGATCTACTACATTTTTTTCGTAAATTTGAGATAAATATTGTAACGTTCATCCGCTATAAAGATTAATTTACTAATGTATTTTAAAAATGAATCCTTTATAAATATTTACGTGTATTTTAAAACACAAAATGCGCCAAAAATTATATTTGAAATACAAGATACTTTAGAAAATTGCTTTAAAATACTGTAATTAACTGATAGGAAGCTTTAACTGGGGAAGATACAAACATGGAGATGGATAGATCCAATTTGGAATTGGGGTTTGGTAACTGTTGTTCATCTGTGATTTTAGTCATAAAAAGGTGGTATGAAGCAGCGACTCCCTCGGCAACAATCGATCTCACTCTTGACTTAGAAATTGATTCAAGGACTCCAAACTCTTGTGGATTTAGCATAGGCCCTGGATTCCAAAGTCGGACACACTCACAAAAGAGACTTTTTATAGTTTTTCTTAAGTCTGGAAATAACATCAAATAGATACGTAACCGCGCGCAATTTTTTATTATCTGTTACAGACAATTGTGTCTCAATCTTTTGACATTGAGCACCTAAAATCCCATTTCCCTAACTTTTACCACTTTCGACTTTCAATTTTACTTCCTAAACAAGATTTTGAAATTTTTCAGTGAAAAAAAAGTTTTTTCTCAACAATCGAAATTGGTACGCCGATTATTTTAAGCATACATACTAAACATTTCATGACACATCAGAATGTGAAAAAAATTACCTGGTTTGTATTTAAAATAAAGATGTTGATACTCACTTCCGGTATTTCCGGAAGTGCTGCCATTTGGAAAATATTTTTATTTAATAGATTAAACACGGCATGTCGCATGTGCCATATTCAAATTTCTAGCTTTTATCGTTCTTGATATACTTCTAACCGACGGGCACCGTGAGATACCCTGTATAATATTACTTGATTGTATAGCAATTAATAAGATTACCTCAATACTTGTATTTTAACCTTTTATGAGCACTAATCACAAATATTGCCACTCACATGGTTTCATTGGAAAATGATTAAAAAAGATCACGTAGGATTTATTACAGAATTAAACATTTGTATTTGCATTGTAATGCGTGCAAGAAAAATTATACTAGGGTACTTGCTTTTCGGTTACGAATACATAATTACTTAGTTCTTCATGCTATAAAATTTAACTCTTTCATTAAACTTAGATTAGCGTAAAATTTGACTCGAAGTAATTAACGTAGGTAACTGCTGTTATTGTCTCTTTCTGTATCTTAGCAGAAATAAACTTCTTAAACGCAATATCCATCATACAAAATTGCGTTAAAACATATCCACCTTATAAGTTTTTTCCACTAAATCGCCATCATTTAATCTCAAGAGTTTCCAAGCTTCCGGTATTTTAGGTTCTTCTAAGCATTTATTATTTTTAAAAGTAGCTTTTTTCCTCATCTTTTTATCATCTCTGCTAATATATTATCGCCACCTGTAGCTTTATTGGATTTCATGTATTTTAACGCTTCTTGTCGTAATGTCTGGTAGTTCTTCTGATCTCATGTTCTGCGTTCTCCTTGTTTTCGTATTAATTTTTACTTATCTTTGAAGATGCCTTTCTGCATTTATAATTCTGCTTAAAAGTCTTCTACAACTCCATGTCCTTATACCGTGTGACAAGTTTCAAAGCGGGACATAGCCGAATAGCATGGGAAATTACCTATTTGTAGTTTGCTGCTCACCAATTATATCTACAATAATGGTAATGATGTCTATTGAAAGAGCATTATTTTCTGAGCCAGTTTATACCAAATATTTGGTTAATTAGGAAAATATAATTTTCAAAAGTTAAAAATATGAGTAGCCATGACATGTCAAATTCGAATAATTTTGAATATTATCAAATCAAACATTTTCAATTATGTAATATGGCATTTTCCCGAAAAATTTAACCATGAATAATGATAGATAATAATAGTTATTATAACAAGGAACGAGTGTTTAAATAGGCAACAGGTCTAAAAATTAATATTAAACATTATTTGAATTTGACATCTCATGGCTGTTCATACTTTTTAACTTTTGAAAATTATTTTTTAATTAAAAAAGCAGTGAATTAGTAAGTATACCAAACAATTTGGCTCAGAAAATAATGCTCTTTCGATAGACATCATTACCGTTCTTGTAGATATAATTGGTGAGCAGCAAACTGCAAATATGTGATTTCCCATGCTATTCGGCTATGTCCCGCTTTGAAACTTGTCACACGGTATATGCCTAAAGCATAATTATATTATAGCTTATGTTTGTACTATTTACTGGTTTTTAAGTTTGATCTTTTTTGTAATTCTTCGGCTTCTGTACAAATTCCTTGTGTTGTTGCCTTCTTTAATACATAGATTATTTATTTAAACTTTTGCTTATCATTTTTTTTTCTTTTCTTCCATTTTCTTAACAGTTTATTTGATCAGATTTTGCACGTCTCTCGTTTATTTGTGTTATATGTCTTGGATTGAAGTGGTTGTACCCTATAGTTTGAATGGATTCATGTACTTTAACAGGATATCATCTCCTCCCTCGTTTCTCTTACCCTCTGAATGTTTCTATGTACCTACCCTTCGTTAGGATCTCATTGTTTTCATGGCTACATTTAAATGTGATCTCACAAACTCATTAGCTGCGCATCTACTTTCAATGGGCGAAACACTGAAATCTATAATAATTAAAAAGACTTGTCTAACCAAAATATATCGGACGAATTCCTAAAAGTAAACATTAGTTCTTTTATATTTTTCTAGAAATCGTAGTTTCTATTAATACTTTGTTTTGAGATGAAATTTTCTTGGAAATATATATATTTGTAAAATGTATAAGGTAACTAAATAGAGAAAAGGAGGTTTTAGAAAATATATAAAATCAAAAACTTTCATCGTCTTAACTTTGTGTTCGAACACGTCCTCCATCACGTCAACCGTGATATTATTGATTTGTCAGTCAAGAATTTTTCTACTTCGGTAAATGTTTTATCGGATAAGGAATGTTTTTGCTTACAAATTGTTTTTATTTAATAATAGACAATAAAAGAGAAACGAAATAAAAATAATTCTTATGTAACCTTAATTCGCATTATCGAGGTTGAAAAATATGTTATTGGAGAATATTAGGTGATTTTCTTTTTATATACGCTGATACATTTCAAAGGAAGAAACGCGTCTTCAATAATTTTAACACTCATTTTGATGCAGACGTCAATATGATGAGAGTAGGTGAACTATTTGAATCGTGGCCATCCAAGCATTTTTTCAGGTAAATGAAATCAACTAAGAAACTAAAATTTATTTCTTGGAGATCTTAAGCATTACTAAATAATAACAAGTAGAACAGAAAACGTCAAGATGGTATCACCATAAAAATACCACCCACTTGTTTGGGTAATTGCAGTTTTCCAAATCTACTAGCAGCTCTAACAATTTTAAATCACTATCTGAATGTTCGTGAACATCTATCAAGCTTTGTTCAATTTCTTTTGAAAACATAGTTGTTGGTTATTATAGTTATTTTCCTTTCCTATTTTACTTTATTTTGGACTTGGCATTCGAAAATAAAAAGATGTTGGTAGGTGTCGTTTGGAATAACTTACACACTTTTAAGGGGCGTCACCCTGCACAAGTGTTGCCAACTTCTACTTACAGCATAATAATGTTGTAATAAATTTTTTTACAACCAATTGGAGGACATTAAACTAAAATCCTTAACTATTAGACTACCCTTTTTTTCGCTTCTTAAAGCTTGTTTCGTAACTCACTACATATTATAGACAACGTTTAAAGCTGTAGAAATTCCTCATAGCCAATCTGGTGGGAGGATGTCTGGAAAAGGGAACTCTTTCACTTCTACAAAAAATTACCTTCAACTGCTGTGTCTTGACGAAAAGGATTTTTATTCATTCAGCTTATGGTATATCCATACTAATAACTGTCATTTAAGGTTACCCCGTGAGGTCTCATGCAAATTACTCGCAAATTAACTGAATAGTTTTGTAAAGAACACTTTTTGTAGATAATCGCAGCAAAAATGGTTAGCTCTGTACACTAACAAAAGAACACATAAGTTAGGTACCTTTGTAGTTCTTTAGATCTTCCAAAAAGTTCCTGTAATTTTTCACACTTGGCAGTAAGACAAAGCAGAAGAATCATGTCCAACCTAAATAGCAAATGGGGCTTCCGGGAGAGTGATGCACAATTGTCTGGTGGGCCAAAATCAGATTATCTACAACTATTCATGTGCAATGATTAGCTTGTTTCGTCTGTTCGATGTTTGATAGCCACAGCAGCAGAAGCTATTTTAAGATTTCTTCCACTGGATTTACAAAAAGAAAAGCAACCTTGCTTTCATTTCAAACGGTTACGTTGTGTCAATTTTTATGAGTGGATTCATAGAAAGAGGTGCGTTAATAAAATTATATTTACTTTCTCCCATACCTTCCAAAAACTTAAAGTGTAAAATTTATTCACTTTTAATAAGAATCTGTTGCCTATCAATTAGACGAGAAAAACTGTCAACCAATAAAAATGCGACACCGAAGGTGGAGCATTTTTAGGTTGACAGTTTTTCGAGTCAAATTGCTAAAGGAAACAGATTAGAATTTAAACAACACAAATTTACTCGGTATAAATACAAACCTCAGGTGTAATTCGGTAGGACAATTTAACGAACCAGAAATTTAGAAATTCGTTCGTAACTTTACCAAATGGACTAATTCTTAAAATAACACAATCATCATACAATAAATTATTTAATTGTCAAACTATGTATTTATATGGCGGGCACGGATACTGCGATAGTTGATTAGAATTTGAAAGTGAAGAAACCACTTGTCTCTGTAAAAGTGACAATTGCACTGCGGCCAATGTGATTTTTTATACATGAGTTAAATTGTCTTAATTAAATTGTGCTTGTTTATGTGATAACTGATAATATTATTAATAATTGGATTATATAAAGTATAATATGCTGTAAGCACTGTTCCTGTGACATCGCAAAAAGCAACAGTTTAGAAACTAGGTACAGCAATCATTTAATTAATAAGTATTTTCATTTCCATTTCCATCTTTAGCTAAATAATGTAAAGTGATTCCACGTTAGAGATATCAACAAATATCTAATTTAGTCAATGGATTAATGTAATAGAAATATATTCGCTTTATCTAAGCATTATTGATCTTTTTATAAAGATTCCATGACAGAACATTTTAATACATTAATTAATAATAAATTTGTTTGGGGTTTCACAATATGTCTTACTACACATTCAACTAAATGCAATCATTACTATTTCAGAGAACCAGTACATCTTTGTGGGGCGAATGGATGGGAGTAATGCATGGAGATGAAATAGAATACGTTTTCGGCCATCCTCTCAATCTGTCACTACAGTTCAACTCTAGGGAACGTGAACTGAGTCTAAAAATGATGCGAGCATTTGCGCGTTTCTCCAATACGGGGTAAGTATAGCCAATAATTTTTCTATAGACAATTTTGTGATCGGAATACATATATGGCATAATATTTAATACATTTTTATTATTGAAATGATGCACTCAAACAGAGTAACTGCACGGTTTTCTTGCACTTTTAAAAATTGCAGTGTTCCCTTATTCATGCGAATAATTGTAGTGGTGGTAGTATAAAAATCTATACTGGCGTATAGTCAATTTAAACCGTTGTATTCAATGTTTAAACGTAGAAACAAATTTACAACCTTCCATTTACAACCTTGCAATTCAACAGTATTGTAATTTAAGGTTGAACCGCTACAAAAAAGTGATTTACACTAATTACGAAGATAACGGCACTTTCCTAAATTAATTTTGTCCTTTTTTCAAATCAATTATTGATCAAATTGAATAAGCGTGGCAACCAGCTTATCTAGGATTATAATTGATAAATTACATCCGCACAAAATTATGAGGGAGCAAATAAAGTAATTCGCATTTTTTCGTGCAATATAGTATGTACAAAACGTATATTATAAATAATTGCACCCTAAATATTTCCCGAGAAATATACATACAAATTATACAAAATCACGAAATAGGTAGTATCGCACCATACGTTATAACTTATTTAGATGTAAATTAAGCCGTAAAACGTTACATAAAGTGAGCAATTTTTCTATTAAATGAAGTGTGAAATATAATTTATGCACGTCAGTTATGTATCACGTAAATTTCGTAGTGTAGGACAACGACTCCGCAATGAGTACTTGAAAGTACTTTACAAAGTACATAATCTGAAAATGTTCAGTAAACTTATGGTTTTACTTTCTTCGCCTCAATCTTCAAATTAGCCCAGTTGCACATTAGGTTACTGTTCCTTTGTAAACGTACCTACATTTCATTGTGTTAAATCAATCAATGCATCATTAAAATTGATTGTTAGTTACAATAAAGGATTCACATCTTTATCAATCAATCAATCAATTCGACCAAGGGCATTGATGATGCGGGCCCGCAGTTTTGGTTGATCAGCAGCTAATAGTAGCGTGAAAACAACACCTTTCACATAACCCGATACGAAAAAGTAGCATGATGTGAGGTCCGGAGAGCGTTGAGACCACGACAAGAGTGCTTTTGTGGTCGATCCATCGGTCTCAAATTGTGGTGTTCTTTAAGATGAAAATGAGGTGGATCTCATCCTGCTCGTACATGAACTTCACACCAAGGTAGCTAACTGTGGCATTCGTCAACATGTCCAGAAAGGTATCTCCTGTAAGGCTGTAATGTAACTTTCTAGAAGGAACCGCAGGTGGAATCTTAGTGTCTTACAGGGAATCCAAACTTAGAAACTTACAACAGTAACGTTACCATATCACTAATGATTAGAAAAGAATTACGATATCTATCCTTGAGAGCATTATGGAAGATCATAGGTATCTTTAGTAAGCGAAAAGAAATATCATATCCTTTGCCTGTATGCGTCGTGGGATAGACGTTTTCACGTACGTTACTGAACTATTATCCGTATAGGTAATAAGCGGGTTCCCCAACAGATACGCTCTAAAGTAAAAATAGAAAGTAAAGTAGGGCAACATATGACTTGTTTAAGCTATCGATACCCCACATTTAGAAAAATTGCCACCGAAACTCAATACCACTAATGTCGGTGTGCGGACAGTACGTTAAATCTTCCCGGGGATAATTGTCATGTAATTTACTTTTAACTGAGAGAAAGATGTTTTCCTCGATTTGACCCCATCTCCCAGAAGCTTTTTGCGTAATTGGGTTAATGGCGCAACTAATCTCCTTAATTCGCAGAAAACGTTCTATCAAAGTTCGCTAAGCCTAAAGGTTCAAAACGAACTTCTGAAGTTATGCAATAGGTGGCCAAGGAAAGAAAAGCTTATCCAAAAAGACGAGCATTTTCTTAATTTTAATGTTAACTCTGATCATTGGAGGCGTTGACACTACGTTAAGAAGACACCAAATCTTGAAGGACCCAGCATACCAGCCGACCAAAGTACATACCTGGAAAGACCAACAAAAGCTAAAATTGAGAAGATGAAGAAGTATGTAACGGGTTTTCCAATAAGAGGTGTTATTTTGAATAGCCCGCTATTTCGGTAGATGTCACTTTTGAAGCTGTAATTTTTTTACATTTGACAAGTAAAAACTACACGATTAATAAAAATGGAACGATACACGCTTCAACAACGCATGGAAATTATTAAAATTCACTATAAAAATGGTGAAAATTTGGCAGAGACGGTTCGTAAAACTAAAACATTTTTGGGTCGTCGTGAAGCACCTTGTCGGACCGCAATACAGAAATTGGTGAAAAAATTTGAGCTGTTGGGACAAGTTAATAATGTGAAGAATAAAACCCGTGCACGTCGCTCAAGAACAACTGAGAATATTGCTGCTGTAGCCCAAAGTGTTGAAGAAAACCCAGGTTTGTCCATTCCTCGTCGTTCTTTGGAATTGGGCATTCCACAAACGTCATTACACCGTATTTTGCATAAAGACTTGGGTCTTAAGGCTTATAAAGTTCAGTTAACACAAGAACTCAAGCCGGCGGATCATCAACAACGTCGTGTCTTTGCTGATTGGGTCGTTGAAATACATGAAAATGATCCGGAATTCAATCGAAAAATCATCTTGACTGATGAGGCCCATTTCCACCTCGGTGGGTACGTCAACAGCCAAAATTGTCGCATCTGGGGCTCGGAAAACCCAAGAGTTATTGTTGAAAAGCCTCTCCATCCTCAACGTGTGACTGTTTGGTGCGGTTTATGGTCTGGCGGGGTCATTGGACCTTACTTTTTCGAAAATGAGGCTGGAGCAACAGCTACGGTGAATGGATTGCGCTATCGAGAGATGATTAATGATTTTTTATGGCCGGAATTGGATGGTATTGATCTGGACAACGTTTACTTTCAACAAGACGGCACTACGTGGCACACAAGCAACGAAACCATTGATCTTTTCCGGGAAAAGTTTCCGGACCGTGTTATCTCTCGAAGAGGTGATCACAATTGGCCACCGAGATGTTGTGGTTTAACACCTTGCGATTTCTTCCTTTGGGGCCACGTGAAAGATAAGGTCTACGCCAACAGCCCAGCGTCGATTCAAGACCTCAAAGATGGAATTGGTGAGGCTATCGAGGACATAGGGCAGCCACTTTGCGATTTGGTTATGGAAAATTTCATGAAAAGGATATTGTCCTGTAAGCGTGGTCGTGGTGGCCATTTGGCTGATATTGTTTTCCATTATTAACGGCATAACTTCCTCTTTATAATGAAATAAACATCCGATCAATTATCTCAAAAAATTCCATTTTTCTTTGAATATCGAAATAACACCTCTTATTGGAAAATCCTATATTTATATAAACTGTTTTATAAGATTTGGTTCTTCACATTCTTATACATCACCTTACAAAATTTTCCTCGCCATCTAACATTTTTGTGATAAGTGACGAACCATATTTGCCTCAGACAGTTGGCTTACTAAATGGCAACTCAATTTGTAATTCATCATTTTTGGTGTACGTTGATACAAAAATTGGCCAAAAATTGTTCTAGAAGGTATTAAATTTTACCCGAAATTATATGGCTTGCCGAATATTTATAAGATCGTCAACTCGATGAGATCACCACTGCAACTTAGCTGTTCTTAGAAAAATTAAGGGGCTGTGAGAGAAACGCCGAAGATCTCATCGAAATGCTCAACAGGAAAATGTTCAGCAGGGTCATTGAGCTTTGATAAGGCATCGCTATTTACCAATATACCAATCAACGAGTCGCTAGAAATATTCAATAAAAGCATTGAGTAATATAATGAAAGATACCAAATTCTTAACGACATAATCGAACCCACCTCATCCTGAGGAACATTTATTTCATATGCAACGACCAACGATATAAACAAACTTGAGCACCATCGAGATAGAAAAAGTGGTACAATGGAAAAACAATGAGGTAACAGAGGAAAAATGGCAGTTCAATTTGAATAACGCGATGCAGGGCAAAGAAGGTAGAAAACAGTTCTAAGTCCTACAAGTATTTATATCCAATTCTGCTTCATTACCGTCGAGTTTAACAATGTAAACTTCTTTTGTATATTTATCTTTTATAGATTCGTGTCATGGAACTTTGTTTTTATTCCAATCCTTTGTTCCACTAAATTCTATACGACCGCGACCCTACAAATCTACATTTACAAATATTGTTTGTATTCGTCTATAAAAAACTCAACAACATATCTCTAAATCCGTGCCTTAGGATTGTAGATATAGATGCTGAGAAGGTATGTTTGAATAACTTTAAAATAAAGGGATGTGATGAATGGAAGGTATTTGTACGTAGCTATCTGCTGTGTGGATGCTTTCATAATTAAAGTTATCTAAAGATGGAGGAATGCAGCTCTTCACAGAAGTTCGCAAATACGCTGTTTTATTTAATTAGTGCGAGTTCTGCACATGCGGTATCATTTTTCAGTTTCTCTATAAAAATGCACCTTTTACTCTCCCTCCAGTGACGGTAAAACTTAAAAATGTATCACCTATATTACCTACTGTCCCATCCCAGCAAACACAACTGTACAGCAATAACGAAATTGTAATGTAAATTTCGTTTCTGTTGCAAAACTCAGTAAAAGTTCCCCAATAAATGTTTAAACGTACGTTTCCAAAAATGTGTAGAAACATTTCACGTAAAAGTTATTTCACAGGAGTTTCGTTGAACGTTGCGCAAATTATGTACCTACTATAGTAATGATTGTATGCGAAATGTTTCACTGTTAATATGTATACCTTAAACGTTTCTTATGGCCCTATTGGTACATTTTAGTAAATGTGTCGATAAGAAATTTGCAACAGCTTAGAAATTTATGTGCTTGAAATATTTCTAAATTTGTGGTGCGTATGTTCCACAATAATGTCATTTTAAGGATATACTACTGTGCTTCCTACCGTTAAATATGAAACTATTTCTATTTGAGTTTCCTATATTATGTTGCAGTTGTGTAACAAACACAAAATAATATACTTCAAGCGTTGTGAGAAATTTTGCTGCATTTGGTACGGTTGGCAATGAATTACTGAACCACAGATTATGTAAGAAATATTGTACATGTATGTATAAATAATAGTATTATAACAATACTTTATGTTATTGGCTTTTAATTTCTCTGCTTTTGCCTCTGGTTGGCTTATCAAAATTAATCTTTATAGGATGCTGCATTTGATGGTTTGTTAGTAATGAAAAATTGTGCTTAGCAGCGTCTAAAAAGAAATTATTTTAATTAGGGTTAAATCTTAAGGAGCACGATTTTACACGAAAATGAATTGTTAAAGTTATAAAATAAACCAATAAGGACAATGTTCAACTGTAGAATTTTAAATAGAACATGACATCATTAAATTTTAAAAGATTCATCAAAAATCTAGTAAGTATATTTTATAATAAGGATTATTACTAACCGGAATGGTTTTTGAAATACTTGAAGTTTTTTAATAGGTTAAAATACCTGCAATAGTTAAACGGTTTGACACAAATTAAAATAATTTTCATGTTTATCAACTTATCAACGTACAGAATACGACTTTACGTGCTCACTGTAAATGACAACCATTGTAATCGCATAACATCCTACATATTCAGAATGTAAATTCTAATAAGAGTTGTGCTAATAAGCAAAGTAGTTGATGCGCGTAGAGATGCTCAGAAATCCGTTGTTGGGTCCGTGAAGTTAGCAGAACATCAAAAGCACAATTGTCGAAATTGCGTCCATACGTTTGTGCCAATTAGCGCCGTTGCAAACTTTTTGGCAAAACAAATGACCGCGAAATACAGTCATTTTTTGAACTTCTGCTAACTTCACACCTTGTCAACGGCACAAACGTCGCAGTTCCGGACAGTTGCCCGAACGGACAATTGACTAAAAGAAAATTTACCGACCACACAATCGATCGAATAGACAATTGACAGAATCATATCTATAGTCCATACGCTCAGCAATTTCCCATTAAGTGTAAATCAAATCTCATTTATAACGCAATCAAGTATTCCAGTTTCCATAAGGTTTGTTTTGAACAACTTTCGCCCGTATGGAACTGGTTTTTACTTTGCATTAGAGGTGCATATTGAATGAAACTATCGATCACGTTATAAATGACATTTGATTTACGAGTTAATGAGAAAAGGGACATTGCCGAGCGTATGGACTATACTCGTATATATTATTCAATGTAAAAATAAAATACAATGACAAGAATTCCTATTTCTTGCACAATACTTAGGTATCCTATTCAAATCTTATAATGAGGTATGTTAATGAGGTGTTATTTGTTTAAAGTATTACGACAGGCCGTATTCAAGAAATAAATAATAGCATAATTAATGATAGTACTTAACAAACGATGAATGTGTCTATTTTTCCTTATTCCTTTAAAATCGGTGATTGAATTGGTAATTAACTTGGCACCTAACAGTTAACAAGCTACTTAGAAAGTGGTGTTATACCTATAATAAGCTGCATTATTCTAAAAATCGCTACTATTTTGTCTAACGTTCAATAGTACAATACGTCCAAAGCAAGAAGGGCAAACGAAAACCAACAACTGATGGCTACCTGTTTGTTAAAGACAAAACCGTTAGTGATAATAATAATTTGGTGTGTGAGCAATATAAGAAGAACAAATGTAGTGCACGTGCTATTAGTGCCGAAGTTATTGTGAAATATCCTGGTGATCATAACCATATCGCAAGTGCTTCCGATTGGAAGTGGTAGAAACTGTTAATAGAATGAAGAATGGAGCAGAAACTGCTAGAGATGGACCACAAGTAATATATCCATTGTGATCCAGGATATAACTTCATCATCATCACCTAGCCCTAGCGGAAGGTTATCAAACTTGATAAAACTTGTCTACAATAAAAACGACAAAACCTCGTGTTAGAGTAACGACATCAAATACTTCCGCACTTCTAACCTCTAGAAGTGACATAGAACTTCCGGAAGAATACAAAAAAACTGAAAAGGGTAATAATTTCCTGCTATTTGATATAAATGTTGAATGCCTTGTATTTTTACATTCTTTCATTGCCTTTTGTTAAAAGTAAAAATCCAATTTTTGTAGCAAATTATCAAATTATTGGTACTGGAAAACATAAAAATTCATCTATTTATCGGCTTTCAAACTGCAGAGAGCTCAGTGGCCCGAATCGAACCTTCGTTATCCTTCAATTATGAGATATTTTTCTCCTGCTTCTCAACCAAAGTTTTCTTTTTTTTTCTGTTTCTTTGGGGTTTATGTATGATGGTAATCCCACTAAGGTGTCTCCCCCAAATCAGCTGCCATCGGCGATCGATCTTACCTTGGTAAGTCCTAATTTTGGCAATAAGTGCGAATGGACAGTTTTAAACGATCCTATGGGATCAGACCACTTACCGATTTTAATATCTATTTATTTTAACGGAAAAACCGTTTCAAAGCCTGTGGTGAAACCCTATAGTAAATGGAAGGAAAAAAATGCAGACTGGAAAAAGTACCAGGACTATATAGATGCATCGATGCTGGAAGCTCCCACTAATGTTAATACATCTAGCTTATTCAATAATTTCTTGAACTCTGTAGGTAATGCTGCCACTCACTCCATGGGCTTGAATAAGCCTTTTAGAGCATCTACTCCTAATCCCTGTTGGTGGGATAAGGAATGCTCGGATATGTTTCTTCTCCGTAAATCGGTTTTTAAAACATATAAAGGGGAATCGAATATTGGGAACTACTTAAAATTTAAGGAAATTGACGCTAAGGCGAAAAAATTGTATAAAACAAAAGCCCGCGCATCATGGGGAAAATTTTTGAATACTTTAAATAAAAGTACGCCCTCGGCTACTATTTGGTCACATATGAGAAAAATAAATAGTAGTACAATCGATCGGCAAAAGCCTGCGTTTCCAATAAGTCTTATAGGGTCAATTCTCAACACATTTGCTCCTCCATCGGTAGAGAATTGCATCTCTTATACAAATAATGGTGGGAATCTAGATCTAATCAAACACACCTCTGAACCATTTAGTTATATGGAATTACTGAATGCGATTAAATCATCTCGAAATACTGCGCCAGGAAAGGATGGTTTTACATACTCAATGATTAATCAGTTACCGAGGAGCGGGAAGATGATGCTTCTGACTATCTATAATAATTGGTGGTTGAAATCCGATCATATAAGTATTTTAAAAGAGGTCGTCATATGCCTTCTCCGAAAAGCGAATAAAAATTTCGAAGAGCCATCAAGTTATCGGCCAATTTCTCTTACATCGACATTTCTTAAAACGTTTGAAAGAATGATCAAAGGTAGAATAGAGTGGTTTTTAGAAAATAGATCTTTGTTGCCGGTTACCCAATATGGGTTTCGTTGCAATCGTGGAACTCTGGATGCCATTGGCCACCTGATTACAGATATTCAGCTAAATTTTTCAAAAAATAATTATTTAATGTGTCTGTTCGTAGATATTAAAGGGGCGTATGATTGCGTTGATCTGAACATTTTAACCAATAAGCTAAATATATTTGGATTTAATCATAAAGTTGCTACAGTAATTACGGATCTTTACCGAGATAGAAGTATTTATATTAGGGATACTTTTAATAATCTCCACGGTCCTCGTGTGACATCCCGGGGTCTTCCTCAGGGATCGGTATTAAGTCCATTGTTGTTTAATCTTTATACGCTTGAATTGCACGACATGTTTGGTGATGCAGTTAATGTAATTCAATATGCTGATGACATTTGCATTTATGTAACCCGGAAGTCCTTTAATGAGTGTGTAATGGATTTGAAACATGCAACACATAAACTAGAAAATTGGTTACATAATAATGGTTTAAATATTTCATCGGAAAAATCTGCTGCTATGGTTTTCACCAGACACAGATTAAATATCACCAGTAATTTAACACTGGGAACATTGAAAATACCACTTGTTAACCAATATAAATACCTTGGCTTCGTATTAGATAGCAAATTGCTATGGTCAAAGCACATCGACTACGTGAAAACAAGATGTGAAAAAGGTATGAATATTCTAAAATGTGTTAGCAAAAGCAAATGGGGCGCAGACCCAAAATCGTCGTTACTATTTTACAAGTCATATATACGCTCAATATTGGATTATGGGTGCATATTCTATGGATCAGCCGCGAAAACCAAACTGTTAGTGTTAGATCGATTACAATACAAGGCCATTCGTATGTGCATTGGAGCCTTAAGATCATCACCATGTCCTGCAATTTTAGCGGAAGCCCAAGAACCTCCGCTTGAGATTCGGAGACAGTTTCTTGCAGCTAAATTTATCATTAAAGTAAGAAATCGTCAAACATATATGTTAAACAAAATAAGTAGGTTGACTACTGAGAATTTATGTAATAGATACTGGAGATTAAAAAATAGTCCCCCTCTTGTAGATGCATTTGTTGATACGGCATCTATTGATGGCTACATCAACAAACGTGGGAAAAGTTCAATGTACGAATATGAAGCCATTCTGTTCAGATCAACCGTCATAATCCCCGATTATACAGATATTCCAATATATAATAAGAACTTGATGACATCCATATTGAGTAAATACGACAATAGAGTGATTATATTTACGGACGGGTCTAAGAATAATGAGGACGGCGGGACTGGTTGTGCAATAGTAGTTCCGGCGACAAATGAAGTTTATATGTACCATATTCTAGACATTTCCTCAATATTTACCGCGGAGGCTTATGCCATAGAACGTTGTCTACAATGGATTAGTTCTAATGCAAAGGATGCAGTGATTGTGACTGATTCCATGTCGGTGTTGAAAGCCATTCAGTGTACATTGCACAACCACGTTAGAAATGAAATAATCTTGAGAATTAAAAATAAGATATTCTCCCTGCATTTAAAAGGTATTTCGGTTAGTTTCATCTGGGCAAAAAGTCACTGTGGCATCCCTGGTAATGAGAAAGTCGATTATTACGCAAAAAAATCATTAGGACTTGCGGAGATTGAAAAGGTGACCACTAATAACGATTTAATTAATAACTTGAAAGGAAAAATAAGAATTGAATGGGGAAAAATTTGGAAGGACTACGTTAGTACGTCACACAACCCATACACTCTCTTACATCCTACTCTTCCTACTTCAATACCACACATTTGCGAGTACGTCGCCTCAAAAAAATATTCGACTATTATAACACGATTGCGACTAAATCATGGGTGTTTTCCAGCTCACCTGTTCAAAATAGGGATAGGGGAATCTGCAGCATGCAGTTGCGATAATACGGTAGAAGGGGATTTAAACCATATATTTTTCGCGTGTAAAAATCATGAAAATGAAAGTTGTATATTTATGGGAAAGTTACATTCCTTGGGTGTGTTTTTTCCCATTAATATTAACCACCTACTGACTATGAACAAAAGAGTGTTAGATGAAATTGTGCAGTTTTTGGAAATAGTTAGGGTTAACGTTTGATATTAAAAAAAAAGGAAACAGTTTGTGGCAAAGTTAATAACCAATGCCAAGAAAAAAAAAAAAAAAAAAAAAAGATTTACGTCTTTGGATTTTTATGTAAAAGTATCTATATCTTTAGACGGATAGCTATTATCCTGGATGGATCCTTTTCCATTTTTTCTCTTCTTGAGTCTCCTTTTTCATTTTAGTAATATAAATTAGATTAAATTAGATTTAGTAATATAAATTAGATGTTCTTTACGACAATAACTACTTTACTTGTTCCTAAATTAGATGTTATTATTTTTAGTTCGTTTTCACATTTTAAGTGTTATGAAATTAACTAATCACGTCAAAACTGTGTACTTCGGTAGTCGTTTATTTTGCCAAACAGATTGCAACGGCACTAACCCATCGACCCAATTGCGACGTTTGTGCCATTGCCAAGGTGTGAAGTTAGCAGAACGGCAAAAAATGGTCTTATTTCGGCAGTCGTTTGTTTTGACAAAAAGTTTGCAACGACACTAACTGGCACAATAATGGGGCCAATTTCGACGTTTGGATTTTTGATGTCCTGCTAACTGCTAACTTCACGGACCCACCGTTGTTCTCTGATCTCGACCCACAAGATAAATAAAATACATAATACCACTTAACTACTTAACGGATGTATAAATACTTAATTCAGATATGTATTGAAAACATAAATTTACTTAAAGTTTCCATTAGTAGGTAGCTACGTCTGCAATGCAAATGACAGTTTATTTTAGCGAAACAAACTTTTTAACTAACTCGTATCGTAATCAAAGAAAATATCTAAATATTGAGATGAGGTAGGAATGAAGTTACATAATGATAAATTTGATACGAGTACTAAACGGTTGCTTAGTAATATAATTTATTGTAAAGAAAATAGAAATGTTTTCAATTCTTTCCGTAGAGATATCAGTAACAGTAATCCCAAAATTAGTAAATTGTATGCACATTATTTTGAAGTTCTACATTCGTTATATTAATAATTAATTTTGTCAGCATTAATGTAAAAAAAATAAATTAAATGAACTAACATGTATGTATGGAATTGATAAAATTAAAATCGTTTCAATTTCATTAACCAATATAATGAGTGTAAAATCGATTTGAATTTAAAATTTCATATTCCCATTAATTATTTTTATTTTGAAAGTTTAAATTTCCATATAAATCTCTATATATAGATGAATTGTATGCATAATGGTATTTACTAATTCATAAACATTACATTCACTCCTGTGCTGGAATTATATTATGAAATGATAAATTCAGTCACCTATTTCCTTGCTAAGTAATGAGGACGAATTAGTTTAATAAAAAAGAAAAAGAACAACAAGAAATAAACGCACATAAAACATTTTAGTAATACCGATAAAACGATTTTTATGTGAAAACTTATTTGCCCTTTTATTTATAGAAAACCCGTGACGGATGACGTAAATTGGCCTATATACACAAAAGAACATCCCCAATATTTTATCTTCAATGCTGATAAAACAGGAATAGGTCGAGGACCACGAGCAACTGCATGCGCATTTTGGAACAACTTCTTACCAAGACTTCGAGACAATACAGGTAAGCGTTCAAGTGTTAATCAGACATTATTGAATCACGCTCTATCATTAAAATCGAATTTAGGTAAGAGTGTGGTGAATTTAATACATCGTAAATAACGTAGAAATTACGTGATAAACGTAAAATTCGTGTGACAGGTTGTTTTGTCTTTTACTTTGAAAGGAAGACAATTCCTATTGCTTAATGGCACCAATTTCAAGAGCTAAATTTAATTAACGTGCTTTTCTGCACGCACCTCCTTTCTAATACGCATAAAGAAACTATTTATCTTCCTTCATTTTTTCTTTTGTATTAATTTATACAGCGCCTTCTTACACAAGCAATGTGCCATAATATGGAGAATCCCTAATTGCTATAAACCACTAAAATACACTTTAAAAAGACCAAAATGGAATGCGTAAAACACAATTTTCATTTATCGGTTTGACACGAGAAACATGTCATTATTCTTAAAAAATGAAGAAACGTATTGAAAAGTAGTACATTTCAAAATACGTACGTTAGAATCTTAATACCGGTATGAAACAAATATCCGCGTACCACCACATAAGCTTATCATACTACTTAGTGAGTTTTTGTAAGTTTAGTTTTGGAGAAGCAACGCCGTTTACCACCACTCTGTATCAGGTGTCAGATCGTTTCCCATATCATTCATACCTTTCCTACAGTCTCGTCTTCGACTTCCTCCTTGCATTTAATTTCTCGTCTCCGTCTCCTATTGTATCCTTGGAAGTTGATCTCGAATGATCTTCTGGTAAAGTTTATTTTCTTTCATACTGTATATCTGCCTGAACCATCCCAGTTGTTTCTTTTCGTCAGTATCGGTTATATTCCCAAATTTGCCTTTAAAACTTCATTTCTAATTTATCCTTTCTTGTTTTCCCCTCTATTTTCTTAGAAGCCTCATTTCTGTTAAAATTAATTATGTTATTTCCCTTCTTCTAAAGAATCCGTGTATCTCTTTTTCCAAGCGATCTATTTTCTTCGTTCCCAGATATTTGAATTCTTTGACTATGTTTCGTACTTTTACTTTAATTTGATCTAATTTGTATTGCTGTGATATCGCCATGATCTTTGTTTTTGGGCGTTTAATTTCATATTTATAACTCTTATAACTCATCTACCTTTAAATTGTGTTGTGGAAACTGTTCTGCCTCTAGCATAATGGCCATATCATCCACCAATAGCAGTTCACGTAGGTTTCATTTTCTTTGTCTACACTTCATTTTGATTACACTAGAAAAGGAGAGTTACTGCAGTCACCAAATGAGGATTTTTACAGAACCACTTTTGTAAATACCTGTCAAACTCAAATGTTAACACGACTCAAAATTCACGGTGTGACTTAAGTCATATTAAATTTATTAAAGAGGGGTTCAATTGTCCTAAGTAACCAGTATTTCATAACAACACTCCCATATAAAAGCCATGTTAAAATTGGACTTTCGTATGTATTTCTGGACAACTTGCTCTGACCATAGTTTTGCTCCGATCATGGTCTTTTATGTCTCAAAATGACCCTAAGAACATGCTACGGCTCATATGCCTAGTTTTAGCAAAAAGTATAATGTTTCAAGCTGTTTAGGATGTGTCAAAGTGACAGATACTGTTTTCTTGCGATATTTTGCGATTCTTTCAAAATTACAATAGAAATAGCATACCCCAATTCAATATCGATAGGCATAACTGCCGTGAGGGTTCATTGGGGTCGTTTTCTGATATAAAAGTCAACAATCCGACCAATACAGTGGTCACAGCGAGTTGTCCAAAAAATGTCCTAGTCTTTTCCAATGGGGAGTGAACTTTTGGCGTACTAGCAGGAAAAATTGTCGTTGCATGATAACTCTTTACTTCAGGCTAAATTTCCTCGTAAATTGCTCTCATTTTTGGAAAATTTCCGAATTCATCAAACAAATTCGTAGAGTCAATATTTTCTTCAGTGCAATGGGCCAACGTAAACGAGGATCGGTGCGTGCAGGTGAAAGAAAGGTGCCACCAAACTGGGCAGACGTAAGAGAGCTTCAAGGCGAACTAATATTGATAGAAATCAGAGTCAAAATTGGATCGAAAAAAATTCTTGAACCCCCCCTTAAGTTGGGTTTGCAATTCGATCATTTACATTTTCCATAAAAATATGAAAAGTTAGGTATTATAGGAACGTGTAAAGTACTAAATAAATAATGCAATTTTACATTTACACAGGGGCGTAGCTACCCTGAAGCAGTTGGAGCAAACTGCTCCGAGCGCACGAATTTTGAGGGGGCACGAGTCAGCGAGCGCAAATTTTACAACGGCTTATTATAGTGTTATTTTACTAAATAGTTTTATCTGGCGCACAATTTGACAATACAATTTCCGGATAGAAAAAAAATAAATATATAGTGTGTCATAGTGGAGTTCGATAAACGCTAAAGGGTGAATAGAAATGAGTAAAAGTACACACCACCTTTCCCTTTCAATAAAAGTGAAATTGAAAAGGGAAATTACACATATTGTTGCAAACAAATTTGTCAACAAATGGTCAAATCGCAAAAACTGTACATAAAATTCTCACCTTCATTTGCAATCGTTTTAATTCCTTCATAATTTTTCTCATTTTATGTCATTCATCATGGGTCTTAAAGCTCAACCGGGGTTTTCACTTTGAGAACCTTTTAATTTTATACTGGTACCATTTTTGCGATTTGACCATTTGTTGACAAATTTCTTTGCAACAATATGTGTAATTCCCCTTTAATTAACTTTAATTAAGCTTCAATTCGTAACTTAATTTATGTCATTGGCTTGAAAATGAGATCGGATGATCTTGAAACATGTCGCCATTTTAATATTTACGCCGTCTCTGTACTGTGATTAAAACTTTTATTGAAAGGGGAAGGTTGTGTGTACTTTTACTCATTTCTTATATATATATATATAGTGTGTAGTATTGTTGTAATCAGAAAACGATTTCTCATTTTCTCCTGAAATAATATACAGGGTATATCATAAATATTTTAAATATTTTCTTCATTTCCGCCTAGGCCGGAAGTAAATTGGTTATACTCGATTAAAAGAGTCCTATGTCCTCTACTTCACTGTAGGTACAATTTTATTTCTTCACGTTTGTTAGCAAAAAAGTTATGAAGATATAAAATTTTCAACTTCATACATTCATCCCCCCTCCCCTATGAGAAATAAAGGAATAAATGTAGTGCCAATAGTTTTTCATGAACTATATGTATAACAATTCAAAAAATAGAAAAAGCTTGGAGCAGATTTTGAGAAAATGGATTTTTATTTTTTCACCAATTTTAGGCACCAATAAATTGGCTACGTTTAATTTTTGTTCTTTATCAATTATAAGTAATAGTTCTAGCCATTCCTTGGCTACAATTTCCAATTTTCAAATTTTGCTAGCTAGACCCTAAAAAGTAAAAACTTGGAGAATTGCTATATTGGTCGCCATTTTGAATTTAGAAACAAACAAAAAACGGCGTTTTACTTGTAACCATGTCTACTAACCTTTCAGCAAGCGAAATTAGTTTGGGTTAAAATTTGAATGTTTGCTCCTAAAATACCCCCCTAGTTTAGGTCCCCTTGGGCCGTTTTGGTAAGAAGCTTGTTTTACGGATGAAGTTTTCTTACAAGCCTTAGTTTTGAATTTCATCAAAATCGGTCTTGTAGTTTAGGCTCCACAGCCATATCCATAGGTAGTTTAAGTGCGGTAAACCATAATCAAACTTTTTCGTACGGGCGGAAAATGAAGTAATAAATGGGATTTTCCATTAAAAAAATAACAATAAGTTTGATACGTGTCTCTTTTTGGGTCATTCTGCACGTTATGAAATTATGTAATTTGAAAATATTCCTCAAATCGGCTCCTTTCAACCTCAAGTCAACATGTATCCTATACGGTAGTTTTGAAAAATTATATTTAAATAATATAATATATTATTACATATCACGAAAATCTGCTTCAAATTCGTATTGTTTAACTAAAAATGAGTTACAGTCTAGCACAGTTCTGACAATTTGTACGATCAAGAATTACCCTTAGGAGTGTTCTTACGAAATCTTTGCCGCTATTTGCCATTTTAGTTGCGCTATTTTGAGATCGGAATTGCTGGAAACACTCTTGCAAATTGGAAGGGCGATGCCCAAAAATTTAATTCAGTGTGTTGGAAAAGCAACTCAAAAGATGGATTTTGAACTTTCAGGTGCATCGCCTTGCATGGAAACATTTACGATACTTGAAAGATAAACCGTTCTACAAAAAGATTTAAATTTATTATGGGAGAATCGATGTTTGCTTATATAATTATATCTAATTATGCAAAAGGCACAGATAAGTTCCTATTAAACACTAAGTGGCAAGCTGTTAACATACCTCCAGAATTGGAACAGATTATTTATTGATTTATAACCTATTTTCGCGTGAGATTCGAAATTATTTATTTAGGTACTTATTAATTCTTTAAACCAAACCTCGGAAATTTCAAAGTGCCTATAATTAGGCAAGAAGTAAAGTGTATCGTGAAACAGTTTCTTTGCTTAGTTTGGGTGTCACAGAATTAGCCATCGTTCCGAAAAATCCGTTCTAAGGAAGCTTTGGGATTATGTAAATTAAGTGGTCTAGAATTACAGGGACTAATCTTCTATGTATTGACTATGGTAGGTTGAATGCTGTTTAATTAAAGGCGATGTAACACGATTGCTTAACAATTGGTCCTCGGTATGATTTGATTTCCATTTTTCTCGCTACCATTTTATATGTAAATCAAACTGACAATTCTATTATTATGCAAACTAATGAAGTGCATGCTCGTATTTTTCGGTTCTTGTTTTGAATGCAAATATTGTAAGATCGTTAGTCGTTCACTTATTCTATATCAGCATTACAAAATAGTCAAATTTGGAGATAATCATTATCACGTTTTGAAATAGAAATTGAGTTAATTAAATGTACGCGTTTCATTACGTTTTGTGTTTCACGCCCCAATGTGTAAAAACGATAGGGGCTGAATTAATCAATGGCAGGTATAGTTGACAAGAGCTAACACTTTTTATTAAACCGGAAAACTTCGTGTACAAAATATTTTTAATTTTCACATAATCATATTGCTACAAGTAAAAACTTAATCGCCCATTTATTTGAATCGGAAAACCTTTCGAAGACTTTCCAACCACAACATGGTGAAAACACACCTTTGTTTTAATGTTGGTATCTTCGGGGATATCGATTCATTTTCAATTCCCTTTTCAATTTCAGTTTGTTTTAGTTTTTATCGCCACCTTTTGCAAATTATCATGCGATTACATTTAAAATAATGTTGATTTGATTACAAATTTTAGTAAACGTTGAACGTCAGATTATAGCGGTTCTCTTTTGTAGGATATAATTGCGGTTTTCTGCGCATTTGCTTTGACTGAATACTATTTATAAAGTTGACAATAATTAGCATAAGAAAACGGTCTTCAATTTCTCTTTTCAATGTGGAAATGGGTAAAAGTAGTAAACACTTTTGATGATGCTCCAATTCTCAGTAAACATCGAAGTTGCACAATCACTGAGTTTTCGGGATTGAAAATTCATCATGCGGTAATTTATTTCCTAACTTTTGGTTTTTGGCATTTTTATAAATTATGAAATGCTCTTTTACTACATTCAATTTTTTTTGCTGGCGGGTGGCTAGTATTTTCTCAGCAACATTTTGTTTCCTGTTCATTTTTCGGGAAAAATAGTTAGTTTCCTACCATTCACGTCTATCTCGTTCATCCGTAGACGTGATTTAATTAATGAGAACAATGGATTTATGGAGTTGATGAACTTATTGGTGCGGAGGAGAAACCACGATAGTGTGGGATCCAAGTGTACCTTGGGGATAGGATACCCATACCGTGTTTATGATGGACTAGAAACGTTCTACAATGCAAATATTACGGGATACTGTTTCATATGTACTTACCTAAATAGTTAAAATAATTAAGGTACCATACGTACGTCATGACTACATGAGTCCCCACTCACTACACAAAATGGACTACTTTGATTTGTCCATATAAATCATAAACCCTAATCTTTTATAATTAAAGATATATCTATTGGAAAAAACCCTTCAGCGCTCTATCCCAGCTCGGAGATGTCTGCATTTCTAAATTCTCCCGTTTCTTTTTCAGAATTATTGATCGTTTTAGAACATTAAACTTTAGCCTCCGTCTGGGACAGATGGGGGGTGGGTTGAGTACCTCAACAGCTATCACTGCCGGTCCCAAACCCGGATAAAGGAGGAGGGTAACAACCTGGTCCTTACAAAAAATGTAAAACCACTAAAAATCTCATCCAGAGGTCTCGGAATTTGGACGGATATAAACGCAAATTGGCAAGGCAAGGAAAAAAGATAATGAATTTTGGATGCTGGAATATTCGAGGTTTGAACCACGGAGTATAAAAAAAGGTTGTATCTATGAATCACTTGAGCTACAATGTCGCATCAGATGAAATTTAAGAGTGAAACGAGGAAAGTAATTATAGTAAAACTGCGTTTTTTTCAACTTCTACATCTTTTCTATTTATGAAAATATCGAGAAGAACAATTATCCTAGATGTTACAAGAAATTAACGAAATCATGATAAAATTAAACAATATAGCGCATTTTATGTAGGTACTTTAAAAATGAATGTATGAGGTATATTGGATCGTCTTTTTAAAACGCTCTTTTTACTTTCCCGTGGAATGTCGACGTTTTGAGCCCCCCCTGAGTCCAAAACCACCATCTTTGAAAAATGTTTGTCTGTGGGTGCGTTGTGACTGTGAAGCCCAAACTACTACACCCGTTTTGATGAAATTTAAAACTAAGGCCTATAAAAAAAACTTCATCGGTAAAACAAGCTTCTCATCAAAATCGCCCCCAAACGGGCCCAAACTAAAGGCGTTATTTTGGTAGTAAACATTCAAATTTTAGTGAGTAGACATGGTTACAAGTAAAGCGCCGTTTTTCCTTTGTTGCTAAATTCAAAATGCGGCCAATATAACAATTCTCCAAGATTTTACTTTTTAGGGTCTAGCTCAAGAACCGTTTAACTTAATTAAAATTTGAAAATTATAGCCAAAGGATGGCCAGAACTTTTACCATATCTCGTATATAATATAAATATTTTTTGTCGTCCATTTAGACCAATACCGTCTTAACGCATAGGCCCGTTGGGCATTTACCCACGAGCATAGGGGCCCCATGCGAATATGTTGTAGGGTTTCGGAAAACCCGTATAAAATAGCAATGCCTGTGGCTGATGGGTAAATAAAACCTGTTTTCCCTGTACGTCCTTGTCTTGGCCGGTTAGCAAAAATTCTCCCCTCCTGTTTCTCCCTAGCTGTACAGCATGTTTTAACAACAATTTTGTTGAAATTAGTATAGTGACAATAAAATAAATAATACATTATTTTTAATATTATCAACATCAACCATTTATTTTTTATTCCTGCGGGGGGGGGGGGGGGGGGGGGGCAGCAATCTTTCTTTGCCCAGGGGTTCAACACTTTTCTTTCCCAGGGGGCCAAAATAGTGTAAAGACGACTCTGACTTAGACCATTGGATTTTTCGTAACCATTTTCCTATCTCCTATAGTTTTCCGTATTTCAAATAGAAAAAGTGAAAAGGAACTCGCCCTGTATACAGGAGACAAGCCGCATTCTGTGTTTTTTCTCTTAGAGGGTAAGATTCATATTCGGATCAGCTTTCCTTATATCATATAACTATATTTGACTACCCTATTAATTAGAGAGAGGAGTTGAAATTCATACAACATGTAACTACTTGTTTCCAAAACAGCTCAAATGCAGAACTTCTATAATTATTAAAGATGAACAGATTATTATAGACGCTAATTAGCTTACTAGACGTTTCAATTACCACACAACGAATATCGTTACTGAAAACGTTTATTAAACTATAACCAAATATTGACGGTTTACATTTGACAGAAAGTGTACGGTAACATTCTATTTAAGTATGATCATTTATTCTAAAATACTCGTCTCCACATAACTAAGATCATCATGAGTGCCGGTACAAAAGGAGAACAAAATTATATTTTTGTGTGAAAATAGTTCTTTGTTAATGTTTCTTCACTGCAACAAAATCTTAAAATAGTTATTTATTATACAAGGGGAAAAAGTAGTAGATTTTAGCTCGAGGTTGTGTTTTTATATATTATATTAAATTTTATATATTATATTAAACCGCGTCCCTAGTACAACGTCTTGTCGTGAACTATTTATTAAAAACAATATCTTAACCATATTCTCTTTGTTTGTCCTGGAAACTTTATGCATGATGCTTAGACATCGGCAGCACCTTCAAATTAGTCAGGATCATCATTCACACACGTCAAAAAACACATTTATACTTACCTCTCCCTAGCACTGCCTTTTGTAAAAACACTATATTTTACATGGGTAAAGTATTCTTTAACAAATTACCTGATGAACTCCGGGAATGTACAAATATAAACAAATTCAAAAAATCAATAAGGTACATTTTCCTCAAAAAAGCGTTTTATTCTTTGGAAGAGTTTCTTCAATTTAAATTTTAATGTTTTGATTTGTTTGTTAAATAAACTACTATGTGTATATTGTTTATAATATTATTATGTGTTAATGCTTGTCGTACAATTTTTTATATGAAGTAATATGTACCATTTATTTGGTGTTAATAAAAATACTACTACTACTACTACTACTACTACTATTTCGATATAGATACCAAATTGATCCGTTCGTTGTCTACAGATCACCGACCACACCTAACTTTAAAATAAGAATAGGTATCTCATTTTTATACATCTTTTTAAAACCTATCGTTTCATGTCTTTAATGCGGTGCATAATTTACAAAATTATAAGAAAGTTACTATTATTCATCCCAATTCAAGGGGGTGGTACCGAACGATTTCTACTTTGCCACCTATTAATGTATTATTCCTCCCGCTATGGGCTACCCCTTAAATATTCCTGTATCTTTATCAAAGTTCAGGATTTTAGTGGCATGAATCTTCGTTACTTCCTCTTGTATAATCTTTTCATTTCCAAGTAAGTGTTGCTTTTTTTGGTATACGCAGATGATGCCGTATGGCGTTTCGTCTTCCTCGCCACAACCCCTGCATAACGGGCTGTTGATCAGTCTCATGCAGGTGTTTATCCAGACCGCAGTGCGTTTATGACCCGTGACCATTCTGTTGCAAGTTTTACGTCCTCCTTAATCTTAAGATGGACGCTGATAAATCACCGTTTGGGTTCTCCAAGAAGATCTTAGAATGGACCTTGCCCTGGGATTCTGGCAACGTTCGCAATGCTCCTTTGTGAGTGACCCTCTCTCTAGTTTGAACTGATTTCAACCGTAGTTTGCGAATGTTTCCTGCTTTGGAACAACTTTTTGTTTCTGCACCGAAACCCCGATGGTGAGATTACTTGTTGTATTACAACTTATAGTCGATGTGACACGGAACTTTCGGCTAAACTATCTAATAAAACTATAAAACCCATATTAACCGTTTCTTTTATGCTTATCCACTGTAATCGTTCTCGCTATCGGCCAAATCCGAAATATCGTCTCTGTTGCGGGAAGCAATTTGTCTTCTATCGATACTTCGATTGTCCATTGGTCCGCCCTGCTTGAGTTGTCCAGTATTGTACCAACAGTACCAACATACAACTCTTCATCACTGGATGGATCGTCTTCGTGGATTTCGTTCATTTTTTTTTCGGTATTCTGACTCTTGTTAGGGCAGCACTGTTCGAAGTGGTTTAACTCTTTACCCTTTTTGCGCTTATGCTTAAATGCCGGGTATTCGCGACGTTTATGTTGCATATCACATTTTGTACAATGGTAAGTGTTCTTTGTACGTTTAGTTTTATTACTTTTCTTTATGGCTCCTACCTTGGAAACTTCCGACTGTTGCATTTCTTCCAAGCCAGTTCAGGAGCGCGAAGTGTAAACATACCGATACCTTTAGGAGGTATGGGACGCGAGTGTATGAACGTAGCGTAGGTGGTTGAGAACTAGTGAATTTATGATAACTTGTTACTGTTTGTATATAGTTACTATAAGTAAATAAATAAATTACTCGCGTTTGTTACGTAAACGTTACACACATGATCGACTGTCTCAGAGTTGTTACCGTTTTTGATGGTCCGGCAATTTCGTCATCTTCGGGGCTTATATCACCACGTTTAAAACGTGCAACTCTGTTGCAAACTATTGCTTTCGAAGGAGCATTATTGTGCAATTAACAAAATATCAAAACATTATTAATGTAAAAACATTGCAACTAGCAAACAGGAATTTGTAACTTCTTGTCAACTGTTTGTTAATTTCAGTTTTATCTGATTTAATCATTGGCCCTTCTGGCTGTAGCGGTTGCCCCTATGTTTTTAAATTTATAATGTTTTGATATTTTGTTAATTAATCATCCCCTTCAGCCTTCATATCGATAATTGCTTGAAAATGGAGCGAGTGATGTAATCCTTTTGAATTAATTTTAATGATTAGAAACAACTTAGGCTCGAATATTGCCGTAAAGTTGTCATATCGATCAAATTTTTATCCCTGCTTTTTGTATACCTATGACAGTTTAAATTCTTATACATATCATGAAATAACCATCATTTCATTCATTAAATTGGCAGAAAGCGGAGGTTGTGTGGTTTGATTTCAATTTCCTAATCACCACCTTTATGAGTTCTAACTCGTACAATTCGTACATTAAAACTTAAATATACCCTTATATAAAGGGTATATTTAAGATAACTTCTTCCTTAGTATTTCTAGCAAGGAAACTGTTCCACGCCAAAAATGAAGACTTCAAATTGTTATTTTCTACAATAATATGAAACGTGTTGAAAAACCTTTACTTACAATTCGAAAAACGAAAGTACATATTGAATTTCCTTCTAAAAGATTTGCTCGGTACGCCACATGACGTTTTTCAGTCTAATGTTGCAAATTTATTACTTTTCTGAAAACTGAAGTACATGGATTTAACTTCTATAGCAGTACAATCTTCAATTCATTATCTCATTAACGTAAAATAGTACATACATTAGTAATTACCGAGTAAATGTACCTATAGTTAGAGATTAAATTTACGACATGCTACCTATTATTATTAAGCGGCGGCGGCGCTAGCGTATTTCTCATGAACGTTATTTTCCCCTTTTTGCGGAAATATCAACGAAAAACCATAATACACGCTGTTTGACGTACATACGTTATTGCAAATTCCTTTATAAAATATATGTCAAATAAAATGAGAGATTACCGCGTCTAAATTAAATGCAAAATTTTATTTGTAAATTAAATCTCCAAATGTAAAAACCAGGCCGACGCGACGTGGGCATTGTGTCCCTAAGCTTATATAAAGGGTAGAAGTTCTGATTCAATTTTTTCCAATTCCACAATTAAATGCTGTTGACGATTTTTCTATGCATAACTATTTACATGTAACATTATCACGATTATACTTTGTTGAATACCAGCTGAATTTGTTTAGTGGAATAGCAGTGGTTAAACATAGCGAAAGCTCATATTAAATTAAACGTTAGCGAATTCTCCCCACTCTGGTTTAAAGTAAAAAGTTCATATATATTACGGTGATTTCACCGGTTGAAAAATTATATTTTACTTTTGTGTTGTAGAATTGAAGTGGTTTACTCCAAACAAAAACATCTGTAATTGTACTGGGTTTTTTATGTTTACTGAAACATTCAACTGAAATGATAAGAAAAGCTCTTTCCCTCCATACAAATGGACATGCTCACTTTTTTGGAATTGGTCATTGGTTTAAACGACGACGCAATAACGCTTGTTGTAAATGCTGATATTCATTTATTACACTTAACAAAACAGTTGTCTTTTAAACGTTTAATCGGTACTAGAATTTATTAATATAAATGAAAGTGAAATAATTTGTGTGATTGTACTCGTATATGTATTATAGTTCAATTAATAAAGTGCACGTCGTCAAAATCGCAAAATAATGTATGTGCGGCCATTTGTCTTTTACTACTGATGTACAGGGTGTACAAATAAGAAAGGAGGCCGGCAATAACTCAGAAACTATTCGAGATTAAGCAGTGAAATAAAAAATCTTATAATAAATGTGGCAAGAGAAAATGCTGGAAATTATTTTTAATTTCCTATCATTACCGCCAGAGCCAGAGGGCGTTTCACTGATTTCATATTGAAACGCAACACGCCTTATGACGCGTGGGAAGGAATCAAAAGTTCTAGATTTTTGACCAGTAGTGGGAAGGCGTCAGAAGAGACAAGTGGTTTCTCGTATACCGTTTCCAGTGATTTTTTGAAGATGCGCTCCCAAGTACTTCTTCCAAGTGTATCTGCTGCATCAAGCAACAACGTGGACGACGAATGTGAACTTTTTCCTCAGCATGACGAAAAATGTGAAAAACTGCGTCCCGATGAGCAAATCAGAGTGAAGATGGAAATGTTTTGGGGGGAGCGTTGCAAACTGCACATGAGAGCTCATTTCCAGAGACCCCGGGTTACCACAAAATTCTTAATATAAAATCCATCATCACCATTCCAGCAATACTCCTCAACACCATCTCCTCAGCAATCTGAACTAAGCTTGTGTTACGGCAACAAATGATTGGTACCGCAATCAGGAAAAATGCAATGACTCGGTAAGCTCAGTTATAAGGGGCAATCTAATAGGCGTGGGAGTTATGAATAGGGAATTTAAATTTAGCAAGTTAGGTTAGCAAATATAGTTAAGTAAATTTTAGGGCGCCACGATAGTTCTTTAGGAAGTTCAAGCTGGTAATCAGAACTACGAAGAGCTTAGCAGCTTGTAGTAACAGAGATATGATTTCTGAAAGAGAATGTGGGTATTCGGTAAAGAAATACACTGAAGTAATGGTAGTGGTGGTTATAATGAACCAAATATAACGTTTAACACAACAAAATAATTATAAACAAACAAATCTTCACAGGAGTGAAACAATAAAGGGGGTTTAACTTTTACCTTGTAAGGATGGGAGTTTACATAACACAATAATATTCAATAAATGACACAAAAATACAAGTACATATACAGGGTGTCTCACGGTGACCGTCGGTTAGAAGTATATCAAGAACTGTAAAAGCTAGAAATTTGAAATTTTGCACATGCTACATGAAGTGTTTAATCTATTAAATAAAAATATTTTCCAAATGGCAGCACTTCCGGAAATACCGGAAGTGAGCATCAACTTCTTTATTTTAAATACAAACAAGGCAATTTTTTTCACATTCTGATGTGTCATAAGTTTAGTAAGTATGCTTAAAATAATCGGCGTATCAATTTTGATTTTTTCACTGAAAAATGTCAAAATCTTGTTTAGGAAATAAAATTGAAAGTCGAAAGTGGTAAAAGTTAGGGAAATGGGATTTTAGGTTCTCAATGTCAAAAGATTGAGACACAATTGTCTGTCATGGATAATAAAAAATTGCCCGCGGTTACGTATCTATTTGACGTTATTTCCAGACTTAAGAAAAACTTTAAAAAGTGTCTTTTTTAAATGGAATGCCTATTTAATTATCAGCCTATTCGATGCAGAAATAAATTTCCTTTAAATTGATATACCATGTTCCTATACCTAAAATCAATGATTACAGAGTTATTTAAATTTTTCTATTTAAATTTATAATTACATACTTTACAAAACATGGTTGGCTTTGAAAATGTTCAACAAATTTTTATTCAAATTTAATGTTTCTTATGCTTTTATGATTATTTAAAATTCTATCTATGCACCTTCTTGACTATCCAAGGTCTCTTTCCGCCGAACGAACAGAACTTGCAGGGAAAACATTAAAATATCCCAATACATTGGTTTCTGCAGCGTCATTGGGGACAATTGGCTTTGTCAAACTTCGTGGCGCATTTACTTCGCCCAAATTTAGAAAATTCTTGTCAATCATCCTGATTTTTCGTTCTGTCATTGTAGGTAAATGCGGATATCTTTCGTTAAAGTGTTGAATGATTATTTATTCAATAGTTAAAGGTTCTGCAGGTCCGAAAAGTAATACGAGCGGACTCGCCATGAATGTAAAACAAATTTAGAATATCAGCGTTCGTGTATTCCATATTTCCCAATTAAAAACAAATATTATGCGCAAAAATCAAAATTCAAACAGATAACACTGATAACAAACGTAAATGTAGGTAAACTTTCAAACTTATAGCTAACTGACAACTGTCATCATAAGAAACAATTGAATAAATTTTTTTTGAAAATTTTCAAAGCCAACCATGTTTTGTAAAGTATGTAATTATAAATTTAATTAGAAAAATTTAAATAACTCTGTAATCATTGATTTTAGGTATAGGAACATGGTATATCAATTTAAAAGAAATTTATTTCTGCATCGAATAGGCTGATAATTAAATAGGCATTCCATTTAAAAAAAGAGACTTTTTAAAGTTTTTCTTAAGTCTGGAAATAACGTCAAATAGATATGTAACCGCGGGCAATTTTTTATTATCCACGACAGACAATTGTGTCTCAATCTTTTGACATTGAGAACCTAAAATCCCATTTCGACAGCAATGGAACAGCAATAATTTCAAGTAGGTAATGTTAACAAAATGGCGGTAACCAACAAGTAAGATGTAATCCAAAAGTAAACCAGATGATAAGCCAGATATTAAACGCTAGGACAAATAATATAAATTACTGTCAGGAATTTAAAGAATAACGCGATAATTGATAAAAAAGAATTAGGTACATACCTCGAGGAGTTATTCCTAGAGCGTAGCAACTTTAGCGTAGCGATACCAAAATGCAAAGAGACGTATAACACGTTTTAATGGTATTTAGAATAAGCAGATGATTCTAAATAGGCACTAATATTTGTAGAAAACTTCCACTTAGAGACGATAAATATCGATATTAGAAACTTGTGAAATTTTCGTAGCACTTAGTAACGTTTTGTTAGAAAGCAAAGTATGAAAGATACGCGGTTGAAAATCGAGCTGCTATTTATATCAGCGCGAAGATATTTTTCAGTGAAGTACTCGTTCCGTAGAAAAGATAAAATATTTTATTTAGGTAGCTATGGATCAACCAATCAGAGATTAATTGACTACATTGACAGCCAATAGAATAATTTATAATGCAATTATAGCAATTGTCTTCTCCGCAGAGTAGGAAATCTGTAATGGCACCTTAGATTATAGAAAGGTACAGATACGCCTTTCCATATACGAACGTTATTAAAACATGAAGCCAACATGGACGAGAGAGTGCGCAGGAAAAAAAGAGAGAAGAAAAAACAACAAGACTACATGTTCAGTGGCGTACTGTATTTAAGAGCAATATAAATTATAACAATATTAAATACATTATTACACCATAAACATTGCACAAATACTGTATAATATGAATACGGGACATCTTCAGATACACACTTCTGCCGTTAAAATAGGCAATAATCTAAACTTCTCCTTCAAATTTTAAGTAAATAATCACTTCCCCCATTAAAATTTCTTTCTACGTCTATGAACGTTGCTACCTATGTCAGCGTTGATTAATCAACGATTTAAGGTTATATTTTCTATTTGCCCTTGAACGTCCGTAAAAGGGTTCTTTTGCACATAAAGCACCATCGCGGATTTATTGTCTTTTCCGTTTTAATAATTAAATGTAGAACAAAATAATCCTTCTTGTATTTAAACAACTAATTTACAAAAATTGACAGCACGCAAAAATTACGGCTGTTGTCAAATCGGATTCACTTTGTACCTATGGAAGATTTTATTTAAGAACGTAGATTAATAAAGGTTGTACACATTTAACAATCGCTTAATGTTTTAGTTTATCATTTTTAATAACACATTATAGATATTTGTAGATTTTAATTACTGTTTTATTTGTGATGTTGATAATTGGGCAACATTGCATTGCAAAGTACAATAAATAAGACTGAATTAGGCTATCCTTGTCCTGGCTTCACCAACTAATGTAAACAAACGTTTCTAAGAATGGCACAAACGAAACGATGTGACTAGAAGTAACGCTTCGCGTAGAATAGAGCAAATAGCGGAGGAAAAAGTAGTACCAAAAGTATTGAAAGTGAACTCTATTAACAAAATATCGAATTAAGAAATTCGTAATCTGTAATTCTTACTAAAATCAATAGAATTGACTTTTGCGAATTAGGCAAATAATCGAGGAATGTAACACTTGGACTGCTCAACGGACTCCTACACTTGGCAAGAGAAAGAAAACTTTACTAATTGTAAATCGTCTCACTCCATATTGATAGGAGGCACTCATTCTCTAGATGAGCAAATGGATGCAATGAATACACAGAGCAGCCATTTTTTCTTCTTCTTCCAGTATCTCAAAAACACGGAGTACATTCTCATGGTTGGATGTTTAAAACAAACTGTCGGGAAATGCGATGCACACGCTATACATATGTCAGGTCAATGTGAACACCGCTTCCTGTCCAACGGTGCCTGACGTGACGTGTTCACGTCAGAATAGTCTGTATTCGCCTTGTTATTCATCACTTAATCCTGAAGCTGTTTAAAGTTTTGACAAGAATGCAAATGACACGTAAATTCTCAATTGAAGAAAAGCTGGATATGCCGGAATGTTAATTTATAGCAAATCAAACTGAGTGCGATAGGTATGTTGGAAGTATTCTTTAAGGATTGCGACAATACAGAACTGTTGCCGGCGTTGCCGCAAGAATAGTGTGCAAATATCTTTTGGATTTCACAATCAAGATCGAATTAATGTAATTTTTGCTAAAAATCACCTCATTTTCATACGAGGATTTTCTCAAATTTACTAATTTCTTTTAATTTAGACTTTCATTTAATTATACCTACAATTAGGCCAGTCAAATTAGACTTATGGGGAAAAAAATGATGATAACTTGACGGGACTTTTTCAGGATTGTTTGGGAAGTTAAGGAGAGCTTACATCCAAGTTTGCGTATACCCAGACCCCGTGGGATTTTTTAGGGGGGGGGGGGGGGGGGGGGGGGGATTTTGATTTCGCTATAACTCGGCAGCAATTGATCGTACAGAAAAAATAAAAAAAGGGTTTTATAGGTTTGTTGAAGCTCTACAAGTTTCCTTTGGACGACTTTTCCCGAAAATTAATATTTAACGATTTATCGTAAAAAATAGTAAAAAAAAGTAAACTTTTTTGGTCAAGAAATAGAATTTGTTCATGTATGAGAAAGTTGTAGAGCTTGAAAAAACGAACAAAATCGAAAAAAAAGTTTATTTTTCATTTCGATTCATTGGCACAGAGATATAAGCGACAAACGCGCCGAGATCCGAGTGCGTGCCGCAGCGTCGAGCCGCCGCCGCGCCTGTGCCGGAGGGGCGCGAATAGATAGCGCACCTTCAGACGCTCCCTTCGACCTTATTTTTCAACCGATCGAAAAATCTGACACAAATTCTATTTGTTGACCAAAACAGTTTCCTTTTTTTTACTGTTTTTTTACGATAAATCGTTAATAGTTATTTGTGTATCAAGGTTGTAAAAGTGATCTTTTTTGGCCGATTCTGATGATTGCAGCCGAGGCGGAAGCCGAGGCTAACAAATCAGATGAGGCTAAAAAAGATCGCTTTTAACAGAGGTGCACACAACATTTTTTAGGCGACTATCACAAAAAGATATAAACTTTAATTTAAAAATCAATTTCATAATTTTGACAATGACAGTTACGTGACAAATACAATCATATATTTGATTATTCATGTCACTTACAGAGTGCTTTGCTCCATCACCTGGACAACAAAAAGCGGTTGTAAAGTAAATGCGGCCGTAAAGTTGTTTATGACTGATGTTTAAAAAAAAGTTATACTTTACGGCTTTCAAAAGATACGTAAAACAACTATTTATGTAATAGCCGCCTAAAAATATTAATTTTCGGGAAAAGTCGTCCAAAGGAAACTTGTAGATCTTCAACAAACCTATAAAACCCTTTTTTTCATAAATAGTAGACTGGTCTAAATATGTTTCGAGAAATTTGTAAATCTGTCACAAGTAAATACTAATATAATAACTAATAACGTATCAACAAAAATGATGGACATTATTGAATAATTAAATTGATAGGTAGTCGCTGTTGATAAATTAGTTTGTTGAATACACTCAGGCACGTAGCCAGGGGAGGGGCTCGAGGGGCTAAAGCCCCACCCGAAATTCTAATTAATTTAGTTTAAGTGTATCCAATCGTACCTAAATGTCTAAAAGTTTATTAAAATCAGACATTTCATTAAATCATGTAATTGTAAATCACCTCCCCTCTATTTCCTAATATTTTGAAGCCCCCTCCGAAAAGAAATTCTGGCTACGGGCCTGAATACACTTGTTATTGTTCTTTTGATATCTGTGAAAATATTAGAGTGATGGAATGGCTCTCAGACTACCACAGCCTACTGCATTTTCCTTCTTAGGTATCTACGGTACCTAATAAAGCTTGGCGAATGCTACACATATTGGTGAGATACACTGTGACAACAACAACTTATGGTTTTTAGAATGTTTTGAAATTCTATTAAATTGACAAACTATTCCTATGTAAGACACGTTTCAGTCTGTATTGCCTCTTGTGTTAACACTTTAGTATTAGCTGTTTTTCTTCAAATACCTTTGGTATGAATTTCACCCATTTGTAAGTATATCTATGGTCTTTTTGTTGTCAAAGACGTTGACTTAGAGTGTTCTTGTTGTTTTTTTATAATGGTGTTTATTGATTGGAGGAATTATTTGGGGATAGAACATCGAGCGCATGCACTTTAATTCCAGAATCGAGACGTTCCAAGTCATTTTTTCTTGAGATCACTTATCGACTGGCGGCTTTTGTCACTTAAGGCCTTCACAAATAAGTTTGTAACGATTGTGAACACTTCATCATCTATGCAGCTGTATACAGCATTAACGTAATTTCCGAGAACATTGAATTAGTTTTACAGAGGTGTTACAAAGCTTTGAACGAAACCGTTGATGTAATTCATAAATAGACAGTGTTTGCAAATGGTAGGTACCTACCTACTTTGCTTGCGGAATGTCTGTCCAATGATGATTTGAATACATTAGGTAGGTAGCTAACCCCTAAAATTGTTTATGAGAACATGAAAACGTGTTCGAAACTAAAAAACAAAAAGTACAAATACGAGTGAATTAATTATTCATAATCACTGGAAAATGTTGCATCAAACGAAAACAACAATTAAAACATAGTCTGGAAATATTAAAGTCAGTTTTTGCTTTTCATTCTACTAATGAATTGTAGATTATTTACATTTCGAGTTTGTCTCAATTTACTTCACACTAATGACGCTAATTAATCCGGTTGCGTTTTACAAATTCAAATGCTCAACTTACACTTGATTAACATTATGCATATAGTCTTGTAAGTACACCTCAAAACGGAAAAAAAATTATTTAAGTAAATAATTCCAATTTTGTGAAATCCCATTTACACAATAAAAGCTGTTTTCCACTTAATTTTAAAAAAGCTTGTACTAAATTAAAGTAAGTGTTTCCTCTTAAAGTTATTTGTGGTCTTCTATTGATCGAATCGGATGGTAGATGTATGAGAAACTTTGCTATCCCTGAGGGTTTTGGTAATGTCTGAGACTAGATTATGCAGATTTTGATATTCTCTATCACTGTACACATTTCGCTTGTTGTAAGCACTCTTTTTCCGTCCTATGACTTGCACGGAAATAGGCCAGGGCTCTACATCTGGGGTAGCTCAAGGGGGTAATAGATGCTGGGTCGATCTCTATCCTAAATAAAGAACTAGGTACTAAAAGAAAATAATATTTTTACAGAAACTTAAAATAGTACTACCCACTATCGGGGGTCATGTGGTTTTCCGTAATCGTACCGATGTTAGTTTACATTACCCAAAATATAATCAGGTTGTCCGCGGGGAAAGGAAAGCAGATGGCAGGTTGTAGATGTTGTAAAGAAAATATCCTTTTTGAGTGATTATGACTGACACGGTAAGCTGGCGCAATTAGAATCGAAAAATTATTGCATAAATCAGGATTTTAACTTCCCCTGGTTAATCTTCAGTGGTCACATACAATTCAGTTACGATGAACAAAGTTTGCATGTAGGAAAATAGTTAACCATTTTGAGATCCCTTAGGTAAAATTCGCGTGGAGGACCTAGTTTGGTCAAAAGCGAATAAAAGGCACTTATTGGACAGGGTTTGGAAATTTTATTAACCCACCTGGTCCGCCGCAAATAACAATTTTGACAATTATCTTGGTCAAAAACTATGTGACAACATAAAATTCATTAAATTGCACGTTGTTTCCACGAAAGTGATGCATAAATAGCGACTTTCACATCTTTTTATCAAATTTTGACACACTTTGCCTAAAATGCATAAATTCGCAAGGGCGTCGATGGTATGCGTTTGCATGTTTTTGTCTCAAAATTACTGCGTAAATAACGATTGGGGGTTAATTTTGCTCGTATCTTTAACTTGGACCACGGATGGGAATTGTATGTACAGTTGCACATTTGAGCACCATAAGCTACCTTGTATCAAAAGTCCGAATTCCATAAGTGATGTAGGGAAATAGTTGTACCTTATTGTAAAATTTGATCAGTCTATTTTTTACCGTTCCCTATCCACACGAACCTGTGGAACTTTTGTCGCTAATAACCAAGGGACCCGATCAATAAAGAATCGATCGAATTTTCACTTGGCCGCTTCTAAAAAGAATTATCGTGCACACAGACGGACGGGCGGACAGCAGTGCAATACTATATCGAACCTGAGGATTCTTAAGAATTAGTTTAAAACAGTTTCAAAATAAGAGGTGTAGTAAAAATAAATCCATTATTTTTTCATGAAGTTGAAGGTTGTCATTAGCATTACCAGTGATGCGATTTAGGTCAAATATGCGCCGTTTTGTTCTATAACTTGTTGCCATTTTGAAAGTAATTCCATTATGGCTTTCTCATAGAAACCGTCATCCCTATTGGCAAAAAACAAACTTCTCTTGAAGCGAATTTTTCACCAGAAAAATCGTTCGCTATGGATAGGAACAGGTGGTAATCACTTGGTGCCAGGTCCAGACTATAAGGTGGATGTCTAATAAGAACTTCCCAACCAAAAGCTTTTGGTGAATCACTATCAATGTATGTGGCCTGGCGTTGTCTTGATAGAACACAATTCCTCTCCTATTGGCCAAAGTTGGCCGCTTTTGGGCGATTGCTTCAGGCGGTATAATTGTTGACAGTTTTGCCGTAGGGGAGCGGCTCATAGTGGATGATTCCCTGTCAATCCCACTAAACACACAGCAAAACCTTCCTAGCCGTCAATCTCGGCTTGGCCACCGTTTGCACCGGCTCATCGCGATTCGACCATGACCGATGTCGCTTGACGTTGTCGTAATTGATTCATTTTTCATCATCAGTCATCATCCGCTTGGGCATATGACACTACGCCGAATGCCCACAACGCCGACACGCTTTTTTGATGGTCAATATCGCCGACTAGGGACACTACGCCGACTAGGGACACTACGCCGACTGTGCCCACATCGCCGAAAACTGTACAAGGGACACTAAGCCGAACGTGACCACAACGCCGACTACTAGAAAAAAAATTAATAGGGACACTACGCCGACAGTGCCCACATCGTCGACAACTGTACAAGGGACACAACGCCGACCATGCCCACATCGCCGACGGACACTACGCCGATAGTGCCCACATCGTCGACAAGTGTACAAGGGACACTTCGCCGAATTTTTATTTTAATGGCAGACCCCCGAAAGAATAATGTTGCACTTGACTATGAAAAAGTATCAATTGAAAAAAATATACTAAATCTGCAAATAACCTAGGCGCTTTAGTGGCAATCTACGTTTAAGTTTAGCATTTTTTTACTTCCAAACATTGTTTAGTGTCATGTTGCCATTTTGTATTGATTTAACAAAATAATACTAAACCTGCAAATAACCTAGGCGCTTTAGTGGCAATCTACGTTTAAGTTTACCATTACTTTTATTTCCAAACCTTGTATAATTATATTTTTATTCACAGCCATCTATAATTATTTTTCGAGAGTTTATCTTCCGGGGGTCTGCAATTAAAATTAAAATTCGGCGTTGTGTCCCTTGTACACTTGTCGACGATGTGGGCACTGTCGGCGTAGTGTCCGTCGGCGATGTGGGCATGGTCGGCGTTGTGTCCCTTGTACGGTTGTCGACGATGTGGGCACTGTCGGCGTAGTGTCCCTATTAATTTTTTTCTGATAGTCGGCGTTGTGGTCACGTTCGGCATAGTGTCCCTTGTACAATTTTCGGCGATGTGGGCACATTCGGCGCAGTGTCCGTCGGCGTAGTGTCCCTAGTCGGCGATATGGACCATCAAAAAATCGTGTCGGCGTTGTGGGCATTCGGCATAGTGTCCCGACCCCATCCGCTTCAGAAATGGGTCGATTCGCAGATGGAAATTCGGTTCATGAGGTTTTTTGCATTAACTCGTGTGGCAGCCATACATCGAGCTTCTTTTTGTATTTAGCCTTATTCAAATGGTTTTTTGTGCATTCTTTAACTCTTGGGTAATTGAAACAGTGCTTATATGACTGCCGGACTCGACAATTTCTCTGATTTATTGACATTTTCGAAAATTGGCTTTCCAGTGCGGGGTGCATCTTTGCCATCGAAATTACGCGAATGGAATCGACAAAACCACAATTGCGCTTGATTGGACGTTACAGTATCAGGATCATAAACACTATTCACATTTTGAACCCCCTGGCTTGCCTTTTCGCCTTTATGAAAAAAAAACTGTAAAATATGGCGTATTTTCTCTTTGGTAGTGCCCAACTTTGACACGCGCCCACACAAAACTGAGTAAACCAATCACAAACCTGTATGACAAGTTTTTTTAGTACTAAACTACAGTGACTCTATTACAAACAGTGGCGACAAGCGATGTATCGATTTTTATTGGCCATGGTATATTTTGCCTCGTAATGGCTGCCTGACTGTGTTTACCTTTGATCACCGTGTGATTTTTATTTGGATTTAGAACGTCGGTAGGATACCACAGTTGAGTTCATAGAAACCCGCCCAAAATGTTGCCTCCTAATCTCCTAATGGCGGATGGGTGGAGCTAATTGCTGCTTGTCGTCACTGTTTGTAATAGAGTCACTGTAGAAATCTCACCTTTCTAACGCCATCTAGTGTAAGCCGATCGGACTTATACAACGCGAGCTACAGATTACTAAAGCCATCTATTGGAAAAATAATGGATTTCTTTTCACTACACTTTTATGAGGAAAATATTTACCACGAAGAAGTAGATATAAATATGAACTGTTTCTGTTTGAAGTAAGACGCATCATAGATAAAAGACGAGACGGATTGCTAGTAGCAACGTACATTTATTTTTTTAGTGACGTTAGGTTTAATTATGTTCTTGTTTTCAGGATCTGGAGAATTACCTTGCGAAGCTAGTGTGGTAGGAGCGGTCTCATCGCGATCGTCAAGATTCGCCCATTCTACGTTTACGTTTCTTTTTTATATTTTTATATCGGCCCTAATAGTATAGTAAGTATTAAAAGGTTTATATTTATATAAGTAAGTAGCATATCTAATCCTTACTAGGTAATTATATCCATAGAGGACACAGTGTTTTTACTTGCAACGGACTGTACCGAAAAACTGAAGGTTATTATGGGAAATGGAAGCAATGTTGCGTTATCAGCTTGTCCCTGCATTATCAGCTAAGTGGTTGTCACAAGTTTTTTCGATCCCGAAATGTATTAGAATTAGGACATCATACTCCTGCCTTTTTCCCTTTACGAACATAAAATAATAATAATAAAAAGCCTGTATACTATCTCACATAATACATGAGTAAATTAATTGAAATGAACATAGCATGCTCGTAGCATTTGTGTGCAAACGACTGTCACGGTATTCAGTATAAAATTGCAACAATGCATTGTGTCGACAATCACACCCCTAATAAAAAAAAAATCTTATGCTAGTTATAGGCTGTGCAACATTTGCAACGCGCATGCATTAAGCTTTACATCGTAATTGTATTTGTATAGATTATTAGTAAAAATAGATTTATTGATTTGTTATATGTTAATTGTTATATGGAAGCATAGAATGATGTATAAATAACTATTTACATAAAGTAACTACATTTATTGGGTTACAGACAAATCAGCCAAATAATTAGTAGACTTATTACGTGTTTTAGATGTATGAATAAAATGTGTTAAATTTAGACAAGTTTCAAAGTTTATACCTTATAAAATTTAAAAATAATTCGGCCGTATTTATAAACTAAACCCATTCGTTTAGAAAATTTTATAGATTATAAAGCATGGACTGGAAGCTAGCTATTAACGCTCAATTGATTCACTTATTTTGAAGTATTGAGGTACATGCGGATGTACAAAATGTACAGAATTCAGCTGCAGTATAAAATTAAAATTGCTCGATTTATATCTACCTATTGTTCTACAACAAAAACGTTTTCCATATCCAATTTTTCTTCTCACAACTGGGGTAATATATTCAATTACATGTTTAAGACTAAAGCAATAAACGAAAAATGATTTACTAAAGCTATATTCTGAAGTATAAATTCACTAACATGTTATTATGTTACTGCCTTAGCTACTAGCGTGTGATTTTACTACACTATATAGTATATCTACATTCTATAAAATATCAATTTAAAAAATAATAAAATTTATTACCAACCAACAGGGTTTATATCACTTTAAAATGTCTGTTTTTTACACAAACTCTAACACTAAAAAGTAATAAAAAATATATGAAATGTAAATAAAACTATATATCGCTAATATTTTTATAGGACTGTTTACCTTTTATAAATACGGCTACAGCTTTATAAATAACTTAGGCTAGTCCATGATTATATTGGAAATAAGGTATAATATTTGAACAACTTAGTAAAACCAGTACCGAAGTAATGCATGTGGAATGTAATTTTAAATTAAAATTATCAATTTCGTTCCATAATGTTTAACATAGATTTAGTTTACATTTTGTTCAAGGTGGTAAAATTAAAATGATGCTTATGAAAATTGGGTAGCGTATCGGCGACACCGCTATTTGTAAGGCTGTACGAAAATTAACCCACATCCGATTAATACGTTTCTTTACTTGGGGAAATTATTTGCAAACATTCTCAAATTTCTATACAACACAAGGACTATCGCCTACATTACTGTTGTCTTTAAATAATTAATTTTGATCTTGGGTGGGAATATGAGCAAGTTTGAATGTCTGTAGATTTAGTTTTCCTTCTTTAATTGCCTCTCTAATATTGTCTTTAGTTATCTGGTAGTGCAAGTATCTGTCCAACACCACTCACTTGTCAATTGTAACACGTACAATAAATTATAAATATTATACAACCAGCTTGATGAAGTGCACACACAGCTTTTTTTGGGCTGCTGGTTGCTCGTCATTTATGCGCTTCATACTAAGTCTAGTTTCAATTTAGCAAAGTTATTGTTGGTATTGATCAATTGACGTAGGTACCCTTTTAGTAGCAACACTTCCATTCTTTTTACTAGAGCAATAATTACCGTTTCCTTTTCTGTAAATTTTAATTTAAGGTAGCGTTAATTGATCAAAACAACCCAAAGTCAGTGGTAGCCTCGCCACACCGTCTAACGCCTAATTAGATTAGTGCCTCAATATACTATTACTATATACTTGTAGATTGTAATTGTTTATATGTATGTAAGGTAAGACAAAAACCACTTAATTATATGAAAGAAACATATCAATTTTACATATCATTGTAAGAATAGTTCCTCGCAGTCAACGGACGGTGAATTTTTTAACGTCAAAAAAACACCTATTGCACTTGGAAGTGTGTAATTTAGAAGATCATTTAATATTAAACACGACTATTTTACAAGCACCGTCCTAGCAAGTAGTTAATCGGCCTGAAAAAATAGCGTTTACAAGAATATAAATAAACTTCTGGAAACTGCACAAAAAAGTATTAGCTCCATTTTTCGAATCTAACATATGTACCAAGAGATTTTGTATTTTTCTTCAAAAAATTTGTAGGGGAAGCTACTCATTTCCTTGACCTTACGTAGCAAGCACAAAATAATAGTGTACCTACCTATTTATTAAATTTGAAATTACGATAGCATTTTTAAATCACAAAATTGTAAATAGTAGTTGAATCTGACAATCATTTTGATTATCGTAGTAAGTACAAAGTTTCTGATTTCATATTTAGCCATGCTTATAAAGTCTAAATACACAATTTGTATATAACTAAAGTTTCTGGAGGTTTGTTAACTTTATAGTCAATTACACAAAAAGAAACTGTAAACCGTGCTAAAACAATCATATGATGGCAACGGCACATATCATTAATGTGACTTCCCCTGTATTGTCCAATACGATTTAAATGCAAAGATTTATACGTATTTGATACTATACATCACCCTTAATGTTGTATTTTCTAAAGATATACATGATAAAATATAGTGTAGCATGTTTGATCTCTAGTATACAGGATAACTCTCTGTTGCACTTAAAGGGAACGCTTGCTTCAGTTTATTTGTATTCGATGTGATATACTTCTGTGACGTTAAAAAAATGATTTTATGTGACATACAACATGTTTGGTGACATATAATTCAAAACATCGCTATTGTTCAGTTCCTTGCGTTTGTTCGAAATTAAATTTTGTATATACATAAATCATCTAAGTATGTACCTAATATCATTTTGATTCACTTATATTTAAAAAACAAGTATTTTCTTATGTAATCAGATACATCACCAAACAAAATGTAAGTCTACTGTATGTAAGGTAAGAAGTATATGAAATCTATATAGTCGTAAGTGTAAAATGGCTGTTAAAGCAGGTATCGGCCTGCTAATTTTAATTAATTTGAGAAATTTGTACACTGACCGCTCTGAAGTCAATATTTATTGTAACATAGTTAAGCCTTAGCGGTGACAGATTATGTAAATGTAGCTTAAAAAGTAATGTAATGTTATACGTAGGCCTATGTAGTGCAATGAATTGTAAGATTTATTTTATTATGTTTAGACGTTATCTTTCTTTCAAGTAATTTAAATGTCTTTATAGAGTAGAGACCTAAGTGAATATTTCTACATACATATTTACTTTGTAATATTTGCAATATTTTTGTCTATTTTCACCATATAATAAACCCGGATCATACAGGATAATTTTATTCATCTGTTTACTAATCCTAGTCATGAACCGACGATACCTATTTTGATATAAAGGGTGTAAGCTGTTCGAATAATTAGTGTCAACACAATCTTTAATCGGACTAATTTTATAAGCTTTAATTTATTTAACGTTATGTCATCAGGACTTACCCGAAATACCAGTTAGACATCTTTATGGTTTATGGGAAAGAGATACATATTTTTTCTTGTTATGAACTTGTAACAGTTGTTTTTTCAGTTCTTTCACGAATCTTAGTTCATTGTAATAAAGCTGCTATAAACTTAGCAGTTATCATCCGATAAGCGAGATAATACGAATTTATTGTCAGAATATGCGGCGAGACTATTGTAATGCGGTTTACGAGTTAGTTCTACTGTCCTAAAATTGATACCACCTTTTAGTGCTCCTTCGTACATGGGCAAAGGAACGTGGGAAGCAATGGACCAAAGGATAATGTGCTTTATGATAAAAATAATAGGTTATGCTAAAGCCGAAGAAAATGAAGCCCAAATTCATAAAATTTTACATGAAGCATTTAGAGAAAGGGGAAACGAAATTGTGTAAGACATGAAATTTAATTATAAATTGATTTCAACTCCATATAACCCTATGTTCATGATTAAGCGCTACGTTAGTACATCAAAAACGTATTGGTGAACAGAAATAGATACTTACACTCTTAGCTAAGAAATAAGTATGCATCATTTGTTACACGATTTTAATGAGTGTTAGTAGGTATCCAAAAGAATCATAGGACAAGTTGAAGAACCAGAAGAGCGCTTACAGAATGGTGTACACCTACAAGATTCAGGGCCGAGCCGTATCGGGGGTGCAAAGGGTGCATAGCACCCAGGCAGCAATCTACTAGGGGCGGCAAAATTAAATAAATAAAAGCTAAGAGCCTTTACTACATTTTAGCATTTTATTTAGATCACTCAATGTGTCTGACTTTTTTCTTTTGATATGCTTAAAGGTAACTTTATACGGAAAGTATTAAATTGTGTAAAGTGGGCAAGCATTTAATAATTTATTATTTATTATTCATTTTTATTATAAAAACATCGCTGCCGATTGTATACGGTCATAAGCTGACTGCCGATACAAAGGTTTAGGTACGCACATAAAGAAAGCAGGTTAATCAGCACCTATTTTGGGTGCCGAAAATCAGCGCTTACAAGTTACCTGATGAACGCTGATTTTCGGCTCGTCTGGGTCGATTTAAAAATAACGTCCATACTGCAAAGATGTCGGGTTCATCTTCATACGAAGACTTTTTATTGATGGAAAATAGATTTCTACGGATGCAACAGCAAGGTATACATCCAGTGAATAGAGAACAAAAACTTTATGGTGAATATAATCATTTATTCCAATCGTTGAGACAACACGAACAACGCTTTTTTTCAATATATGAGAATTCTGAGTAATATTTCTGTTACTGTGGGACTTGAGTCGTTTGTCCCACAATTTGTTTCTTAGGGAAATCGCTGAAATTAATGACTCGACATCCATAGTCGATGCCACGGATACACGTCCAACACCGGTAGGGACCAAGAATTAAAATTTCGTTCCGGTAAGAGGTCGGCGCCTATCTGCGTTCAGCGTTGGCAACAAGTAGGTACCGACCTGCTTTATTTGTGCGCGGGTGTATTTAAACTAGACATATTTCTTGGCGTGAAATCATAGAATACGAAACTATACCACCTGATGATTTTTTAAAATTCGGAATTTTACAATTTTATTACTTATCACTATTTATGTCTATAGTCTTTATAGCAAAGGGGCGCCAAATGATATCTTGCACCCGGGCAGCAGATACCCTTGGATCGGCGCTGACAAGATTTGTGAACAAATGAGATGATATATTAATATTATCATCTTCAGGCTTATAATTGCATAATAAATAGATTTTTAATTTAAAGGATTAGGTACATATATTGACGTAGAAATGATGAATAAAAGGTGAATGAGACGTCTCAGTAAACAATGAAAAGACGAATCTCACATAATTAAATGGAAGATAAATTGATAATTAAACAGGCCATGGGGAAAACCAGATAACTAAATTAACAACATTGTACAATGGGGTCACAAAGGGGCACAACCCAAAGCAATGAAAGAATTAATCAATTAAAAGTTTGATAAACTACAAAATGGCTACCACTTGTCCCTCAAACAGGGCAAGGACAACGGACTTTATAAAGGTAAATGTAGGGACGACGCAGTTAGACTTTTCACAACAACAGGTCACAAAGTTAAATTTATCTGTTACTTACCAGAAACTTAAAAATAATATGTTATACTCAATCGTAAACCATAGTTCACCGCGTCCCTAGAAGAATCCTTGTCGCCGCGCCGGAGACGTTGAACACAACACTGCAAAAACCATAATGCAAATTTATTAAATTAAGTTAAGTTAAAATTTCGAAAAGTCATCTAGGGGCCCTAAAGCATCAAGTTTGCGATCCGAAATGGAAAGCTCAATATGGCATTGCAAACTTTATTTTAAAAAAATTGGTGAAAATGAAGGAAAGTTCGTGATAGCAAAAAAATCTATTGGTGCCCCCAACAGATTACGTACACTTATTTTTTGAAAAAAGGGGTTGGAAATAGTAGCGGCTAATAGCATGCAGGTCAGTTACGGAATGATTTAGAAATTGGAAAAAAAGAAATTTGCAGGTCGTGAAACTACCACAAATCAAAAAACGTTAACAAAGAGTGGGTTGGAATGAACGTGCAAAATAAACATTACAAATATATTGATTCCAATTATTACCTACCTATAGGTAAGTATAACAAGTTTAATTTTGTGGAAACTATGGCCTTATTCGGAAAGGTCTAAGAGGTTTGGTTTTGGTACATTAGCAACCCGCAACTGTATAGAGGGGAAGATAGGACACTTCTTAAATTTAGAGTGAATTCGGGACACACTAATTTGAATTACACTGTTGAAAAAATGCTTTATACATAGATGCTGCAATACAAAATGAAAGCGTGACAAATTAGAACAAATTTGGCCGACCCGTTGGATTCTGTTATTGTTATGAAAGAGACAAAAATGACCCACACACCAGAATGATTAGACCGGTCATTATACGTATGCCGGTATGCTTCACCGGTGTGATGGCATAAAACCTTCACCTAGAAGAACATACAGCAAGGTCAGCGCAGGGCTTGCCTAGGAATTACGCGAGCAATGATAACGACCCCTACGGCAGCTAAGACTCTCTTGAACCTGCTGCCACTAAACCTAGTAATTACAGCAGAGGCGCTCAGATGAGGGGCACACCGACTGACAATCAACGGTAAGGAGGGATCGGTCAAGATCTTCAGAGATAAAAACCTTCAGTATGAACACTGAGAGGAATAACCAAAACAGTTTGTCATACTAAACTGTTTGAGACAACAATCCTCACTCAGCACAACTGGAAGAGTAATTCCAGTAAAGTAAAGCTGAATGGAATCGTATATTACACAGACGACTCGAAAACCACTAAGTGGAGTGTACGGGAGCTGCAAAGTCTTTGTAAGCCTAGGACAGAAATCAACCGTGTTCCCAGCCGAGGTATAGATACATGCAATTCTGACAGCGGCTGCTCAGCCATTAAAGAACCTTGTCAAAAGGAAAATCTTTATATAGCTACAGACAGGAAAACAGCGATTGCAGCATTCATATGTGGTAAATTCAGGGCTGGTCCTTGAATGCACACAAATGCTAAACGCATTAGGCAAGTGTAACACAGTCACACTATAGTATTGCATACTCTCATAGGACCCGAACCGGCCTGTGGGATTACATATAACAAAAAGGAGATTCAGGCGATACTTACAAAAGAGCACTGCAGACACTGGTCGAAAATTCCAAGACAGTCATTTAAATTTTCAAAAGCTTTTGGGAAACCCAAAACGGAAACCTAGCAACGTCCATATTAAAGTTATGTAGGACAAAGATAAAACTTGCGACAGAGATGGTCACAGATCCCTGTCGTTTGAACAAACACCTACACACAATGGGACTGGCCGACAACCTGTTATATGGTTTGTGGTGAGGAAGCAGAAACGACATATCCCGTCATTTGCCAATGTGAGGCATGCACAAAGGCAAGGGAACGCCTACTTGGAAATGAAAAGATTACGCGAGAGAAAGTTACGAAGATTCGCCCTGCTGAAATCCTGGACTTTATTCAAGATACCTAGGTATTCTCGAAGGGTAGACAATAGCGGAGAGACCAAAAGATTGTAGTGCAGGAACAATTGGGACCACCCCTGGATAAAATAATAATAAAATCGCAAATTACATTTTTGTATTTTATACCAACGGTATAGTAAATTGCGATATTAAGAATGTACAAAAATGCATGTGAAATAGAGGTAGACACAGGTGCGTATTAAATAGTGCATTATTGGGCTTTTATACACTGAATTTAATTAAACGTATCTATTATTATATTCAAAAGGTAGTTAAACTTAACCAATGTGACATACTACTATACCCAAAATATTATCTGTTGTGTACCGGTTATCTGTTGTGTACTTTTTGCTTATTTATTTTGTTATCTGTTGTGCACCGGTTATCTGTTCTGCACATTTTATATCTCTGTTTTGTTATTTGTTGTGCACATTTTTTTCCGTTTATTTTGTTATCTGTTGTGCACATTTTTGTCTCCTTGTTTTGTATCTGTTGTGTATCGGTTATCTGTTGTGCACGTTGCCTATTTATTTTGTTATCTGTTGTGCACATTTTTGTCTCTTTGTCTTATTATCTGTTGTGTGTTATGTGGTGCTTGATTAAAACATTATTAAATAATATTTTTTTATTATTATTATAATAAAAAAATATTATGCATTAAAATGCAAGGCAATAGCGATGGTTAGTCCGGGAGATTAAATAATGTGTATCCCCCCAATCAATACAACAATATGTTCCCTCAATTGACACAGCCTCCGTTCCCACACATGCCACCTCTTCAGCATCAGAACAACCCAGCACCTCTCACGTACTCGCAAACTCAAACGTTACCGCCATTTCAAAATCTACAAAACTCAATGACAACGTTCACACAACCTCATCCCACAGCATTCAATAGTTACTACCAATACGATCAAGTTAACCAAGGACAACTCGGCTCCCCATATCTTCAGAATCAAACTTACAATAATCCGACATTGCCAGGCGTATCGCTTCATCAAACGTCTCCCTACACGATGCAAGTGGATCCAAATATGCCATATATGTGGACATCAGCTCACAAGTCTCAACAAGTCCCCGTTGAAGGTGACAACATGTCCATCAAAAGCAATGAAGAAGACATAATCATTTTAAACAAATTTCAGCAAGTAAGACCTCAGAACAAAAGGAAAAAAACAAATGATAATCATACAATGCAGACTAACAAAAAACCTATAACAACACAAAACAGATTTCTCCCTCTCGCAAAGGAAAACAACGTGGACAAACCCAGTAACAATCAAACAAGGGAGGCTAAAACACAAGTCCCTCCATTTATTCTACATTATATCACAGCATTAGATCCACTAATCAAGCTAATTGAAAAGCACATTAAAAAAGAAAACTATAAATACCAGCTATTACAAGGGAACAAACTAAAGCTCCAAATAGATAATGTAGACGGCTACAAAATAATACGTGATGTACTTGATGCTAACCAAGTGGCGAGACATACGTATAGTTTAGAAGAGGAGAAGAAATACAGAGTGGTTTTAAGAAACCTACACCACTCAACTGAATCCCAAACCATCACCGACCTACTAAAAGAAGAAGGGCACGAGGTTACTAATATCATGAACGTAATTAACAGAGAAACCAACCAAAAGAAAAACCTATTTTTCATTGACCTAAAACGTAAAGAAAACAACAAAGAAATCTTTAAAATCAAATCCCTGGGAAACGCAATGATTCAGTTCGAAGAACCCAAGAAAAAGGCACAAATCCCGCAATGTAAAAATTGCCAATGCTACGGCCATACAAGAAACAGATGCACGCGTCCTGCGCGTTGTGTCAAATGCGCGGGACTACACGATTACCGCAACTGCAAAAAAAAACAAAAAAGATGGCAACCCGGCTACGTGTGTTCTATGCAAAGGTCAACACCCTGCAAACTACAAGGGATGTAAAGTGTATCTGGACATAATATCCCGGCGTCTTCCAAATCACCCCCAACCTGTCAACCCACCGCGTATGCCAATACCTCAGGAAACCCAACACAACCAACCAATACCAACCATAACCTATGCAGCGGCAACCGCCAATAAACACATCACATCTCCACCCGGTACTGCTCCCCAACACTACATTTCTACTCAACCAATTACACCGCAAAATACCGACCTGACCGCTATTATAATGGCAATGCAACAAACCATTCAAGCCCAACAGCAGACCATAAATGAACTTACAAACCAAATCAAACTCCTCAGGGATGAACTAAGGTCTAAAAATGGCTCCAACGTATAAAATTGCTCTATGGAACGCCAATGGCCTCCATAACCATAAAGAAGAACTCCAAACTTTCCTCAAGCACAATAACATAGATATAATGCTCATCTCCGAAACGCACTTCTCCGGAAAGACCTATTTTAAAATTCCAAAATTTACCACGTACGCGACACACCACCCCGATGCGGAAAGGCACGCAAGAGGAGGCTCAGCTCTACTAATTAAAAATCAAATTAAGCACTATCAACTCCCAGAGTTCAAGGAAGATTTCCTACAAGCAACAAGTGTAATGATTGAAGATTGGAATGGTCCTTTGGTGATCTCAGCAGCATACTGTCCCCCAAACTACCCCACAAACGAAGAGGGCTTTGTCAAGTACTTTAGATCATTAGGCAATAGATTTATAGCTGGAGCCGACTTTAACGCAAAACATACGTACTGGGGCTCCCGACTCTCGCCCCCAGGAAGAGGCAAAGTTTTATACAAGGTGGTTCAAAACCTCCTCCTGGGACACCTGTCAACCAACGAACCCACTTACTGGCCTACAGATCCAAAAAAGAAACCAGACCTTTTGGATTTTTTCATAACAAAAGGTATTGCAGCAGGATACCTCACGATAGCATCATGTTGGGACCTATCCACAGATCATTCTCCAGTCATTGCAACAATCAATAGTTGCATCACCAATAAAACCCCCCGCCGAAGCTGTTTAATAAAAAAACTGACTGGACTCGCTTCCGGGAATTAGTAAACAACCGTATAGATCTGAAATTCTCACTAAAAAATAAAGAAGACTTAGAAGCAGCAGTGGCAAACTTCACTATAATAATACAAGAATCCGCACGTGAAGCTACTCCAGTAATCCCCATCAAAAGAATTACGGAACAATGTCCCACAATAATAAAGGAAAAAATAGCCATAAAAAGAAGGTTGAGAAGAATATGGCAAGCCACTCAACTACCATCGGACAAAAGGCGCTATAACCACGCCTCAAACGAACTCAAAGCACAAATTAGAAGTCTGAAGAATGAATCGTTTCAAGACTACCTCGCTAACCTGGATACCACACCAGCATCGGACTACTCCCTATGGACAGCAACTAAAAACATAAAGCGACAATCCCAACCGATTCCTCCCATACAAAAAGTAGACGGTACGTGGGCAAGATCCGACAAACAAAAGGCGGACGTATTTGCAGCTGCAGCATACCTTGAATCAGTTTTCCAACCATTACCTTCAACTATAACACCGGACGAGGAAGCAGAAATAAAAGCAACCCTCGATGCACCATATCAAATGTCTCCACTACCGGAAAAAGTTACAGTTACTGAACTAAGTGCAGATGTAGTTAAACACAACCTAAAGCCAAAGAAAGCGCCAGGCATAGATCTTATAACCGGGCATCTTATCAAGGAGCTTCCCCGTAAAGGCCTCGTTATGTTGACAATGATCTACAACTCAATAATAAGGCTAGGTCACATACCGACTCAATGGAAAACAGCACAAGTGATTTTAATACCCAAACCCGGCAAACCAGAAAACATCACTTCCTCGTACAGACCTATAAGTTTATTGTCACAACTAGGTAAACTATTCGAGAAACTATTAGCTAAAAGATTGGAACCTATTATCTCAGAAAAGAACCTCATACCGGAGCACCAATTTGGTTTTCGTAAGGGACACTCAACCATAGAACAAGTCCACAGGATAGTAGATGTCATCAATCAAGCATTTGAAGCTAAACAATACTGTACCGCTGCATTCTTGGATGATAGTCAGGCCTTTGATAGAGTGTGGCATGATGGGCTCCTATTCAAACTAAAAAGATCACTTCCCCACAACTATTTCGAAATTCTCAAATCCTTCCTAACAGATAGATTTTTCCAAGTTAAACACGGCGAGCAAACTTCGGATTTATATCCAATAAAATCAGGCGTTCCACAAGGAAGTATTTTAAGTCCAATGCTCTACCTGCTATTTACAGCTGATTTCCCGAGTAATAATTACATTACAACCGCTACTTTCGCGGACGATAAAGCGGTTTTAGTTAAGACATGAAAATCCAAAAATCGCAGCTTCACTCCTCCAACGGAACCTACACGAAATAGAAAAATGGGGGCAAAAATGGAGAGTTCAAATCAATAACGAGAAATCGGTACATATTACCTTCACAAAACGAAGAGGGATCACACCACTAGTCACTATAAACAATAAACCACTGAAGCAAGTTCAAGTAGTGAAATATCTAGGACTACACCTGGATAAAGGGTTAACGTGGAGGACTCATATATGGGAAAAAAGGAAACAGCTTGGCCTCAAATTTCGCAAACAATATTGGCTATTAGGTCGTCAATCGAAACTGTCAACAATAAATAAACTGCTAGTATACAAAACCGTGTTCAAACCCATATGGTCCTACGGCCTCCAACTCTGGGGCACTGCAGCAAACTCCTCGATACAATCAATCGAAAGATTTCAAAGTAAAGTGCTTCGAGTTATATGTGATGCGCCCTATTTTGTAAGAAACACAGACATCCGGAGCGATTTAAAAATAAAAACAGTGCGTGATGAAATAAGTGAATGCAGTGTTAAATATATGGAAAGATTATCAAGCCATCCAAACGCCTACGCAGTTAACCTGCTAGACAATAGTGAACAAACACATAGACTAAAACGGTTTAAACCGTTAGATTTGCCTCATAGATTCTAAGAACTTAGCAAGTTTGTAATTTAAGACCAAGGTGCATTAGCTAGTCATTACAGAGAGGTATTCGCTGGAATCCTCTATCACGCCCATAGTCATGAGTGTCATGACCATTATATTATCTACACGCGCAGATTTACTTATTGTATAGTAATACAGATTGTAAATAGTAATAAAACATATAAAAAAAAAAAAAAAATTAAATAATATTTTGATTATAAGAAATGAAATAACAGCTTTGCATAATCTCCTGTACCTGTTTCTGTATCCTTGTACGAGTGCCGCGTTCAGATTATAATATGTATCGCAAATAAATACGTAAGTACATATAGGTAACTTTATATATATTTAACTTTATAATCATAATTTAATATATATATATAATTCAATACATATAGAAAATTCACACCGCGGCCGGGATTCTGAATTATATATATATATTAAATTATGATTATAAAACATGTGACATTGACAATTCAGTCATTAGTCTGTCGAAAATGACAACCAACGTTATAACCTTATAAATTATATTTAACTTTATATATAGTATACCAAACCGTAAAGCATATAACAGCTAGACTTTAGAACATTAGATTATCCTGATATCGTTACAAATTTTAGATACTCTTTGGTTACAAGTATAGTTGGGCCAATGGATCTTTACCGATGTATGTTCACATACAACGACGTGCGTATCTGTCATTCGCCTACTTCATTACTAAAAACAAACAAGGACAAACTGATTGAGATTTGCAGTTTGTCTTTGTTTATTTTTAGTAATAAAGTAGTCGAATGACAGATACGCGCGTCGTTGTATGTGAATGTAAATATATTTTTCTTCACCGATTTCCGCACCACCCAATGTGCAACAATAAAATTACTTACCGCGATAGCGATAAACTCCAATTAGGCGGGCAGGATCCGGTAGTAAGCAGTGGCCCGCTAAGGCGGATCGGCCAGTCAGGCCTCCATCCATCTATAGAAGGGTGCGCACTCATCCACACTTCCACAACCCTCGTGTGGCACTTGCTGGCCTTCAAAGTCCTCTGAGGCTTTGCGGAATTCCAATCGGCGCTAGTGGAGGAGATAGTATTCTGGTACCGTGTAAATATAGTCGTTACGGATGGGACGCCATCCAACCGATATTTATTGTTTGTTACATTGTGGTTGCATGTTAAGCTATATAGATATATATGAACTATTAGGAAATTTGTGAACATGTGCACATGTTTGTCCGTTTGTTTTGTTATCTGTTGTGTTCCAGTTATCTGCTGGGCACGTTTTTGCCAATTTGTTTTATCTGTTGTGCATCGGTTATCTGTTGTGTACCTACTTTTTGCGTATTTATTTTGATATCTGTTGTGCACCAGCGATCTGTTGTGCAAATTTTTGTTCGTTTGCTTTATCTGTTATGCACTTTTTGCTTATTTATTTTGTTGTCTGTTGTGCACACATTTTGTCAGTTTGGTTTCTTATCTGTTGTGCATCGGTTATCTGTTGTGTACTTTTTGCTTATTTATTTTGTTATCTCTTGTGCACATTTTTGTATGTTTGTTTAGATCTGTGGGAGGCGCGATGGACTCTCAAAGGTCACACTGAACAATTCAGATTTAACTATAGACTTTATTTGCATCCGCAGAGGGTTATAGAAAATGTGTTCCACTTTGTTGGTTAATGCCCAATTCTGGCCGAACTCAGGCTCCTTCATCTGGAGTGCCTTGGCTAACTATCTGAACGCCGCTTGCGACTTCAGGTGTCAACTGATAACTGAATTTAATGTTAAGTAATGTTTTTGTTTTAATTCTTTGCGCTTTTTAATATAAATTATTTTTAAGTTTATATAGTTGACCAACAGATTGACGGTCAAGCATGGGCGCTCATAAGGAGGGGTAAGTACACCCCCCCCCCCCCCCCCCGGATTCGGATTCTAAGCAGTAATTATGAAACTAATTGTTCAATCTTCCCGGGGGCACATGAGATCAACTACATTGTATCTTACAGAATTGTGTTTATTTTATTATTTTTTCAATAAAGATACTGTCTTGTTTATTTATAATTAACTTGTATTAATAAACAAACACTATTATATTTTTAATAACATTTAACATTTTATAATACATCTTAACATACTTATCATTATGTAACTTATTGTTTCCATGTCAATATTCAATTGTCCAAAACCTTTCTTTACATTATCACATCACCTTAAGCTCGTTCACATATGACATCTCCTTCTTAATAATTAATAAAGTAATTTTTTTAAATTAAATACATTTAGCAATATTTTATTGTTATACATATATAATCATTTAAGTAAGTGGGTCGTCGGGTTTGCCGTCCACTACGTGTTCTACTAGCTTCCACTTCTCTCTGATCTATCTGTGATCCCTGGTTTAGCCCTAATCCCTGACTATCAGTTTCCGTTAATAAATTTTCACATGAAGTATTGCTTGTATTTGCCCTAATTTCTCTTCTCGTCTCTTGATTAACTTGATCCCAAATTGCATCGTAGTCAATGTTATCGGTGATTGGTCTTCTTCTATCTTTAATTAAGTGATATCTGTTACGTTCTAAAAAGTTACCATTGCGTGTTTTGATTTGAAATGACCTTGGCTTATTTGTTTTTTTTACTATTACACCAGGTCTCCAGATTTTATCATTTGCCAATAATTTATAACGGATATAATCACCAGGTTTCAATGGTTTTAATATTTTTGTTGTCTTGTCGTGGTATCTTTTATAATTAATTTGTCGCTCTGTTAAATCTCTTTTAACATTGTCCATGTTTTCATCATCTTTTTTAACAATTGGAATCAGTCCTCGAACTTTACGTCCAAACATAAGCTCATTTGGTGAAGGAATAGTATTGCTTATCGGTGTATTTCGATATTCAAGTATAGAAATGTATGGATCTTTCAAGTCATATTCTGTTTTCTTCAACATTGACTTAATTGTCTGTATATGGCGTTCTACCATTCCATTGCTTTGCGGATGTATTGGACTAGATGTAATATGTTTAAAATTCCATTCTTTAGCAAATTTTTTGAATTCGAAACTACTAAATTGTGTGCCATTGTCTGACCGCAACACTTCGGGTATACCATGTCGAGAAAATATAGATTTTATTACGTTTATGGTGCTTGAGCTTGACATATCTTGTAAAATTGCCAGTTCAATGTATTTCGAAAAATAATCAATCAAAATTAGATAGTTATTGCCTTTGAAATAGAATATATCAGTGCCAACAGTATTCCATGGGCCATTTGGTACTTCTATGCTTATAAGCTCTTCGTGTGAATTATTTCTTTTGAAATTTAAGCACGCTTCACAATTTGAGATTAAATAATAATAATATTAAATTTATTGCAATCTTCAATTTGTTTACACATTCCTGGCCAAAACACTAGCTCTCGAGCTTTTAATTTAGTTTTTTCTATACCCATGTGATTGTAGTGTAATTTTTTAAGCATTTCTTTTCTTAACTTAGATGGCACTACTATTGCAGAGTTTTTCATTAATAAACCCTCATTTTCATATAAGTCTGTATGAAATGTTGTGTATGCTCTAGCTTTTAAAGGTATTTCTTGCTTCTCGCTTGGCAATCCATTACATACTAGTTCTAAAACAGCTTGTATTTCATCATCTTTTTGAGTTTCCTTAACTAATTCGTCCAATTTATTTTGACTCATGTGATCATGAACATCAACTGACAGAACACATTCATATTGATCTCCATCTTTTTCAGTATCTTGTAAATGCGCCCTTGATAGTGCGTCAGCTATAACCAAATCTTTACCTGGTTTATAAACAATTTTAACATCAAACGATTGTAATTTCATTCTCATTTTTTGTAATCTCAATGGAATTTCATTTAATGGTTTTTTAAATATTTGCTCTAAAGGTTTATGGTCACTTTCAACAGTTACAAGTTTTCCTAAAATATATTGCCGAAAACGTTCACAACCAAACACTATCGCATGCAATTCTTTTTCTATTTGAGCCCAAGCTCTTTGAGACAATGTAAAGGCTTTAGATGCATATGATATTGGTAAGTTGTTTTGGAATAATACAGCTCCGACACCTGTACTACTTGCATCAACACTAAGTGTGCAAGGTACATTTCGATTATAAAATGGCAATACTGGAGTTTTTGTTAATATTTCTTTCAATTCATTAAACTCATTCTCGTGATCGGATTCCCATTGAAATATAACATCATCATTCATAAGTTTTCTCAGTTTTTCACTTTTATATGTGAGATTTGGTATAAACTTTGTAACGTAAGTTAACATTCCTATTAGCCGTTCAATCTCTTTTTTGTTTTCTGGGCGTTTCATTTCTAAAATAGCTTTTACTTTATCTCGATCAATCATTATACCATGCTCTGTTAATACGTGACCTAAGAATTTGAGTTGTTTTTTTAAAATGTGGCACTTATCTTTGTTAAATTTAACATTAAATTCTGTTGCTCTTTTAAACACTTTTTCCAAGATTTTATCATGATTCTCTCTTGTATCAGCCCATATAATGATATCGTCAATGTAAATGTCAACATTTTCTATATCCTCGAAAATTTCTTTGAATTTTCTTTGATATACTTCAGGAGCACTTATAATGGTATATGGCATTCTTCAGTATCTATATCTTTCGAACGGAGTAGCGAATGTTGTTAGTTTTGAGCTTCTATCTGTTAAAGTAATTTGATAAAAAACACTGCTGCAGTCTAATGATGAAAAGTATTTAGCTCCTGACATTCTTGATACTATCTCATCGAAAGTTGGTAGCATATAGTGTTCTCTAAGTATACATTTATTTAAATTTGTTGGATCCAAACAAATTCTTATGTTTCCATTAGGTTTTCTTACCAAAACGAACGCACTGACAAAGTCTGTCGGTCCTGTCTCCCTAATAATAATATTTTTTTCTACCATTTTATCTAATTCTAGCTTGAATGCTTCAGTTACTTTAAAAGGAACTCTTCTGCACGGCATTACTTTTGGCATATAATTTTCAATCAATTTTAAATCATATTCAAAATTTTTAATTTTTCCAATGCCATTGAAAATGTTAGGATATTTTGTTAATATATATTGCTCATTATGTACATTAATTTTATCAATCTTTTGTAACAAATTAAGTTTCTTAATAGTTGGCAACCCTATTATTGGGATTGTTTTGCCTTTTACAATAATGAATTCAAGTTGATCATTTTTTGAGTTTACAATACAATTAAGTAGTGTTTTACCTACTGTTTCAATCTTTGATCCATTATAGTTTGACAATTTTGTGTTACACTTTAACAAATTGAGATTCTTATCAATACTTTTACAATCAAATTCAGAAAGAACATTACAACCAGCGCCACTATCTAATTTAAAATCAATTGATTTGTCAAAATCTACAAAATTTACAGATTGAGTCCATTCCTTATTTATATCAATACTATTTACTAAAATGCTACCCAAAAATAATTCTTCACTATTATCTTCTTCAATATTATGTATCTTCTTATCTTTAGATTTTGATTTACAAACATTAGCAAAATGATTTGACTTACCACAAGCCAAACATTTTCTACCATACGCTGGGCATTCACGTCTAGCATGAATTCTTCCGCAGTTACCGCAGTTTGACTGATAATTTGATTCTTTATTTGATGGTAATTTACTATATGATCTCTGTTGATTTTTATTGTTAAATGCTCGACCAGTTGAAGTCGTACGAACCGCATTAATGTTTTCCTCTTCTTGTAATGATTTCATTTGTTGTTCAGCGAGTTCCGATGCTTTACACAATTTAATACATTTGTCTAAATCCAAATCATCTTCCCGTAGTAATCGTTCCCGTAATGCACCATTACTAACGCCACCAATAATTCTGTCACGAATAAGGCTTTTTCGAATCTCACCAAAATTACACTCTAAACTCAGTTTTTTAAGTTCTGTAACAAACGAATCAATTGGTTCACTTTCTTGTTGACTTCTTTTAAAGAATTTATGACGATTGATAATTTCATTTTTCTTTTTCGGTACACAATATTCCTCGAAGGCATTCAATACAGAGTCATACTTTTTAGAATCTGCTTCTGACAGTTCAAATGTGTCAAATTTCTCTTGGGCTTCCACACCAATTATATGCATTAGAAGAGCTAGACGAACACTTTCATCTTTTTTGTTACTTTCGGTAGCTACCATATAGTACTCAAACTGTTTTTTCCACTTCTTAAAGTTTGAAGTTATATCTCCATCAAATTTCAGAGGAGCTGGTAATCCCATATTTATATGCTGCGCCATGTCTTGTTTATTTATAATTAACTTGTATTAGTAAACAAACACTATTATATTTTTAATAACATTTAACATTTTATAATACATCTTAACATACTTATCATTATGTAACTTATTGTTTATTGTTTCCATGTCAATATTCAATTGTCCAAAACCTTTCTTTACATTATCACATCACCTTAAGCTCGTTCACATATGACAGATACTTTCATTTCATTTCATTAGTTTATTTTATAAAACATCGTTTAATCTAGAAAAAGTGTGCGAAATGTTTAGTTGCTCCTATACACATACTACATAGGTTTGTTATTAAGACTTCTAATGTCATTGAAAGTTAATTTCCAAATAAGTTTTTGCAACTAAGTTGTGGGGTGTATTAGAGGTACCTTAGTGTCTTTGAGTCATTGTATAATGATTATATTTTATAATATTGACAATTACGAATTTGTTTTTGTGAAAAGAACATTATCAAATAGGATTCTTTCTCATTAATCTTCTGTTGTTGCACTGTCATAACACAATCCTTTCTTCCTAATCTCTGTCAAAAAGTTCTGGATGGCTTGAACATGGCATGGATAGCAGTTTTTTTGTTTGAGAACCCTCTGTTAAATAATCAAGAATATCTGATAAAACAGTGTATTTGGGTAAGTATAGGGAATGCTTAACATAAGCTAAAAGTCAGTATTGCTTTTGATACATTCTGTAATAGGAATCTTACTAAACGAAATGCATCAGATTATTCAAAATAACATGTTAGAGATCAGTCTTCTGCTTTAGCGCCTTATTATTGTTCCATTCATGCAATACATTGTTTTAATGTCAAATAATGATCAATCATGCAGCTATTGTGAGCAATTATATATTTGTTTAAACAAACAACACATTATGAAGCACTGACCACGTTGCATTTTCATACACTCACAAACACTACAAAGTTTTATTACAAACACGAAAGTCATAGTTGTAGCTCTATGTTAATCTGTATTCTGTAAAAAAAAATGGGAATCTGGTCATTTTTACAAACTGCTTGTATATTCTTATAAATGTAACAAAACTATAAAATAACAAAACGGGAAAATTACAAACTCTTTAATAGTTTATAAGGAACATATCAAAAAAACATTTTCATGTAGTACTTAAACTTTAAAAAAACATTGAATTGAAGTAAATTGTTCTTAAATGAACCAAAGGTAGAAAAATTTTAAAAATAAAAGTCAAAAAGGTCCTGGTTACGAACTGTCATCATCACTCACAACTAGCCTACTTCGTTTTTTCATCTTCAATGGACTGTCTGTGTCTGAAGGGTTGCGTTCCCGTTTATTTTCATTTCTATCCTCATCTTCATCACTGTCAATAACGTATCGTTTCCTGGTAATCCTATCAGGTTGAGGTTCTTCATCGTCATCATTATTCAAATTTGCAGAAACTTCGAATGATTCCATATTTATATCTTCACCAATCTTATCTCTTAGTTCTTTAACTCTAGCAAAAACGTCATCATCTGAGTCAGATTCAAGATTCGGTGTTCCCTTAGTTTCATCAGTGTCAAGTGCACTATTAGTTACAATATGATCAGACACAATCTTCAGGGGTTTTGGAGCAGATGTACTAGTGCTTGGTAAATTATCCAGTATTTCATGTGCTTCACTACTTGATGTTAGTTTTCTAACTCTATCAAAAACATCATCGTCAGAGTCAGACTGAACATTTGTAGTTCCATCGGTTTCTTTAATTTCAGGTAAATTATTTGCTATAGCATCAGATAACAGTTGGCAATATTCCTCTAAAGTTGTATTAGGTAAACTGCTTAAAATTCTCCAATGACTTTCCTGAAACAAACTTCATTAATGAATACACATACAGTTTATACAAAAAAATTGAGTTTCAAAATTTCTTGTAATACTAACTTGCTCATCAGCCGGTTCTCTAATTTGAAATCCTCTAAGAAGGTTTTGAAAGTCTTCGTTTTCCATAGCCGTTATAGAATAATCCATAATGGCTACTAAAGGTATATCATCATCTATATCTTCACTATTCTCTTTTCTATCATCTAAAATGTCTGTTAAACTTTCTTGTAACCACTCTAATGCATCGGTCATATGAACTACTTTTCGTAACAATTCCACGAGGTTTGCTTTTGAAATGCGAACTTGTGGAATGCTTTTAGTTTTTTGTTTAGGTTGTTTCGCCTTTTTCACAGGCCTCTGAGAAGGTGGTCTATTCCTTGCAGCCTTTGGAGCAGAATTTTCGTCTTCATTGGAATCGTTCTCAGACGAATCATTATCATTTGATCGATCTGAAATGTAATATGCAGCTATTCATTTATTAAAGTGTGATTTTCTGCAAAACATGAATAACATGTAAACATAGGGGTACAGAGTGCTGCAGGCGATAAACATGATTACATCGCAAACTCGGAAGAGTTTTTTTCATGGGAATTTTGGAAGACAAAGGCCACTCAAACAGAGGCAGTTAGAAAATTAAGCAAAATAAAGATTTCAAACAATATTTAGAATTATAAATTACAATTTAAAAGTCTGGGTCGAATTGTGCATGATTATACTTCATTTTCATAAATTTGTACTGTAAGTAATGCTATCTGTTCAAAATTCTCAAATATGGCGATTTTGGAATAATTAAAACTGACCACTTAGGTATATGTAGAGGGTGGCGCGCGGCAGATGCATGGATTTGAAAGTGGAATAAAACATAGATCGTTACGAAATGATGACATTTTTTAATTTTTCCTGATTCATTAACATGGGACATTTAAGTTTACAGAGTTTTGAACAAAGTGGTTGGCTCGATACTGTTATTAAACATATAGGATGGGCTAATATGCAGCAGGATTAACTTTGTTAAAACAAGTTTTAGAGAAACATCTTTGGGGTCACATATACAGGCTGATCTTATACCTTTCGAATTCTACTGGAATTATTTATTATCATGAAGAAGTCCAATACTCTCAAAGGGGGAAAACAAATTGGACATAAAACTCTGAACCTCCCCTTAAGGGGGTAAAGCAGTTAAATTGGCAAATTTATAGATTATAAGATATGGTAACATGTTTTGGGATCCTATTATCACACCTAATATTTGAAAAAAAAAATTTTGTTAACAATCAATAAAACTAAAAGTAAAAGTTAATGGCCGAGGGGAAAATGGAAATTAAATTTAAGTAACATAATATGTTGATAATATTTTGCCGAATCACATGGTAAATTATAACATTGAAAGGGTCCCCACAGTGAGGAACCGCGTTGAGCCATAAGGGCCATGATTAAGGTAGATGAATTAAATTATGGAGAATACGTTTGTTGTTTTCCATTTTTTTAATAAATAGTATTCAATTTAACTGTCACTAGTGGTGTTAGACTGACAACTAATAACTGGTGATTGTTTTGAAGTTCTGCTAAGCCGTTTTCGCAAGAAATTGAATGACCTTAGTTGACTGAACAAACAAACAGTAGATATCTCAAAAACTAGAAGAGATAGGTATAGGGAACAATGGTACCGTTCGAAAGAGAATGAAATTGTGCATCAGACTGCGGCCAAACATACAGGGTGTTCCATTTGAAAAGAGCAACTTATGATGATTTGAAGTTAACTAAACTCGGCATTAAATTTCCACCACCCTGTATGCAATTAAGTCACTTTGAAAGTATGGATGGGAAGCTTAGGGGTCCAGCTATCTCTCGTATGACTATGGTTCCTTTATCTTTCTTGCTATAGAATTCACATGGCTTTAAGCTAGATAGTGTTTATTTAAATTTTTATTAAAAAAATTAAATATCTCGAAAACAGTTAATTTTACGAAGAAGAAAACTTGATGAAAGTCCACCTAAAATTTTACGTAGAATCCAAAATCGGAATAATATATAGGGTGTTACATTTAAAATAACAAAGTTGGTGTCATTTCCGGAAAACCCGGAAGTGTTACGTAGACGCCTTTATTTTATTTGAGGAGCCCATTCCCAAAAACCCCATTATCCAAATTTTCAAAATTCAGATCATAGTAGTTTCTGAAATATTCTAATGGGTGGTCACCGTGAGACTCGCTGTATTTGAACTTAGTAATAGTACTTACCATCTTCATTTTTTGACATGGGTAATCGATTTTTTCTTTTCACAACCTCATTCTTGTTTTGAATAAGATTCATTTCTAACAATTTTGCAACAATCTTAGTTTTCGGTCGCCGTGACAGCAATCTACTACAAATAGATTCAATAGGATCTAAAATAAATGTTTCTAAATATCCATAGGATGCAAATAAAATTATATTCACTATCATCATTTTTGGAGTTCTCATATACTTCACGTAACTGCTGTTCTTCTTCTTCAGTCCAAACAGTTGACCGACTGACACCAGTCTTCGACTTCTTATAATTAGTTAACAAAGACATTTCCTTCAATTTCTTTAACACTGCCCTGCGAGATCTTGTATTGTCTACGAGATTATCCACAATCCAATCAACAACATCTTCCCTAATATCTTTTTCTTGATGTTCATTAAACAATGTTGTAAGTTCCATTTCTTGAGCCTCAGTCCATGCTCGTGCTTCAGCTTGAGTTCTAAAAAGGAGATTGAATGTAATTTAAATTAGCGCCGCTAATATTTACTGTTCTTGGTAGCTGCCATATCCTTGCTCAATATCAAATGCATCACGACTCGTTTTCCAAAAAAGCGTTTCCATAAAAATTTTTGGATTTTGTTCGACCAACTTAAAATACTGCCGTAAAACGTAGGTTGCAAAGGTAATTATGTCCTACAAAAATTATAATTACAGTTAATACAACTTTTCAACAGGTTTACCTTGTATTGAGGAAGATCTTTTAAAGCGAATACTCTCTGGAACGTTCTAAAAATGGATGCTTGAAACACCATACAGACCATTTTTAAATCCCAAGTAATACGATGTAAAAGTTTTATAATGCAATAGTTTGTATGTACAGAGTTTCTTTCAAAGTTTTTAAGGGCATATGCACACGATTGGATTACCTTATGATTTACGAATCTAAAACGACTTTAAAGTTGCTCTTTGTTAATAAAATTAGTACACTACCTTTTCAAAAAATCGTTAAATTTGAAGCTCGATTCTTCTGGTTCTAATACGGCATCCATTTCTTCGTCTTCTTCGTCGCTATACTCCTCTTAAGCAGAATGATTAATAAATAAAACAAAACAATTTTGGGAAAAATATGGACATGCACATAAGCCAATTCGAGGTGCTACAATGCCGAGAAATTAACTAATAAACAGAAGCCTAACGGCCATTCACATAGTGTACTGTTCAGTGAACTCTACTTTAGAGACATGTGGAAAACATATTCATATGGCGATTTGACTTTCAATCTGTAGAAGCAGACAATGTCAATTAATTAATTAAAATTTGAATATTGTGAATAACGCAGCTTTTTTATATTAACTCCTTCCCAGTTTGAATGTTAATGTATGTAATGTGTATTATACTCCAAATCTGTTGTGTTTATGAAATCGTTGATAGGAGATTTTCTAAGATTGACTATACCTAATAATTCTTTTTATACAAATAATTTGCTTATTTATATGTGACACTGCCATTGTCTGAAAAAGATTTTACGGCAATAAAGAAAAAAAAAAATAAAGAAATCCTATCTGGAAGTGTAAATCTTGATTTTAGCTGTTTTGTTGTGGTCGTCAAAACTTCTTTTCACATCCATTACATATTGCTTTCATTAGATCACCTTCGTTCATTGCTATGTATTTTTTAACATATAATGCTGGTTCGTCTCTCCGGTTCTCTTTATTTTTGTGCTCAAGTCCTTTTAAAACATAATACAATAAACCCTAATATAAGCACAATAATAATTTCAAATAGAATACAAGGTGTTTTTGAAATAGATATAATTATGGAAGGGTGTGCCCTACTTGAGTGGGGAACAAATCGTTTTGTTCATCAGACTCTAGCATTTAGCTCCCACCATAAATAGAGTGCGGAACACAGATTCCGACTTCGTATTAACGTTAATCAAAATGATAATGTTCCAACACGGAATACCATATTGAAAAATTGGTGCAATTCCTTCAGAGGAATAGTCCTTCCATAAAGAAAAAGAGGCGATTCTAACATCCCAACATGTGAAAGTGAAATCTACATAAAATTATGATAACACAAAAACTGTTGCTGAGGGGCCACATTTCTCGTTAGAATGCCTCAGCCACTCCAAAAAAATGAATCTTTTATATTTTGCCAGTAATAGAGCTCACCGTCACCTATCTGGATGCGTTACCAAATCAAACTGCAGATGTTGGACAGATTCAAGAGCGTTCTCGTAAAGTGACTGTAGAATAGGAGATGATGGTCCAAATTTTTTGGATGACCAATGCCGAATGGCTGTCACGTTAACTTCAATATTTATATTGCCATGTTACATGATTATTTTCCCGATTACGTAGACGTCGAAACATCTAGTTAGAACAAGCTATAGGCTACACCTCGCGAACACCAATATGCTTCAACGGATGGTCGCCTCGGTCGCCAGACTTTACTCTTTGACTATGTGATTAGTTCTTATGGGGGTTCTTCAAGGCAAAAGATATGTGAACAAACCTCGAACCTTCGTAACCTAAAGGAGCTCATCACAACAGAAACTTCATAGCCATTCCGAGGGAAATATTGCGCCAAGTGAGTAAGAACCTTCCGAACCCGCCAAAATTGAGGTCAGCTTGAAAATACGATTTTTGAGACTTAAAACATTTTTTTCTTAGAATAGTAATTTTTTATTACTAGTATTTAAGGAGTAGACAACACCGGGGAGCACAATAGACCAAAAGGTCGCAGTGCGGGAATCTATTGGGACCACCCCCAGTATAAATAATAATAATAATATCTCGGTTTTCCTCTTGAAGGTACACTGAACTGGAAGGGTAAAAGGTTACACAAATCGGATTTAAGACAATTCAACTAAATCTAAATGACTAACCTATCCAATTTGAGCGCACAGGGTACAATCCAAAAAAGTTTTTCCGCTTGAGTAGGTACTTACTAATCATATCGCTACGTAATCAACGAAGAACTTTACAACCACATGGAAGCCAAACAGATCAATAAGGTGATTTGTGAAATAAAAAAGAGAACACTCAAGGGTTGGGAAGACTGAAGCGCATTAACACTCATAAACCCTTATGAACGTTAAAATACGTTTACTTTTAAACTTAATTTTATGTACATGTTAGATTATCTTTACCCTCAGGAAATATTACGCCAGTGTTTTAGTAAACATGCCTTACTTACATTACAGTATCTACTACTACTAGAGTGCCAATACTTAAGAACCTCGGTTACGGTCTTACTATAGCGATATCCAGGATGTTAATAAAAAAAATATATTTTCAGGTGTTCGCTGATGATGGAAGCCAGCCTTGCTGTTGAACCGCATAACTTTTAGTAAAATATTGTTACGTTGTGTTTCACTTGAACAGCCACAAGTGTTCCAGTTCTTTCTGTTTCAGTTCCTTTTATACGTTTTACGTGCCGCCGCTATACGATTTTCCGAAAAGGTTTTAGTTTTATTAAATCAGGGTGTATTTTATTTTAAAGCACAGATATTACTCAGTAACGCGATGTTCATGCATTTATTTCGGTGAATAATTAATAAAGGGCCCAATCAAAATAACTGAAAGTTCTCGTAAACAGAAAATAGGGAGGAAAACGTAGACCAACCACCACTGTATTATCATTGTAAAGACCATAACAAGCAGTAGCGCATTTCCCACTAGGCCCACTAGGCCCAGGCCTAGGGCGCCAAATTTTTGAGGGCGCAAAATTAGAAAAGAAATGAAGAACAATACGCGCTTATTATTGAGGTTCGGATTGTGAACGCCTGCGAAAACTTTATTGCACAGTTATAAACTAGAATTTTGATTGTTATAAATCACCAACTGTAGTTTAACTGTGCAATAAAGTTCATAAATAGGGCGACGCAAATTTTGTCAATATCAACAATTATTATTTACTGATAACTGGTGGGTACGTGGTACATATATATTTCTTTCAATACATATATAGTATTGTGTTTTATAACTGCTCCACCTCTACATTTTACAAGATTAAAATTTTCTGACAGAAGCTCTTTTTCATTATTCATTTTACCTCATGAGGTGTAGTGTGTAGTAAATGTTATATACGAATTACTGCGAAGTTCAGTATGATATACATTTTAAAGGAGTTGATTCATTTAAAATATCAACGATATATTCTTGTATATTCAACTCAATTTACAATAATCGTGACATTATTTTTTGCGACCGGTATTGTGGCAGGAAGGGGGCAAATGTTTTGTGTGCCTAGGGGCGCTGTTTGACTAAATGCGGCACTGATAACAAGTGGGATGTACTCGTCCATGCAATTTTTAAAGAATTTGATATAAGCACTCGTACCTACGGCTACCGCAATATCAGAATGTACCTACTCATACTTTCACTAAAAAAGCTACTATGTGCGGTTAAACTTGAATGAAAAACTGTTATGGCAATTAATTATACGAATAAAAACTAGTTTTAGTGTTAATACACTTTCCAAAACATTAATTTTAAAAGACGTAAACAAAACTGCTTAAGTGCAAATTAATTTAGGGGTTTTTATGGTTTCCAAAATCATAGCAATAACAATAATCCCATTTGCAAAGTTCCTAACTTGCCTTAACATTTATTGTCTTCGTAACGGAACGCGATGTTTTAAGCTGCAAAATAATTGTAAAATCAATTATTCACTTTCACAAAAAGGCAAAGGGAACGTCAAGTCTGTACTGCTTTCTATCAGAAATTGAAATCATCAATCAACGGGTTAACAAGATGGTGCAGATGCAATCATTATTCGTTTTTAACGGACAAGTCTGAATTATAGTACATTTCCTTGAATTACCCCGCATTCTTGATAAATGAAAGGAAGCAAACATAAGTGCTTTTCTTAATTCCTCTAAAAGACAAAATCCCTGTTATTGCCCTCTTATTTACGACATTAATAGTGTAAGAAATATCTTCAGTGTGATTTATTTGACAATAAACGAAATCCCAATGCTTAAATATAACTACTGTGCAGAACATATAATATAAATAGAAATTCTATTAACAGAAGTAAGTACCTAAATGTAAAATTCAGAATGGGAGAAATAGTTAAAAAATGGTTATTAGGCACGTACGCAGTTCATTACATTTTCAACAATTCTTTAAATACAACCATCATAAATCCGTTTAATATTTAGGCTTTACTATGCCTCAGCCAACAATAAAATGTAGCATAATTTAAAACACAAAACAGAATGATAATAATAATCGCAAAGGATTTCGTCTATTCTCTAGGAAGATTGCAGTAAGGAATTGATGAGCGCTTTATCAAAGCAGAGGTTTAAGAGTTTCTGGAGTTCGATATAATTCATGGCTTCCTCTGGACGCAAGTGAAGTTTCCGATGTAAAGACATGTATTAATTTCTGTAGGAACAATTAAATATTTATCTATTTTTTATGGCGTCCCAATGAAAGCCCACTGTGCTTGCTGCAAGTCAAAAAACGAATGTCAACAGAAAAAATCAACCTAAATGGCATAGTGTAGTGAGCACCGGACCGTCGCGTCGTCAATAACGGTTTTGGTTCGAATCTGAATTCGAAATGGAAATTTTGTTTATACAGCAGCCTTGACTGAGACCTCAAAAATAAAAACAATTCATTTGTATGGCTTTTAAAATTGTAGCTGTAATTGGGTAATTATGATTGAGTTGGAAGCGTATAAAACAGGATGTCTGGCATTTACTTGAAAAAATCATTTTCCCAGATTTATAAAAACCATCGTTAATACATTTCCAATTGTTACAATTTTTCTGTAGTGGTGTCTCTAGGTATATATGGGAGCCTTCTTGAGGAGTAGTAGGTGTATCAGTTTAATAACACGGAACTGATTGGACCAAAGGTATTTTTTGGCAAAAGGCGAACCGTTGACATGTCCCGTCGATTATGAGTGTCGTAATTCAGCTCGTGGATACGAAAATATACAGGAGAATCTCTCAGCTCTTTAAGCTATTTAAAGTTTACCTGAAGAAATAGTATCACTGGAGAAAGATTAGACAGAGGAGGCGGCATTAAGAATACTCTTGTAGAAAACAAGGCAAAATTTCACAGAAAATGTAACCTGCGTTATAATAAAAAGCAAGTTGATCGGGCTACTCGGGAAAGAGAAAGAAAATAGAAGAAGCGTTGGTTGTTGACTCCGTTGATAAATGACCTCCACAAGATAAGCCTTCTGCAAGTAGGTACTTAAGAGCAAAAGAGCAAAAATCAGATGCTCGGGGCATATCTAAAAAAATTCTGGCTTGCTTTTTTTGTGACAACAAAAGTCCCGGAATGAAGAACAAACCTCTGTCTCTCGTTACAACTTTTAAAGTTGACACCAAAGTTCGACAGTGTGCAAAACCAAGCTCTGATTGCGAAACTAAGTCAGGAAGACATGATCGCCATAGATGCATATAGATGATCGTTGTACAGGAGGAATTCAAACCTGTCTGAAAATAAAAAGAAAAAAGATGTTTTTCAGGACGTTTTGTTTACGAGTGCTTTTGCAGAACATGTTTTTTATTGGGTCAACCTTGGAAAACGATGAGATTGGTCCAGTTTTTAAGCTTAGTGAATTAAAGCTTGGTGGGCAGACATCCAGTGTCCATTCTATTAGGTTGAGCTTCACGCTCACGAAGAAGGTATTCTGATTGCTCGCAAGAGGAGGCTGATTCTGGAATCTTCCTACACACATCTCATGGAGTTGGTCTAGACTACAGATTCTCATAAGAAGTGTGAATACGGATGTTGTACGACTGGCCGTTTACTACTCCGCTGTCGTGGATTACAAGTTCTGGGTCGCTTTCGGTACAGAGAAAAATTTCTGAACAATCAACATCGCCAAAATTGCAGATGCACTTAGCTCAAAAAAGTGCAACGCTATCCTAGCGTTCCAAACACTAACCGGTTGCGACCATACGTTGCAATTCACTCGAAGAGGCAAAGCCACCTGCTGGACAACATGGAACAGCTATCCCGAAGTAACCCCGGCTCTGCGTGTTCTTTCTTGTTTCCCAATTCCTGAAGACGTCGACGCTGTGATGTCTGTGATCGAAAGATTTGTCGTACTTTTGTATGACAGATGCAGCGACCAAACTGAGGTCAATGAGGCCAGGCTCGTGTTGTTTACGCGAAAGAACCGTGACTTGGGCAACATTCCACCAACTCAAGATGCCTTAAAACAGCATGTCCTAAGGGTCGCGTACCAAGCTGGTCAAGCTCTTGGAATCCTCGATTGTAGTACGCCCTTAAGACGACAGTACGGGAAATACGTCGGAAATACCGTATCGAAATTATAATAATGATTTATTACAACGTAGAATCTTCACTTCTACAACTTTGATATTAAAAATGTTTCGACATAACCAACCGTTTTTTAAATATGTAATAGTGAACGAAACACAGGAATTTCCACCGTTTTTATCAATTTTCCACGTTTCCCGAACGTTTTTTTCCCTGCAAATTTGGATTTAGTACCTAGGGTACTACCTAAATCGAAATATCCGGTATGCAGGGGATAATGTCAAAGTTTTCACCCTTTTTGTCGCCTTACGCACATAAATTTGCAATTTTTGTTTTCAAAACTTTTCAAAAAATGCCAACCTGGATTTTTGCATTTTGTATGAAGTAATAAGTTTAATTAGCTAGGTTGGCAAACATCTATACGAAGTTTTCACGTAAGCGAAAATTATGACATAACAGCATCCATATACTATACTGTTATACTTACACATTTTCTTGAGTTTGGCAATTAGCATGGCTTCTACAGAAAGAAGTTTTTCAGCCCTGCTTCGGCTGAAATGGTGGCTCAGAAGCCACATGACCCAAGTTCGTCTTGTGTTACTCGCGTTAATTGTTACACAATTATTTAAATATTCTGTTTATAAATATATCTGAAAATCTGATTCTTTTAACCCTCTTCTATTTCCCGGTCGGTACTACTGAGTACCAGTAGTCGGCATCGTCGGTACTGGATACCGAACCTATTCAATTCAATATACAATAATTTGAACATTTTTCAATATTTTTCAAAAAAGGTGCGTATGAAACTGAACTGAAACGAAACGATACTAAATTAAAAGAAGCCGTCTGTACGTGAGGGGTTCAAGTCTTGTTGGACCAAAAAAGAGTTATTACCCCCCCCCCCCCCCCCCCCCCCATAGACAATTTCTGGATCCGCCCTTGGTTATTTGTGAAAATGAATTACTACCTACTCAAGATTGTAAGCGAAGAAAAAATGCTTTAAGGAACATTTCATTTCATTTCATGTCATTAATTGTTACACAGAAAACTGGTCTAAAGCTTATAATTAATTATCTCTAAATTTACTCTGTGGAACTCTATAATTAATTTTTAAAATAAACAATTAGGGAAATTACTTGTTTTTATTATACAACCGTTTATAGCTGCCTTACGTCCGGGAAAATTTCGACATTTCATGCCGAAAAATATAAAATACTTTTGAATAACAAAATACAATGTTATAACAAAATACAATGTTATAACAAATAAATATTAAACTAAATCTGCCATATTTGTTTAATCGAAAGTGAAAAGTACATAGAGATAAATTTTCGTCAAAATTGTCAAAAATTCCTTGAACAAATGATGATAATACGCTTAAAAGTTGAATCTGCGAAGTTAACTTATAAAGTAAACAATATTGTAGCAATTTTAAGATTAAAAATATAGTCTTGAGTAAATTCGTGTTACAGATTTCAGTTTACTTTCAAAGATTGCAAGTTAAAGACTAATCTGGCAGTCTTTCTGATTCAGTAAGCTCAACTCCAACACTTTCCTAAAGGATAAAAACCAACAAATTAGAGAATAAGCTGGATAAAAAGATAAAGCTCTGTAAAATAAGTCCTACTTTTAACACTCGTTTAAACATATTTTATTACATGAAATGACAATTTGGTAGATATAAGTAATGCTCCGCAAAAAGGCTGTAGATGATATCTTAAATGCATGTCGTCCACAAACAAACCTCAAATGGAGCTTTATTAAGATAAAACTTATTCGTGCGGACAATAAAAAGATACCATTTGAAGTAAAACGGGAAAGTTCATTCTGGTAGAAGTTAACAATTTTCCCCAGAAATCTTCCAATTAATGAAAGATAAGATAAAACCAAACAATTATTTGGATGTAAAATATAGAATGCGAAACTGCATATAAAACTTCTAAATTCAACCATTCACGTGACAAGTGCACACTTAAAGTTCGCCATGTGTGAAATTACTGCACAGCCGTTGTTCAGTGACGTTTTTAAAGCTGTAATAACAATTTGACGCTTGAATATCGACGGAAAAATAAAAACTTTTCGTTTATGCACATGGAGAGGAGATATAAATACCTTCTTCCATTTATTTTGTGCATCAAACTCTAGAACTGTTAGTTAGTAGGTACTTCTCCTGGCTCCCGCTTGGTTAAACTACGTTAGTATTGCACATCGTATCACTTCATTCTTATTGTGGAAATAGCAGACATTCTGCGCTTAGTTTCAAGACGGTATTGAAACTCTTGAAAAGAAGATAGTCGAGAAGTTGCAACACTCAATATCATACAGATAAAGCTTATTGCATGAACACCATCTTTTAGCATTATATATTAAAATTTATACTTGAAATCTTACCTTCAGCATCGCCTCTTTGCGTGTTCGTTTCTGAAACAAAAGAAAACAGTTTAAGTAATATTCAATTTATTATATTATACAGCGCATATACAACTATCCCACACCCATACTTAGTATTAATCGAATATACCGGATGGAGACGTCATTTAATGCTTCTCGTCATACGTAGCGCAATGTAGAATGACACAAAACACAAATTTTTACTTTTCCTATCAACAAATCCGTGCACTAGCTCGAAAGTGTACAGTTGCCCTGAAAATGAAAAACAGTAGTGCGGGTTGTGATGCTTGAAGTTTGGCCCTCCAAAACTGTCGTAGCAAGTGCACTGGTAGAAAAAGTGGAACAAAACTTGATTTTAAGAGTTTAACCAGATTGCAAACAATAGAAACAAGTGAAACCAATGTTTATAAAATCATGATCCATTCCCAACAATGTCTAGTTCGTTACATGACAGATTTTGAAAATTTCTGCATTCGATTAGTAACTGAAGATGAAACAAAGGCATGTATCACTATGTTCCAGAACAAAAACAACTGTCGAAAGAATGCCATCGTCATCTTTTACTACTGTTTAAAAAATTCAACCTCATCATTTATCAAAGGGCCAAACGATAATTAATACTATGCGTCGCTCCTTCGCAGATTTAGGGAAGAAATTAAAAAAAAAACGTATGCGGAAAGGTGTATTGTTCCAATGCCTACTGCCACTGAATGCAGTATTGAATTACTTGCACATCGACCATAGTGCCAGGATCTGGGCACCCCTTTATATTCAAAACTGGACCCTTTGTTTTAAAATCAGAACTCAACCAATGTAGGAAACGCGATGAGTCGATCATAGAAGCTGCTCATAGAACAATCACTTGCAACTAACTTGTTTTTATTTCCGAACAATCCCATGAAAAAATAAATAAACATGTCGAAATAATAATAAAAAAAGAAACAAAGAACAAAGCAATGCAATCAGCAAGAATAACAAATATTCTTTCTTTAACATTTATGTATGGAACGCCGTTTTACTTTTTATTACTAAAGTTAATTTCGTCCCATTTAAACAAACTTCAATTTTTATTATGTAAATTTGTATGACTCTCTAGTTATTTTAGTATATTAAAAATGTTTGTTAAAAAAACTTCACACATTTAAATTGTTAGATGAAAATGAGTTTCTTGATTTAATATATTTCACACAAAAATTTGTAACACTCGTTTTAAAACCTTTCATTTAAATTGAGAAAATATATGAACAAACATTGGAATTCGTGTAACATTTTTATTTAACAAACAAAAAATAGCAACTAATTTAAATGAAAGAATTAAAATGTATGTCGAATTAAAGTGTTACATGAATTAAAATGTTGGTTAATAATATTTGTTCTTTAATTTCAAATAAAGAATTAAAATGATCAACAATCATATTAATTCTGAATTAAAATGTTTGTTGATAATTTTAATTGGGCGCTGTAGGTTGCGGAGGTTTTCACTACCACATACTAGTCAATTTGACAACGCTGTTTTATTTCTCGCGCCTTTTCTGGAGACAAATGCGAGTTGTTCAATGTTGGTATTTAAAATTACAAATTTAATTACATTAGGCGATGTTGGCAAGTGAATTTATGGTGTGTAGTTCACACAATTTCCGCAACCTACAGCGCCCAATTAAAATTATCAACAAACATTTTAATTCAGAATTAATATGATTGTTGATCATTTTAATTCTTTATTTGAAATTAAAGAACAAATATTATTAACAAACATTTTAATTCATGTAACACTTTAATTCGACATACATTTTAATTCTTTCATTTAAATTAGTTGCTATTTTTTGTTTGTTAAATAAAAATGTTACACGAATTCCAATGTTTGTACATATATTTTGCAATTTAAACGAAAGGCTTTAAAACGAGTGTTACAAATTTTTGTGTGAAATATATTAAATCAAGAAACTCATTTTCATCTAACAATTTAAATATGTGGAGTTTTTTTAACAAACACTTTTAATATACTAAAATAAATGGAGAGTCATAAAAATATACTTAATAAAAATTAAAGTTTGCTTGAAATTATATAAACAAAATTTACTAAGGGCAAGCAAATTTTTAATAGAATGAATTTAAATGTATATTATTAATTTTTACTACAATTTTTGTGTTTGTTTAAAAAACTTGCAAGTATTTATACCGATAGATGATTTAAAATGTTACTTGAATAAAAATGTACATTGAAAATAAAAGAAGTAACTTTATAATTTCTTAAATTTTAATGAATAAGTTTAAATGTTTGGATATTTTTAAGCAACTAACAATTTAAATGGTAGAATTAAAATGTTTGTTGATAATTTTAATTGATCGCTTCGATCGGTGGCAGTTATTGAAACTACACCAGTATAAGGAAACACATGTAAATTATAGTTCAAAATAACACCACCGATCGAAGCGACCAATTAAAATGTTAGTTGCTTAAAAATATCCTAAAATTTAAACTTATTCATTAAAATTTAAGAAATTATAAAGTTACTTCTTTTATTTTCAATGTACATTTTTATTCATGTAACATTTTAAATCAACTATCAGTATAAATACTTGAAGTTTATTAAACAAACATTAAAATTGTAACTAAAATTGTATTGTAAACTTAAGAAAGAAGTTATTTTATACATTGAGTATAAAAACTGACAACAAAAAGTAAAACGGCGTTCCATATTTATGCATACTTGATTTGATGTCTGTGTGAATAATTGTTCAGCGTATGATTAGTAGTTAAGTTTGAATTTCTGGATCTTACCAGAATTCTTTTTTAAATTCGCAGCCTAATCAAGAACTGTAAAAATAAGTTCATAATATAGTCCAACGCTTTTCCAACTTTTGCATACATGACATTGATTTGTTAATCAAATTAATGCTCCAGCTAAGAACCGTTTGAAGATGGTTGTACCAAGAAACTGTACCGATTCGGTGTGAAATTGGAGACATGAAAGATGCTATATTACAGGTGTATACTTTCACCGGTTGCGAAACCATTTGAACAATTTACGAAGAGGGTAATGTAGCCTGGTCCAAAAAAAAAAGTGAAAGGGGACAACGATCTTCGTAGCAAGAATTCTTTCTAGGACCAAAACGCAATTTGGACACTGGTGAATACCACTTGTACCTATACACCCGCGCGCTATTGCAAAGCGATCATTCCCCCAACTTCTGCAGCAGTAATGGAGCACTACACAGAGCTCAAGTACAGTAGTGGTTAACATACTACAGTGGGGTTGGAAAAAGATTGGTAGACATGATATCCAGTCATAACTACTAAACAACTGCTCCTGAGGATTTTCTCTCTCTCATTGCTTCCAGTTGCAGAGAGGGATTTCGAAAATGTGACTGTCAAAGCGTGAGTGCAGCAACAAATAAGATACAATGCCTAAAAATAATCCCTCCTAAAAAGATAATTTTATTCGCGTAGAAGAGAAACTTGGCGTTTTCTTTACATCTTCTGACTACAATGATGATGAGTAGACTTTCATGCTATCATAATATACATAGTATAGCACGTGAGAACTTAGTTTTTGCTGTGAGTAATAAATACTATTTACCTACCTATGTATTATTTTGCAAATCTTTTTTACCTACATAAAAATATAATTAATTATTTGTCTCTTGCGAAAGAAATATGGCCAGGCGAGGGAGGGTAGGTATTTAACAATTTAGGAAGGTGTACAACATTTTTTGAATGTTGACCTCATGACCTACTTTTTACTATACTAGTATACACATACTTTAATCTTTGCCTTGCTAAGAATAATGCGTAAAATAATATTGATGCTAAAATCAAATTTACTAATTTATTGCAATTTCAATTTAACCGTGATTTAAAATCAATGCCAACTTCATTGCTTCCCTTCTCGTAGGTGTACATGACGCACCCACGCACAAACAAAAATAATTTTCAATTTCAGTTCTAGCATTGAATAAAGAACTCAACGGTTCTAGTCATAAAGCTTGGAAATATATTAAAATATGCAAACTAGTTCCAAAGGTCAAAAAGCTTCCTTAATTTAATCATAACCTTTCCAAATAAAAGTACATAAAGTAAGAATTTAACTGATTAAAATGTTTTTATAGCTAGCATAATTTAGCTTTTCGCAATAATTTAATTTTTTATAGTCCATCAAAGCTTCAGTAAAATTTTATAGTTTAAGGGAAAAAATTCAAGTTGCAATGTAAGCATAAAATGATTACCCAATCTCAAAGAATCCTTATATCCAGTATAAAATATTGATTTTAAAATACAACGTTACGTATAGGGTTAGCCGATTGACAAAGGAAAATTAAGCTTAAATTTCACGACGTTTTCCATTTGTCACAGTCAAATATCTCCAACATTAAATCTCACGCTTTGAAGATACTAATGAAACAAAAACTATTGCTTTATAGTTTATGATTTATCCAGAGTAACTGAAAATTGATATAGATGACTGTTAATAAGAAAAAAGACATTATTGCATTTTTAGGATACTTAGGTAATATAGCCACGTGATCAAATTCAACTGTGTACATAACGTTCTAGTCAAGAAAAGGGTATGAGTAAAATGATTTATTACGACTTTAAGAAACGTTATGTGCTTAGGACTGCGAAGAAAGTTGTAAATCAACATTTGGCGATCAGGTCTCTTCCTTGACAACATTTTACAGATATGGTACAAGGAATTCGAACGTGAACGAACCACAGTTGATCACCAGGAAAGCGCAGGCCTGTGACGAAGATTATGGAAGCAGATAACCGAACTAGTTACGCCGTAAAAGTTCATCCGCACTATGCCGATCGGCTTTACCGATCGGCTTTGCATTGCAAGTATGTACGTGTTGTTCGGCATGATCCCCAAGCAGTAAAGACGTGATGCCATGCGGCCTTTGCTGATCGGCTTTGCCGATCGATAAAGCCGATCGGCATAGTGCGGATGCACCTTTATAGATGCTCAACAGGGATTAGAAACAATAATACACAACCACCTTCATCTGAAAAAGGTCGTTTTGTACTCCATCATCTTACAGATTTTCAAAAAGAACAAGTACGAATTTGCCACGAAACTCTAACATTGGACATCAAATTTTGTCGAAAATTGTAACAGGCGATGAAACTTACATACCATTTTTCAACATGGCAACTCGACAAGAGAGCCATGTATGGATCCATGAAGACGAGGCCACACCAACGATAATCAGAAAGCAGCGAGTAATGAAGAACTTTAGAATGTACCACAAAATGTGATCATATGATGAATTTACTAAGAAATGATCAGAGAATAACTTCTCATACTTGGGAAAGTCAAAACAATTTTTTATACTACCTTTTCTTCGTCTCAAAAGTAGCTACAATTTCTGTAAAAATTAAACATTACCTGCATCTTCAATCGTCAGTTTCTCGTCGCTGTTTACAGAAAAACATACGCGACAAAGTGTTTTTAATAGCAAATGTTGTAACCTGTCAATTAGTTTATATAAAAGTTTGTCGTAAAATAAATGGAAACGAAGATATTTAAGAAAAACTGAATACAAATATATCTACATTTTAGTTAAATTCTGTGAAAATATACAGTTTTCAAAGATGTATTTTTACAATAAAGTGCAACTTTACTTGCGAACGATTTATTGTATTGTATTACCTTTGTACCTATACAGGAATACAGGGTGATTCAATATTCACTCCCCAGCCCTCGGATATGTATTCTACAACTAAAAATAAGATAAAAATAAAGAAAAGTAAAATCCCGAAAGCCTAACCGTTTTCTTCGGAAATCGCTCTCTGTATAAACGTTCGGCAGCACGGGCGTTATCATTACAATCGCCTGAAGCTTTTATCATATCGACGTATTCTCTGTTAGTATACCTTTCCATTATTAATTTAAAAGCTTTTCCAGCTTTCAATACTTTATAAATGATATTAAGTCAAATAAACAAACAAAATAACGGCAAGTAAATGCATTGCAATTTGATTTAAAATTTTGAATTGTTTTATTCTTTATTTCAATTTTACCGGAAAACGGTTAGGCTTTCGTGATTTTACTATTCTTTATTTTTATCTTATTTTTAGTTGTAGAATACATATCCGAGGGCTGGGGAGTGAATATTGAATCACCCTGTATATATAAAGTACTGAAAATAGGATAAAACCAATTTTTAACAAAAATTATAGGCCATTTTTTAGCGAAAATCGGGATTCTTAATAAAATGTCAATTTTTGAGTATACAGCTGTAACTAGCGAACTATTTATCGTATGAACTTCTGTGGATACTCATTTTACAGACACATTAATTATGTTTAAAAAAACTATAAGACGCTTTACTGTCTACAAGTAGTAAAAACATAGTTATTTGCAAAGAAACGCTTGAAAATGGGAATTTTTCATTATTTCTTCCTCTATCGCCTTATAAAGATTACCAAAATGATATTTCGTGTATTCATATAGATTCAAAATTTAATTCTCTACAACTTTCATTATATGCACTAAGTACGTAGACTCAATAGTTTTCGACTTATTATTGATTTTATTACGCAAAACGAGCAGCGATTGTGTCTTAGAAAGAGGTTTAAATGATTATATCTCTGTCAATATTAATCGTATAAAAATGTTTAAAAAAGAAAATTATTTGTAATTAAATTCTCTACAACTTTTATTTGAAGAATTTTGCAATACGCATGGCCATTCTCGAGATATAAGCGAAATACGCGCGATGCGCGCACGTGTTACCGTTTCGCTGCAAAACAGCCGACATTTAAAAATCTATCTCGGTTCCTATTGGTCATCGAGACAAAAATAAAACATGAAAACGTGTGGAATTTTGTCAGCTACAACTTTCTTAACGTTTTTGTTTTTGATAAAATTGATACTTTTTGAGTTATTTACGAAAATCTGTTTCTTTGACACTTTTTCGCCCCCCATTTCTCTCGGAGGGGGGGTACGGGTGGGGACTTTTGAACACTTTAAAGGGAGCACAAAACAAGCCTGTTCCCAAATTTTCAAAGCTGTAACCATTATTTCATCCAAATTTCCTTATTTTACTGGGCTATTTGTTGTTACTTCAAAACTAATCATTAAAATATTCAGTTGTTTTCAAATTATTGTTGAAGACGGTTGTAAAACTCACATCACATTTTTCTCCGCCAAAACGTTTGAAAATCAGTTAATTATCTTTGAATGAAAACATAATTCTCGATGAAAATCCAACGTGGACTGTTGATGTGTAGTGGATATGTACAGGGAGCATATTTACATACCCTCCTATACAATGGCACCAGGGTGCTGAAATCTGTTGGTCTTTGTAGCGTACAATTGAACTACAAAAGCTCATTGATTTAGGCACCTCTCCGAGAGCTGAAACCACTGCAAGCGTGTGCATACACACACCATACCTATACGTTAAAAATTTGGCCGTTATATTTCCGTTCCTAGTCGTTAATACATATCAGAGTGAGTGAAGTGCACGTTTGTTATTTATACGCCACAATGGAGGAGGAATATGTTACAAACATAAAGTCCCTTTTACATCGTGTTGATCCAGCGTGTAAGATCGTGTTAAGTACGATTATAAATGAAGATAAATACACTGTGGAGGTAAAAACAAATTTTCTGACGACTATGAAAGCGAATGCAAACATTGAATACAAAAATACTCTGTAGAAACACGTATCTACTGAAAAAACTTGATTTAAAAAGTTCTGCATGATCTAAAACTTTCAAAATGTAACCATCAGGTATTAATTTTCTTCAGTGGTATACGAGGTTGGTCAAAAAATATGAATTTTGCGCAACAGTAAAGTACCTTTATTTTTGACAATATCATTTAGAATTAAAAACTGTGTTTTAAATATTTAACCATACATAGTGTAATACAATCTCAGTAATATATTTTTAAATAAATAAATAACTACATAATTATTTCAACATGTGTTTACATTATTTTACTCTGGCTGCTTTATTTCACCTGGAAGTGTTAAAATAAGTTAAACAATTCGCGGAGGTGCCTAAATCAATGAGCGTTTGTAGCTCAATTGTACGCCACAAAGACTAACAGATTTCAGCACCCTGGTGCCGTTGTGTAGGAGGATATGTAAATATGCGTACAGGGATAGCCATTATAAATTACCCAATGGATATTTTCGTAATTATTGCAGATAGATGCCTATATTAAATGTAAAAGTTGTAGGATAATAAGCGAAGTGTCCTAATTTATCATGAAATACACAGTGGCGTACCGCAGCTAAGAGATATAAAATATATTATACTTTTTTTAAATGGAACACCCGTATTTTATTTTATTTTCATGAAGCCCATATTTTTCTGATTTCAAAAATATACCATATGATACCCATGGCTTGAACTCATTCTCATAGCCTACTTGGAAAATATTTATTTCCATAACAATAGTAAATAGCTTAACTGCTACATGCGACATTCAACCTTTAATAACTCTAAAACGGTTCAAGCCATGGGTATCATATGGTATATTTTTGAAATCAGAAAAATATGGGCTTCATGAAAATAAAATAAAATACGGGTGTTCCATTTAAAAAAAGTATAATATATTTTATATCTCTTAGCTGCGGTACGCCACTGTGTATTTCATGATAAATTAGGACACTTCGCTTATTATCCTACAACTTTTACATTTAATATAGGCATCTATCTGCAATAATTACGAAAATATCCATTGGGTAATTTATAATGACTATCTCTGTACCTATTCTAACATGACGGAGGTGACAAAAAACAGTGTATAGACTGTTACAAGAATATAAACAGAGTGTTTTATAAGAATCGCCTTGCTCCACAGGAGGAAAAAACAAGAACTAACGCGGTAATACAAGATGGAGCATTTCATGCCACAGAGATATTCCTTGTTTCGACTCTGAATTGAAATGACAGCCGGCGAACAAAATTATCCGGGTTTCATCTAAACAACTCTAAATTGCTCTGAGAATAAACCAATCACTAACATTTTTTTTCATGCGTCAACCTCGAGGCGCTCATATCGTTTTAGAAATAACCGTTTAGAAGAGTGCCAATTTTATGACAGAAAATGTCTGTTTGTTATCTCTGGAAGTCGCCTAGTGACCAATCAACGATGTGTCATAGCCAAATCATTAACAGTTTGATATTTTCTTCCATGCACACTAACTGTGGTCTTCCAATATCTTGTTGATCTTCCACGGCGAAACTTTTGTTTATTTCTTATTGCTTGATGTGAAGGGACATCTTCCACTAACATATTTTTCATATCCGACTGGATATCTTTCTTTTGAAAATATTTTACCACTGCACGCAACTGACTATGTCCATATTGTCGCGTCCAAACGCTTGGAACTTTATACTATATTACAGCAGCCGCTTCTTTCAAAATACTGTTGCCTTAAATTGTCAAATAAACAATAGACGCTCAAAATCTTCTAAATATGACCAAACTAATCTCGGAATAGTCTTGCCTCTTACTATTAGCAATAAACCACGATGCATTTCTGAGCAACAATTTTGAATTCATATTTGCTCCGCTGCCGCCGCTCTGGTCCGGTAATTGACAATATACAACAACCACCATTAACAAAACTGAGACCGCATTAATGTTTTAAAAGAAAGATCTTGAAAACTATTTGATATTTTAATACGTTACCCAGATATCAAAAATAAGTGGTGATGATGGGATTCTTGGTTATAGGTAATTAAAATGAAATCATGTGTAATCCAAAAATTGTTCTTCCAATTGAAATATTTCGGTATAACTTTCTATTGTAAGAGCGCCGCGAATAAAGTTCTAGTTTTTCAAATTACATTCCGGTTTTAAAGCTTTATTCCTAATTAAAATTATAAAATTTTATATAAAAGAGCTCCAAATCAGAATAAGATACAGCCAAATAGCAAAATAATCTAAATTTAATTGAAATATATCAATTTACATTTATATACAAACATTGCTGCTTTTATGTGAAAGTTAAAGTCTTCATCCTATCTTAACTTTTCTCTTTCAGAAGGGATGAATACAAAAAATCTTGACAAATGGAGAAAGGTCTAAATCACAGCTTAAATAATGACTTTGGTGAAGACATATTATCAAGAAAAATAAGGACAAGTTTAAACCCCTTAAAGAACGTGTCATGGACACCGAAATTATATATTACACAAATGGAAAGGTTTACAAGATCTGACATATGAAATCTTACACGAAAACTCTTTTAACCTAAGTACCTAACAAATTTAGAAAATAAAAAATTACTTACTAAAAATATTTTTTTATTATGAAGGTGTTCGCAATATTTCAGTCGCAGAGAATATAATGTGTCCCACAAGCCACTGACACATTTTTACGTCATCATTTTTACATATCAACGTGAATAAAAATTAAAGTAACAATGCAATAATTCACTAAAACGTGTAAAACTTTTGTTTTTATTATTCAAATTTGAAAGTAACACCGTACTAGTAAAATAATGTGACTATGTGACTTACAAATGAAAATTAATCTTAAAAATATTGATATGTAACTATCGATATCCTCACATCTGAAAATTGTTTGGTATTGCGAAGAGATTCTGTTTGGGCTTCCAGAAATATCATATTAATGAATTTGGCATAGCCATTCAACTATTCTTGGCAGAAATACTCATCATGTAAAAGTAAAACAAATTAGATTGGTGAACAGGATAAAATCTTCTAACCTTTATGATGTGATTAGAACGGTATGTGGTTTACTTTATGTAGTAAAATACGGGTTATTTTCTGCCAACGTATTGTATTTATAATACAGTTTTATCCAATATTTGTTATTAATTTGACAACGAAAAAGCCTCAAGGAGGGGAGAAACGTTGTCAAATTAATAACAAATATTGAATAAAATTGTATTATAAATACAATACGTTGGCAGAAAATAACCCTTATTTGACTACATATCTTCTAACCTTTTCACTTATTTTGTATTGACTTCTAGACCAGTGCAGTTAGGTTCAAAAACATCCCAAAAAGAAAAAAATTAATAACAGCACGGCGCTAGGTGGAAATGGTAGCAAAAAGTATGTAGAATTCGGAAAGAAAAAATGCAACACGATCAGAGGGGGGCGAAGGAAATGGGAGGGGGTTTTATGGGGTACACACGGTTTTTAATTATTTACAGCGAACTAAGCCTCGTATCGAAAAACTTTATATGGGAAAGTTGTAGGTATTAAAAAGTTCTACAACCTTTGTATACAACATTTTTTTACATAACCTCAAAATTTCCTGGAAAATAGAAAAAACCGCGTTTTTCGTTTTGAATTTTTTTCTCCTGTGAAAATGAATATTTTTTCATCATGTTTGGTGGAAACATAACTTTTTATGTCCCAAATAAGCTGGAATTTTTTCAAATAAAAATATTAATTTTTACGTCTTACATGGCTCGAAAACTGAAAAAAGTACCTCAACTTCAGTCAAAAAGTCTGGTGTCGAAACTTAATTTTTTTGGCAATTTCCGTATCGTTTTTTATTCGTTGAAATGTTTACTTTTAGATGGTTTAATGAAAAATTGGCATCACTTTAGAAAAATTTGCCAAAAAATGCGAAAAACTGAAAAACCGTGATTTTCAAACAGCATTTTTGTAATTTTCCGTTAATGTATGTAATTATTTATTAAAATTTACAGCAAAAATCCTTGAAAATTATAACATTTATTGTTATATAAATAAATAAAGCAATTGCTAACCCTTAAAGTATGGAAAGATGCAAAACAACATGAAAATATAAATATTTATCCGAATATTATTGTAAGGTTTTACGTGGTTTCACAAAGAAAGAATGGTTACTGCAATATTTTTTCATCTAAAAAAGTAGATTTACTGAAACATTGTTTTATAAAAATTTACATTGAAAATCTCCAGCTTGGTTGAAGCAGATTTACTCCCCCTTCCCCTTGCAGGATTAGGGGTTCAGCCTCGTCAATGCATCGTTGTGGGTCAGTTTTGGCCTCTTTGATGGTAGTTCTTCATCGCCGGATTCGCAAAAACTGTCAGAATCTGTTGGATCTTCATCATGGTCATCATCATCTTCAAATTTTGTTTGGTGCGATTTGGTCCACCGTCGTTAATGTCTTCGTCGTCGCTGAAAGACTCATATGATTTTGTCTCGTAATTGCAGCATATTTCAGAACTATCACAGTTAGTGCATAAATGTGTACATTTCAATCTGTGCTTTTTACAGCCACATTTTTTATTGTTGCATCCAGTTTCACAGCTGCAACAAATAGTTTTTAATAAAATTTCAGGAATTAAGTCCTTTGTCGCTAAAAGTGGTTCAGAATTGATAAAGTCAATTTATAAATGTAAGAAAGAAGATGTTACTTTAAATCAATTACGGTATCAGAACTATCAAGCGACAGCAGTAAAATCTTCATTTAAATTAGAAAAGCTGCCACCTACTGAAGACGCTGGAAAGCAACGTTGTTACCGAGCATACTACCAGATAGTCTTTGCTACCAGCTTCAAACTTGGCTCGACAACGTACTAACAGCCACGGATTGGGGCTGGAAGGAATACGAACACAGAATCATGCCGGAATTTACGAAAAAGAACTTAATTCCTGAAATTTTATTAAAAACTATTTGTTGCAGCTGTGAAACTGGATGCAACAATAAAAAATGTGGCTGTAAAAAGCACAGATTGAAATATACACATTTATGCACTAACTGTGATAGTTCTGAAAAATGCTGCAATTACGAGACAAAATCATATGAGTCTTTCAGCGACAACGAAGACATTAACGACGGTGGACCAAATCGCACCAAACAAAATTTGAAGATGATGATGATCATGATGAAGATCCAACAGATTCTGACAGTTTTTGCGAATCCGGCGATGAAGAACTACCATCAAAGAGGCCAAAACTGACCCACAACGATGCATTGACGAGGCTGAACCCCTAATCCTGCAAGGGGAAAGGGGAGTAAGTCTGCTTCAACCAAGCTGGAGATTTTCAATGTAAATTTTTATAAAACAATGTTTTAGTAAATCTACTTTTTTAGATGAAAAAATATTGCAGTAACCATTCTTTCTTTGTGAAACCACGTAAAACCTTACAATAATATTCGGATAAATATTTATATTTTCATGTTGTTGTGCATCTTTCCATACTTTAAGGGTTAGCAATTGCTTTATTAACAAAAAATGTTATAATTTTCAAGGATTTTTGCTGTAAATTTAATAAATAATTACATACATTAACGGAAAATTACAAAAATGCTGTTTGAAAATCACGGTTTTTCAGTTTTTCGCATTTTTTGGCAAATTTTTCTATAGTGATGCCAATTTTTCATTAAACCATCTAAAAGTACACATTTCAACGAATAAAAAACGATACGGAAATTGCCAAAAAAATTAAGTTTCGACACCAGACTTTTTGACTGAAGTTGAGGTACTTTTTTCAGTTTTCGAGCCATGTAAGACGTAAAAATTAATATTTTTATTTGAAAAAATTCCAGCTTATTTGGGACATAAAAAGTTATGTTTCCACCAAACATGATGAAAAAATATTCATTTTCACCGGAGAAAAAAATTCAAAACGAAAAACGCAGTTTTTTCTATTTTCCAGGAAATTTTGAGGTTATGTAAAAAAATGTTGTATACAAAGGTTGTAGAACTTTTTAATACCTACAACTTTCCCATATAAAGTTTTTCGATACGAGGCTTAGTTTCGCTGTAAATAATTAAAAACCGTATGTACCCCATAAAACCCCCTCCCATTTCCTTCGCCCCCCTCTGATCGTGTTGCATTTTTTCTTTCCGAATTCTACATACTTTTTGCTACCATTTCCACCTAGCGCCGTGCTGTTATTAATTTTTTTCTCTAATAATATTATCTGCACTGGTCTATTCCTCTTAAAGGAATAATTAGTTTACTTAATAATGGTAACCAAGCTCCTGAAACATCGCCTTGAAAATGTCCATTTACAGATCAACAAGTAAACTTGAAAATACTGAATGAAGCAAGTAAAAATTTAGTCGATAATCATATACCTAATCAGAAGAATTAAATACTGCGCGTGATTTTTCGAATTACCTAGTCAATCGGCCGCGTATCGAAATGAATTTATTTTGATCGCCAAATGAAAATAGTATATTACAATACAAGTGAAGAAAGTGACTTGATTTTTCAACGAGCAATACATTATACACTGTGTCCAAGATAAGGAAGGCCACTATAGGGATTTCGAAAACGGTAAGAGATAGAGTTTCGATTAAATCTAAATGGGAGAAAAGTTGGGCAATTTTGAGTTTAGTAAATATTTTACCCTAAGCCGTAGTACGCGATTGTTGGTTTCAGCAGCAGGAATTTCTTTATAACTATTTTACTCTCCTATTTTTTCAAGAATCTAGTTGCTGATTTTGTATTCTAACCTTGCTATGGAAATGAACTTTCCTCACTAGTGATGCAAACGCCTATTTTCTTCACTACATTGAGTGATGAAAGTGTCATTTTCATAAGCGATGTTGGAAAAAGTACATTTCCCCTTCACAACAGTTTTTGTCTGTTTACTATTACATATTTTTCACTGCTCACAAGGTATGGACCGGGGACAGCTAAATAATATTTTTTAATTGCACAACTTTTTTAGAATGTCGACTGCATCAATGTCTTGGATCGAAAATCTACAAGATGTCGAACTTTAAGCCTGACAATACTCAGGTCTTTGTTGGAAAAAAGTTGTTCAAAAGCACTGAAGAAGACAGAAGATGACACTGAAAAGCTGTCTCAGTACACCATAGATACCATTTCCCACGAAATCGCAAATCCGTCACCGGCCATGTTATATTGAGTAGGGGGGGGGGGGGCTAAAGGGAAGGGGGGCTAAAGAAAAGATAAGCAGGAGAGGTTGGTCTTCTGGAATGTGGCGGTGATAAGTAACAAAGGGAAAGATTTTCGAAGTACATAGAGGGGTGGGATATGGAGGGGCTGCTAGAAACATGGGTAGAGGAAATGATTGGGGGAAATGGGAGAAGAGGCTCCTAGAGGGATTTAGATGGGTTGGGTGCCTCAATTTCCAATAAAGGAGGGAAAGAGAGGAAGAGCGAAAGGGGGTATAATGACAGGGGTGAGGAAGGAGTGCGAGGTGGATGGCAGAGTAGTGGGGAGGCAAGGGCAAGGAATTAATATGGTGGACTATATGAAGAGAAGAAAGGAACGAAGTATGAGGTGGTATGAGGTACATGCGCAGGAGAGGAGGAGGCTGAAAAGTAGCATTAAGATGGTGGGGATGGAAAAGCAAGGAGGGATTACGATAATTGGAGGGGTTTTTAATGCTAGGAAAGGGGAAAAGGGGGGAATAATGACAGATGGGGTGAAAAGAAATAGGAGTAGCAGGGATAATGTAATAAACAAGGAGGGAAAAGAGCTACGTAATATTTAATAAAAATCGATGATAAAAAAAAGTTTGATTTTTGAGAAGGTACGTGTACGTCATAGGCATTTTTCTTAGTTACTATTGTTATTATATTGTTGACAACAATTGTAACTATGTAGAATCTCTATGACGTACACGCACCTTCTCGAAAATCAAACTTTAAGGGCATGTGATACCCTGTTGAAAAGCATAACATCTGAAGTATCTAAAGTAGGCAACACATCATGCTGAATGCATCCATATAATTTTAGTACACAACAAAAATACGTAGTTGCAAAATAAGACTAAAATTTATTTAATGAAAGAACTACGTACTTAGGTATGCACATTTATAGAATACGAATTTCTTATCATATTTATTTTACAGGTCAGTTTTATATTTCATGTGATGAGCTATTATATCAAATTTATTGTAATTTGTAGATAAACTGCAATTTTTCTTTCTATCTGCTAAAATTCGTACGTTCTAATAGTCGTAGCGGTACATCGAGAAAATCGCAAATGTCTGTCAAATTGTGCGGGAAGTGTGAAATTAGGTACACTTATTAATTAGATCAAAATAAACGATTTGACCCGCAGCACCCCTATTTTCAACCCTTAGTTTTCAAAAGTGCCCCGTATTTAGTTTTTTCCATCCCCTAACGATAACTCCTTTGTTTACAACTTTTCGAAAAAAATACAATACGAAACATTTTATATAAGAATAAAATTTTCACAAATATTAACGCTTATCGAGATATGTGGAAGAAACTGATTTGTGCAGTTTCATTACAAAATCGGTCATAGTTTTCTTGTTTATCGTTTCTCAGAAAAATTATTCAAGTAAAAGATGTAGATATTAATATGATCAATATTTTAGATATAAGTATATATAATATTTTCACCACAGAAAGCAACCCTTAACAAGTTATTTCGATATTTTTGAAAGTAAGCAACCCTTAAGTATTAAATCGCTCAAATCTTTTTTATTTGTAACTTATGAGGAAAAACATGTAAATAAATATTATAGAAAATTATCTTTTGGGCATTTTATGTCGGTATGAAAATTTTTCAAAAATCAACCCTTAACGAGATATATCGAAAAAACCAGAAACTGTCAACTTTCACATAAAATCGAGCATAACTTTTCTATATTTCAGTGACATTATTGTTATATAATTCGGTAGCTATATGGATGTAGAAAATATAAGTAAGGGGTAATTTTTTTTACAAAAACTCACCCTTAGCGAGATATTTTGAAAAAAACAAACTTTCAGCCCTTTTTAGAAAAGTTTTCGTAACTTTTCCAATTACGATTGTTAATATTTTCATGGTTAATAATAGGCAATTACAGTGAATTTCATGAAATCATTGTGATTTTGACCCATATCACACTGGTGCGGGAATTTTCAACGTACAAAGTAAGGTTTATTCGCGGTAATCTAATTAAAAAGAAACAATCTAATTTATTGTACCCAAAATGCAAACATAGGTCGATTTTATATCAAGGAAGACATATTTTGATGTTATTTTCTTTGGGGGTGGTTCTCACCTCCAGCGCTTCACAAGGGGTGACATTTAGATGAAGGTACCGCTACGACTATAACAATTTTGACGCAATAAAAAATATAAACTTCTATATCTATGGAAAAGCGGTACAAAACTAAAATGAAAAACGATCAAAAATAATGTAATACAATTCTAAAGATCAATCAATACCTAGATGTTTCAGGAAACGCAATTATGTACTGTATATTACTGTATTATGTATGTATTGCATAATTATACAGGGTGTCTCACGGTGACCGTCGGTTAGAAGTATATGAAGAACAGTAAAAGCTACAAATTTGAAATTTGGCACATGCGACATGGAGTGTTTAATCTATTAAATAAAAATATTTTCCAAATGGCAGTACTTCCGGAAATACCGGAAGTGAGCATCCACTTCTTTATTTTAAATACAAACCAGGCAATTTTTTTCACATTCTGATGTGTCATAAAATGTTTAGTAAGTATGCTCAAAATAATCGGCGTATCAATTTTGATTGTTGAGAAAAAAATTTTTGTTCACTGAAAAATGTCAAAATCTTGTTTAGGAAATAAAATTGAAAGTCGAAAGTGGTAAAAGTTAGGGAAATGGGATTTTAGGTTCTCAATGTCAACAGATTGAGACACAATTGTCTGTCATGGATAATAAAAAATTGCACGCGGTTAAGTATCTATTTGACGTTATTTCCAGACTTAAGAAAAACTTTAAAAAGTCTCTTTTTTTAAATGGAATGCCTATTTAATTATCAGCCTATTCGATCCAGAAATAAATTTCCTTTAAATTGATATACCATGTTCCTATACCTAAAATCAATGATTACAGAGTTATTTACATTTTTCTAATTAAAATTTTAATTACATACTTTACAAAACATGGTTGGCTTTGAAAATTTTCAAAAAATTTTTATTCAAATGTTTCTTATGCAACTTCTTGACTATCCAAGGTCTCTTTCCGCCGAACGAACAGAACTTTCAGGGAAAACATTAAAATATCCCAATACATTGGTTTCTGCTGCGTCATTGGGGACAATTGGCTTTGCCAAATTTCGTGGCGCATTTACTTCGCCCAAATTTAGAAAATTCTTTTCAATCATCCTGATTTTTCGTTCTGTCATTGTAGGTAAATGCGGATATCTTTCGTTAAAGTGTTGAGTGATTCTTTATTCAATAGTTCTGCAGGTCGGAAAAGTAATACGAGCAGACTCGCCATGAATGTAAAACAAATTTAGAGTATCAGCGTTTGTGTATTCCATATTTCCCAATTAAAAACAAATATCACGCGCAAAAATCAAAATTCAAACAGATAACACTGATAACAAACGTAAACGTAGCGTAAACTTTCAAACTGATTGCTAACTGACAACTGTCATCATAAGAAACAATTGAATAAAAATTTTTTGAACATTTTCAAAGCCAACCATGTTTTGTAAAGTATGTATGTAATTATAAATTTAATTAGAAAAATGTAAATAACTCTGTAATAATTGATTTTAGGTATAGGAACATGGTATATCAATTTAAAGGAAGTTTATTTCTGCATCGAATAGGCTGATAATTAAATAGGCATTCCATTTAAAAAAAGAGACTTTTTAAAGTTTTTCTTAAGTCTGGAAATAACGTCAAATAGATACTTAACCGCGTGCAATTTTTTATTATCCATGACAGACAATTGTGTCTCAATCTTTTGACATTGAGAACCTAAAATCCCATTTCCCTAACTTTGACCACTTTCGACTTTCAATTTTATTTCCTAAACAAGATTTTGACATTTATCAGTAAAAAAAATTTTTTTTCCAACAATCCAAATTGGTACGCCGGTTATTTTAAGCATACTTCTAAACATTTTATGACACATCAGAATGTGAAAAAAAATTTCCTGGTTTGTATTTAAAATAAAGAAGTTGATGCTCACTTCCGGTATTTCCGGAAGTACTGCCATTTGGAAAATATTTTTATTTAATAGATTAAACACTCCATGTCGCATGTGCAAAATTTCAAATTTCTAGCTTTTACAGTTCTTGATATACTTCTAACCGACGGTCACCGTGAGACACCCTGTGGAAGGAAAATTATTTGCAGTGGGACACTTTTTTTAAGCACACTTTTATCTCTCTTATGAAAATATATTCAATATCAGCAATAAATCAGAAGAAGATTTTTTAAATAAACACCGTAATTCATTTAAATTTAGGTATTCATATGTATATCAAAAGAAAATGCTGATACATATAGTATTTAAGATATAAAAGACATCACAAGGAGCATATCGTCGGTGACGGTGACCTGGCAATACCTCCTATCTGCCATTTTTGGCAAATTATTTGATATTGTGAAATTTTTTGTATCTCTAAAAATAAAGTCGGTACAGAGCTACAGACGAAAAACACATCAAGTGAGTATTCGCAAATGAAATTCACTTTTTGAGTGACATCATGCGAACGGTCTGATGAAATCTGATCGTCAGAGAATCCGGCCTTGCCCCTTACCTACCTTTGCCTTTGCCTACAGCGTTCAGTCTCAACGCCTACAGTTTCTTTAGTTTCCGTCTTCTTTTTCCTTTTTTGTTTCTTTCTAAATTTGTAAGATTCATTTACACATTAATATTTCAGAGATTTTTAAGGACAATTTTGATCGCTGCAACTTTTTCAATGTATTTACGTATTCCTATTTCCACATAGCAGGGTATGACAAAATTTGAATTATATTGATACACAGGGAAAAAAGTTATAGTGATATTTCTCTATTAATTAGTGATTTTAAAAATTGAATTCATTAAAAATCATACTTAAATACCAGCAATCATTTTGAAAATTTGTCATACCCTAGCATACATACGTGTGCACATATATTCAGAAATTCAGCGTTCTACATCCATAATTGTGCTTAAAAATATACGAAAACGTAACTCCGCAACGATTAATCAGATCACTTTTTTTTAGCATTCGTAACAAAGTAATAGAGTTAATCAGGTTAATCTATTCAATTAGTAGTCGGGAAACTCTCCAAATAGTATAGAAAACCAAAAAAATGCGTTTTTAAGGTAATACAAAACTGGGTATACCCCGCCCTTAACTGTTAAACAGTAACATAATTTCTATGGTACCTAAGATTTAAATGGAAATCTTACGTTACTTTAAATATTTTTTCTCCACTGATAGTTTATTTTAAGAATTATTAACATAATTTCAATGGGCACCTATTGATACAGGGTGTTGTTTTGTAACTGTTAGCTTAGAAGGTTTTCGAACTTTAAGTTGTCATAACTTTGTTATTAATAAATATATTTTTGTAAAATTTTGATGACAGCTATTTGGAAGCATTCTGAATCCAGTGGCGTAAATATTTTCTTTATAAACAAATCGCTAATAACAATTCTCCATTCCCGGTACGAAAAAGTTATCGTAGTATGCCTTGAAAATTGGAATAAACATTTAAAATTTTGTCCCGAAGTAGATGTTTTATTATTTGACATTTAAAAAAAATTCGTTAAAATCGATAAATAAATTCAGATTTTACATGTGTGTTTCCAATCTAAATGAATCACACTGTATATAAGAAAGCAGTTAAATTACGTAGTTAACGCACCTAAAACATTTTATGTTTTGAAACAACATTGGTGAATAAGGTACATACCAGAAAAGTGTTAATTCTGGTTGATTGGATATCTCTACATACAGGGTGTTTTTTTGGGAGCTTTGGTTAGACGTTTCTGAGAAAGTTGTACATGTAGGTTTCTGAAAATATGTATTTGGGGGTTACTCAAAAAGCTGAATCGATCTAAAATATTTTCAAAATGGCAACACTTCCGGAAATGCCGGAAGTAGCTACCAACTTCGTTATTTTAAATAGCAACCCCTATTTTTTATTGCATTTTTGGATACCAACATGTCAATATCTTACAAGTTATGGTTTTTAAGTTATTTTCATTTATTTAAAAAAAATGGCGGATGCAGACGGTACTTTAAGAATTCATTAATTGAAAACGGTTGTTGTAGCTATGGCAACCGAGTTTTCACCGGCGCTTAGAGGAAGAATAGGGCTTTCTTTTGGTGTACTTAAAAAAAAGTTATGTTGCGTACGACGTCACCTATGAGGCTCCAAATTTAAGAAAATTCAAAGACTGAAAACTCAGTTTTTTTAAATGAAATGACCATTTTCTTACTATTGCATTTGATTGAATTTTCTTAAATTTGGAGCCTCATAGGTGACGTCGTACGCAACATAACTTTTTTTTAAGTACACCAAAAGAAAGCCCTATTCTTCCTCTAAGTGCTGGTGAAAACTCGGTTGCCATAGCTACAACCGTTTTCAAGTAATGAATTCTTAAAGTACCGTGTGCATCCGCCATTTTTTTTAAATAAATGAAAATAACTTAAAAACCATAACTTGTAGATATTGACATGTTGGTATCAAAGGTTATGAAATTTCACGTAGAATCCAAAAATGCAATAAAAAATAGGGGGTGCTATTTAAAATAACGAAGTTGGTAGCTACTTCCGGCATTTCCGGAAGTGCTGCCATTTTGAAAATATTTTACATCGATTCGGCTTTTTGAGTAACCCCTAAGTACAAATTTTCAAAAATCTACCTATAAAACTTTCCCAGAAACGTCTAACTAAAGCTCCCAAAAAAACACCCTGTATATCTACGCAGTAATCTCAGCTACCGTAGTATTCAACTGAAAGCAAATTTGAAGAAAGAGCGTAGCTATAACTGCACTTTCTAAAAGGAAAACAGTAAAGCTTCATGGAAATAGGAAAATACAAAGAAAATTAGAAAGCGTGCTTGATCAGCAAGGGAAATATTGGAATCGTAACACTACTTCCATCTAAGAGAAATTTGGCCACGTTTGGTTACTCCCAACACGTATACTGTATTCTTCAATCAGTGTTCGTAGGGTGCGATTTCTTGTCCCAGTTCCGACTATAACAGTCGAACTGTATCTAATTAGTTGCAATTTCAGGAATACCTCAACTAGACCGCGCTGGACGAAGGAAACGTTTTCGAAGGCAATTATTTTAAGTGTTTATTGCCATAACATAAATATAACAATATCTTCAAAAAGTTTCTAATCTTAGATCGGTGCTGGGATGTATGCTAATAAAATAAAACTTCAATTACGATTTCGCGTGTACTACTGCAAGAAGTTGTGAGGGAGTCAAATATTGTAAAAGATGATGGCAATTGTTTTACAGTTCATGAAAAAAAAATTTACTGATAACTTTAAAAATATCGCAACGGACACTAAGTACTCTCAGTGTTAAATTCTAAAGTGCTGTTGCCATACACATATTCTCAACATTAAGGAACTGTAAAAGTTTAATCATTCCAACGATCAGTCAATATTACTATACAGTATCCAATAGTGGAAGGTTTTAAGTTTATCCAAACAAAATATTTAAACTTCAAAAGCGTGCTATACGACGTAGCATGTCAAGACTTGAGACCGTGGAATGCTTTTTAACGATATAGGTATATTCTCATTACCCGGTTTGTACATTACGTTGTACTGTTGTACATTTTTTACATACAAGCAAATTTCAAACGAACTCTAATAATAATTGTAATAACAGTCAATAACAAAATTCAATTATTTTGTACAATTACCTATGTATGTTTCAAAACAAATTAAAATCGTTTTATTTCACTGTCTCAAAGAATTTTATTCTATTTGCATACATTTTTTATAAATCTTTACGATTTCTTTATTGTTTTTATAGATTCACATCTATGTATATAGATAACGATATTACTTTTTTTAAATATACAGACCTTATTTACCTAAGCGCGCAGTATTTTCCATTTTATAATTTTGTTTTGCTGTCACACACAAACTGTATTGCTTCACTACTGACAACAAACGTATATTAAGATCCAAGTAACATACTAAAAATACCATTTCGGCAGCATTAAGTTTATTAATTTTATTAATTTCATTGTCCACCGATATATAGCAGCAAGATACTGTCATCGCATAGCGTTTTTACAAATTGACAGACACTGTTTGATGCAGTAATTCTTCATCGAACCTTCCATACAAACATATTTCCTCTAAGTTCATTTCCTTTCCTATAGAGGTAAGCAACTTTGAAATGGGCTGAATAAACGGAATAAAAAAAATATTTTAAACCATTTACTTTTTGGTGAAACTAGTCTAAAAAACACACGTAACTTTGCAAAAAAATATTCCCGGTATCGGTATAACCTTTTGACCGAGTTGTGTTTTTATCTTAAGGGCGCATGGGGTACGAGACCAAGGTGCCGACCTTGATGGGAGCCTCAAAATGCGAAAACCTATGGCCGTACATTTTTACGATCTCAAATTAATCATTTAAAAAAACACACCCGTTACATTACTTATTTTTTAGTTCAATCCATAATTTTTGCAAAACAGATGCCATGTATCGTGCTATCAGCTTATTGGCATTTAACTCCAGATAAGACAACCTGCGACCAACTGCTAGTACTTTGGCAACTACATCTTTAGCAATTATGCTCATTTGTGGTAGAATTAGGAACTTAGGAATTATTGTCTGCAACGTCTCTTGGTCACTTTTCTCTAGAAACTTTTTTCATAAAGCTCTAATGACTATTACTTCCTGAGTCTTAGTGAAGCACCCTGTATAGTAGATACGACTTTGAACTTTTGAGAAAGTATTCAAACAAAGGATTAGCGCAGACAAAACTATAGCAATGCAGCAAATATGGCTGGAAAATGTGCTGGTCTTTAGATGAGAATAAAAGAACAATCTGACTTTACTATTTTTGTACCATACGGGGAACATTCATTGAAGTAGGTGTTCAGGCAATTGAACGTGTGTCAGACCAATTCGTCCAAAATTGTTCAAACAATCGATGGAAAAATGCAAATAAAGTTCCGAGAGAGATCTCTTTCTGATGATGTGCATGAACGCTTTACATAATGGTTACTGGGAGAAAAACTGATTAACCACGAGAAACAAGAAAAAAGTAAATCTGGCGTTCGGGTCTGTTGAAAATCCGACGAATTTGTGCACCTCCTGCTCCAAAAAACCCGCGAAGTACTTCTACTACTACTTCTTGTGTAATCAAATCATTTCCAAGGAGGCGTTCCCTTGCCTTTATGTATGCCCCACACTAGCAAATGATGTGGTATGGCGTTTTATCTACCTAGCCACAACCCCTACATAACGGGTTGTTGGCCAGTCCCCTTGTTGCTGTAAAATGTAAAATATGATGGAGGATGGGACCTAAGTCCGCGCGTACGTAGGCCTCATTCGGGCCCTTTGTACTACCTCCTGCCGGACATACCGAGCCACAGAATGAACGGGTCACCCATCCAAGTACTGACCGGAGCGCGAGTTGCTTAACTGTCAATACTTGCATGGATTTCTGGCGAACCCATGTTATGCTGGTGTTTGTTCAGAGTTTCAGACGACAGTGGTCTGTGACCATCTCTCTGTCTGTGTGATAAATCTCCGTTTGAGCTTTCCAGAAAAAGCTTGAAATGCTTTGTCCTGGAATTTTTGAGCGGTGTTTGCAATGCTCTTTTGTGAGTATTACCTGAATCTCCTCTTTGAGTGTGTTATAATTATCGCGTTGTAGATGCGACTTTGATATTTTTCATGAACAGAATATATTTACACGGGGTACAAAAACATAAAAGCAAGTAAATGAACATAAATATAAAAATTAAATACATGAAATGAAATAATAATTAATTAACGAAAATGAACAAGTTATTCTAAACAAGAACTAGAACGTAAAGTTATGGCGCGTAACGCATTGCCTTCTGGTATCCAGCGAATGCAGGGGTTGCTTTGGAGGGCTCGCATAACAAGGCCTGCTATCGAGCTCAAACGGTACCAATCTCCACAGCGGCCTTTTGGTCGGTGTCAGTGGCAGTGGTGAGACAATGGTTGATACCGGCGATCGATGCGGGGTACTGGACTGTGACTGCTTATCCTAGCCGTGCTTTTATCAACGTCGACGTCGGATAGTTGAGAGTTTAACCATTACCAGCGGTTTATCCTAGCCGTGCTTTTATCAACGTCGGCGTCGGATAGCTGACCCTAGTCCGTGCTTTTATCAACGTCGGCTAGGGTAGCTGACCCACTGCCCGTGCTATTATCAACGTCGGACAGGGGCACTTGATCCTTTCGTGCTATTATCAAGTATCAACGTCGAAAGAATAAGTAAGTTCCTGCAGCGCGCGCGCTTTTAAACCCATTTGAGCGGGCGTGTCTACCCATTCGCTTAATAAACCTTGTGTCTACCCTACTTATCTTAGGTGAATTGTCATTGGCGCTTGTACTTGGCGTGGGAAACTAATGTCAGCCAACCGCGCTTCGCGTGACCGATGCGGTTTCGTGCATTCTCGCATATGCACGATTCCTACATAAGTAATCGCACAGGACGGTTCGGGTCCTGGAATATTCATGCTGTACAGGTCTGTATAATTGACGTGCTCACATTCACTGCACACTTACTTGTAAATAAATTGGAGGTGTTAAGCGACAGAAGCCATCAAATCATAAATTTAAAAAAAACGTGACTTGGAAGGCATCAGCTCGATTTGCAAATGACCTCGAATCAATAAACGCCATTGTAAAAAACAACGAACTCTAAGAGAGCACCACTATCCAGTGGGCCAGTTTTTGGAATTTGTGAGGAGCTCTTTGGTTCAAAAATGCTAGGTATATGAACGTAATCCGGAGAATTGCAATTACAAGCCATTTTCTTCAACCACAATATCGACAACAAAAAAATCATGCTTACGAATGAATGAAACTCATACCAAAATTGTTTCAAGAGAACCGAAATGAGAAGACATCTATTACACAAAATCGGCGAATGGTACTTGCCTCAAAAGGAAGTGGTTTTTACAGCGTACCTACTTGAGGCGTAAGTGTAAACGGGGGGGGGGGGGGGGGGTCAAAAGCATGACTAATAGGAAATAAGGAATACTTTATGACTTAAACCGCCAAGCACCTATTTTACAATGACGGTGTTTAAAGAGTGTTACAGTGGAAGAATTACGTCCGTGCCCTAATGAGGAACTGCCAAAAGTTCAATATAAATTACTTGAGTGTTTTAAGTGTCGCTTTCAAATTTGTACAAAAGAATTACTATGAAGATAATACACCGAGAAATTGTCACTGGAAGACAATCCTCTCGAGTGTTACCTACGCAACTTTTTACGTTTTACTGAAATCCCTAAAGTGAAACGACAATTTCATATAAACTTATAGTTCGAATTTATCTTGGGAACGGTCTGTATGTAGTTCAGGGCAATAAAAAGACGTTGAGATATACAAATTGACGTTCCAACAAACACATTGTGGTCGAGACCGTATAAATTGCTCTTATGCATAACCGAATAAAACGAAGCATGATCCTAATTATTTCCACTTGAAAACTCTCGTTTTAACTAGGATTGGTTTAGTTAGTATTGGCGAAATTTATAACATGAAGACTTCATTTAATTAGGTATGTTGACTTTTAAATAATGGGAACTCATAGTAACACAGTGCCACCTATAACATTAATTAGACATTACTGTTACTGTAGAACGATCTTCAGCAGAACCTAAAGCCGTGAATTAAAACCATTCCTTCATTTTTTTACAATTCAGGACAGGCAGGTGGGGGAGCAATAAAAAATTCAGTGGACGTTATTAAAAAAAAAGAGCTCTCATAACTTTCAAAATTATTATTAAGTACCTACCTCGAATGCAAAATAATCAAACAAAAATAGGAAATATTTTTGAAAAGTAGAAAATATGTCCGCACACAACATCTCTATAGATTCCAAGCTGAAATCACCAGCAAAAATCTCATGCATATAAGGCGCTTTATAAAATATCTGGTACAAAAAGATTGAACAAAACATTTATTTCTCTAACGTCATGAAAGAGGCAAGATATGCACATTTGATTTATTCCTATTTTTTTTGGGAATTCTCAACAACCACAAGCCACCGAAAAAAAATGAAATTGAGCAAAATATCAAAAATATTGTCGAAAAATGTCACACTCTTGGATTTCTCAGTATCTACAATTTATTTATACTCAAATTTTTACATAAATTCATAAACGTATAGTACCGTTGGTCGGTAGAAAAAGCAGATAACTACACCGTTAGTCAATAAAAGTTATACCCTTAACTCTTAATGCAAGGGTAGATCGCATTTGGAAATATTTTCATTGTGGCGCCAAGTCTAGAAATATTAGGGGAATACTGATTTGTAATGAATGTATTTTTTACATCCGTAAGTTTTGTTTTACCACTGCTATAAGAAAAATCATAATTACGAATGCTAACAAAACACCTCGACTGATCAAAACCGAGGAATAATATTAATGTTTATTTTGAAAACATTAGATTGCATTTGATGAAACAGAAATTGCAAGTGCATATAGTTAAACGAAACAATCCATAATGATGAAAATTTTACCCCGCAATTCTTGGACTGGCGCAATGAGAAGCTATCGGCGCATCCCTTGTACAGTGAGTTGCGTGGCGTCATGTTCCGTAAAATATCAGTTCGCAGCTGATGCGAAGTTGAATATGATCGTATCTTTCCGTCTTTTTAGAAATGTGTAAAAAAACAAAGAAACGTGTTATGAATTCTACAAGCTTGTAATCGGTGGCAGCTTACATGAATTGACAATGTGGCTTTTTGTCACGTTAATTATGGTGACCGTGATTTGTGCAAAGGCTTGTCCTCACGCGTGTGACTGTAATGATTTCCTTCGCGATCCTTTACAAGATGACAGTACATATACAAGTGTTACCTGTAGGAGTGCATTGAACATAACAAATCAAATTCCAACATCAATCAACAAGTTAAATTTTCATAACCTGTCATATATCGACACCAACATTGTATTAAACCATAACTTACTAATACTCAACAATTTTCCACAACTGTCTCATGTAAGTTTCAAATACTGTAATGTGTTGAACTCGTCGTACTCCAATATAAACGGTCTTTCAAAACTGAAATTACTGGATTTATCACGCAGTAAAGTAACGTATTTGGAAGATCCATTCAATATCACAAACTTAGAAGCACTCGATCTGTCAAGTAATCAAATAAGAGTGATTGCTGATAATGTATTTTACAATCTCTCTTCTCTTAGGAGGTTGAATTTGAGTGGAAACCTCATTGAAATCCTTAATCAAACAGTATTTACGGGAATGTCTAAGTTAGAGAGTTTAGATCTTGCAAGAAACAAATTATCTATACTTAAAAGCGAATATTTCATTTCGTTATCCACACTTCAATACCTAAATTTAAGCAACAATCTGTTACAAGTGCTAAATGAAGCATGCTGCGACAGCCTCCAGCGGTTACGACATTTAGATGTGTCTCAGAATCGTTTGGCACGCGTTGCTCCTGGCAGCTTACAACTTCCGAGTTTATCTCATTTAGTGCTCGCTGAAAACCCGGCGCTCGGAAGATCACGTAGTCCATCACTTCTTATAGGTCTAGGCAAACGTTTGCAAAATGTTGATATTTCAAATACAGGTTTAATCAAGATTCCGGCGGCGATTACTCATTCAATAAAAGTGCTAAGACTTTCCAAAAATTTTATCCGTTATATTGGATGTGGACATTTAGATTCGTATCCACTTCTGAAATTACTGGATTTCAGATCGAACAATCTTGAAGTCATCGAAGATGACGCATTAGGACGCTTAGATTTGCTCTTCGAATTGTACCTTTCAGACAATAAGCTACATTCGCTCCCTCGACATTTACCGGAAAGTCTAAAGAAGTTATTTCTCGAACAAAATCAAATAGAATCGTTATCAAGAGGCGATTTCAAAGGAATGCCATTTTTAGAAACACTTATATTGTGTGACAATAAAATTAAAGTAATTCAAGAAGGTGCCTTTACTGAATTGGAAAATCTATCCACTTTAGATTTATCTCGAAATCCCATTAATGTCTTGCCAGCGGGAGCTTTAGAAGGTCCACGTCAACTACGAGTACTTCGTCTTGCCAATCTTAGTGTAATTTCTCCAGCGAAAGAGATGACATTTCCTTTACATACAACTGAACATTTAATCACACTAGATCTTTCCAATAGTTCAGGTTTAACAACGCAATTTGTAGCAGACACAGCGGCGCTCGCTGCATCGCGAGAACTTCAAGAACTTCATTTATCAGGTGAACAATTAAAACACATTAGTTCTGACTTGTTGAATTTTCTTCCCCAGCTAAAATTACTCTATATATTTGATAATGCTATTAATTTCTCCGAAATTCAGTGGAATCAATTGAGAAATAATACGAAGTTATCGCAAACAAGGCATTATACATCTCAAATACATTATCAAAATGACACTTCAATCCGTCTCTCTAGTGAAATGAAATTCGGAACGATTAATGTTAAAGCGAAGAATTTTAGGAATGGCAATTTCAACGATTCCGTAGCAGTGAATATAATTCAAATTGAAAATGCTACAGTTCACATAAATAAATCAAACGAGAAGCGCGCAAATCAACTTAATCACTCGATGGACAAAATTGCGACCAACAAGTCAAATTCAAAAACGACGAAAAAACAAGAAAAGTTCTACAATCATAGCGTAAACGACAGTTTAATAATGTATTCGGTGACAAAAGGATATCCGGGAACATTAGTGTTAGTAATGATAATTTTGAGTGCAACAACAGTTTTTATAGTGATCTTACTTAAGTCTAGGAAATATGTTAAAAAATATCGACGACGTCACGATAATGAGGTAAGAAATATACCAAATGTAACGGAACTTTGGTGACATCTACAAAAGCTAGACGAAGAAAGTATCATACTGTACGATACTGTAATTTAAATGTGAAATAGTATTAATGTGATATACTGGATATAATATTTGTACCTAGTTTTTCTACCAATTGTAAAGTTCTATATTTTGAAAGCAGGTGTAAATTAATAGTGATAATATATTAAATTTATAAGTAAACGTTGTAAATAATTGTCACGCCGCTTATGTTTACTTGTGCCAATTGCATGAATAGATACATAGATAGCTACATAAAACGTTGCCAAAAATGTACCTACTGAAATTTGTACTTAAATGCAACCAATTCCAAAGTAATAAAAATTGCGTTCTTATACTTATATCTTGTAAGTTTTTTGATACTGTACGAAAATACTTTTTTAATTTAACTTAACATATTAAATTTATCCCACTCTTCTAGAATGTAAATGAATTTTTAGGCTTTCTGTTCAATATATTCACGTATTTCAAACACGCTTGCGGTCATGGACATTGAGAAATTCGAAACAAATCAGAATTAATATGTCACAATCTTATAAGTATACGTCAATCAAAATACAAAATAATGTAAAAATGTGATTTATTTTTATTGCAATTTTAGAGTAGAACATGCTAACACATATTCCCACTCGCATTCCATTCAAATATAGCTGAATTTATGAAACGACAATACGAAGATCTAATAAATGTTTCAAAACCATTCGTTTTGTGATATGATTAAAGGATAATCAGGAACTGACACAACGTACTCTTTAATCCTGCAGATGAACGCCAGGATCATAAACTACTGGTCATTTTAAACGCATTATGGATTTAGAACTTTCAAAGGTGATCAAGTATTTCCCCACATAATTTTCTGGCAGCTTTGAAGGGGAATTAAGTGAAATTTATTTTTTATGAATATTTATCGCCAAAATTGAGTTCAAGAGTTCATCGTATTGTATTTCGTTCGCTTCGGATTATTATTTTTACGTTTACTTTCCAACTAAGCAGATCATAATTTCATTCAATTAACCTACTCTGGCTGTAAACTAGAAACGGAACAGCCCCTTCTCTTGTTTTCAGTGCTCAACACATTTTTTTAATAATTTGTATTACATCATACAATGCTTCGATTGCTTAGCAACAAAACAAGTAAGAGATACCTTTAGTTTATCAACGTTGATTGAAGACATGAGGTTTATCACATCTTGTTTCTCGTTGTCTTTTTTCTATATTTACAGTGTGAAACAGCCAAATGGAAAAAATTCATTATTTCAATCATTGTGCATACATACAGGGTCCATCCTTCAGTGCATCGGGCTTCTATAGTACCGAAACCAAAAAAGCCAGAAGTTTCTTAGTTTCCGGAAGTTTCAGTCAAACGCAGTTGTTAATTATCGTTAAGCGCGCTTTTCAGGAAAATATAATGACATGTGGTGTTTCAATAACCTGTGGCAAACACAAAAAATTGTTTAATGGAACCCTCTGTATAATTTTACATGTTGAAAACCTCCTTGAACCCCTTTATTTATTCCTAACACATCTGATATATCAAACCAGTATTGATATAAATATTTAAAAGTTTAAATTTACCATATCTCTCAAACGGTAATAAATAGATAACTGATGCAAGAAGCTTTATTATACAGGGTATTAAGCTGGAGAACTTTGCTATTAGACATTTTTTAATAATTCAAACTGTTAATAAAATAAACAATAAAACAAGTCTCCCGACAAAAATTTATTTGCTTTCTTATCAACAATAGTAATTATTTTTTAGGAAAGGGCAAACATCAGGAAGTTTGGTTGTAAGCCGTACATGCGCGGCTATATTTTTTACTTATAGATTCGCGAACTTATTGCTTTTAGGGTCCACAATTACAGATGACTAACAATTCTTATAAAATTGTTCTACTTTTGGTAACATTAATGTTTTCCAAAATACTTCATCTCTATAAATTCGTTCCTCGACAAAATCTGTATCACAGTACAATATAAAATCGCATCATCTCCTGTTCGTTATATTAAATTGGCTCTGTATTCGATAATAATACGGATATGTTTTCTTCAGTCTAAAAAATAATAACGCCTTTCCTGCAAATAAATTTTACACCCAATAGAGAAAAAGGAACCATAATTACAATATATGCTTATTTTTTCAATTTTTAATTTTTTTAATTCATGGATTATGTCAACAATCTTTTTCTGTTGGTGACTACAGCCCCGGCTCCCATTAGATAGAGCGCCCCCATTTAAAAAAAAAATTTTAGGAAAAAGAAACAAATGTATTTGTTTATTTAAAGTATTTATCTAATTATTTATTTGTACATTTATTTACTTACTTTATATTCATATGCTACGATAATTTCGATGAGTTTAAAAAGAGCCACTTTCACGTAAAGAGCCCTAGGCCCCCGAACTCTTTAATCCGACCCTGTTCTCGCCGATGAATAATCCTTTCGTTTTATTATACAGGGTGATTCACGACTATTCCCTCGGTCTCTTACGCCTAAAGGGTACAAGATATCAGCTTCATTTTTTGGTGACATATGTAAAATGATAACGACTTTTTTTTTAAATTATTTTCACTTATACAGGATGCTTCACAAAATTGTAATATATCAAAGTTAGGTTTTTTTAAATGCAACCCCCTGTTTTTAGATTATACGTTAAAAACTAAGGTAACTTTATTAAACGTTCCCTATACCTATCGCTTACCAATTCTGAGAAAATTGTGATTGTAAGAAAAATATTCAATTTAAACAACCCCTAATAACACGGAAACCACTTACTTTTAGTAACACAAATTTATATCGATTTATCTTGACCTTTTAAGGCTTTTATTTGCACTAAGTAGGATTTCGATTTTTTGTACAGGGTGTTTAGAAAAAGGATTCATATTTTATATTTTTCAAACATCAAAAACTCCCTTAACTTAAATGGAACACCCTGTATGTTTTTATTCTATGTTGAATAACTTTTCATTTTCTATCAAAAACTATGAGTAAATGTGTAAAATCAACGATTAAAAAGTTATTAAGATTTTTCTCTAAAATTTGTATGGAAATGTTTTTGTTTGCATTCTAGTAGGCCATGATTTATTTAATTGTAGTTGATAATTAGATATGGGATCATAACTTAATTAAAAATGAAATTAATAACAAGAAGTAATCATTTATGGAAAAAAATGGTATAGTAAATGCTCAATATGATGACCATTTTCTTCTATGCACAACCGCACTCAAATTTCAAAAGATCTAACGTTTCTCAGGATATCTGGTGTTATAGTAGCAAACGCATCCTTTATTGTAATCTTTATGTCATCAGCAGTGGTAGGTGGAGTGTTGTGGACCCCTCCTTCCAATTCATTTATTGAGGAATTGTCTATCTAAATATTTTTGAAAAAAACATAAACACCATTCTTATCACATTCAACTTCACCACAATTTATATGGACGAGGCTTTCAACGAAGGCTGAATTTTTGTTTATGGAGTCTCGAAAAAGTTGGAGAAGAAGATGAATTCTTTAAATATGTTTTATTTACCGACGAATCCACTTTCCACAACATAACGGCTTGGTAAACCGAGATAACTTTCATTACTATATCGTCACCTGTATCGCACTGTTGACCGCTAAAACCGGTGGAGCCTCAATGTATTTGAGAGAATTTTGATTTTTTGATGGAAACTTGAACGGAGTAAAACTTTTACGGATTTTAGAACAACACTTTTTCGAGTCTTCTTGATGAAGTTTGTTTAGATATTATTATTATTATCATTAAAAATTTAGTTTACAACACTCCACCTACCACTGCTGATGACATGAAGATTGGAATAAAGGATGCGTTTGCTACTATAACACCCAGGCCCGTGCGCAAGGGGGGGGTTTTGGGGGTTCAAACCCCTCCCATAACCCCTTGAAATATAAGGAAATATAATAATATATGTGTAGTTATTAACGTACTTCATAAATACATACCTAATTATGTATTTAAAAATAGATAAATATTGATACCTACCCAAATTTCAATGCTTTAAAGAATATGTTAAGGAGGGGATCAATTGTCCTAAGTAACCAGAATTTCATAACCACACTCCCATATAAAAGCCATGTTAAAATTGGACTTTGGCATGCATTTCTGGACAACTTGCTGTGGCCACAGTATTGCTCCGATCATGGAGTTTATGTCTCAAAATGACCCTAAGAACATTGTACGGCTCATATGCCTAGTTTTAGCAAAAAGTATAATGTTTCAAGCTGTCTAGGATGTGTCAAAGTGACAGATACTGTTTTCTTGCGATATTTTGCGATCCTTTCAAAATTAAAATAGAAATAGGAATATCGATAGGCATAACTGCCGTGGGGTCATTTTCAGGTATAAAAGTCAACAATCCCACCAATACAGTGGTCACAGCGAGTTGTCCAAAAAATGAAATCCGAGTCTTTTCCAATGGGGAGTGAACATTTGGCGTACTAGCAGGAAAAATTGTCGTTGCATGACAACTCTTTACTTCAGGCTAAATTTCCTCGTGAATTGCTCTCATTTTTCGAAAATTTCGGAATTCATCAAACAAATTCGTAGGGTCAATATGCTTTCAGTGCAATGGGCGAACGTAAACCAGGGTCGGTGCGGGCAGGTGAAAGAAAGGTGCCAACAAACTGGGCAGACGTAAGAGAACTTTGGAGGCCTTCAAGGTGAACTAATATTGATAGAAATCAGGGTCAAAATTGGATCGAAAAAAGTTCTTGAACTCCCCCTTAACGTAATTTTATTATTGGGAGTATCGCAACCTAGTTTATGTTTTATGAATGTTTGGGCCCGTTTGAGGCGTTGATTGAAATCATTCAATCAACGTTTGAGGTCTTTCCTGTTCCCAACCCAACCCCTCCCATGGACAAATCCTGCGCACGGGCCTGATAACACCATAACGTTAGAAGATCTCTTGAAAACGAGTGCGGTTATGCATAGGAAAAAATGGCATTTACTACAGTATTTTTTCCATTGCTTTAATTTCATTTTTAATTAAGTTTTGATCACATATCTAATTATCAACTACAATAAAAAAAATCATGGTCTACTAGAATGCAAACAAAACCATTTCCATACAAATTTTAGAGAAAAATTTTAATAACTTTTTAATCGTTAATTTTAGACATATCCATTACTCATAGTTTTTGATAGAAAATGAAAAGTTATTCAACATAGAATAAAAACATACAGGGTGTTCCATTTAAGTTAAGGGAGTTTTTGATGTTTGAAAAATATAAAATATGAATCCTTTTTCTAAACACCCTGTACAAAAAATCGAAATCCTACTTAGTGCAAATAAAAGCCTTAAAAGGTCAAGATAAATCGATATAAATTTGTGTTACTAAAAGTAAGTGGTTTCCGTGTTATTAGGGGTTGTTTAAATTGAATATTTTTCTTAAAATCACGATTTTCTCAAAATTGGTAAGCGATAGGTATAGGGAACGTTTAATAAAGTTACCTTAGTTTTTAACGTATAATCTAAAAATGTAATAAAATACAGGGGGTTGCATTTAAAAAAACCTAACTTTGATATATTACAATTTTGTGAAGCATCCTGTATAAGTGAAAATAATTTTAAAAAATAGTCGTTATCAATTTACATATGTCACCAAAAAATGGAGCTGATATCTTATACCCTTTAGGCACAAGAGACCGAGGGAATAGTCGTGAATCACCCTGTATGTGTTGTTATTACTATAGCGTTTTCTACTTCTTGGTAAAACTGCTTGCTTTCTTAGTTACAAAATCTTCTTCCTTCTATCTTGCATTTTGTATTCGTTGCACTTACTGTCTTTTTACGGTTTGACACATCTTGAAGTCTTTTTGCACTTATTATTGTGTCCTTATGTGGTACGTTCATTCCCATTTGTCAACAGTTCATCTTTGTTTGTTTCTTCATTTTATTTTATTTTGTCCTTGTATCCGATAACTTTTTGGTAGATTTTCTATATCTAGGTTTTTATTTTTTCCCAGCTTTCTGTATACCCCTAAGTAATTATTCATTATTTTTTCGCAACCTTCATCGGTTGTAGACAACACTAGTTCTGAAGCAGATAGCCAGACTGAGGGTGAACAATATACATATAACACGAAGTGGTCGACAATAAATTAATCATTATTATATAAATTGTGGCAAAAGTATTTCCATATAGGGCGGTCAGTCACAATGACAAAACCTTGCTTTTTCGACCCGGAATCTACAATTTAAAAGAGTAAATGAGAAAAAAGGAAGTACCACAAATTTCACTAAAGAAACCATAATTGATTAACATGCAGTGTATGCAATAAAAAGAAGTGAATAAGTTACTATTTTATTGGGAAAGGTTTAATTTTGTAACTGTCAGAAATAAGAGAGATTGTGACAAGTGATATATTTATTAATGCACCCTTATATTTCATTTACAATATTCTTTAACTGTTTTTCACTTCTTTAAGCTCAATCGATACATTTCTTAATTGTACGCCAAATAAAAGTCAAGAGTCTTCGTATTCAAATCCTTTTGAAATGAACTAAGTTAAAATTAGTTTTCAGAAAGCCAATCCACACTTAAAACAATACCGTGGGTACTGTTAAAATAATACTCTCATTAGAAACTATATGGCTTAAAAAAGAATCTCGTTCGACCCCCATCACTATATCGCGTAAACCCTTGTTAGTATCACAATCCCTTATTCCAGTTTAAATCCTATTTTTTCATATCCGATCCCGGAAATTGAAAAAAATTAAGACGTTCCATTTGAACTACGAAAGATATAGAACATCAAAAAGTTGCGTTATACAATAATAATTTTACGATAATTCCCTCACATAACCAAATTTGCATATTTCACGTTAATAAACGCGTAATAGCTCATAATCCTTAAATTCTCTGCATAAACAAAGATAATAAAATAGTATCTTAAGGTCATAAGACGGTACAGTTTACAAAAATTCTATTTTAAGATAAACAAGCTGTAACAATAAATGTGAAATATGAAAAAAGATATCAATAACAAATCATTCGAAGTTAAATTTGCTGTTATTTAAGTTGACTCGGAAAAATTTAACGGTGCGATTAATCTCAAGAAATATCCAGAATTCAGGAAATGAAATGTAGTTCAATATAAGATTTCATTCCTTTATGTCTAAAAATAATAAAATTGAATCCGTTTTCCAACGTTGTGATGCAGCCATAGCATTAAGTTTAGAAATTGAGATAATAAAAGTATCGCGATTTTCTGCATAGTTTGCTATACGTCGACATAAACAGGGTAGACCTGAATGTAAATTTTTATCCGCGTATAGAACAATCTAATTTTATAGATTTTTCACGAAAAATTGATAGCTAGTAAAATGTTTTGTGGGTAAGTATATGGAAGCCAAATACAAAATCAATGCTTTCAACTATGACTTTAACTTGTTTATTCCCTACAACAAAGGCAGTTCGACTTTCCAATTCCTCCTCCCCCAAACGTTTTATTTAGACGTATATTGCAGTGAGCGACTCATTCTGCATTTACTACTGTACCAATATTTGAAAATGAATGTAGTTCTGGTACAACGTCCTATCCTATCAGGAAAATACAATAACACATTGATATTCACAAGATCGTAGAATAGCAACATCGATTCTGCTTTAAATGGGTTACATTCAGTATAGATACAGTGCAGCTTTTAGATTGCATCCTTTCTATTGCCTATTAAAGTCCTGAACTACAGTACTACATACGAGATATTAAAGGTACACTAAATAGACTTGTAATCGGTTTTCGATCAAAATTTTCCATTGAAAGCTACTCTTCAACGATGTCAGTCAGTTTCCTTATTTAGCACTCAAAAAATAGATTTCAATTTTGAAATTTACAATTATTTATTAAATTATTAGTATTGTACAGGGTGTTAATACTAAGTTGCCACACCCGAAAACGCCAGTTAGAACTCATTCAAACAAATAGCTTTTCTATGTTCAAATTTTTGATTTGGAGCCCCAGTGCAGTTATCGGCGTTTTTTTTGTTTTTCGAAAAATCGTTGTTACTCCCTTATTTTAAGGAATATTTAAAAAATGCAAAAACTTTCAACATTTGCTTTCCGTTCTCTAAAACATTTGTAGTTACATATTATTTTCTATTTTATCAAATAAGAAAATGGCGACCGATCAAAAATATCAAAATAAGATATTTCGGAAACCACTCGATCGATTTTTGAAAATAAGACATTTATAAAATCCTTAACCTACTTATGTACCTACTAACTATAACATTTGTCTGAAACATTTTTTTCGATCTGACCAAAAAAAGTTTTTATCCAAATTGAATTAAAAGATAAATCTTAACAAACTGCAACAATCATATACAGAGGTCTTCATGTGAACCCAGAAAAAGAAATCTGGAGGAGTTAGGTCGGGGTTTCGGGCTGCCCATGCAACAGAGCTTTCTTTCCCAATCCACTTATTCGGATTTTCTCTATTTAGTAGTGGTACATGTTACATCTCGGGTTGAGTGAGTCGGTGCTCCATCATGTTGAAACCAAAGTCTTCGTCTGATGTTTAACGGTAAGTGATCAAGAAGCTCTGGTAGGACGTTATTTAAGAAAGTAAAATAATTTTCATCATTCAATCGATTTGGGAGAATGTAGGGTCCAATAACGTACTCCCCTACTATTCCAGCACATACAGTTACCTACTGAAAAACGTCGTTAAAGCGCACAAATAAATATCCCTTGTAAAACATAAGCTTCGTGTGTAGGTAAATAAAATAAACTTTCAAAACGCCTTTGAAGATTGCAACGTTCAAGAAACCAACGACAAAACAACAATCTTGGCTGGAAGTCTTCAGGTCTCAAAGCTTGCACTATTGTCTAGAAAATGGATGGAGACCTTGTTCCTTCAGAACTTGTCAAACTGTCATTTACATCTAATCTATTTGCTATTACTCTTGTGCTCGTCGATGGCTCTTCTTCAATAATAATAAGAACAGCTTCTTCAAATGCAGGAGTTCGAAGTAATCTATTGGAATTCCCACCAATTGTTGGATGAAAACTTCCAGTCTCTGACAAACGTCTACATATTCTTCTAAATACGGCAACTTGGTTGCTGACGATTTGGGTATCTTCTCCGATAAATTCTACGAGCTTCTTGTGCATTTGTCTTTGCCTTTCCAAAAACCAAAGGCATGTCAAGAAGTTCAACGTTTTGATAATAATTAAATAATTATGCATTTTTATACACAAATTAGGTATGCAAATAACTTTTCAAGGTGAAGCACTAAATAACATTTTCTTTTAAATAAAGATACTTATATCTAAAGAACAAGATCAAAAAGTATTTAAATTTGAACGTAAAAGCTAGAAAACACGTGCCTCAAGTTGAAGTACGCACTTATTACTCGGCTTTTGTTTCATTGTTTAATAAAAACAAGCCTACTTTGTTTTAAATGATTGTTGCAATTTGTTTTTATCTTGTAATTCAATTTGCATAAAAACTTTTTTTGGACAGATCGAAAAAAATGTTTCAGACAAATCTTATAGTACATAGATATTTTGATTTCATAAATGTTTTATTTTCAAAAATGGATCGAGTGGTAATATCTTGTCTTTGAATTTTTGATCGGTCGCCATTTTGTTATTTGATCAAATAGAAAATATTTGTAACTACAAATGTTTTAGAGAACCGAAAGTAATGCTGAAACTTTTTTGTATTTTTGAAATATTCCTTAAAATAGGGGAGTACCAACTATTTTTCGAAAAACAAAAAAACCGCCGATAACTGCACTGGGGCTCCAAATCAAACATTTGTATTAAGAAAAGTTATTTGTTTCAATGAGTTCTAACTGGCGTCGTACTGGTAGTGTATTGTGTCAACGTAACGTTTCTTCGAGCCGTCCAAAAACCGTGTGTACCAACGAAAACGCAGGACATGTTTTTGACCAAGTTGTACCGGGTGTACGTACAACTAAGAAAGGAGGCCGACCATAACTCAGAAACTATTTAAGATTCAACAGTGAAATGAAAAATCTTATAATCAGAGTTACCATTTGGCACACGGTTTCTGGGCATTGGTCCATATTTCATTGAAGATGATAATCAGAATCCACTTACTGTCAACCAAGAGCGTTACAGAGAGAACATTATAGTACCTTTTGTGAGAGATTTACAGAACTTTTGCCGTGCACGAAATATTTATACAGATACGCACACAGATTTCAACAAGATGGTATAACGAGCCATACAGCTGCGCGCATCCTAAACTCACTCCGTCAGCAATTTGATGAACATCCTTCTCATTCACCGGATCTGACGGCACCTGATGCATACATTTGGGGTATGATGAATGAAAGAATATTTCGCTCAGATTCAGAACATATCCGCCGAATAATATTACAGAACTACGAGAAAGAATACCAACATTTCTCCGGCAGTTACAACAACCTCTTTTTATAAATATGTTTAGTGACTTACAAAATCGATATGAAGCTTGCTTGAGTCGTGAGCATTTTGAACATTTAAATTACAAGAAATAAAAAACAAACAAAAATTAAATTTCGGTACTATTTATTCTGGTGGATACTGTATTATAGACAAGAATATTTTAGAAGGTTTTAGTTAATCCCATGGGCGTACGCAAGGTGGGGCAAGGGGGAGCCAATGCCCCCCACCCTGGCCGCAAAAGGAATTGTACTAAATATTAAAATTTATTACTGGTCATATAATTTCTTCAGGAGAAATTAAGCATTTCCTGGCCTTTCTTCTAAATAAATAGTATTTGTACCCAAGGGGAATTGTATGATGCTTAAATGTATTGAAAAGGATTGTGGGGTAACAACATAGGCAATAAATATTAAACACGTTTCCAAACAATTTTATTTTTTGCCCCCCCCCCCTAGTCAAAAAGCTGCGTACGCCCTTGGTTAATCCCAGAAACCTTAGTTTAATCACAGCATAGAATGAAGTGAGTCAAAGATCAGTGCTTCGAGTATTGAAAACCGCCAAGTACCATCCTTACAAAATTCAACTAGTGTAAGAACTTAATTAAGACGATCCTGATTGTAGAATACAATTTTGAGAAATTATGATGCGGATGTGCCAAAACAATCCACGTTTCCGATGTCAAATACTTTTTTGAGATGAAGCAAATGGTAAAGTAAACAAGTTAAAATTGTAGGTACTGGAACCTATTATTTGTTTTATTTAATAATAATAGTTTACGTAACAAGTCCCGAAAGTGATCTTTTACTGGACAAGTAGGCAAATTACAGGACGAGCCGCAGGCGAGTTCTGCAAGCCTACGAGTCCAGTAAAAGCACTTTTGGGACGTATTACGTACAACATTTTTTTTAAAATCGTTCAGAAACGGGAAGAACAACTGACCATTCTAGGCCGGAAAGTAAAAATGAGTCCGGTAAAGTAAAAATGAGTCCGGTAAAACTTACCGGACTAGCACTAGACTATCACAATAACTTTCCGGCTCAGTCCGTCAAAATGACATTTTCTGGCCTAAAAATAATCCGGAAAGTACTACTTTCTGGCCGATTTTTAAAAAAAGTAATTATATACTTAAACAACTATATTTATATTTCGTAAAAGAAAAAACAGAACAGTAAAACCCTTTGATACATCATCTACCTCTACATCTACATACTACCAACTTAAACTTCTAGGTATCTCCCTAACATAAACCGCATTCCACTAAAACTTTTGTTACCGATTTTAGCGCTATACATAACAGAACCAAGAAATTCCCCATTGGATAATCGATGCACACATAGTATCAGCAAAAGGTAAATGTATCGGCAGAAATTGCAGGTGATCCTTATTCTTTTAAAGAAACCCTTAAGGGTCAATCACAAGTTGGAATTGATACTGATTGAATGGGTTTTTATGTATACATAAAATTGAAATAATACATTGTTGTATAACCACAACAACTTGTAGGGCCCTTCTGATAAGGATTTTTTAATTTTTTACAAAGTTTATCAACGCACTATGCAAATTTTGGCGCTTGCATGGATTTAGAAATATACATAAAATTTGGATAATAAATAGTTTTATCGAAATACAAAATATGTCATTGCAAAGAGGAAAGGTTCTAGTAGGGCTCTCGTATATTAGAATTTTCCATTTTTGTTCGTATTTCTTGTAAAATATTCGTGAAATTGAATGAATATTAAGCAACTTCAAACAAATTTTACAAAAAACTTTGTAAAAAATTTAAAAATCCCTATCAGGAGAGCCCTACAATAAACCTTCCGCTATCCATTGACACCTTTTTTGTGTTTATACAACAATGTTTTATTTAAATTTTATGTATACAGCGACACCCATGAAATCAGTTTCAATTCCCACTGATGATGGACTCTTAATGGAGAAGGATATTTACAGTTTCTCTCTAGTACATTGGAAACAAGACAACGTTCGCGTAAATGTATGCAGGGTGTTTAAAAATGAATGCGAAAAAATTTAGAAGGCGATTCCTAATCCAAAATAAGAGTGATGGAGAGGATTGTTTATATGGATTTTTTCCTCACTCCGCTAAATGAGATTGCACAAATTGGTTTTGCATTATTTCCAAGATTTAGGAAACGATCAAAAAATCATGTATTGTGGATGTTTTGTATTTCTAAAAAAGATACTCACCGGTAGTTTTTTGGTCTCCTCCCTATCATTAAAAGAGGGTTAAATTAGCAATCACTATTAAGGAATAAGTTGTGATATGCGATTGGGATACCTAATAAAAGTTTTCAGAGAAGCTATCATAATAATCACATTTGGGCTAAACATAATCCACTTAATATAGTGGAAACTAACTACCTACATCATTTTCTGTAAAAGAATGGAGTGGAATTGGAGAAGACACAGTTTTCACCGATTGAATCATATCGTCTTTTTGTTCAAGAGTTTCCTACACGCTTCAAATTTAACAACAAATGTGGTTTATGCATTGTGGTGCACCAACGCATTTTTACTTTACTCGTTAGCATTGACACACTGGTTCCTGGTTTATTCCAACCCGGTTGAAAATATTAACTATTTGAGGAATTGTTCGAAACAATGAGGAATACGACTAGACATTTTAACATAATACGCCAGTCGCTGAAATGTTAGATGGATGCTTGTATTGTTGCGGAAAGTGGTTCTTTCAAGCATTTGTTGTAATTTTATAATTTATTGTGTTGCTCTTCTCTAATGTTTACTGGCATACACTTTATCTATTTAAGATTAAAAAAATTTGTCAGAAGTGGGATTCGAACCCACGCCCTCATAGAGGACCAGAATTCCCAAACACCCGTATAACGGGCAAGTTAACCTTGAGTCTGGCGCCTTAGACCGCTCGGCCATCCTGACATATATACGTTTCACATTCGTATGTGATAATCTTATTTAGCAAAATATAAATTCTTTTTCCTTCATTTAATTATTGTTATACATTTATTTTACAAATTTTCATTGCGTGATGTATATAATTATATTTTCCAACAAGAAGTGAAAATTAAAAAATGCATAGGTCAGAAAGCCACTTTTTCTGTTTTCTGCCACTTTAAAAGAGGTCCACATAATAGAGATCTAGAGATCAAGTTTAAGAGAAATAAAGAAATTGAACAATCTTGAAATTAGTCACTATACCGTTGATTGAAATATTAGTAATCAACGCTTAGGTATACTTTGAAAACCTGCTGGTCAAGTGGATCTTGATCTAAGCAATCAACGATCTCGTGAGTAAATTAATTGGACTACCTTTGGTTAATATTTGTATTCAACAAAGAACCTACAATGAAGCAAGGGTATTTGACTGGTGCTGGGCATACCTATAAACTGAAAACTGCATTAAAGTATTTTGCAATAGAGAAGTTGGTGCAATAGGAACCATATCACACGGACCGCATCTTCAGAGAAGATAAGAGGGAAAATGGTCGAAATGTTTTCTTATACATATTTCTTGAGTTTTGATAGCAGTAGAGCAATTTTGCGATATACATATACAGGGTTGTCCACTTGCTTCGATCTTCGTTCTTCGATAGTACCTATAATATTCATTTTAGGACAAAAGGTCAAGAGACATTACTTATTCAGATGTTCCTTGTTTACAACCTAAAAATATTTTCAGGCCCGCACTGCTCTCGGTTTCGTCTGTACAGGATCGTACTCGAATATTTTAAATGGAACGCCCTATAGGCTTTTATATTTTTGAAATCCATATTCGATTCTAGACCAAGTTTGTTTAGCCTTTCACCTACTTAAGTCAATTCATTTAGGAGAAAATAAATGGTTTTTAAAAATTATCGCCGAAATCAACAATCAGTAAAAAAATCATAACTATTCAATTATTGGCAACAGAGCAACAAAATTTGAGATTATCATAAACAAAAGAGCGTTTTATTTCTCGATATGCTGATTTTGAACGAAATTTGTTGCAAAAGGGACGTACTGAAGAACTGCCAAAAGTCGACTATTTTAAATAGAACACCCTGTACATTTTTTCATGAATGAACTGATTTTTAAGTTAGCTTTGATTTTTGTTAAATACGTCCTATATCTAAATTAGGCTTATTGTCATTAAACTTCAAAGAGGATCGGACCATCGCTATATCTATTGTTCTTCTTCCAATCGCTAACTTGGTCTAAAACATTTCACCCCTCCATTCATTTTACTAGTGTTACGTCTTGTTTCAGCAACTTATATCATAATGGATCTCACAAGGGTCTTATACACTCTCGTCTTTACTTCCACTGTTAAGAATTTGTTTTATCAAATTATGTCCTAAGACAATCCTGCAAATCCATTTGCTTTGTTTACTGCACCACTTCCTTCTTCCTTTTCTTCCACTGGATACTATTAGTTGAAAGAAATCTATTCCCATGATCTGCTCTATTACTCGTATTTTGTTTTCTATTTCTAGTTGGCGTCTGACTGCGGCCCATTTAGTTTTTTAGTTTTATATTGCTGTAGTAGTGTTCAGATTATTTTCATTGCTCACCATTATAATTACGTCGTCTGCGTATCGGGAGTAATAACCCATTGTTCATCTTTGCAATGATTTTGCTCTCCTTTTTTATGTTCTCTATCGTTTTGACCATACCCATTGAGATTACCCTCTTGTACAGAAGATGTATGATGTGTTTGATCTGTTTCTTTAACTATTAGTTGTTTATTAGACATAAAAATGCTGGTTTGTTGTATTTTAAAAATTTTGCACGAGCCTCCTGTTTTTTTTAAGTATTTTTGCTGTTAGTTGAATTGTCGTGCTTCCTCGGTAGTTATTTGTCGATCCCAAAACCCCAGATAAAGGAAGAACATGGAACATTCCGTCATTAAACAAAAGCTATCAAGAGATTGAAATGGAACTGAGAAAACATCGGCATACGTGTAATACAAGAAACAAAGGAGAAGGCAAAAGGGAATTTATATCCTCTATAGGAAACTATTATTTTTACTGTTTAAATGATACAGCCACAAAATCTTTGAAATAAATGATTAATAATTTTCCTATAATTATTTTGTAAGTTGCCAAAAGTTCTAATAACAAAAGAAAGGGCTCAAAAACCACCTTGACTAAGTTTTCCACCAAGCGTGATTTTTTCCCAAATTTCGGGAAAAACAGAAACTCAAATTTTACAAACCCATCTTGCAGGAGCGTAAGTCCTCATCGAGGTCTCAAAGGAAAAAAATTCGTATAAGCAACCCCTCTATTTTGAGCAAGGGACTTTTTCTCATGTATTTTTGAACACACGTTTTGTGCAATTCCTTTCGTTTTTCATGTGAACCGGAAAAAGGTTCAATTTGACGATGTTGCATCGTTCGAGAATCCCTTTGACAATCCACTTCACCCCTAAATTAACAAAATTACAATTTTTGTTCTCAAAATTTGTTGTTTTAAAATGCATTTTTACTGCGTATCCGTTCAACAAAAACCATTTCTGTGTTTTTGAAGTATTTAATCTAGGAAGACTTCTGTGGGAATTGAGTACCTATATGAAATTTACAGGTTGCAAAAGGTTAATTATTGCAGTGCTCCGATGGACAAGGACTAAGCAAGGTGAAATCCGATTCGGATTGAGTGTCGTGGAAAAAAAGATTTCATCTTATATTAGCAAAAATATGTCTATTATATGTGCGCAAGACACGAAGTATATAATCAATGGCAAGACGCAATTTTTGAAATTAAACCGTGTAGGTAGAAGTTGCCACAACCATTTCATTAAATCACTATAATTCATGTGATCGGATTAATACTGTTTAAATTTCAAAAACCGCGGCTTCTCGATGGTAATCAATTAGTAATTAAACACAAATCATACTCTCGTCATTCACAAGTCATTAGCTACTGTCAAATGTAAAGATTACTAAATAAGTGTGGCGGAAATCCTTATTCAAGAGCAGCATTTTAGACTATATGGAAGGTGCGTTAAATTGGTCCCACCAAAAAAATTGAGTTGTTTCTGCGGGAATTAAGCTACCGCTAATAAAAATAAATGCGGCACATAACTAAAGACACTACTACTTTCGATATGAATATAAGTGAAGGGAATGCGTGTGTCATGACGGTAAAAGGAAAATATTTTCAACTTCCAGCAAGTTTCGATTGGTATTTTATTATATTTTCAAATTCCTCGTCAATTGTAATTGGATTTACCGGTGTGAAAAAAAGCGGTCTATTCTAGCGGTCAAAATTCCCGGAGATATACAAGAAATACCAATTGCTTTTACTACAAAGCCACAAGTATTCGCTAATATCGTAGGTACCTACTAGGTATTAATTTCATTACTAAATTTCTTAGCACTGTGAAACATACGTAATTGGAATAAAATAAGAAAGTCTCACAAAATTTATATATGAAATATACAGGGTGTTCCTAAATGTCACGTACATACGGAAGGGGGTGATTCTTTGGCTTATTTCATAACTAAAAGTTCATATAAACATAGGTCCGCAAACGCTTCCTAGGGTCTTAAAATTCGAAGATTTTTTTCGTTATTTCTTATAAAGTTGTAACTGTTGGTGGAGGTCATTTTCAACAATTGTTGTAACGTAGTTTCTTTGTTATGGATATTATTTAGTTTTGTTGTATTGTAGTAAATTATTGCTAATCATTTTAAAAATATTAATTTCGCCTCATGTCGGTCATTTATTGTGAATTAATTGGCTCATTGTTTATAATTTTTATGCTTTAATTTAAACCTTTCTTTTATAACATTTATATATTTCAATAAAGACGATTTATTATTATTATTATTATTTCATCTGGCTAATTACAGAATCGCTCTTAAATTTTTTCTCCAATAACGGTCGCAGATACGAAAAAACGACAAGAGACAAAAAAGTTTCTAAACACAACAAACAATTTATTTTTTATTATGGAGTCCACCAGCGGCGCACCGCAAAAAAGTCTTGGGGGAGAAAATTGGACATGACCCCTGAAAGAATATCTCCCTGTAGATTTTTGTAACCATTTAGGACGCCCAATAATATAAGCCCTAAAGAGTAACCTGTATTACAATTAAAAACTGTAGGAGCTATGAAGAAAAAACGAAAAAAATCTTCAAATTTCAAGACCCTGTAGATTAGTGAGGAAGCGTTTGCGGACCTATGTTTATATGAATTTTTAGTTTAGTTATGAAATAAGCCAAAGAATCGCCCCCTTCCATACGTACGTGACATTTAGGAACACCTATTACAGAATAATAAAAGTGAGTGCACCGCATATCGAACACTACACCTTAAAATTTACTAACTGTTTGGGTTAACAATTATAGGTCACGATTATGGATGTTGTAAGATTTCTTATTTCATATGTATACCAGAAGATCTTACACTGTATGGCTTTGGCTACATGGGATCGAGCATTATAATGCAGAAGAACACATGCAGATCTAGCATGAACCAAAACTTCAGTGGATTATCTTCTTGTCGAAATTATTGCGCCATTCAAATTCAATACAACAACAGCAACTACCGCAGATCCTACCTGTCGCTCCGTGTCTGGTAACTGCTTATGCCATTAGGCCTACAAGGTTTATAGAGTGCCTATTTATTATTATTTGAGATCAGCATATGCGTAGTTATGGAATAAGTAACCCATTTCTGATGCGCCAAGTATTGTAACTATAAATCGAGAAGATTGTTATAAAGGCAATAGCAAAGTTCATAGCACCAAGTAAGATAAATTTAAACACTGCATGTTTCATCAGGATAACTGTTTAAAAACTTAAAAGCTTAAAAGGCATGTGCGTGAACCCAGAAAACCAGCCGTAGGAAAGCCTATGCATCTTATGTTAAATAATATTTAACCTACGCTATGCATTCAGTCCGTGATTAGCGTGATTATTAACATTTGCAGTTCAATTTAATTATTTCTGAAAACAATCTAGTTCTTAAGAGCGTTATTCTATTTGCCGTCTGCTTTGAAGTCTGTAATATGAAAACATTTTAAACATAATTTTTTAATATAGGTACGTAATTATGTTTGTTGGAAAATAAGCGGTAATTTGCATGCAAACGGAGAGTAACGAACCCATTTGTTTCCCATTTATCGAAACATATGTATATTAATAAATGAAATTGCTAATAACACGAAATTATACGTACACACCAATTAGACACATTTGTGCAAAGTTAAATTTAGTATAATGAACTATTTTTTACTTGGTATAGAAACAACAGCTACACATTATCGAACGTATGTAGGTAGATACATTGTGTACTTCCTATCTAACTAGGTTCGTTCAGGCAGAATGTTTTCGAAACCCCATAATATGTAAAATTTAACAATAGTCTATTGAAAAAGTGGAACGACAAAATCGGCTATGAACAGATACGAATTTGTGGTTACAGCCAGGCACACAGTAGATAGTTATCACCCTTACGAGAAAGTTCGTAATGTTACATTGAGTAATGTATTTAACATGTTTATCTAATAAAACAATATACAGGGTGAGGCATTTATAGTGTCGTGGCCATTTTGCTCCGAAACGAAGGGGAAAATCGAAAAATGTTTCATACATTTGCAGTATTCATGAGGAGACATAAGATAGTGACATTAACTCGTCATTAAAATGCCATTCTCAAGGTCATTTCAAGGTCAAATTACTTTTTTAAATAGGATGGATATTTTTTGCTACGGAAATGGAAAGAGCATTCAATTTTGAGTATAAAAGGTTTAGTACATTTAACCACTGGGGATGATAGGTATAGTACAGTAGAAATAGGTAAAAAAACACATTGAGGTGGAACTAATTGGAACAGAAATGATTCTTGTTGTAAATGGTAGGTAACAGGCTCCTAATCAACATACTAAAAATATACATCCGTACTGTTGCGCAAAATTTGTTTTTTTGGCCGCCATCTTGAAAAAATATGAAACATTTTAGAAAATCACAAAAAATCATATGTGGTATCAAATTAAAGGAAATTTCACGCTGAAAAAGAATATTATATTGGTTTTTAAAAGTAAAATTTTTTATAAAGATGAAGGTTTTTATACCGAAACCGATTTTTTTTTAATAAAATCTAAATCGAATCGAAACCGTTTTATTTATTAATTTTTTTTTAAACTACCCGTATCGATAGTTTTTGAGAGGCATCGATAACGTTGCGTTGGGTTCAGTATAATGTCGTATACAACAATACTTTACTTTGAAGAAAGAGGTCATTCCGTCATTCATGCAGACGGCGACGCAGACACACTAATCGTCAAAGAAGCTTTAAACATATCCCAGGAAAAACATGTCACTGTAGTAGCTGATGATACGGATATTTTAATCCTACAACTATATCATTCTTCTAAGAACGTTGTAATGCAGTCTGCCACCCAATCTGATAAAGTTCGTGACATTCAAGCAATGCAAAGATCTATTGACGAGGAGGCTTGCAAAGCTTTACTTTTTGTACACGCATTAACAGGATGTGACACCACCAGTGCATTATTTGCCAAAAGTAAATCTTCTGCCTTCAGGAGTACTTATCATAAAATCCAAAATCTTATGCGAATGGAGTTCGCATTTTGGATCACCCGAAGAAGTTATTGAGAAAGAATTGGTCGAAATTGGCTGTAAAGTTATTGTGTCACTATATGGAGGTAACATCGACACAAGCAGCCTGAATGTGCTTCGTTATGAACAATACTTTAGGAAAATAGCTTCAGCTAAAAAAGAATTTGATATAGCTCGCTTGCCTCCAATACAAAATGCTGCAAAATTCCATCTACTTCGAGTGCATTTGCAGTGTTTTATTTGGAAAAATCTTAATATGCCAACTCCTGATCCTACACTATGAGGTTGGCAACAGTTGGCTGATGGAAAATTTCAGCCGATCTTAACAGACTTGAGCCCAGCACCAGACAAACTCCTAAGTATGATTAAAGGTTCCTGCCAAATTACAGTTGATGAGCCACGTAACTCCATGAAATGTACCTACATGTCGCCGGTATGGAATTGAATGTTCAGTTGTTTGTAAAAATTGTTGTGGAACGGACTGTAGGTACAAACACAGGAGACAGTTTTGATTTTGATGAAGATGAGACATAATTTAGTAGGAAACAAGGTGATTTTATACTATAAATTATACTAGGTACATATTGATAGTAAAACATACTTTTATAAAAATGTTAAGCTAAATGATGAGTGTAGGAAAAAAAACCGTATTTATGCATAACGTTTTAAAATACATGTATTAGATTTTTTTTTCATGAGAATTTTTTACTTTAAATAATCAAAATTATAATTACTTTTTTAATTTAACAAATTTGTTTTAAATTCTAAGCCAAGATAAAGCTACTTACGATTTTTAAGCCCCTTAGATTAATAAAAAGTAGTTTTTCAACACTGTAAATGCTTTCAGTTTTTTGGCCACCATTTTGCTATTTCGTTTTATTATTTTAAACCACTATCATATCCTTTTTCAGTGTGAAATTCCCTTTAATTTGATACCACACATGATTTTTTCTGATTTTCTAAAATGTTTCATGTTCTTTCAAGATGGCGGCCAAAAAAACAAATTTTGCGCAACAGTACGGATGTATATTTTTAGTATGTTGATTAGGAGCCTGTTACCTACCATTTACAACAAGAATCATTTCTGTTCCAATTATTTCCACCTCTTACACTATTTCTACTATACTAGTAATATGATATTAGACAAATAAGACTCAAAAGGTTTTCACGCACTTTGACTTCTCTTTCTCTGTTTTATTGTGTCATTTTTATTCAGTGAAGGAAATTCATTTGTTTGAATCTGACAATAGCGATACCTACTTATTTGTTTACATAACAGTACACTGCAGTTGGTTTGTTGACATTTCTACGAGTTTATCCACTGCCAATTGAAACCTCATAAGTAGTATTCTAAGTTAGTTCCACTTCGTTCTGTGATCATGGATGTTCGATACACTATTAATGAAAGAATCGATATGATTTACATTTATGGTGAAGCTCGTAAGAACGCTACAGCAGCTTGCAACTTATACCATTTGCTGTCTTATTTGTCCAGTATCATATTACCTATCATCCCCAGTGGATAAATGTACTAAACCTTTTATACTCAAAATTGAATGCTCTTTCCATTTCCGTAGCAAAAAATACATCATCCTATTTAAAAAAGTAATTTGACCTTGAAATGACCTTACGAATGGCATTTTAAAGACGAGTTAATGTCACTATGTCCCCTCATGAATACATACTGCAAATGTATGAAACATTTTTCGATTTTCCCCTTCGTTTCGGAACAAAATGGCCACGACACTATAAATGCCTCACCCTGTATAAATGAATACCATGCTCTACAATCAATATAAAATTTTGTTTAGCACATAATTCAAAAACAATAATTTTGTTCCTCATCAAGTGTGAGAAACATTCGAAGTAGTGATTTAAATTGTTCCCCACTTATACTTCTTGATACCCACACCACCTCCGCTAAATACGACACATTCGAAAAATAATTCTTTAGCGCTTAGCATAACCATTCTGGAATTGTTACTCCTAAAAGTAATTTATTTTTCTAACGAAAAATTAAGAGACAAGCCGAAATGTTTGAGCTCTGACCGCATCTAGCTTTCGAATTTTTTTAATTTACCGAGCGCGCTAGGACGAGCTCTTCAGTTAGCCAGAGTATATTTTCACAACTATTTTGCAAAGCTTCGCACTGAGCGCCACGCCACACCACATCCACACATCTTTGACGCCTAAATTGCTAGGAACAAGCCTCAAAATAGACGATTCCTCAAATTTGGACGAGACTTATCTTCGTTAAGAACAATTTCGATTGTTATTTGTTGGAAATCAAACCATAGGTTACCTAACTGAAAAAAGTTAAGATTATGTTCTACATTCCTGTGACCTTTCACGATCGCAAATCATCCTCGTCAACTACTTAGTAATAGATTACTTAGGTATATAATATTATTATATAATATAATTATACAATTATTGTGTAAGTATAAATCTCTCGGACTGTATCTAATAATTGATGTACCTATGGTCTTTTCTACATACATAATTAAATTATAAATTTATGTAATTAAATAAAAGTTTCCTATTTTAAAAATTAAGGATAGAATTGGATAGGAAAACACTGAAGTTCATCGCCTTACACCTGGGAGCGCAAAGCCTAAACGTTACCATTAGAATGCTCCAGAGGACGGTTTTCGACGTACTTCGAACGCCAATATTTGCAGAAAGAGTCATCGTCAAGTGTACAAATTATACATAGGTATCTTACATGACATCGTAAGTTATCCAGCAAATAAACAATTCATAAAACTTAGCAATAACTTTAAACTGGCAAATTTTTGAATGAATATAGGTTTTAACTAAAGAACATTTGCTATTGTTTGGGTTTTGTCTGTTCGTCTGGACCCAGTTCAGCGGTTTTGAACTACTCCACGGGTAATAATTGTCCTAAAGAGCCAGACGACATTTAAATGTTTGTGCCTAAAAAGAGGTTACGAATTATTTCTTGGAGTCAACGTACACGTGCTACAACTAAGGAGTTGTACCCAGTAGTTCCCAGTCATATTTTGGCCTGACACTTGGAATTTCTCTGGTGATAAACTTTTAGCGAAGTTTTTAAGAACCAAAAATAAAATGTGCTATTGTTCGCATATCCATCCGTCTGTCGATGTCAGTCAAACCCAAGGTTTATTAAGTGAATAGGTTACCTCAATGAACAGATTTACTTCGATTGGTTGAGTAAGGCTACGTCATCGTCAGTCTTTTTAGATACGCCTACCATTAAATTTGAATTAGAATATTCAAATTTTAATATATTTTATAAGTGTATGAATTAAGTTCTTGGTATTATGTACATTTTTTTTGGAAGTAACTAATTGCTGTATTTTCGTTTCATGTTTCTATACAAAAAAGTTCAAAAGTGTTACTTATTAGTTATTACAATAAATTATGCCTACAAGTAGGTAGATCTTTTTAAATTTTAAGATAGGTAATACGAATTCCGTTGTCAAGTGTGGACGGTTTATTTTATGCTTACTTATAAACAAAGCAAGTTATTACGTAAACTATTCTTATTTCGTGCCTATTTATTCTCTGTTGAACTCGTATTTCTCTATTTGTTAGTACAGTTTCGGTCGGTCTTGCAATACTGCATAACAGGTATTTAGAAAAAGTTTTGTGGGATCAAATTGTAAGTAGCAAAGAAAACTTTCTTTTCGTAGATATTTGTAGCAGTTTTTCTTTTAAATATTTCATTCGTAGGTTAGGTGTGTATTTATTTGTGTATATTCGTAGTTTTTTTTTTCTTTGAAAACGTAGTCCTTTATCGAGTCTTAGAACAATGTAAAAAAGGTGTAAATATGAGTGAACTATTTGAAAATACTAATGAAACGATGAAAAAGACGTATTAAAACAAAATACTGGACACGACACCTGACATCTCCTGCAAATAGCTACGTTCCTAGAGGATTTTAGAAATTTAGATCAGCCGGTTCGGTTTGTTTTGCCGCTTATGAAAAAGAAATATAAGTATGTATGAGGAAATGTAATTTGAAAGAAAAAGAAAATTTTAGCGTTATTCAAGTACGTAATGTAATAGAAAATGAAAGAATTTTTGTAACAGTTTATGTAGTTTTTGTTCAGAAACACAATAATTCACACTGCAAGTGTGCAACAGACAAATATATTACCTATGCAACAGACTGAGAGCGCGCTATAACGTGAAATGTCGCGCGACTGGCAGTGACGTTGCACCCTCCCTGCACGCTACGCGCGATCACCTACAAGCTATGCGATTGAGGCAACCTATTCACTTAATAAACCTTGAGTCAAACCCATTTCTGTAATTTTGAACTCATTCCTTTCTCTATTTTATGGCAGATGAACTATGAACATCGAAAATGCGCTTAGTCTGCATTGCACCCGAAATTCACCAAAAAAAAACCACCTTAAAGAAGGCGTCCACAGTTATTAACGATGGTAGCGCTACAAATCATAGCAAATAGTAGATAGTTGTAGGTAGACGTGCTTTGTACTTTTTAATTTTGTGAATGTTATCGTTGAATAATAATATAATTAATAATAATAATAATAAAGCAATTAATAAGACCTTTCATAAATTTAAAGACAATAGGGTGATTTAAGTCAAATTTCATCGCACATAAATTTATTAGATAGATATAAAGTAGTAGAAAAGAAGGAAAAAATGCAACAATTTATTCGTTATTTAAATGAATATTTTTCGGAGGTGGAAAGCAGCTCGTTCTCAGAAAAAAGTTAAGAATTATATAAATAAATGCAAAATATTTAAAATTTGGAATCTTTTACGAATTTATCATCTGCCATCAGCTTGCAATATAAAAACACGCTGACCATAGTTTACGTTCCTCCAGTTGCACAAATAGGTACAAAAAACGCTTATCCACTTTTCGTTTTATTAATAGGTAATTTAGTTTTTTTTACCTACACAAGAAATCGAGAACGTATTATAATACATTTGTCGTACAATTTATGCAAATGCAATAATCACTTTTTAAGCAATTGTTTCTTCTCGTTCCTTTCTGTCATAACCCTCGCCTCGCCCAGCAGTATTTTTTGGTAAATTAATAAAAAGTTTATTTGGAATTTCTTGTTTGTGTTGAGATATTTTATTTCCGCGACGCGCTACCACTATAGAAAGTAACCGCAAACCCCAATGTATCTTTTCATTAATTTTAAAAGATCTAAAATTGTTCTACTTTGTTGAATATTCGTTTAAAAAATGCAATAACAAAATGTACCCAATAAGTTCACAAAGGCAGATACTACTTATTGCATAAATCTCCATAGGTATATGAGATAATTAAGTAAGGCAAGCATTGTGTATGGAATTATGGATTATAAATAATTAACATACACCCAAACAGTGCGTAACAAATAATTTGGTAAATTTCATAAGATATGTGATGTTTGATGTATGTAGTTTGTAAGTTTGTATAGATGTACAACTGAAAAAGATTAGCTTATTAAGCCGTGCATGTAATGAAATCCTATGTGACTTTAAATTTCTATAACAAAAATTAAGAATGAAGATACATCATTTTCTAGCTATCAAAACAGACATGGAGTATAAAAAAGCATTTTGCTGCTAAGGCGAATTTGATAATGACGTACATTTATTTATGAAATTTAGGTAATATTTTTTGCGAACAAAAAAGAAGCACCTATAAAATCCCAAACGATTATTAATAGAACATATTTCCACTACAGCGACATTTCAACCTTTGACTGAAGTTAATGAATCAGTACAATCAACCATTTGAGACAATTTCAACATCAAAAGGATTATAAACCCAAATGGACCACAAACTCACTCACATAACATAATGTACTTTCAATATCTGTGGGATGTACCTAAACTAATCACTAAGAATTGTACGAATAAATAATATACCTACCTACGCAAACAATTATGTGACAATCTAATCTCATCTAATCCGCAATTCTACCACAATTAATAAGAAAATACGACCCGAAAAGATGAATTTGGGTTTTTGTTATTAAAACATAATGTTCGCCGTTATTTTTGGAATAATAGCAATGCGAAGTTTAACACTTTAGAAGGATTAAAGTAAAACTATGCGCGTAATATAATAAAAGCTGAAAGACGTAAAAATGCCCTCGGAGAGCGAAGATGTAACAAAAAACGTCACGAATTATTAGAAAAAAGTCTAGCATTGAAATGTTTTCTCTGTAAATAACCGTAATTAAACAGCGTCTCAAGATTGAACATTTTACGAGATTTACTCTTTCGAATATATTTCAAAACTAAAATTTAAATTAAATTTGCTGAAGCAATGAAAGCGAAAGAACTTTGCTTTGCGACAAATTATATTGAGTTTCAATAGTAAATAAAAATGTATTTCGTGGAAACAAAGTCATTAGGACCGGATTTTACAATCGGCGTCAGTTATTAGCTACCTACGTAGTTATATTAAGTGGACGGAAAAATGGTCATTTCATTTAAAAAAACTGAGTTTTCAGTCTTTGAATTTTCTTAAATTTGGAGCCTCATAGGTGACCTCGTACGCAACATAACTTTTTTTTAAGTACACCAAAAGAAAGCCCTTGGTGAAAACTCGGTTGCCATAGCTACAACCGTTTTCAAGTAATGAATTCGTAAAGTACCGTCTGCATCCGCCATTTTTTTTAAATAAATGAAAATAACTTAAAAACCATAACTTGTAGATATTGACATGTTAGTATCAAAAGTTATGAAATTTCACGTAGAATCCAAAAATGCAATAAAAAATAGGGGTTGCAATTTAAAATAACGAAGTTGGTAACTACTTCTGGCATTTCCGGAAGTGCGGCCATTTTGAAAATATTTTAGATCGATTCGGCTTTTTGAGTAACCCCTAAGTACAAATTTTCAAAAATCTACCTATAAAACTTTCCCAGAAACGTTTAACTAAAGCTCCCAAAAAAACACCCTGTATAACATTGAGATACGCAATCTCTTCTTAACACATACATAGTACTTTTAAAGAGGATTCTAAAAATGCGTCTAACTCAATTTCTGTCGAATTTGCAGATACGCCCTTTTGAATTAACACGGCAGTGTAGTATATGATCGCGCCTATAAACCATTCAATACGTCGCGTCGTGCACATTACAAAATTACTGATTCACCAATAACAATCCGGCTCGCCTATAATATTTAACGTAAATATGCACCACAGCAGAGCGTAACACTACGATGGAATTTAATTTAGTAAAGTTATCTATCGGCGAAGAAAGAATAACTACCGTGGATATGAGCTTTGACCCGTATCTGCCAATTTTAATCTATCAGAACCTGCGTGAACGTATTATTAAAAACCTTGCTCTTAACAAAATGAAAATGCTGCGCTATTGAATACCTATTGCTTCTTACACATTTAAATAGCTCAATTGTTGAAATTTGGCGCACCACCTATCGCTTTGTTGCTTTTTTTTAAGTTTGGTGTGATAAATATTTAAGCACATTTCCATTTTTCTCATCAGTTTAGCCACTTTATAAAAGATAATTTAGAAAACGAAGCTTATTTGCTTATTAATTTCCTACATTTCTGCATTTAATTAACAATGGATCGACAAGTAGATATAGTTATTTCAAATATCTTAACGGATTTTACAAATTTCTTTCATCTTTTCTTTTAGTTTTAATGTAATCACCATTTTGATAAAGCTTGAGGAACTAAAGCATTTTTAGATGTTCGTTTTACAGCCCAGGGTAGTTGTTTGTTTGTTTAACCAAATAGAAATATCAAGTTTAGAAGAAGGATGTAGCACAATTATTTTCACCATATAGGTATATCAATAGCGTTATGGAATGCGGCCTACATAACTCAACATTAACGTTTTTGCTAGATGACGGAGCTACCTTTAGTAGAACAATGATAATTTGTTTTTTCTTATACACTTACCAAATAATCTTTTACAGTGCGCACACTTGTTTGAATTTGTAAGGCTCTAATTATGTATAACTTTTGAGCAGGAGGTAGTGAAGAGATTAGAGCGTTAGACTACAACAGTGATGGGCCGAAGTTCGACCCCCAGCTCTGCCAGAAAAACTTTAGCACTTTTCCTCCTCGAGTCCAACTCAGCTTCAATAAAATAAGTATGTACCCGCGGATTTTCTCTTGAGTAATAGGCGGCTAAAAGGCGAAATGCTGGCCACACTCACTTAATAAACCTTGGGCCACACTGTCTCTCTGGATATATTCCAGATATGGCCAAGATAAAATTAAGTGGCTCTAAAGTAAGACTATTATCACAGATAAGTTATTATGATCATACCCATATCCAAATTTCCTTCACCACACAGAGAAAAGTTTGAAGCAGGTAATGATATAATGTGTATGAGAAATCTGTTATCACCAGCGAAGAACTAGTGTGCGCTGATGATGAAGCTTTCATGTGGAAACGCGTACGGTATAATAAATTACTATTGTGGATGTTGTTGTTTGTTGTGCTGTGTTCAACGGCCACAAATCTTTCAGTTATTCCAGTTTAAACGAGCTGTTTGAGACTTTATTAAACCAATGGAAGCCGAAGAAACAGTGAATTAATGCTTCAGCTCCTCAGAGGATGAATGTAATTCTGAAAACGAAGCTAACGCTAATGTTCAAGAAGAATTGAATAACTAGACAAGGAATCAACGAGTAGAAATAACCGTGTATACACAAATTCTTCTACCATCATACAGTAACAGCGCTTTCTCAAATTTATCTGTTACCTATAGTAGACTATGAACAAAATTAAGTATTGAAAGAAGAAACTATAGTTCTCTTAGTAGAAGAACTTTACAATAATGCTCTACCATCAGTAGTAGAAGATGATCAATTTCATCCTACAGAGTGGACGGAAGAATCTGGATATTTCTCAAATCTCTCTGTTGTATTAATCAACACAACATATTCCTTTCTGTCCCTCAGCATTTATCTAAAAATTCTGGCAAGTTGCCACGAGACTTCCCTCGTATTAACACTGTTATGTTCGTTCTTATAAAAAAAATTAGTGCCGCCATTTTAGCTTATACCGGAAGTGACGTCATCAAAGGTAATATCAGCAGTTTCGTCCTTGGCCCGAATGCAATCGCACGAAAACCGCATTTCGATAACTTTAATAGTTTCTGAGTTTAGAGCGTTACAAGGAATGTGTACGGACAGACTACAGACGGACATTTTTTTTTAGTACAACGTAACAATGAATGATAAAATAAACACAATGAGAAACGACAGTACAATACACTTTTCATACCCAAAAAGTGCTGTAAATATCTAAAAACTTAAAACTTTTTAAACACTGAGAAACTACAAAAATGAGGTGGCTAGGTATACATACATTACCTCTTTTCAAAACTCAAACACTACCATTAGAGATTAAAGAAATGAAAAAAAATTGTGGCATGTATTGCCACGAGACTTCCCTCGTATTAACACTTTTTTCAAAAAATAAGCATAGGTAGCTGAATTCAGAAAAAAATACTCTTAAATTAGATAAAAAACTGCAACTTTATCTTATAAAAAAATTCTGGCAAGTTTCCACGAGACTTCCCTCGTATTAAGTAACACTTTTTTCAAAAAATAAATATAGCATAATTGCTGAATTCAGAAAAAAATATCTACTCTTACACTACATAAAAAAACTGCAACTTTATCTTATAAAAAAAATGAGTGCCACCATTTTAGCTTATACCGGAAGTGACGTCATCAAAGGTAATATCAGCATTTTCCCCCTTGGCCAGAATGCAATCGATTGGCGAAAACTGCATTTCGATAACTTTAATAGTTTCTGAGTTTAGAGCGTTGCAAGGAATGTGTACGGACAGACTACAGACGGATTTTTTTTTCATTTTTTGAATCTACGTATTCAGAAACGCAAAGATATGTAAAAATTTGCATAGGTCAATTTCTTTCTTTGGAACACTAATAATACAACACTTCCCGATTACTTCATATTCGGGAATTTTCTGAAATTCGTTAGTTTATTTATTTTTTGTAACAGTACAATAATAACCATTGTAGTGATGCCCTCAACCCACCTTCAAGAAGTAGAGATAAATAAAAACTCATTGTAAATAATGGATAATTGTAGGTAGACTTGTATACTTTTAAGGGAGTAAATGTTCAACAAGTGAACAGTTACTATCATTTAACAACATTTCAGTTAATTAAAACAATTAAAAATGCTCTTCCTTTAATTAAAGGAACACATTAAGTATATTTCTAATAGTAATAACAAATTACCACCAGAAGTTACAAACAATAATTGCTGTGCGACAAACCTTAAAAGCACTCCAAAAATGTTACATGGCCAAGTACATTTTTGTATACTTGCTTATATTAATGTAGCATATTTCAAACATACAGCTCCTTAGGTTACGATTACGCTTACTTGCAACGTTTCTAAGCTTGTCTGAACTCTACCTTTGCCATAGTCAAATAATTTGTATCAGGAAAATGGAAAACATAACGAAACAGTGCAATATAATAAATGTGCTACAACCACTCATTATTCATAATCCATAGCCTGTAACCTTTTCTGGCGTCTCTTCACATATTGTTTTTAATTTTAATAAAATCAGTTATATATTTTAACAAAATCTTGCTTAATAACCAATGCCTTCAACAAGAGCAATGACAGGCTGCATAAACAAAATACTTGTTGAATGAACAATCAATATTATAAATAGAAAATAATATAGACTTACCCCCAATATTAGCTAAAAAAATATCTTGCAACACCATCAGTTCCTCTTCTGGTGCTAAATTTGAACTGCCAAAGCAATCATTTTCAGGCCACACCTCCCTAAAACGAAAGAAATTTTCAGCATCATGAGCATTCTTTCAACAATTATGTTAGTTGCTTCATTTTTATTTTAACGAAGAATGCTCAATGCTAAGTACAAAAACATTAATACATTAATAGTTAGCGAGGAATGGCATGTCAGAAAGTAATAAGATTTGTTTGACGTATATCACAAAATGATTAAAATCAAATTGTTTTTTAAGACAGAAAGCTCAGTGCAAAAATAGTGGAGACTAAGATAACTTTGATTATATTGCAATATTTATTCAAAACACCAGGCGCGTACCAAAGGGGGGGTTCTTGGGTTAAAACCCCCCCTGAAATATTCATTAAAGGCTCAATCTCTGTTTCTAAACACAAAGAAAAAGAATAATAATGTTAATTTTGAGATTACAGCTTTCATCCTGATGAAATAATCAATCGTCTTGCGTGTTCATCTAGACGTCTTAACTTTGTTATTTAGATTATTATTATTTAAAAAAATGCTACTTTTTTGTTGTTTTTAAACCCCCCCCCCCCCCCTCGAACTAAAATCCTGCGTACGCCCCTGCAAAACACCAACTTTTGATCAACCTTGTGATGATAATAACGCATTAAAATAAATAAAATGGCCAATGGGTCCAGATTACCCATAAATATTATTATTATCAATGTATTTACTTCAGTGTATGTCACTGAAGGACCTAATTTATTCCCAGATATCATTAGTGCTATTTATACTGTTTCAATTAATTAATTAATTAAAGTTAACAGTAAGCATAATATTTTTGAAGTTCCCATTTTTAATCAGGTTGTTTAGTTGAATCTTGTTTTTGTTAAAATCATTATGTTAGATTTTGATGATTAATGTTATAAATGTTAAAACAAGTTATAACACTCCACATATGAATGTTAACTTACCTTGAAGCTCTTAATAATCCTAGAGCATTTTCATATTCTGAATCCTTTAGATATTGATGAATTTTCTTCATTGCATCAGTTCTGCAAAGGAAAAGAATAATGATATAACAAATAAATATGTGAAATATGTGGGTAAATAGATAATTTCATTTATGATTCAACGTAATTATATCAGAGTCCTCATTTATAGTGTTCATAAAAACTACATTTACTTTTGTTCATTTACGGGTATATCTAATGTTGCATCAAAAGGGACAATGCCATCAGGAATGTCTGCAGAATTTTCACTCAACAATACTGATAGCTGTGGGGCAGCTTCATTCCACAATTCTTCTAAGTTTGGTTCTTCAATAGCAATCACTTCAGCATTAACAGCTAAAATAACACACATATATAAATCAGTCACTGCATTATACAGGGCGGAACAAGATCAGGGTTTAAGGTCCTTAACAATACTTTTAAAAATCATTCATATAAAACTATTTCACTATAATTAAGTTAAAACTAGAAATTACTTGTCACATACACCCTTTGAAGCGTAAGGGTGGGAAACACAAATGAATATTACACCGTCTTCAGTCACTCCATAGGATCACAGTCTGGTCTACAAGAAGAAGCCATGTCCCCCCACATAGACTAAAATAGATGTTGTGTGATGAATATGACAAGTTATTAACAAACGTGTATTAAATATCACTGAATATAAAATTAAATTACAGTTATATTTTGTAAGCATGAATCTTAATGATGTTAATCTCTGAGCCACCCTGTATTACTACATGTATACTATAGCTTTCCTAATGTAGCTTGGCATGCGAGATGTGTAGATGACAAATAAGGATACAACACCAAAAATCAAGACCCATCTATACGTGCTTCCCTAAAATACAAGTTATGGCCAAAATAGGATGGTTTAATTGAAAGCATCGAAGTGAATGACACGACAATAAAGATAAAAGGAAGATTCGCTCCCCACTTAACACATTTTCCAACGTGCATCTCAAGGTCGTATGCCACACTACAACAGTTTTGCTATACATTTATTGTTAAGTGGTACAAACCCCTTTTTTTCTTCCTTCTTGTCTTCTTTTTTTTCTGAACTACCACTTCATTCTTGCTACAGTAGACTTGTAACATTTTTAAAAATATGTGTTGAGTTTCAATCAAATCATTTAAGTATAAACGTGATAAAAGAATCTCATCATATGTTAGCAACAGGGTCATAATTAATTCTCGATATTCGACCACATAAAATATAGTGCTTTTAATAACTTTTGCGCTCCTTCTTACTGCTTCGTCTGATGATTTGTCCATGGCGCATAAAGTTAAAAGAAGTTCACGATATGCCAAAAGTGCAATATGTAATCGTTTTGACCAAGGTCTACATCCTTTTTTATTTACACATATATAGTCATAGTAAGCTTCCATTTGTTGTTGTACAAAATGAAATGCTTTTACCGATATAGTTTCACTGCAAATGTCCCAATTACTAAATGATTACAAACAAATGAGAAACTTACCTAACTAATTTCACTTGAAAATTATTGCCTCGGTTGAATTCCATAAAAAACCTCATAGCCCATAAATAATAGGATTCGTCATGAGCTTGGGCTTTAGCTCTTTCAAAATTATATTTAACATGATACATAAAGGTATTATAGGCACCATTTAAGAATTCAGCGCAAAATTCTTTTAGAATTAATTTAACTCCAAATGCAGACCTCCTTTCTGATGATGCCTCTTGAAAGGGTAAACGATTTTTAGGTGTTCTCGCTTTTTTCTTCTCAACATCAAAATGTACAGAATCAAGATTATTTAATGGCTTATGATATACATAGTTCTTCTCACTAATGGATTGAAGAGATTTTATCACGTATGTACCTCCAAATCGAGAATGTCTGAAATAAAAAAACATTAAATTCCTCCTGTACTAGAAGCTATAAAAATAAGGGAATGAAACGAAGGGTGTAAAATACAGTGGCAATACGGATGCTAAATTTTACAGTTTAAAACAAGCACCATAGGAACTCTTACTGAAACTTAAACTTGCACTACATATAATTATTATGTTATGATTAAAATTTGGTGCTATGTTACCTAAATTACTGAATAATAATAATAATGCATTCTGATAACATTTATTAACATTAGCTACAATATTTTTAAATGATTTGAAACACTCTGTAACAGTTTTTTCAATATTCATTAGTTTGTAAATTGAAAATTTTACATGCACAAATTCAGGTCAAAGCTATAAACTTTTATTAAACACGATTTTGTAAAAACTGTTACTTTTTCTTCTGGCGGAAGACCAAAGAAAACCCAACAGGCTTCAGCAGCTGATGTTACACGACTTACGTTTGTCGAGGTAGAGACTATGTCAGCAGATTTGTCTACTCATTCGTCAAGGTCAATGGGTCAAAGTGACATGCAACAAACAGTGATTTGTATTACATTAATTTTACGAAATTTGAAGCTCCGCATGGCATAAAATCAGCAGGAAAAGATGTCCTTCTCACCATAGGCACGGAAACAATAAGAGTAAAAGCCTTGGCAACTGGGGAAGAATTCTTGCTAAAGGATGTCTGGTATGCAGAAATTTGTTCTCTGTTCTAGCCAGGGTATGTTTGATTTAAATCGCTTGATTTAAATCATTGATTTAAATCGCGATTAAAATCAAGTGATTTATTTTAAAAAAAATCTGATTTAAATCAAAATGATAAACAGAACAAATACATTAAGCTATTTTAGTAACATTTACAAAATTTAAATAAATGCTTGAAGAATACCTATGTACTAAAATTGCATAGGTATTAGGTACCTGTAGAATGGATCTATATAATTGTTAATTAGTCAGGATAATTAGTGCTATTGTTGATGGTACAATGATAATGGCACATTAATGAGATGCAATTTTTAATTTTACTTCACCTTTGGAATTTTAAGCCTTCCTTTCCTTTGTTATTTAAGCAGGTAACCAATAAACGCAATAAACCCTCAAAATAAAAGGGATATTACCAATAGATTATTTCCAATTGTAATTGTAAAAATCAATGTACATGAAAAAATCGATTTAAATCAAAAAAATCGATTTAAATCAAAAAAATCAAGTGTTTTGATTTTTTTTAAAAACCATCGATTTTTCCCATACCCTGGTTCTAGCAGCACAACACAGAAATCCAGAGAGTGTATTTGACTCAACAGCAACAGAATGCAGACTCTCAAATCAGGGATCCAGAGAACAAGGAGGTCACTTTATTTGAGGCAAAAATTAAACCCCTATGTAAATTTTGTTGATAATAAGCTGCAGTTGTAGCACGAGAGGTGGGGTCATCAAGCCAAATTGCCAAAAGAGCTGTATCTAAAAGTTTCAACCGAAGATAAGCAATTATGTGAGCCTTGCATCTATGCATGACAAACCACATAGGCTGCCATTTGGCCATAGGGAAAAATCAACAAAATCAGAGGAATTATTCTCGGCGGATGTGTGTGGAGGTGGACCTTTTGAAGTCATACAATAAGAAAAAATTGTTTTAAGAACAATTATACAAAATTTAGATATGGCTACCTGATGACAGAAAAATCAGAGGTAAAAGACATGCTCAAAAAGGTACTGCAACACTCAAAAATGTTGGGCCATCAAATTAGAAAAACAACAAAGAAATCAGACAGATCCTGAGTGCAGCAAGGGTCACACAGAGGTTAACAGCCCCATACACGCTAGAGTCCCTATATAGAGAGAGTACCGCAATTGGTTTGGGCGTTACTTTGGAGCTAAAATGGCGGCTGCATATTAAGGTTGTCTTGTCAGGGATCAGCTGTTGTTAGTTGTCAGCTGTCAGTTGTAATAATTTTTCTATCACACCTTTTCTAATACCTTTTCTTCAATTCAAATTTCCCGCCCTTTTCTGGAGTCAAAATGGCGTCAATTGCGGTACTCTCTCTATGTCTTCTGTGCTCTATATAGGGACTCTAATACACGCCTCAGCGAAACGCTATCTGTGAGCGGGATTTCCAAACTTTTATTGAAATGGCGGGGACACTTAACTATTCTAATGAGAATTAAATTTTTTCAAAACTCATGTGAGCAGAGCTTGTAGCAACGTCACTGTATCTCCTAAATAGAACTGGGTAGTTGTCTGTTGAAGATGTCAGTCCCTATGAGTTATGAATAGGTAAGAAACCAAGAATAAAGCATTTGTGAGTAATTGATTCAGTGTGCTATGCCCACATTCCTGATCAGAGAGGTAAGAAAATGAATAAGAAAGCTGTAAAAGGTTACCTGATAAGCTATGATGGAGATGAGCGTTATCGCATCTAGGTAAAAGAAGAAAATAAAGTTATTCTAAGTAGAGACGTCTCGTTTCATGGAAGGTTAAGTCAGTGTGAGTACGTAAAGTTACCATTAGAGGACATAGAGGTTCAAAATGAGGGAAAGCAAACGAATCAAAAGGTATTTGTTGAGAAAGGAGGATCGGAAGAAAGTGAATCTGAATCTGAAAAATCATCAGAGAGTGAAGCAGACGAAGAAAAAGTTTTCCAGAAGTTTGAGGGATTGTTCAAAGTTGTCCAAACCTGCACACTTAAGAGGCTACGTAATGTTTAGTGAAGAAGTAGTTTTTCAAATCACCACACCTGAAACCTATGAAGAAGCTCTCAGTGGAAATAGCAAAGATCATTGGAAAGAAGCAATGGACAATGAGATAAAATCCTTAAAGGAAAGCCATACTTGGGAACTAATAAATTTATGAAAAGGATCTAGCTAGAGTGATACCATGTAAGTGGGTTTTTAGAGTAAAAGAGAATCCTGATGGGTCAGTAGACAAGTACAAAGCAAGATTGGTTATAAAAGTTTTCAGCCAGAGGTATGGTGTGAATTTGAATGAAACATTCAGTCCTGTAGCAAAACTTACCCTGATTCCAGCCATGCTAAGTATTGCAGATATAGAAAATATGCATTTGATTCAGTTCAACGTTTCAACTGCATTTTTATATGAAATATTTAGATAGAAGATATACTGGGTGTCCCATTTTAATCTTACCAGCGGAATTTCTCGAAATGAGGACCCCTGACAAAAAAAGTTGCCAAATAAAAGTTTGATGGTTTGGAGGGGGACGTCCGATTCTGTAACAAACTTCACCCCCCGACACTCACGGGGGTGGGAAACGGGGGTGACTTTAGAATCTTAAATGGGAACCCCTATTTTTTATTGCAGATTCAGGAAGAGCATAAAAAAATATGAAGATTTTATTTGAGAACTTTTTATTTATTTGCAGGTGGCGCTGCAAACGGGGTGTCCAGGTGTCCCATTTTAATCTTACCAGGGGAATTTCTCGAAATGAGTACATCTGACAAAAAAAGTTTCCAAATAAAACCGTCATAGGTTTGTATGAGCTTTCTGAATATGCAATAAAAATAGGGGTTTCCATGTAAGTCACCCCCCCCCTATCCACCCCTGAGTGTCGGGGGGTGAAATTTGTTACAGAATCGGACGTCCCCCTCCAAACCATCAAACTTTTATTTGGCAACTTTTTTTGTCAGGGGTCCTCATTTCGAGAAATGCCGCTGGTAAGATTAAAATGGGACACCTGGACACCCAGAGTCAGTAGATTAACAGAGTACCGCAAGCCTTTGACGCGACAAATGCCGCCCTGGCGGCCATTTTTAGTCCATATACATAAAATATACTTACGAAGTGCGTAATTTTTAATGAAATGCCGTGTTATTGTGCCGTTAAGTGTATTTGTTTTATTATATTCCGAAAAATTTAGTCAAAAACATCATCTACTTTACTGAGCGTGTAGTGAGTGAAGCACGGAAAGGACTAAAAATGGCGGAGGTTGCGGTACTCTGTTAATCTACTGACTCTGTGGACACCCCGTTTGCAGCGCCACCTGTTGCAAATAAATAAAAAGTTCTCAAATAAAATCTACATATTTTTTTATGCTCTTTCTGAATCTGCAATAAAAAATAGGGGTTTCCATTTAACATTCTAAAGTCACCCCCGTTTCACATCCCCGTGAGTGTCGGGGGGTGAAATTTGTTACAGAATAGGACGTCCCCCTCCAAACCATCAAACTTTTATTTAGCAACTTTTTTTGTCAGGGGTCTTCATTTCGAGAAATTCCGCTGGTAAGATTAAAATGGGACACCCTGTATATGGAACACTGATGGAACCAAAAATGTCTGTAAATTACTACGAAGCTTATATGGACTTAAACACGCCCCAAGGTACTGGAATAAAAGATTCAGTACTTGTTATCCTTTGTGAAAAGAGAGTTGATAGGATATTGTTCATTTACTTGTTAATGGTAGATGTTGGTAAACTATAAGTGCAAAATCACACTTTCCCAAACATATTTTTGTTACAACGCATAGCTAAAATGATAAAAGTTATGAAATTACCATTTTTACTGAATAAACTGTGATTAAATAAGAATTTTTGCTTTTACTTAAATAGTTCTGAAGGGTAAGTAACTAGTTGAAGTAAAGTGTTATTTGTGTGTTTAAAATTATACACAGCAAGTTGAGTAGAGACTGCTATGAGTATGCACAGATTGTACCCACACGTAGTATTTGTATATTTAAATGCATTAAATTATTTCTGCTTCTTACTTGTTTTAGTACCAAAAACAACTTTGAAATGTTAGTTAATTGTGAAGACAATTTCACAGCTGATTAAAAAATAAATAGGTAAAAATCGCATACCTAGCACCTGCAAATTTTCTTATCTTTTCTTGTTTCTTATTATTTTCATGATGCCTGATAAGAAGTAGTTCTGCTTCATCTCTCATTTTTTCAGTTTCACTCCTTTGCAATTCGGTAGTAGCCAGTGAGGTAGCCGATTGTTCTCTTAGCATAAACGATAAGATTTCTACAATATGCATGTAGTAGGCTTGTTCTGATGTCGAACTAGCAATAAATAAAATAATGTCCAACATTCCTGATTGATGTAAAGACCAAAGAACCTAAGTTGGAACTTGATTAGATTTTTCTCACAAAAAAATATAAAATATTACTTGATCGTGAACACTAGCATCATTATCTGGTCGCCTCTCCTCCTCTGGATTTGCAGGAGTGTACAAAATGTTTCTAATAAGTATTAAAATTCTTTCAATAATTAAATTGTTTTCTTCTCCGCGAATTGCAAAATCCTGCAAATTAAATACCTAATCAATAAATGGTTCTAAACATGACATTATGCGACTAGTGGTTATTCACGTAATTCTACACGTTTGGTTGAACTATGTGACTTTAAAAGGTTTCGTTTTGGAGGTATATAGTAGCCTATTATAGAGTAGAGATAAATTGTTTTTGCAACGTACAGGGTGCCCCAAACAAGAAAAACGTATCGGGTGTGTTTTTAATGGAAAGCCCCATGTATTATTTCATTTTCTGTTCTTACAGAATAAATGAGAGTTTCATGAAGGTTCACCTCACTTAAACCTTACTGGTTTTCTAATATTCTGTAGTTTTCAAAGCTTTTTTCTTGAATAACTTAAATAGAACACCCCTTATTTTCAAAAATATTTCCAGGAACGAAATTATAGAGCATTATATTTCCTTTAATTTGATGTAACGTTTGCTGCTTTATCTTCAACCAATCAAAAGTTATAGAATTTCTAACATATACACACAATTTCGGTGTTCCTCTAGAAATGAGTATGGACAATCCAGTTAATAAAGTATTGTAGAGTGCATGGAATATGCAAGACTTTTTGGCTTCAGGACTTTGTTAGGAGTAGCTTAAGGTGGGAGTGGAAGAGAGGCCATTTATCGGTTTTTCAATTATATCTTGGAAACAGTTGACTCTAGAAAAAATTCTTCTAAATGAAAATGAAAGCTAATTAAATTTCTTGGGAGGTGAGCTTAAGGTGGGAGTGGGCCACTCCCACCTTAAGCTCACCTCCCAGGAGCGGAGACTTTTAATATGTTTACCTACGACCTACTCCTAACAAAGTCATGAAGCCAAAAATTCTCGCATATTCCATGCACTCTATGATGTATTCATAAACTGAACTACACTGTGGCCCGAAATAAAGGAGTACATTTTTTAATCTGAAATAACTTTTTTGTTTTTAGGGCGATTTATTTTCTTTTTACAGGGTTAATACCTCAGCATGTCCCCAATATGAGTGCAAATTTTGGTATAAATAAAATGTACAGGGTCGGACTTACAAATTTTTTTCTTTAATGGTGCATTTGTGATCGTTGCAAATGAAACATGTTTTAGCTAAATTTGAACTGATATGCTCTTTCGGTAAGGTAAGTACCCAGAACACTTCCGTACAAACGAAATTCTCCGAAATTGTAGGATTTGCGAAATATAATTTTTTTATTGAAATGGTACTAAGTACGCGCATTAGCCATAAACTAAAAAAAAATGCCGAATTTTAATATTTATGTAATTTTAAATGTTTTTCTAATATCTTCACTAAAACGGAAGCTTCTTAGCACTAAATTACATCTTTCCTGCCATTTCTTCGAACGAATGCAGTTTGTATGGAACAACTTTGAACAGCGTACAATAAATGGGGCCATCAATTTATGGCGCAGAAGGCTACAAGAAGTGGTGAACAATCATGGTGGCCACATTCATAATATTTTACTTTAAGTTATAAATTATGTAGCTAATTTTCTTAGTTATAATTTGTGTTATTTAATAAAATGTATTATTTCCTTATTTCAATAAAAAAATGATATTTCGCAAATCCTACAATTTCGGAGAATTTGCGTTTGTACGGAAGTGTTCTGGGTACTTACCTTACCGAAAGACCATATCAGTTCAAATTTAGCTAAAACATGTTTCATTTGCAACGATCACAAATGCACCATTAAAGAAAAAAATTTGTAAGTCCGACCCTGTACATTTTATTTATACCAAAATTTGCACTCATATTGGGGACATGCTGAGGTATTAACCCTGTAAAAAGAAAATAAATCGCCCTAAAAACAAAAAAGTTATTTCAGATTAAAAAATGTACTCCTTTATTTCGGGCCACAGTGTATACATATAAGTCAGTACATTTTTCACAAGTGTGACATAAAATTCAACGAATTAGTACACTCAAACATGAGCATTTTAAAAAAGAAAATACGTGTTGAACATTTAAACATTATTGTTACCTACTGCATTTTCACAAAGTATAGAATATTTCAACTGTAAAGTTTAGCGAACCATAGAAATGGAGAATGAACTAATATGGCTTTCTTTTTAAAAAATGCTATATAGTGTAATGCGTTTTTCTTTTTGTGACACCCTGTCATTGTGAAAATATTTCGATATGTACTTCTTATCTGCCCCTTTCTACCTCAAAAACAAAACCTTTTCATACTCGAGTAGTTTTGCCATAATATTCTGTGTTGAATAATGTGAATAAGCCTGTATATGAAATTATCTCCTTTTACGGCCAAACGAGACCACAACGTACCACTTCTAAGATTTTACTAAGACGAGTACTCAGTATTGCCCACACTTTTTCATCTGCAAATGCCTGCTTATACTTCTGTTGGTGTTCCTCAATTTTTAAATAATAATATCTAGCAGTCTTCTCTGACGGTACAACTTCGTGCCACAATATTAAAGCTGGACTTGTGAGATTTACCAATAATCTAAAAATAGTAAATGCATGTTTCTGTAAAGAAAATCAAATTGAAGCAAACCTTAATAAAACGTCAAATAAATTAGTCTGCTCCCAATACCCTTTCAATAGAGGTAACAAATCGGTTTGTAGAATCTGACTTTCGCCCAGATACCTTCGTATTTCATACGTTTCATCATCTCTTCTTAAGTATCGAATCAAATCCTTTACAGTTTCGAGAGTATTTGTGTCGGCATAGTATTTTTGAGATTTTGAATCGTAATATCCTAAAGCGTTACAAGTTGCGGATAACTCGGCCGATAATAAATTAGACATTGGAATGTTTCGATGAAGTATACAAAAGGGCACTGAATTTATTATACCAGTAAATATATAAATATTTAATACTGTTATTCAATTTTATTATTAGAGGTTACGGTAAAGAAACGAAAATGATAGGTTAGTTTGAAACTGTTGCCGCCAAAAACAAGTTGGTCGCATTCAGATATTTTGTAAACGATCATTTTCCATACAGCGCAATTTATGAACTGTGAGTGTGACTGGTGTGACTCGGTTCGGTTTACATTTGGTGGCGAAAGAGAATGCATCATAGCGACTTTGTTTACAGAAACTTATAGCTCTGGATTATTAAAAATTGGAATACATTTCGAGACAGACGCCATATTATATTATTTGCATACATAATTAAAGTAAAGAGGAGTATAATTTTCGAAACATTTAAAATTTCCTCTTAACATTACACCACTAGCGCCGTTTATTTTTTATATGTCAACGTGCGTTGCTATATTTTTTATCCACGACTATCAGTGATTAATAAAATAAGTTATTGTCATTAGCAACGTGAGTACCTAATGAATATTACTCACTGTTATTTTATATATTTCCATGGTAACCGTCCAATACAGTCAATTAGTGAATTTTCAAATAAATATTTAAATTGAATTAACATTTATAGTCGTGGATAATAGTATATTATTCGACGAGCGTATAATGATGGCTATTATTCACGAGGTAAGTTTATGGCCACGAGCCGCAGGCGAGTGGCATAAATTACCGAGAGAATAATAGCCATTATACGCGAGTAGAATACTATACTTTATCCACGACTATCGACTATAAATGTTACGTCAAATAAAATGACAGATTGCAAATTAATTTGCATTTTTCTTATTTCCATGACAACGAAAGGTATACTGATTTCACATACGAATTCAACCATTTCACATTATTAGTTCTTATTTCCATTTTAATACCCAGATTTCAAAGTGAACCAATAAAAAAAAATAGCGTAAAGTATTCGTGGATAAATGGTCTTTAAAACACTTGCTCTATTTCAAGCACTCGGCTGCGCCGTCGTGCTTGAAAAATCGCGAGTGTTTTATTAAAGACCCGTTTATCCACTTATACTTTAATATACTAATATATACTTATGAATATTATAAATACTTAGGTACTGAATGTTTCAACAATTTAGTGACTTGCAGTCATCATGTTATACCTTTTCTTAGTTGTTTAGTAAAAATCTCTTAATAGGAGAAAAGTTGAAACGGCTTGGTGCATGGCCCCGTGTTCTACATAATTACCCGTTGCACGATGTTACAGGGTTTAAGTTAGAAACCTGGAAGTGGTGTCATCTTATAGGAAATTTTTTGTTGATTCCAAATCTCTGGTAGATTTTTTGATCGGATCACGAGTTCGCCGTCGGAAGACCGTTAAAAGTCAAAATATACACCCTTGAATATCTCGAGAACGACACATCTAATTGCAAAAAGAAAAAAACACAGTCAAGATTATACATTATATAGGTACCCACCCTCGCCCCCCTGGGATGTGAAGCGGGGGTGAGTTTTGAAAACCTAAATAGGAACACCTATTTTTTATTGCACTGTTGGATTCCCCATAATAAACTATTCTTTTGCAAATTGCAAATTTTAGCCCGAACTCCAACCCCTTTTTTGGGGGTGGAAAGGCGGAAAATTGCATATGTACGCAGAAAAACGTTCGTTTTTACTTTCTTTTTTGTTGAAGGACAACGATATATGTGGCAACACTGTTAAGAATAATAAGATAAGACGTGTTTTGAAGTACTTTGTGTGTCAGTTTATTGTGTTTTCTTGTACTTTATAATAAATAAAATAACTCTTTCGTACCACTGTGAACATTATTCTACAGGTTATGGGCCCAGGCCAGTAAGTTTAAAAGTTATTGCGATAAAAGTGCAAGAGAAACCAGAACATAACCTCAATCTTCGGGCGTGGCGTGTGTTCTTTCGCGCGCATTTTTGTTTTCTGTGTTTTATTATTGTTCGAACATAAAGTACGATGGATCAGAAATATATACCAGTGTTAAAGCTTAATAATGACAACTGGGTAAGTTGGAAATTTCAAACTACGGTTATGCTAAAAGGACAAGGACTGTTCGATGTGGTCACAGGTGATTTACCAAAGCCTTCTACCGGCGAAGATGAAATATCGAAGTGGTTGAAAACTGACGCAAAAGCTCAGGAAATGATCGTCACTAGAATCGAGCAAGGGCCATTGACCCATTTGTTATCCTGTGAAACCTCAAAAGAAATGTGGACAAAGCTAAAGTCCGTATATGATAAGGAATCAGTCGTGAGTATACACCTACTACAACAGAAATTCTTTTTGTTGGATTTTGGAAATCAAAATGTGTCAACGTACATCTCCCAATTGGAAGAAATCAAAAATAAACTTAAACAAGCGGGGGAAATTTTATCTGAGAAGATGATCATGACAAAAATTTTAATGTCCTTACCGGAGCAGTATAAACATTTTACGTCTGCGTGGGAGTCTGTACCTGAAGATAAACAAACTCTTGACGAATTAACCTCGAGATTACTAGTGGAAGAGGAACGAGCAAAGTCTAATGAAGGGGCAACTGCACTGGCAAGTACAAGCAACAAATTGAAAGACATCTACAAAACGGATGGTGGAAATACAGTGGAGTGTAACTTTTGTCATAAGAAAGGGCATTATGAGAAAAATTGTTTCAAGAAAAAGGGCTCACGAAACAGAAAATGTCATTATTGCAAAAAGGAAGGTCATGAGATGCAGAATTGTTGGTTCCGGAAAAACAAAGGAAGAAAGGGCGGTTCAAGCAGTGAAAATAAATCTCCAGAAACGAACGCATTCATAGGATCATCGAGCAAGTTAAATACAAATGATTGGTGCATGGACACGGGTGCAAGTGAGCACATGTGTTGGAATATGAAATTGTTCGAGAATGTAAGGCAAGTTACGAGTGTAAGAAAAGTAAAAGTAGGAGATGGAAAGATCCTAGAAGTAAAGGGAGTCGGAAGTGTGAGTTTATGGGCATTCAATGGAATTAAACTGTTAAGAACTACGTTAAGCGATGTACTTTACGTGCCGGAATTAAAATTCAATTTGTTTTCAGTAGGATCTGCACTGGACAAAGGTTTTCAAATGGTCTCTGACAACAATATGTGTAAGATTGTTGACAAAGAAGGAAGAATAAGGGCAATTGCAAACAGACAGAATAAATTGTACAAAATGGAGTTCGTGAAAGAAAAGGAAGATTTCTGCTCCAGTGTGAATGCAACTTACCTAAGTAATGAGTGTGAAAGTAGGTCAATGTCAACTTACCAAACTACAGCTGATTGCAATGTAAACAGTAGTAACCTGAAAAATTCAGAGTGTCAAGTTGTGGAGGTTGTGAAAAACTTAAGTGCGTGGCATAATGTTTTAGCTCATCAAAATCTTCAGCACATTAAACAGTTTCTTAGACAAAACAATATAAGTTTTAACGATGATGAAAAGGACTTTTTATGCGAAAAGTGTTTATCCGGTAAACAGCATCGTATGCCACATCCCGTGAGTGGCTCACGTGCGTTAAAAACATTAGAATTGGTTCACGCCGATGTATGCGGACCGATGGAGACGCCTTCAATAGGTGGTGCGCGATATTTTTTGGTCATAAAAGACGATTTTTCAGCTTATCGGTATGTATATTTTATGAAATATAAATCAGAAGTAAAAACTCATATTGAACATTTTATTGTGAGAGCTGAACGTGAAACAAACAATAAGGTTAAAATATTAAGGACAGATAACGGTTTGGAGTTTGTAAATCATGAAGTAAAGGCATTATTAGAAAAACGAGGTATTCGTCATCAACGATCGGTAGTGTATACCCCACAGCAAAACGGTCGAGCTGAACGAGAAATACGTACCTTGGTAGAAGCTGCAAGAGCGATGATCAGCGGGATGAACAAAAGCTTCTGGGCTGAAGCTGTGAATACAGCAGCGTATGTAATCAACAGAACGGGTAAAAGTTCGATAGCAAATAAAACTCCATTCCAATTGTGGTACAACAAGGAAACAAACCTACAAGCTTTTCATATATTTGGATCAAAGGTGTCTGTACATGTTCCCAAAGAAATCAGATTAAAATGGGATCCTAAAAATGAGGAAGGAATTTTTGTCGGGTATGGTGAAGAAGTTAAGGGATACCGAGTCTATTTTCCTGAAAAGAACAAATTAGAATGTCATAGAGATGTCATATTTCTATCTGAAAATAAACATGAGGAGGAGCTAATAGAAACTCGTTTTGAGGATGAACCAAACATGCAGATAGAAGATCTCAGTCAGGATAATGCAGCCGAACAAGAGGATAATGAACAGGTTGTACATGAACCAAGTGATGCTGACAACGATCAAAATGAAGAACAGCAACAACCTACTGTTGGTGAGGAGCGACAGTCCAGGTATAATCTACGACAGGACGTAAGGAGGCCAAAGAAATTCGATGATTATGAGCATGATTTAGATATCGGATTGTTAGCCTTGGATCACCAAGATGGAGAACCCAATACGTATGAAGAGGCGATGTTAAGTAGCGAGTCTGACGAATGGAAGACAGCCATTGAGAAGGAGGTGAGTGCGCTAGATATAAATAATACGTGGGTGGTAGTGGAAAACTTTTCGAGTGATATAAAACCTATCGAGTGTAAGTGGGTATTTAAGAAAAAGAAAGACGAAGCAGGTGATGTAGTAAATTATAAGGCACGATTAGTAGCAAGAGGTTTTCAGCAACAAGATGTATCCTTTTTAGACTTTTATAGTCCAGTTGCAAAGTTACCATCTTTGCGAATTTTTTTAGCCATATGCAATCAATTGAGGATTCAAATTCATCAATTAGATGTGTGTAGTGCTTTCTTAAACGGTGAAATAAAAGAAAGCGTTTATATTTCATTACCTAAAGGTTTTCATGAAAGACAGGGCACGGTGTGTAAACTAAGAAAATCATTATACGGTCTAAAGTGTTCCCCGAAAAATTGGAACGAAAAATTTCATGAAGTAATGTTGTCACTAGAATTTGTACGATCAGAATATGAATACTGTATTTATGTTAAAGTCAAAGAAAAATGCAAAAGTTTTATTTTAATATATGTAGATGATGTGTTGGTGGCAGGTACTTCGCAATATGAAGTCGATAATATTAAGAAAATGTTGGCTCAACATTTCAAAATGAAGGATATAGGATTGGTAAAACATTTTTTAGGTATGCTTATAACTCAAGATGTTGCGAAGGGTGAAATATCAATCAATCAAACGCAATACCTGAAGAATGTATTGACCAAGTTTAATATGCAAGATTGTAAACCTTGTAAAACCCCAATGGATTGTCAAAGCAATCATGAAATGTTAATGAAAGATAAATCTGAAAATGTTAACCTAGAAAAACATTGCCGTATGGCAATAGGATCATTAATGTATGCTATGCTCTGTAGTAGACCTGATTTAAGTGTATCAATTAGTATCTTAAGTAGATATCAAAATTGTGCCAGCCATGATCTGTGGCAAGCTTTGAAACGAATTTTACGATATGTACAGGGTACTTTAGACCTAAGTTTAGTTTTTAAAAATAATGGAAATAATAGTATTGAAGGCTATGCTGATGCAGATTGGGCCGGTGACAAAACTGACAGAAAGTCAACCACTGGTTATATTTTTAAAGTGTTTGGATGTACCGTATCATGGGCATCTCGTAAACAACCAACGGTTGCACTTTCTTCAACCGAATCTGAATATGTGGCTTTGAGTTCCGCAGTGAGCGAAGCATGTTGGATTCGATATTTAGTTAACGATTTCAAAATTAAAAATGATTTGCTATGTGTTGTAATATACGAGGATAATCAGTCAGCAATAAGGGTATGTAATAATCCAGAGTTTCATAAGAGACTGAAACATGTCGACATAAAGTTTCATTTCATCCGTGAAAAAATCAAGGAAGGTGTAATATGTGTAAAATATATTCCCACCACAAAACAATTAGCCGATATGTTTACTAAGCCTCAAAATTGTATAACATTTAAAGATATGTGTGCTAGTATAGGATTGTTATAAGGTTGCCACATATACCATTGAGGGGGTGTGTTGAAGGACAACGATATATGTGGCAACACTGTTAAGAATAATAAGATAAGACGTGTTTTGAAGTACTTTGTGTGTCAGTTTATTGTGTTTTCTTGTACTTTATAATAAATAAAATAACTCTTTCGTACCACTGTGAACATTATTCTACATTTTTCCTCTAACATTTTTTTGTGATTTACAAATTGTCCATCACTCTCTCCGCTCCGAACAAATCAATTTTGTACTCAGTGACCTTTTGTAACTAAATAACCATTTTATCAAGATATTGAAGTATCTAGCTACTTAGTTATTCGATAACTAAATCACTCAGAATCACTTTTTTCTGAAGCAGAAGCCACAATAACATTCAAAAAATCCGATGCGTTTTGACAGCAAGACCATGGGCGCCCATACTGTAATTTCCAGGGGCGGGGGGCAATTTGGGGAGGATCATTAGCTACTTCAGCTATATGACGCAAATTAAAAATGCGTTTCGTTATTCAAAAAATTATTACCGCTTGGAGTACGCATCCAGGGGGGATGGCAACCGCCCCCTCTTGGCCCTCACCAGTAAACCTAAAATATAATCCTTAGGATAAAATGGAGGTGGTTAGAAGCAAGAAAAAACTGAAAGGTATTACAAATATTTATGTAGATAATGGCCTGATGACTGACGAAAGGGTCAAGGTCTACATCAATTTGGCTAATGGTTAACATTATTTGCAGTTCCCTAAGATGTTTAACATAATATGTTAATATAGTACCTAAGTTAATGACATTACAAACTAGTTGGTACCTACCTAATAGTAATAAACAAATGGTACTGACCTGACATTTTGTGACAACACTCAACTTAATGTTGACAATCAATTTAAATTTGAAGTATGGCAGTTCTAGGTATTGATTCTTTATTCCAAATCGTGTTATGGGTTGTGATAGTAATTTGTGCAGCAATATATTTAATGTGCAGTTGTGAAAATAAAACAATTCAGCCGTATTCATATAACGGGCCAAACGGTAGATAACTAAAAATGTTTATTTAATGCATTTGTGTTTTAAATGTTAGGACCATCACATTGGAAACAGCAATATCGTACTGGCTCACGTCAATCACCAATTAACATTTCACTGTGTAATGCTGTCACAGTACCGGTTGAAAGTGGGGCACATATACTATTTTCGGAACAATACAACTTAATTCCGAAAGAAATGTGTATATACAATGATGGAAATTCGGGTGAGTATCGAAAAAATACATTTATTCCATTCAAGTTCGAATTTAATTTTAATTAAAAAAGGCGAAATTTGTTCTTGTTCGTGTATATTGTTTGCTCATGTTCGCTCGACATATTGACATCTCGCCCATACCAGAACGAGTTATATTCAGTTTCTCGTAGTTGATCCATCTACTTTCTGCGAGCGTGGTAAATATGGCTGACTATGAAAAATTATTGTTAGTTAGTGCTGCTTTCATTGTATTGAGTTTATTGAAAAAGTAAAGAAAAAAGGAAAAAACGATTTTGGCAAGCAACTGTATTTTAAAAGAAGAACATGATTACGGAATATTCTAAAATTTTTGCAGACTGTCCCCTGAAGTTTCATGCAGCACAAGCGATCGAAGCGCAAGCACTTTTGGAGATTGGAATCCCGTTCACACTGAACGAGAATGAACAAGTACCTATTTTCTTTTGATGTACCGGCTTCCTCTCGATCTTTTTTCAACGCGAACAAACAAACGTTTGTTCGCTGGTTATCCCGTACTGACTGGATGATTGTTGATGCAGAATTCTCGCTCGCTCTTGTTCGCTTTTTGATGAATACGCGCCTTTAGAATGTGTGCGCAATTTACAGGGTTAGAGGAGTTTCATGATACAAATAAACAAGATATGATCGATTGTCGTCCCAAAGTCATCGTATGACGTCACGCGGAGCTGAATAAATATATTTGAGGCTTTTTACTAATAAGAAAGTAATGTTTCTTTATTCAATTTTAATATAAAAAGTTAATTTGTGGTTTAATTGATTACTATTTTACGTCGATTGAGGGTAAATAACACATATGATTCTTAAATAATTATGCTTTTATTACGTATACGTATATGGACTTTTTAAATTATAGGATTTTAAACAGGAAACACGCGAGAATTGTGGAGTATTAAAAACACATATCTCTAGCCATAACTCCTTCAACATATTTTGGTTGTTCCAAACGTAAATTGAGAAATGGTACTACGTCTTTTTTAAAAGTCGATGATTTCCGGCAGAATAGCCCAAAAGTTCAAATCTTAGATTTCGTTCGTAGCTCTTTTCGTTAAAATGTTTCGAACAAACTCTGGCGATTGTAATACTAATTTTGTAGACGCGTTTACAAACTGCTACCCAACGTTATTGAATATTTTCGTCTGTTGAAAAACGAAACGGCATTAAATTGCTTGTAAAATGTTTTGACTCATTATCCGTGTTACAGCCTGCAACTGCACACCGCATTAAAAAAATACGTTTGTAAATCACGTGAAACACAAAAAAAATTTACAACAAACGGAATAGCGGTAAACGTCACATAAAGGGTTGTTGTTGTTTGAAATCCAGCTCCGCGTGACGTTCATGACTCCGCCCACATGCGCAAGATCATATCTTGTTTATTTGTATCATGGAGGAGTTTAAATTTCGCATTCAAAACAAATGCTGTAATATGAAATCTGAGGGTTTGCATCTCCGCACATTATAGAAATTCTTCATAATACGTCTACCAAAAAGTGACGTAGGTATTCGAACAGCACAATATACTTACTAATTTTAGTTACATTATATGCGAATTTTGGTAACGGATCAAGACCAGAAGTTAGTGGTGGCCCCTGCGACGAAAGCTATGAATTTTTAAATGCATGCTTCCGATGGGGACCTAACGACTATGAAGGTTCCGAGCACACAGTTGACTGTGGAAGTTATGCTATGGAACTTCAGGCAATTCATGTTAAAGGTGGGAGGACCTACTGTACACTAAATCAAGCGGTCGAGGACAACGCACTGTTAATAATTAGTTATTTGTATCAGGTACCCGTTTTTTAAATTTGTATCAGTGACTGAACAAACTTTCCCGTACGATAGATCTCACCGGTGGATAATCCTTACATTAACCATTTAACGTCAACTTTGCCAAGAATTAGTGCGTTACATAAGTGCTGCCAGATGGAACCAGTGCCATTGTCTTTCTTCATGCCTCCATTTGTTTCCAAATATGTCAGCTACTGCGGTTCTTTAACTTTTCCACCTTGCACAGAGGGCGTACGTTGGATAGTACAAACAGAACCGCTAGGAATATCAATAACACAGGTAAGATAACAGTAGCATAAGTAAACTAATTTCTTTTTCTGTCCATATGATGCTAAAGTAATGCCAAATCATACGAAAATGCGGTCGTAAAGTGATCCAAAGTGTCCGACCGAAACTGGTTTTTACGACCGAAACCGAAACCGAAACCGAATTTCGGCAATGGTCTCAGTTTCGGCCGAAACCGAAACCAAAACCGAAACTTTCTTACAAAGATCATGTTTTGAGGGAAAAATAAAGAAAACGTTATTATAATCAGTCAGACTCAGTTTTAATTTTTTTCTTTAATTCTCACAGCTTTAAAATGCTTAATAATAACTTAAATACTTCACAAACAAGCCACGTCATGATTAGGCACATGGACGCGGCAAAATGTCTTTGTCGTTTGGATGGAATTTACTGCGCCGAACATGAACGAGCACAGCGCGGGAACTCCAGAATGCAGTTTCGGTTTCGGTCGTAGTTTCGGCAGTTTTGCCGCCGAAACCGAAACTAAACCGAAACTCGTTTTTTTGCCGAAACTCGACCGAAACCGAAACCGAAACCGAACATTCGGTCGGACACTACGGGGGGGATCCAATACGGCCGCTGCCAAGGGAATCTCATTATCCGTAAAGTTATCTGATACAACCGCTGCCAACAGCCAACGGCAAACGCCAAGGTAACTTAGCAACGATCTCAAATCAAGCGGCTTAGTTGTCAAACGTCACTTCAAAGACGTCATGCACTTAGCAGGAAATAAAGAATTGTTTTATCCATATGGACAGAAAAATGTAATATTTGCCTCTCCCGTCAAGCGTCAATTCGGCCTAAGCCGCCAGCCGGCCTCGGTTTCGCCTCAGCCGGCAAACCGAGGCGCGGCCGTATTGACGTCCTTGACGGCCTTGATAAATAAATAACTATTTCTGTCCATATGATGCTAAAGTAATGTCAAATGATATGAAAATGCGGCCGTAAAGTGATCCAATATGACCGCTGCCAAGGCAACCTCATTGTGTAAAAATGCGGACGACAAGTTATCTGATAAAACACAACCGCTGTCATCGGCAAACGTCAAAGTAACTTAGCAACGATCTCGAATGAAGCGGCTTAGTTGTCGAACGTCACTTCAAAGACGTCACGCACTGAGCAGGAAATAAAGAATTGTTTTATCCATATGGGCAGAAAAATGTAATATTTGCCTCGCCCGTCAAGTGTCAATACGGCCTAAGCCGCCAGCCGGCTTCGGCTTCGGTCGCGGCCGTATTGACGTCCTTGACGGCCTTGATAAATAAATAACCATTTTGGGCAACCAAACGCGGCCGTTACTATAACAGCGGCCGTTAAAGTAAATGCCACTTTGATATTTCAATACATCGAATTTTAAATTTTGTCTTAATCTAATAAAACAGATTGCCCGGTTGCACAAAAAATGTTGTGTACCTATATCTTGTCCGCGAAAATCTTTAACCTAAGTACTCGGTATTGTTCTGTCTCGGCCGCAAGCGGTCTCGGCGACAATTTTTTCTCATCGTACGTTACAGTGCGTTTTAGCGGCCTTGACATACAAATAACTATTGTTCGATACCTTCTTAGAAAGTGAACCGTAACTATAGTTACTAAGTGGGCGAAGGTTTTACTTTCGCTCACCGTTTTTTGCTCACTGCTATAATTTTTTTTAATAAAATCATTCCAATTGTAATACAATGTTACAGAGTTACTTTCTAAACAGGTATCGAACAAAATGAAATACAGCGCTCGAGAGTAAGGTCACATTCGTTCACTTGAATTGCGCTCGTGGACAAACACGCAATTCGCCTGAACGAAAGTTTTACCTTCCTCACTCTTACTGTAAATAACTATTTGATCCATTACTCTATATTACTTGTTTGTTTTCGTACGCCGCAAATTTATCTTAAAAGATTTCCATTTTCAGGTTGCACAATTTCGTAAAATGAGAACAGCTTGTGGATTTTTGGAAATAAATAGAAGACCAGTGCAAGATGTGAACGACAGAGAAATACAGTTTTATAGTTAAAATACTGTTTAATATTTAAATTTGATGTACCTATTTATTTATATAGACGATCATTCATGTTTATTTACCTCACCTTTAAACTTGTGTATACCTGCCTACGCGTATAGGTAGGTACTTGATGAAAATAGACTACCATTAAATTCTTAATTTGCTAATACAAAATTGAAGCTTGAGTTGTAAATAATACAATCCTGATGTTTTTGTTTGTTTGCTTGTTTTAATCGGTTTAAACATATGTATATGCATTACCGCTTTACGAAATTGGTTTAATCTAACATTTTGGGGTATACCTACTAGGTATTCCATAAAAAAACAATACTCTACGTCACTTCTAATTAGATACATACACAAATTACTTCTAACATAATAGAAGTTAGTATATTGTTTGAGATCTTAGATTAATCTCCGAACCTTGGAAGGACCAGGTTGATTTTGCAACCACCGAATTTATTCTTTTGAATTTTTAATAATAAGATTTAAACTACATATTTACATTTAACTTAATATTAATCGATGCAGTTTCAATAGATGAGTTGCCAACCGCCAAGTTATAGATTTAGATTGAGTAATTCCTATAATTGGCTGACTAAATAAGCAACTGACTTCCTAGTGGATACGGAAGCCCTTTTATTACGTAATTACGTAGGGGTTAGTGTACGTTGTCGGTACTGCAGTATAAAAATTTGCAGGTGTAGGCGGCTCTTTGGGATGCTCACTTAAAACCATAAATCTTTAAATATGGTAACGTATAATCCTTGAAACCCAACTTAATGCTTGTCGTAAGTCTGCGATCCGGAAGCTGACGAAGCTGGCAATAAAATGTTGAACGGCGAATTGTTGCTAACTTTGAAATGTTAATGTAATGGTCTAACAATAATTGTAATGTAATGTATTTAAATTGGATACAGTGACGGTGAGAACATAGAAAATGGTATATGAAGACTAAGCGAGTTTTTTCAAAACACATACATAGGTAGGTACTTAATATTTCATGAAAACGCTAAACGCAAAGTAAAAAAAGTACCGAAAGGTTAGTTCAACTTCAAAACCACAGAAATGACGGGACAGGCGAATGATTGAATGAACAGATTCTGTTTTGATTCCTAAAAATTTCGATAAAAAATTAATCACACAAAATTATTTTTAAATCAACAAAAAAATGTTGGGAACGAAAACTGAATTCTCATGTTATGAATGATATCAAAAAGATTCGTAATTTACCTGTTTCTCATTGTCACAATAATGCACTGGATGTTTTTCCATACAACTTTTTCAAAAATATACGAATTCATCGTTGTAGCATACGGCGTTATTAATTAGTATTGGACAGTCAAGCTTCTCATAAATAACAATTTTCGTAATTTGTGCATTACCTATGTAGGAGTGCTCCATCTTGTTCCACTTAATTAAAAAAAGCAGCCCCACACCCGGAAGTAAATTTTTGTTTTTAATATCTTACTTATTTTCTATCACCAACACACTAGACTGAATAGTTTATTGAGATATCGAATGCATAACGTTAGCTGAAAGACCCTGTATAGGCAAAATTAAAAATGGTATTAAAAATTAGATAAATTATTAATAATCTTCATAAAAAGGGCTTTAAGAAAACCAAATAATTTTACATTATCTTTTTTTCTTAATAATATACATACAGGTACACTATACAGCGTAGCGCCCACCTTACAATTTTAAAACATAATTAGGTATACCTTATTATACAATTCCGTTTCTTTTAGGTATTTTAGTAGATTATGTAGATTTTTTAAGGATGTAGCGAACTCTGTACCTATATGCACTTTATTCTGTAATGACCGTATTTCCTACAGTGATGTAGAGCATGGTCCACAGTAATAAGGTCTGCATTTCAGTCTTGACTTGACATGTTGGTTTTTCCTCTTTACTTAACTATGCGTTAGTTTAGTGTATCCGATTCGTACTCTAGTAATTATAATTTTTTTCCTGGTGAGGGGAACATCGTAGATAATTCTACTGAGGACAGTTTTAATTTGCCTGAGTTTGTTGCTCTGGAGGTTGGTCTAAGTATCCTTCCATTCTTCATTTATTTTGTTGCTTACCATTACTCGTAGATCTTCGGTACTACGTTCCGTCATATCATAGAGTGCTTTTGCTATTGCCGATTTGGCTAGAGTATCCACTTCATCATATTCCGGTAGGTATCATAATGTGTGAAGAAATTCATACATAATCCAACCTGGATATATTATTGTATTTTTGTAGGTATAGGTACCTAATATTTTAGACAGAAAAGGCAAATACAAGTAATTTGTACATATTTGATATGTATCATAAAAAGAATAAAAGAGGATGTCCGCGTAGAGGAAGAAACAATGAAACAAAAATCCTGTTTTTAGAGTTGTAAGACACTGTGTGAGTCCAGGATTTTGATGGCCACTGCTAGTTGTGGAATGGAACATCAGAATAATCCAAGATCGCAATTAAATTTTTGATCGAGACGTTTGCTTCTAATAATTCTGTGAAGGATACTGACCAGACCAAATATTTACTATAAGTAGTGATAGATTTACGACGCAAAGTAGATGACAAATGCACTACCATTACATGATGTAAACGTTAAAAAACTTACTAGGTTCGTCGCAACCAAATAAAAGCTGATTACATGTATGCATTAATTGAGAAAAATTTGAATCCTGCAATTATCCATGTCCATATCGATGGGTTTTTGACAAAACAACGTAAACGACAAATTGTTAATTTTACAGGAATCCACTTTTTTTAATACAAATGTTATTTCTAGAGAAAGTAATACTAAAACTTGTATTATAATATTTTTCATCGTTAGAAATTGATTAGCGACATTAAATTAACGAGAATCCGGCATTTTAAGTAAATTATGCTGCTTACAATGTTTTGTCGGGAAAGTGTAATTTAAAATTTGTAACTTAAGATTTGAGGTTAACTCGCAGTGATCAACACGACGTCGTGTTTACGGAATATGACAATTATCTTAAGCGCCTAAATAAATAACGTAACCGACAACACCTTGAAGGCGCTTGCGATTATCTGTCAGTACCGGATATACGCATACGATATTTAAGGGACTAAAATTAAAAACATCGGCGTTTACGATATTATATATTTTGAATTTTAACTGTCAAAATGAGTAATTCACATACGCTGCTTTGCAGAGACCTGTAGTTTAACGTAAGCTACCATTTGGTCCAAAAAACGTATATATGAAAAAAGTGTCGCTTACGATGTTTTGTCAAAAACCCATCGATATACAGAGTGTAGAATTGGCCAATGCACCATAGAGATTTCAATCTAAAAATTTTAATAAATTATTTATTTGCTTCCCTAATTGTTTTATACAAAAAGTCTATTTAACTTTTTTGTAGAGACAAAAATTCTGAATGGACTGATGTTACTTATTTTTACTTTGAATTTTTCAGAAATTTAGGGAAGTAAAATTTCCACCTTCTCAAAAATCGAAGTGATAATAAATAAAAATTAAATGATCAGTAAACTGGCACACAACTTTCCCATGTTTACTACAATGACGTATTAAATAAAATAGTTTTTAAAGATAATAAGGCAAAACAATATAGTTTTTGCGTAATAACTGGAAAAAATAAATATATAGTGTGTAGCCGGAAGTAAATTGGTATACTTATTATACTCGATTAAAAGACCCACTGAACACAGTACATCCATGAAACGTTTCTAAATGTTGCATAATGGTTACAAATGAAACATTCCTAAGAAACATCTAAGACACATTACTGGTACATTCCTTTCGAAAGCGAATAAATGGTAATGTCTAATAAACGTTTCAATTGATATGTTACATAAAATACAAAACATACACATTACAACATGAACGTTTTAGATATGTATCCAAAAATACATCTTTGTGATGTATTTTTTTGGAATGTGATAACGTATAACATTTTAGAAACGTTACAAATGTGATGTTTCGTTTGAAACAAAATAGTTATATTTCAAAGTTAACGTTACGGAGTTGTGTTTAGTAGTGTTGTACCAGAAACCTTATCAGTTGAAACATATCGTAAGAAACACATCATACACGTTTCGGTGTGAACGTTTTAGATATGTATCCAAAAATACATCTCTGTGATGTATCTTTTGGAATGTGATAACGTATAACATTTTAGAAACGTTACAAATGTGATGTTTCGTTTGAAACAAAATAGTCATATCTCAAAGTTAACATTACGGAGTTGTTTAGTAGTGTTGTACCAGAAACCTTATCAGTTGAAACATATCGTAAGAAACACATCATACACGTTTCGCTGTGAACGTTTTAGATATGTATCCAAAAATATATCTCTGTGATATATTTTTTGGAATGTGATAACTAAAGCTAGGATGCCTTTTTTTATAAATGGACAAACATAAGGCAGACCCTATTTAAAATCCGTTTTAGAGTACGCACTTTCCAAAAATGCAAACTTTATTCTGCCTTTTTTGGCTTCTGTTAGTTTTATTTTGCGTTTTTTACCTTTTTTTTTTGATATTTTCGCGTAAGTATTTAGTACCTTTTCTGTAAATTTTTTTTAGTTTTTTGAAATGTAAGTAAGTATTTTTTAATTTTTAGAGTTCATATATGTAGGTATATTTTTCTGGGTAATTTCTAAGAAAGCAAATTGTTTGAAAGCGAAAGGAATTTGGTATACGAACTGAATACAAACTTTGTCTATAATATTTAAGCCTTTTACATAATAACTCGGATGAGTCATTTTCCTTACTTTGAAATATTTCCCATTGTATTATTTCTACCTGCAAGCTCCATCTACATACAGTCTTTGTTGAAATTGCATCCCTTAGTCATTATGCCTTGTTAAGCGTATTTTAATTAGCCAGAAAGCTTTATTGAAAAAGAATACCAGCAGATAGCATCTATCAACTGTAATTACTTTTTCAAATAAATGTTTGTTTGTCTATATTTAAATTGAATATGTATGTGTTGATTTTATCTCGACAGTTTTCGCTTTTCCGTGCCATTTTTGTCCTTTTTTGTCTTTTTAGATGCTTTTTTTAAATTATTTTTTATGCCTTTTGCCTGCCTTTTTTAAACTTTCATTTTGTCTAACTATCCTAGCTTTAGTGATAACGTATAACATTTTAGAAACTTCATTCAAAATGTGATGTTTCGTTTGAAGTCATCTTTCAAAGTTAATGTTACTTGTATTTAGTAGCGTTGTACTAGAAACCTAATCACTTGAAACATATCGTAAGAAACTAAAAATACACGTTTCAATGTGAGTGTTTTACATATTTATCCAAAATTACAATTTAGTGTTTAATTGGAACGAAAAATTTCCGTTTCCAAAAATAGGTTTATTCATCATAAGTAGATGGGTAATATTGCACATCTAAATGGCTTCTTTGCCAGCGAGTCGGTAGCTCAGGTAGTTTGCGTGGCTGTTTTCTGAATTCCTAAACAAGCGACCGATGTTCGAATTCCACTTGAAGCAACAGGATTTTTCATCATCACCGATCTCCTTCGAGTCTACACTAAAAGAATTTTGGGGGCCCTGGAGAACAAGCCACCGGAGTACATGGGGCCCTGCAGGGCCTGCATACTGGGAAAAGAGCCCCTCAGAGCAGTTGGGGCTCTCGGTACCATAGTTTCTACCACATCTCAATTTTTTCATACTCAGGTATGTTTCAAATGAAACATATATGAGACATTTCAAATATTCACGTATGAAACATTTATAAGGACACATTTCTCCTACATATCAATAAATTACTCTCCGATATGTTTCTTGAAACATATATAAAATGTTTCGATGTAACGTTTCTGTGTTGTTTCAAATCTAGGTTTCTGAAGGCGGACATTAAACATCTATGTTATGTGTATGATACGTTTCTGTCGCTGTTTCGGAGATGTTTCATGTTTCAGAGATACGTTTCTAAAATATTTCAGAAACGTTTTTTTGCACTGTGGGGAGTCGTAGGTATGTCCTCTACTTCACTGTACAATTTTACTTCTTCAGCTTTGTTAGCAAAAGAGTTATGAATCCCTTCCCCTATGGGAAAAGAAATAAATGTAGTGCCAATAGTTTTTCATGAACTATATGTAGGTATGTATTTATAACATTAAAAAAAAATGAAAAAAAATGCTTGGAGCAGATTTGGAGAAAATCGATTTTCAATTTTTGACCAATTTTGGGTACCCATAAATTGGCCACTTTAAATTTTTGTTCTTTACCAATTATAAGTAAAAGTTCTGGCCATCCTTTGGCCATAATTTCCAATTTTCAAATTTTAATTAAGTTAAACGGTTCTTGAGCTACCTACACCCTAAAAAGTAAAAACTAGGAGAATTGCTATATTGACCGCCATTTTGAATTTAGAAACAAACGAAAAGCGGCGTTTTACTTGTTACCATGTCTATTAACTTTTCACCAAGGGAAATTAGTTTGGGTTAAAATTTGATTGTTTGCACCCAAAATCACTACAAAAAAGTTAAATAGCCTTCTTGTAAAAAATAATTAGGGGAGCAATGGTTCATGAACCAATTCTACACCCTGTATAAAAATCCACTATCATACGATGTAACCTACATAACACATCCCTACCGTTTCTTAAAAATTCGACATTTAATTTACAAATTAGTTAGTGTTGAAAGCAAAAAGAGTGTCCCCAAGGTAATGTGAAAAATTAAGTAGTTGCTGTTGGAATAGAACCAAAGAGTATATTAGGTATATTATTATATACTTTTATATCGTTTTTATATACACATATGTTGTATATACATAAAACAAAAACATGTACATGTTAGAAATTATATGACCAAACTTCTTGTAATGGGACATCAAAATCCCTATATACAATAAAATTGATTGATTGATTGATTGATTGATTGATATACTCTTTGGCTGAACGTTAGAGCTTATGAAAATGCACGGATTTACGAGATCCAATATTCAGCTTCAGCACTCCTGAACCGCGAGTATTGTTATATGATATTCCACACAATTAATTTATTTACTCTGTTCTCTTAGACAATAAAATAAACAATTTTGTAAACAAATAAAATTTAGGAAAAAATATAAAAATTACAGGTTTTTAGTTTTGACGAATAATTCGCATGCAAATTTTGACGTGAATAAGTTAATAAAAAGATGGCTAATGAATGAATTTGTGTTTTAATAATGTGTAATGCATATTGCACATTAATGGAATTGGGTGAGCGGATGTTGTGTGATATAATCAAGAGTTGCACAATTACAAAACTGGTAGATTAGTTCAACAGTTGCGTAGTTACGAAAATCGCTTTTTAAATTTATAATTAAAGCATTCTGTCGCAATTAGTTCTGTTTAGTCGCAATCCTAAATCACATCGTTCGACTATTATTCTTGGCAATATAAAATTGCAAAAATCTCTCTTGTTTCTTCGATTAATGCAGCTGCAAACATTCCAAATTGTTATATAAAAGAAAATAAGTGTTTACGCTTCCTGAAGCTTACCAGTTAGTTACATAAGTACCTAACACTACAAAATTGTTTTAATCAATCAATAGGTACACAGGCAAGTAATTTTTTTAATAAATTATTTATCTATCTTACATATGTTCCATATAATATATGATTATTTACTAACAGACGTTATGTAATGCCGGTGTAATCGAGTGAAAGTCGTTTTTACAGATTTGGATCAGCAAGTTGCTATTCATTTTTGTAAATTGTGCTTTTTCTTAGTTCTTTTGTGATCTCTGAAAAGTATCAGTTCGAATCAAAATTTTCAAGCTATGGATACTACGAAATTTTATTTTTCCCTGGCATTTGTTTTTAGTGTTATTGTAACAAATACGGTGTCATTTCCTGATGGTGCACCAATCGATGCTTGTGTGAGAACCCCCGTTAATCAACCGAACCACAGTCGTGCAAAACCTCAACCACCAGAATCCAATCCATATCAAATCGTTGCGTCGGATAGTCACTATGGACCTGGTACACAAATTACAGGTTGGTAAAAATGCATTTCGTTCCAAATCTTGGTTCTTACACATTTCATTTTGGATTATTTTTTGCAAATCAATATTTTTTAGTTACTGAATAAGATAACCACATGATTATTTTTGCACAATTGTTAAAATAACAAAGTGATAACAAACTTTGACTTTCATACTTCACGACCTATACAGGGTGATTTCTAACCTCCTCCTGACCAAATTGAAAGGGCAACTGGGGGAGATCAAACTAAAGTTATTTTTTTAATAAATTTGGATCAAATTGTAATAACAAGAAAGTTACAAGTTCAGCTAAAATTTTAGTAAAATTGTTATAAGATTAAAGTTATGGCTATTTAAATTGTTCTTTAAAATACACAGTTATGGGTGTTCATTTATCGAAAGCCGCTGATTTATTTAATTTAATCATGTAGGACAGTAGGTATGTCAATGTTACATAAATGTCAGAATTTAAGTAGGTTAATTATTTGTCAAATCAATAATTCGTCTGAAATGGTGAACTTGTAATTTTCTTATTATTACAATTTGATCAAAATTTTATTTAAAAAATAACTTTATTTTGATCTCCCCCAGTTGCCGCTTCAATTTGGTCAGGAGGTTAGAAATCACCCTGTATAATGATCATAAAAAAATAATTTTATTGCGCTAAATGTATCTGGTCTATTAATATAAATTGTGTTACCGACATCTTATAATATACAAATCATTAAAAAGGTGGAATAAGCTCTCAATTCATAATCAGAGGTAGTAAAATAAAGATCATGTTATTGAGGCAATAAAGGCTTTCATTAATGAAAATCATCGCGTAATTATATAATGTCGTGTACTTATAAATATTTAATTTTCTCCAAACTTACTTTGTGGAACTCCATAATTTATTGTAATAATAAAATAATAACATTAGTATTTTTATTACAATTAAGTATGTAGGTAAACTAAATATTCAACTGAAGGCAATGTGAAGTTGGTTTGTGTTATTCAACGTGGCAATTTGGTTTTAGTTTGGTTATATTTCTTGCGTTTTTGCAAGAGATTTGTCTCAAATTGATTTTTGTGAAATTTCTTCAAAAAATTGTAAAAATCATCTTCCTCAACATACCGGGCGTATTCACTCGTTTGCACTGTTTGTATGATACCCTGGCATAAATAGTTTCTCGTTCATCGCTTGAGTTTTGGTTTCTTACATTTTTTTGTATCAGACATCATTTTTGAGTTATTGTAAATGTAATCAAAAAATAGCCCTCGATCCAGACAACGTTTTAGAGTAGATAAGGCAGCTCATTATGATCCTTTTCGCCAACAAACCCATAGACGAAGACAGAGGCTTACAAAGGTCAAAATCATCCTTATTATGATACTACAAAAAAATTAAAAATTAATGTCTAAAGCGTAGTTTACATTTGGATAGTTTACTGGCGGAAAGTATACTTGTCGCCACTAGTTAAAAATGTTTTTTTACAACTTTTTCTCAAATTACTATCTACCGATACTGATACGATTTCCGTTCCGTTCAAAAACCTCACTGACAAACATTTATTGATATAATATCTACAAATCATTTGTTTATCAGTGCATCCTAGATTTCACGTAACTACACTTACTTACATTTGCATTGTTATTGTAGACAAAAATAGGAAAAAAAAATGTTAAGTGTCAGTATCGGTAAGTAGCAATTTGAGAAAAAGTTGTAAAAAAACATTTTTTACTAGCAGGATGTAATTGCATATTTGAACGTAGTTTTTAGTTCTGATTAACTTTTTTTAATAACAATTTTCGATATTGTCAAAAATAAAGGTACCTACTTTACTCTTGAGCAAAATTCATATGTTTTGACAAACCGCGTATACGACTGAAAAAATTTAATATCTGATGATTGTATTTTAGATTTTAGAACATGCAGAGCTTTTTATAAAGAATAACTTTTTTTCCTAAAATTAATAATAAAAAAATTTCCCATATGTTGCCAACTTTTACAGACATACTGTATATTTGGTGATAAAATAAAAACCCTAAAATTTTTGTAAATCATATTTACCGCCAAAAAGAAAAAATACCATCTTCACGTTGAACTATCCGACGGAAGAACATGGTCAAAGAAACCTTCGGTTATGTTCCCAAGACAACTAAGTGCACAAATTAGACAAACCACAAAGATACATGATGCAGTGAGGGGGACAACAGGCACATAACAATGCCTACAATGAAAAACATATAAATGGTAATCAAATTCAGTTATATAAGTAATACAAAAAAACAACTGTGTACACTCGGTACTCAAGGGCACAAACTAAATTACCCACTACTTATAGGTACTCCATCCCCTTGTTCGACAACGACCACATTCACTAGACATATAAAAGCACATATAAATAGTTAGTTATTCGAACCTCCTCCAATTCGAAAGGTACACGCAGGCCTGGATTCGGCGCTTACGGCTGAAGTTGTATTTCGAGCACGAGTGCTAAATTGCTATTAAGCGCCCAGTAGTCGACTCTGACACGGGAGAAAAAAAACATCATTAGTTACATTCAACAAGGCTCTTACACAAATGAGGGAGTACGTTAGCAACTCTAAGTTTAAGCTTCAAGCTACGATTAAAAAGTTGCGTGTAATTTTATAAATCATTTATTATTAAATGCTTACCTACTTCTTTTACATTTTCGTGCATCTTTTAATCATCAAATAATCAGCCTCTGAAAGAAAGAGCGGGTTACAATTTTTTTGACATTTAGTAGACCATGGCTGCATGGGATGTCTAACGAGCGTTATGAGGATTAAATTCCGATGCAGAGTAGGCACAATTTTTTCCACTTAATCATCATTGTCATTCTAACAGATCCTAATAACGATAAGAAAAATAAATAAGCCACCTTGTATATTTTTTCTTATTCAAAAGTTACCAACGTTCCATTTCTTCGATCATATTCAAAACTGTTTCAGACGTTTTCAGCTAACGAATTAGAAGGGTATGAAAGTATGTTTAAGTAGTTTTTAACTTATTTAGAAAACGCAAAAATGAAAAACTATTCGCGAAAAGTATTTAAATAATTACCTAATCGAAATTAATAATTTTGTAGTAATTGAATTGACTTTTCCAGTTACCATCGAGGGAAATGAAAACTTTAAAGGATTTCTAATACAGGCAAGAGATGTTGAAACTAATAAGTGGATAGGAGAATGGTCAGAAATATCAAACACGAATGTACACCCGGAATGCAGTGCCATAACACATGCCGATCGTGAGGAAAAACAGAAAGCCGTTCTTGTTTGGCACGCTCCGAAGGACTCCACAGGAGGCGAAGTGTATTTCACGTAAGATTTCTGGTGGATGATAGATATCTTTAAGACTTTAACTAAGTGTTATTACAGGGGCACGGTCCTGAAAAGCTATAAAATGTTCTGGTCTAATTTAGTGAACCTTGTTGCCCAACAAAATTAGTCATCTTTCTACGTATCTTTCTAACAATAATAATTGTTTATTAAAATAGTATTTTTTACGTGCCGGTAAAATCATCCTATTACATTTACCTTGTACCTGCGTGAGTAAGTTCTGAAACGACCGACGGCACGTCATTTATATTTGCATGTTTTATCGCAAGCAGTTCTCCATTGTTTACAGCACTACGAAAACACCTTCAATATTATTAGGCAACAAATTCCAAATTTGAATCACAAATTGTATTACAAATCAACAAATGTAATTTTAAATCAATGAAATGTATTTGTTTAAGATATGTGGTCAAATAAAATTTCTAAGTAATTTTATGCTTTTTGATCATTTTGCCAGAGAAATTTATTGAAAACTTGTAGGGTTTCACAATGTAGCAGTTTTGATATTAAACTTGTTATCAATGAAGAATATGCAGGAGTAAATAAATGTGGAATTCTATCAGGAATGGCATTTCACATTTGGCAATATTCTAGTAAGAGCGATGCGCATAGAGATGCTGTTCAACTGTCTTCATAGATTGTAGAAGTAATATTATTTATAGTGCGCGAATTTATTGGTCCGGGAGCCGGCCACCTTTTTTGCAATCATCAATTAGTATACTTTTGGTATCCGGTCATTTCCCCGCCGAAAAAATCCCGCCGGTCAATTGCCCGCCGATAAATTGTTCGCCTGGTGAAAACCCCGCGCGGTGAAATGTTCGCCGGTAAAATGCCCGCCAAGACAAAATCCCGTCGGTCATTTGCCCGCCGCTGTAGGCAAAATGATTCCCCTGATATTCCCCTACTTATTTTTGTGATAAAGATCCACTTACATATGTACCTACGTTATGTGCAACCAGTGGCGGATTATGTGCAACCAGTGGCGGATTATGCGCTCAGGAGGCGTAAAATGAATTTGAGGCTGCTGTTTACTGTAAATTAAAATATGCTAAATTCAAAAAAGAAGACTGTATTAATAAACCAGACATTGCCATTTTAAGTACTTCCCGATGGCATTTTAACATCCTTTACAGACCTACGGCACTATACATGAATACTCGCCTGCTACTATCTCTTGTTTGCTCGTTCTTAACACGTAAATCGTTGTACCATTTTCTACGCTTATTCCCCCACTAAAGCGCCTAGGTTATTTGCAGGTTTAGTATATTTTTTTCAATTGATACTAAAATAGTGGCATGACACACAGGTTTATAAAACTGAAGTTATTTAAAAAAGAACTTTCTTAATTGCTTATTTTTTCAAAAATTACGGCGGGAAATTGACCGACGGGATTTTGTCATGGCGGGCATTTTACCGGCGAACATTTCACCGCGCGGGGTTTTTACCAGGCGAACAATTTACCGGCGGCGGCGGGCAATTGACCGGCGGGATTTTTTCGGCGGGGAAATGACCGTGAACCACTTTTAAACTTCGTAAGCGGCTTTATTTTAACGAGACGCCAAACTTTTTCCTCTGCGAAAATGTTCGCAAATGGGTCCTACGGGGTGCGCAGGGGTAATAGACGTTGATGTGGTAATTACAAAAAAGTGATTAATATCACTTAATTTTTTAGCTAACTGTTAAGTTTTTTTGTAAGTAATTCAAAATAACATTAATATTGTCCTACAACAAAAATGAGTCCCTCAAAAGTGTCCCCATCTCAGATACATGTAGATATTACTACATTAATAAAAATAATGAATATCAAGCTGATTTTTTTTCTGTAGCTTAGTAAATATTTGCATAATTAAATGGTCACTTTGTCCTACAAATTAATTGGGCCGTTTTCCAATGATATTCATCCATTTTTTGTAATTTTCAAATCAACGTGTTTTTCCCTGCACACCCTCGTAGGACCCATTTGCGAACATTTTCGCAGAGGAAAAAGTTTATCGTCTCCTTAAAATAAAGCCGCCCACAAAGTATAAAAAGTATACTAATTGATTTCAAAAAAGGTGGCCGGCTCCCAGACTATTATATCGAGAGCTACTACTTTTACAGAACTTTCGACCAAGATTGTAATTTAATTTATATATTTAAGTTGAAACCAGAAGATTTACATTAATTGATCACCATTAATCAGAACTAAAAACTACGTTCAAATATGCAATTTTATTACATTCTGTTAGTTATAATTTTTTTTTACAACTTTTTCTCAAATTACTACCTACGTATAACTGATACGATTTCCGTTCCGTTCAGAAACCTCACTGTCAAGCATTTCTTAATATAATACAAATCATTTGTTTATCAGTACATCCTAGATTTCACGCAACTACACTTACATTTGCATTGTTATTGTAGACAAAAATAGGAAATAGTTATTTTTGTATCTAGTGCCCGAAATGCCACTTTGGTGATCGAGAACTGATTCGGGCGCAACTTGTTGAAGGAACAAAACGGTCGACTTTTCTAAAAAAATTCAAATGGTAGGTACAAATGAAAACGCTTAAAATGAAAACTTTATGTCAAAGCTGTAAACTAGATAATAAAGTGACATTATGTCTATTTCGGTTGTTGTATTATAAGCAAAAATGCTAATTTCCAATGGAGAAGCATTGCAGCATATTTTGAATGCATGCAAAATGCAACTGTTGCAGGACCACTGAAATTTTGAAAGAAATTAAAGTTCTCATAGCCTACTTTATTTATATTAAGCTTACGATTTGTTTATACCTCAAATTGCCTCTATTATTACCACATTTTTGACTATATCTTCGGTACTATAAGAGCTATTGAGATAATTTTTTTTTAAATTACTCCTTTATTAATGTTCTTTCCAATAGCAGTGAAAAACATATTTGGTACCATTTGAATTTTTTTAGAAAAGTCGACCGTTTTGTTCCTTCAACAAGTTGCGCCCTCTATTGGTAGACGGAGATAAGGAATTGTTGTGGTTTTGGATTTTTTTGATAATATCAAGTATTCTCTTTACATCGAGACCAATCTTGACAAATTCAAGCAACCCGTTTCGAAGTTACACGATTTTTTCCAGTAACACGTAATTTACTTCCCCCTCCCTTTATTTTGACAGCAATCGTAAAAATTCATTAAACAAAGTTTTACATAATATTGATTACTAGTTTACAATGAATATATTTTTTTAAATACCTTACTGAGGAAAGTTGCCCAAAAAATGGGAATTTCAAACTGAAACCAGTGAAACGCCCTCTGGCGGCAATGGTAGGAAATTGAAAATAATTTCCAGCATTTTCTCTTGGCCACATTTATTATAAGATTTTTTATTTCACTGTTCTGTCTGAAATAGTTTCCGAGTTATGGCCGGCCTCCTTTCTTAGTTGTACACCCTGTACATTGATTAACTAAAATTTACTTTCGCTGTTTGGCTATTTAAAAAATAGGATGTGCATAAGTAAGGAAAGCTCTGCAATTCGTATTTCTAAAATAGCCATTTTGGTCGTAATAATCTATATGCAGAGTGTCCCACTGCTCCGTAATCGGTCGATAACTCAATGTGGGTTGAAGATACAGAAAAAAGTTTCAAATAAAGGTTGCTCTAATTTGAATTGCGCATCTTTTAAAAATATTCTTATATCTACAGTATGTTGTATTTTCACGTGGCAGGAAAATGTCACTTTTTTTAAATGGCACATCCTGTATAATATTTAACATAAGTATAACAAGTGATACAAGTAAAATTTTTGAGGTTTTACTCTCTTTTCAAAAACCCCAAAATATACACGGTGATCCGTATGAAAAAATGTAGTTTAGGGTCATATGCAAAAACCAAACACCCTGTATAAAAACTGTCCATCCCAATGGATTATACGTAAGAAAGTGCTCTAAGAAAGATTTCGCGAAAATCACTTATCTTTAATAATAAGAAAGTTATGGAGGATTAAAGAAATCGACTAAATTCGAGAAACGCCTCCTAGTAGCCAAACTGTTAGAGATAGCTGAATTGGGTTTATGCCATTAAAATTGATCTCAAGGCACCTAGGTGAATTTCTTAAGATAAAGGATGTTTCCATAAGAAATAAGTGTCCAATTTGGCCCACCCCGTACATACGCAAGGGGGCGATTATTTCATAACTAAAAGTTCATATACACATAGGTCCGCAAACGCTTCCTTACTAATCTACAGGGTCTTGAAATTTGAAGATTTTTTTCGTTGGTGGAGGTCATTTTCGACATTTGTTGTAACGTAGTTTCTTTGTTATGGTTATTATTTGGTTTTTTTGTATTGTAATAAATTTTTTCTACTCCCATACTTTAATCGACTTATTAAGTGTCATTAGATTGTATCGAAATGATATTCATTTCGATACAGATTTTCATTATAAAACGAGTCAATTAGCCAATAGCTGTCAAGCATTTTACTTGATTGCCATAGTTACAGGAGTTTTTGATATTTGTCAAAAATTTTGTTCGTTCTTTTATAATAATTTTTGTTTAATTAACACAGGTCGTAGAAAAAATAGTGTATGCAACTCTCATGTAATGGCTATTAATACACTCGCACAAGATTTATGACACTCGCCAAGGCTCGTGTCATAACTTACCTCGTGCTCGTGTATTAATAGCTATCATTACATGCTCGTTGCATAATATACTAATTGCTACTAGATTTTTCTCGAATAACAGTCGCAGATACGAGAAAACAAGTGGCAAAAAAGTCAGACAATTTATCTTTTAATTATGGAATTAACCCAGCGGCGCAAAAACGTTCTGGGGGAGAAAATTGGACATGACCTCTGCAAGAATATCTCCCTGTAGATTTTTGCAACCCAATAATATAAGCCCTAAAGTAAAGAGTAACTCGTATTCCAAATATGAGTTAAATATCTCAAAAACTGTAGGAGCCATAAAGAAAAAACGAAAAAAATCTTCAAATTTCAAGGCCCTGTGGATTAGTAAGGAAGCGTTTGCGGACTTACGTTTATATTTTATGAACTTTTAGTTATGAAATAAGCCAAAAAATCACCCCCTTCCGTATGTACATGACATTTAGAAACCCCTGTATATTTAAACGTGTTTGGTAATTTTCTAGTTAGAAATTGTCAGTGGAAAATGTAAATGACGTCACAAATGTAACTATAACTTGTGTCCCTTTCTACTACGAACAAACTCCCTGCACGCTTCTCTCTCTCTCGTTCGACCTCTCGAATACGTATGTTCAACCAAGGAATATTCTAGAAGTTTATTCCATTTATTACTCAGTTCCTTGTCACATTTTATCATAGTCGAAGAAAGAATTGGTTACCTCTCAACGTGTTTTTATTACTCCTTAAATTAATAAACTCTCTAGTGCGTTTTTAATCAAGTAAGTATTATTGATTCTTTCATAATAGTTTCTTAGCAATAATTGTTAAAATGCGTGACATTTACAATTTCTAAATTCGAACGTCTTTCAGAATGGTGAAAGAAACCAAATTTTACGATATATTGGGGGTTAAACCCGGTTGCATTCCAGACGACTTAAAAAAGGCGTACAGAAAATTGGCCTTGAAATATCATCCAGACAAAAATCCAAATGAAGGAGAAAAATTTAAACAGATTTCACACGCTTATGAAGTACTTTCCGATCCCGAAAAGAAACGCATTTACGATCAAGGTGGAGAACAAGCACTTAAAGAAGGTGGTGTTGGGGCAAGTAGCTTTTCAAGTCCAATGGATTTCTTCGACATGTTCTTTGGCGATTCTAGAAGACACAAAAGGGAACGAAGGGGTAAAGACGTTGTTCATCAAATGAGTGTTTCTTTAGAAGAAGTTTATAAAGGTGCAGTTAGGAAATTAGCATTACAAAAGAATGTGATCTGTGATAAATGCGAGGGTCGAGGCGGCAAAAAGGGGGCCGTAGAACAGTGTCTAACCTGTCGAGGTACGGGAATGCAAGTACAAATACAACAATTGGGTCTAGGAATGATTCAGCAAATACAAACCGTTTGTTCTGATTGTCGTGGTCAGGGTGAACGTATAAATCCCAAGGATCGTTGTAAACAATGTCAAGGGAAAAAAGTTGTTCGTGAACGTAAAATTCTTGAAGTTCACGTTGATAAGGGAATGATCGACGGCCAAAAAATTGTTTTTAACGGAGAAGGCGATCAGGAGCCGGATTTGGAACCGGGCGATATTATCATTGTATTAGATGAAAAAGATCATCCAATTTTCAAACGTTCTGGAGGAGATTTAATAGTTCGTCAAGAAATTCAACTAGTGGAGGCACTTTGCGGTTTCCAGAAAATTATTAGAACTTTGGATGATAGAGATTTGGTTATAACTGCGATCCCAGGTGAAGTTACAAAGCATGGCGATGTTAAATGCATTTTGAATGAAGGAATGCCTCAATATAAAAATCCTTTCGAAAAGGGACGTTTAATAGTACAATTTGTTGTTATTTTTCCTAATCAAATAGCTCCGGAAATAATTCCTACTTTAGAAAATTGTTTACCTCCTCGACCCGAAATTATGATACCCGATCAAGCCGAAGAGTGTACTTTATTACCTTTCGATTTAGAACAGGAAAGTCGTAGACGTGTACACAAAAATGCTTACGAAGAAGATGGTGATATGGGTGGTCCAGGCCAGCGAGTACAGTGCGCAGCAAATTAAGTTAATTTCATAGACCCATCTTAACTTATCGTAATGTATTCCATTGGTATTATCATCGCACATCTCTTACTATTGTGTAATGTATTTATAAGTTTATTTTAAGTAGCGAAATTCATTTTTATTTTATAGACAGTTGTAGATTCAATCTGAGAGACTTAGACATTCTATTCCCAAATTTCAACACTTCATTTGTGAACATCATGCTTTCTCTGTGTATTGTGTAATTTATGTAAACACCTCTGTCAAATAAATGTTTCAAACTTACTGACTGATGTTGATAAAATTTAATAACATGGTCAGAAAGAGAGTGTCTATTATTATTAACTTATTTTATATATAATAACAATGACACCTTTTGAACATGTTTAGTTATATTCTTTAGTTGCTAGGTATTCTAGTGTTGATTTAGAATAAATATTCATTGTCTAAAAGGTTTTTAATTTCTAGAAATGGTACTGCTACTCTGATGATAGTTTGAAATCATACTTTATGAAGACAAACAATGATAGGTAATGTGTACAGGATCCTTATTGCAAAAGAACAAACTATGCAATTACAAAATCACGTTACGAAAAAATTTGAGTTTGTACCTATGGTCCATGTGGAGTTATTGTGGTAGGCAAGTCGGTACATTGTTTGCATTATGTAGATGACAGTTATGTCTGTGTGTTGAGAGTTGTATTGTCAATGTAATTCATTCAAATTTTTGAACACCACAAATAATTATATAAAAACTAATTATATCACTAAACCCTTATTCAAAAAAAAAAGCCTATTGTAGGTATACTGCAAACTCGAGTAGGTACATATATACTTTTATTTTGAACAGTAATGCACTGTACTCATAAACACTGTTTAGTAAGAAAGTAAACATATTAACATGTGTATAGTCCAATCAATGAATGCTCAACAGAGAATGGAATACGCGAGAATTGTTGACTTCAGAACTTTGTTAGGAGTAAGTAAGTAAACATACTAAAAGTCCCCACCCCTGGGTGGAAGGGGAGGCCTTTTTTCGATGATATCTCGTAAATGGTGGGCTCTAGAAAAAATTGTTCTAAGTGAAAATGAAAGCTAATTAAATTTAAAATCATTTCCATACATATTTGTCGAATTTCCAACGATTTTCGCGATATACGTTATTGAAAATCGATCATTTTCAACAAAATAATTTCTACCTAACTTTAGTGAAATATTTTGAGAATTATTTCTTTAGCCATAGATTATTTAATCGAAGGGTTGGAAGAATGGAAAGGCTACTGATAAGTATGTGGCAATTATATAAGTAATTGCCAAGTTTATTACTTTTAATATGACGTTTTGGAAGAATGGAAAGGCTACTAATAAGTATGTGGCAATTATATAATTGCCAAGTTTATTACTTTTATCTACTATTCATATATAAAGTTCAACATTACGACACTCAAATGAGTATCGTAATGAACTATTTTACCGCACTCATTTATTAAGGTGACAGATGACAGATATGCCTACTAAATTATTTCTAATTTTTTACAAATTTCTTTCGATTAACAATATTTTATGAATAGTAGATAAAACGTTGTACGATATTCGTATCGTAACATCATTTTACGATACTCGACGGCTTATTAAACTCGGCCTGCGGCCTCGTTTACTAAACCGCCGTCTCGTATCGTAAAATGATACGTTACGACACTTGTATCGTAAATAACTATTAATATGACGTCATATTAAAAGTGCCAAGTTTATTACTTTTAATATGACGTTTTGGAAGAATGGAAAGGCTACTAAGCCTTTCCATTCTTCCAACCCTTCGATTTAGTGAAATATTTGTTTCTCGTTTTTTATTTTATAAGAAATGTAATTAGCTTTCATTTTTTCTAGAGCTCACCGTTTCCGAGATACAAAATACGAAAAATGGTTTCTGCCCCCTTCCAATCTTCAGCTCACCTCTCCGGCGGGGGTGGAGGGAATTAATTTGTATAGCTACTAATAACTACGCCTAACAAATTCTGAAGACAAAAAGTCTCGCATATTTCATACACTCTACTATACTTCGCATTGACTGGACTGGATTTTTGGATTTCGATGGGAGAGTAGTTAAAAGTCTATGCGCACATAGGCTACCTATTCGGGCCCTTTGTGCTGCCTCTTTCATTAGAGTCGTCCGAGCCGACCCCGCAACGTCACTCAAGCCATACACACGTGAGATGCATCTGAGGATGCTAGAAGGGGCCGCGGCTCTAATCGTAGCCATGTCCGGCCAGGATTACCCCAAAATGGATCGTCTCAATTCGACAAGCACGGGAAACTTACAAAGTATGTGGTGCGCCGTCTCATCATCTATGTAGCATCCTCTACAGGATGGTGATCCTATCAACCCCATATGTGGTGCATGTGCTTCTTTAGTTTACAGCGCCGAGAAAGAATACCCACAAGTAATCGCAGTTTGTTCCTTGATAGACCTGTACAGAAACGCGCCAAATTGTGAGATGGTCCCCTGAGGGCCTCTCTCGCATGACGACAGTTTAACATCAAGACCCACCTAGACTCTTGTTGGGCTTTGGAGTATCTGGACTTGTTAAGTTGTTTACAGTTAATACTATAAGTGAAAGGCCGGCTCTGGACCATAAAACGGTTGTTTTCAGGCCAGTCAGGCTAACTATTGGCTTTTTCGTTGACTGTTATTCAAGTATATGCCCTTTAACCCATACGTGCTTAAGGGTATATTGCCGTTTGTCACTTACTCTAGTACTTGGTGACACTCGGAAACCAGCCAAGAGGTGATTTTACATTGACTGCTCTGCTGTCACTGGAAATTCTGATAATTTTATATATTCTTTATGGTGTGTATAAGAATTGTTTTACGCTAAGCGTTATTCCTTCTAATTCTGCCTGAAAGGCAGTCAGAATTTTGCCTAGTGGTTGCGGCTGATATGGAAGTTCAGTTATATGGAATAAATTCTGATGCCTATTCCTTCCATTCATCCATCCATCCATGAAGATGGATATATATCTGGTTGGGATGCCACTTCTGCATCAAAGAAGATGTGGTAGTTTTTCTCTAGTATAAATTAAGGGATGAGTGAGTCAAATCGTCCTTCTAGGATAGGCAGTCGCTTGATTGCCTCGCCTGGAATTCGAGAGTGACCCAACTCAATATACCCCTGCTATTCAACAACCCTTTAGTTTCCATAGGCAAGGCTTCCATGACGGCTGTGGGGGTTGTTCACATTGTGCCCGTTCTCGTAACTAGTATTTGCACGTGATTAAGAAGTGCTATGGTTATGGAGTCTGGTTCAAGGCCACCATACAATTGCTCCATAACAGAACACATAGGTATAATCACCGCAGCGTACAGCCACAGGACAGCCTTTGGGGATGGACGCCAAAGTCTTCCATTTGTGCGGCGACATTGCCAGAAGGCCCTATTTGCTTTTTCCGCTTTCAGGTGGATGTGCTTGCTCAAGTTCAGTTTATTGTCAAGTGTAACTTCAATGACTTTGAAAATTGGAGGTGTTTTTGGAAGAGTAGAGGAGCTAGAAGGCCCTCAATCTTCCTTTTCCTTGTGAACCGAACTACCTCCGTTTTTGTCTGGTTTATGAACAAGGAGTGTTCCTTAAACCATTCTTCGGTTACTCCGAGAGCTGATTGCATAAGACTGCACAGAGTAACCTCAAATTTGTCGGTTATAAATATGGATAAATCATCCGCATACCACAGCGTGTAATAGCCGCTGTCGTTATAAGTAGTAAAAGATAGTGATTAAAACCAGTGACTCCCTATAATACAAACACTTTAAAAAGTGCCTCTGAATAGATTTCTATATGTTTTAAAGAAAGGAAACCAGATGATACAACCATCTTTTGACTTACAACGAACAAGGGAAGGGTACAAAGCTATATTAGAAAAAGATTTTGAGTTACAACAACAAAAACCGATACGCATATAAAGATTATAAAGTATGACCTTTGGTATGACCAATCAAATCTTTAAAGTTAGATCTACAAAGCTGAACTAACTTTAGTGTACACACAAACTGAATAAGCCAATTTTTTACCACCTTACACTTGCAAACATTTAATAGGAAGTGGGGAATGATACACCACTCCATAAGTAAATCAAATTACTGTTGGATGAATAAACAGTCATCGGAATGAATAAATACAATAAGAGAATATTTTTAAATCATCAGCAAAAAGTAGCTTATAACAGTTAGTATACAAAAGATAATAAAAGAGTCCCAAGGTGAAACCTTGAGGAACACCAGGTGTCACAATAATGTCATGTGGAATTACATCGAAAGCTTTGCGCGAAGTCGGTATATAGTATGAAAATTGGAAAACATCTTGAACAATCTTCAGTAACATATTTATTGTTTTTTAAAATTGTTAATACATATTAAAAAATAAAAAGGCTCAGATTAAATAACTTGTGAAAGACATATTTTGTACCTATATCACAGTCTTCAGACGTAAACAAGTAAAAGTTATAGATCTCCATATTAACTTTCAGAAAGTATATAAAAATTATATCATTATAGTTATGATAAAAATGTCAATATGTCACTATCCACTACTAGAGTTCTAATACCACTGGAGCATCTTCTTCATCTTCGGAATCTAAATGAGTGAAATCCCATTCGTACCGATTTGTAAGATTATTCTTAAATTTTTCAACTTTAGCTTTAAATCTTCCCTCAACATCACTATCATTCACATATCGAAAAAACATACGTAACTTAACATAAACAATATTATTGTTTGTAACAATATCTGCCAAAAATTCTTCTGGTGTTTCAAGAATTTGAACTTCCAATGTAGTTATTAACGCATCGTACAGCGTACAATACTTTGTTATTGCAACATCACAAGAACACAGCAAACACACCAAATTTTTCCAATGTTCAAACGCTTCTATACTATGACCAACCAAAAAACAAATGTACGAAAATTGTAGTTCACCAATTAAATCTGTTGCTCTGCAATGACATTATCAGTTTAAAATACTATAATTTATATTTTAAATTTACCTTGAATAATTTTCCAACATCTTTTCTAATGCAAAGGTCGAGTCCAAAGAGTAGTGTGTTATTTGTGATGGTGTCGAACCTTCAGGAAAATTTCTTTTTGGAAGTGGAGTGAATCGTATTTCGGTACCTGCAGTAGGTTTTAGGTCGGGAAGTAATTCATTTTCAATATCCTCCATTGAATTATTACCAAATCGAGATCTTCGTTTAAATGTATCACTACTATTATTTACAGTGTTGCGAGTTCTGTTTTCATTACTGCAAGGTTCCAAATCTAATGCGGACCTTATTTTCCCTTCTTCTGGTGTCAATCTTTTGATTACACTTTCTAAAAAAAAGTTAATCAATTGTTGTGTGTAAAGTGTGAAACACGCAGAAATAATTACTCTGAAGTGTACATATTATAGAAGGTGAAGGCTATTACATGTTGGTTAACACCGAGGGGTTTTCGGAAACGGTAAACGATAGATAATGGATTACATTAAAGAAAAGACAAATTGGGTGCGATTTTATTTGTTGAAAAAAATGTTTATCTATATGTTATAATTTCATACAAAATAATAAGTTTAAGTAAATTATTTTAAAGGTCGTGGTATCATTAAATGTCAATACAAAAGAGACATAGTATCGCTTAAAAAATACCTCAATTAAGTACAATTTAATGACCATAAGAAGAAAATTTGTGCTAGGAAGATAATCGTTCAAAATTGTCATGACTTTTCAACAAAATTACTTTTTTCAGATCAAAATATACGAAAATGGTTGAGATGGTGAGTTGAACTGAATTTTTGATAGATTTTAAAAACGCAAAAAACACCTTTTTTCTTCAATTTTAATACATCACGCACGAATAAAATCGAGTGAACTTTGCCAAAAGGTGGACTCGTAATATCCCCAATTAAAATTGGTTTCATGTGGTTATCAAAAATGAACCGCTTTTTTGTTTTCTAAGAGGGAAGTGCACCACAGACCTCTCTTTAAACTCACTGTTTCTGTAAAATTATAACTGATCAAAAATAATAAATATTTATTTCTTCAATTATTTAATCTTTGTATCTTTAATAATAAAATATTTCATTCTACTGGTTTCTGTTTGTAATTAATATCTTTGTTCAAAACATAAAGTTGTGCCCATTTTCTACTCTTATATAAATATTTTTTATTTTTTTCTAATTTCAGCGACTCCCATTTTTAAAACCCCATAGTGCCAACATGAAATGAACAAAAATGGTAAATAAAAGCAATTATAATAACTGTTGATTATCATTATTGTGAAAAATAAGTACTAGCTGCATTCGTTTCTGGCAATTTAACTAAGTTGGACGTCCACTTTATCTGATTGCACATTGTGCTTGTCATTTACAATTACTTAGTTACTCGTTACTAACTAAAAGACGATCAGGAATCACTAAAAGGACTAGAAATTAATGCAGCTATTTATACAGGGTAGACGATTTTAATCAATACACGCGAATATATACTCTACCCTGTATAATTACAGTATTCACATGTATCTTTTGATATACTAAATGGAATTATAAACTATACGTATACCACTTTGGCGCAGTAAAAACACTCCACTATCTCGCTCAGTTTAAGAGAAAATTATGACAGAGATAGAAGTAAATGAGACACTAAGCATCTTTTAAGAAATCTTACGGTTATCAGAAATGACACCATAGCCAGTGTTATGGCTAGTTTTATTCATATATTTGGAGAAATGTATTAGAGTTTATATATTTAACATTAACAATATCTTAATAGTAAATCATTTTTGTCAGTTTGAGTAGATTTTTACAAGTACTGTCATACATCTACAGTATAAATAACTTTCATCGCAATAGTTTTTTATGATTTCATCAATGAAATGAATTATTCTCAAGTTTTAAAGAATTTTTGATCAATGTTAACAATAATTTGTAACAAGAAGATAATGTTAAGGTATAGGACGAACATTAAACTTGCGACAGAGAGACTGTCATCTGAACAAACACCTGCAAAACTGCCCGTTATGCAGAGGTTGTGGTTTTCGTCATTCACCAATGGAAGTTCATATGATAGGCAGCATTCTTGACGCTGGAAATAAATGCCGTCGTGGAGTGTAATGTAATGCATAATTCTTGCCTCTGGGGATAAGTGTCATTGGTAAATACACTGAATTAAAAATTGTTACCACCGTTAACAAGTTAAGGTTTCCTAAAAGATGCTGTGCCTCATTTAATTCCACTAAAAAAATGTTTACATGCATAATTCAATGGCGTTTTTAATTGCACTACCTTTCATTTAAGCATTCCAAGGTTACATTAAAAATACCTGTAATATGGGATGACAAAACCGTCCACTTCTTCCAAACATCTAGAGGATAAGAGCCGAGAAATTTATCTAAGGTAATAATGTTATCTTTTAGTGAAACAATTTCACACTCTGGAACACTATCTGAAGATACATCGTGAAGGTTTATATCCCATTTTTTTACAACAAATTCCGATTTTCTGAAGTTATAGAAAAAGCCAACTTTGGGTAATATGTCACCGTATTTATTTAAAGCACTATAATGTATGAAATGTATACCAGGCGGAATCATTTTAACACCTCGAAAATTCTCTCCGGTAGTAAAAATTTTCATATCAATACCGAATTCAGTTCCTGCAGGTACATGCAAAAGCACTAAACGTCCACCGTCTATTAACAAATGTTTCATTATTGCTTCATCCATTTTAATTCCATTTAAACAAAATAAAAATTGTTGCGAAAAATGTGAGGTTATGATGACTTTTATGGAAAAAAAAACGATCAGATCATAGGCGCAAGTGCACCTCATTAATACATAGGCGTACCTTGCATTACGGATTTTGACTCCTAAGCTAAGCGTGTTTGAAATATTAAATAATTCAATTCTCGAAACAGAATCTAAGGTTGAATTATTTATTAAGTTTAATTATTTTATATATGTATATACTTATAGTTAGCCAATATTTTAGGACAGTTTAGAAACCAAAAATTGCGAAAAGTAAGTAGTGCTATCTAGCAACAAATGATTTCTTTAAATTATAATAAATTTTTCCGCAATGGTCCTTGTGAAACAAAGGTTCTAGCTAGACGAAAGTGTAAATGTTTTCAAAATTATTCCCCTTTTCTGTAATTTATTGTATGAATAAATAATATAATCTGGCTCTCTAGTGCCCGTTTTCAAAAGCTGGCTTCGGTCTCGAGAAAACGTAAGTATTTCCATTTAATTAAACCATCAAAGTTTAGTGGTTTGTGTGCCCTATTAATATTAGCTACACGTAGCAATAATATAAATTCAGTTACATCTGTGTAAGGAGCCATCCATAAATTGCGTAACGCTCCGAGGGGAATGGGGGTTCAGAGTAACGTTACGGAGCGTTATGAGGGGGCGGGGGGATTAACGTGCGCGTTACGTACACTGAACTCAATAATATATGGAAGAGCAAAGCCGGCAAAGCCGTTGAAATCAAATGGGATGCACGTGAAAAAGTGTGCACATTTGAAGAAAATAATAAGGTCGAAAATCGTTTAACTACGGGGCTTACGCGTTTGCGCAGTGGAAAATACCATGAAAATGCATCACGTATTGAAGTCGGTTGAAGTCAATGAACTCTACCTAATAAATTGAAGTTGGGTTAGAAAATTTTACGTGGTTTGTCTTCGTGAACAAGTGGATTCATTTGATTTATAAACGTTACAAGGGAGAAGGGTTTACAGTGGGTGTTATGGAGTTCATGATTAAAATACAATTTTAGATAATATATAACAGCTGTTTTATTTGTTTGAACTCTAATTTATTACGGCGCATGATCGGGAGCCCCGTGCGCGTATTCAATTTGTATCACTTAAATTTACAACTTTGCTCTTCCATATATAATAGAGTTCAGTGGTTACGTAACGATAAAATATGCTTTAAAAAAATCTTTTGAGTTGCATTTAATATTTGGGTAAAAATACTTTGGATTGATTTTATATAAAAATATAAACCACATTTATAATTTTGTCTTTTGGGAAGAATTGGGGGGGATATTGCGTTACATAATATTTAGGGGGGTTTGTGTTTGCGTTACAAGGGGATATTTAAAATAGTCAAAATTTGCGTTACGTAATTTATGGAGGCTCTTTTATTACAGCTTGTTGTAGCTTCTGTAAATATTATGATTGCAGCAAAAATATTTCGGAATACAATTTCCAAGAGAACACCTGCATGAAAAGAAAATCACAGGAATTAGAAGTACCAACAACGCTGAGCAAACAAAAATATCTTCGTGAAACGTGACCCAATACAATTAAAAATGGAGATACTAAAGGAACCCAGGTCTACTGAATACAAATGGGAATGTAGCAGAAAATTTTTTTAGATGGAGAAAAGGTATCTACAGGGTATACCACGGAACCGGTTCATTAGAAGTTTCTGGGGTCCCTTACTAGTTATGAATTTGAAACTTTCAGGTTAAGGATAACCCATAGCCTTCTTTTGTTCTAAAATATTGTCGATGTTGTACAACTTCCGGAAAGACCGGAAATCGCCATCCATCTTCTTATTTTAAATGGAACACCCTGTACATTATTGCATTTTTGGATTATACAATCGATTCTGCGTTAATCTGTATTAGATTATCCTATACCTATCTTCAACTGTTTTTGAGATATTACGATTTTTTTGAAAAATTTGCGCTTTGCGGAGGGATGTTTAATAGCCCACCATTTGCTCTTCTTTGAACGCAAAACATTCATACTTTACAAACACGAAGTAAAACCATAAGGGTTCACAAAATGCATTTGCAAACCTATCACAGATTATACAGGGTGTTCAAAATTAGTGGCAAAGTTAAAAAATTTCAAACACCAAAGTCATTTTTTTCAAATCGAACACCCTGTATATTTTTACATATTTAGAAGACAATTTAATTTACGCATCGATAAGCTACAGGTATCCCTATACCTATCTTTAGCGGTTTTGTAGTTATTAACACTTTTTATCTAATATTGATTAAAACTGCACATTTGAAAGTAGGCTGTGAGTATGACAACAGGAAAAAAAATTACTTTTACAAAACGAATTTAATGATCTTATTTATACAACAAACAAATAAAAAGGACTATAAAATGGATATAGAATAAATTCAAAATATCAGTATTGGAATATGCGTTAACTGCTTCCATTTTATAAAATTGTTTACTGTTTACCACCTGTTTGCTTTAATGAGCATGACATCTAGATAAACATTCGTTTGTCTAATCATACTAATAATAATAATAATAATAATAATAATACTTACTCGATTCCCATCCGTGCAGTTAGTTAACCAGGCTTGACCTAAGTATCGATAAAAACCGAAGTATAATAATAATACCTTTTATTGAGAGCAAACTATTAAATTACATAAGATTGTTCAAAATACGTTAAAACTGCACACTTGTTCTCAAAAGGAGTGAGTTCAGGTGTCTACAAAAAAGTTAGAGACCTGTTCTTCCACTCAACCCTCATTACCATATTTTATTTTCGCATACTCATAGCCTACTTTCAAATGCGCATAAGTTTTAAGTGCAGTTTTAATCAATATTAGATAAAAAGTGTTAATAACTACAAAACCGCTAAAGATAGGTATAGGGATACCTATAGCTTATCGATGCCTAAATTAAATCGTCTTCCAAATATATAAAAATATACAGGGTGTTCGATTTGAAAAAAATGACTTTTTGGTGTTTGAAGTTTTTTAACTTTGCCACTAATTTTGAACGCCCTGTATAATCTGTGATAGGTTTGCAAATGCATTTTGTGAACCCTTATGGTTTTACTTCGTGTTTGTAAAGTATGAATGTTTTGCGTTCAAAGAAGAGCAAATGGTGGGCTATTAAACATCCCTCCGCAAAGCGCAAATTTTTCAAAAAAATCGTAATATCTCAAAAACACTATTTTTGAAGCAAATTGAAAACCGGTATTTTAAGGTGCCAATTAGTAATTTAGGTTTGTTGTGTTGGTGATTATTGGTAACACTGTAACTAATGTTTTTATTTACATAAACATAACCTTGTTTCATATGTAGTATAAACTACTTTTATGCATTGCAATAAAATACAATTTTTAATAATTTACGTTTTTAAATAATTATGAGCCTGTAATTATACTACTTTTCACCAGATATTAAGCATATAGGTTAGAACAAGCTAAACTGTAACAGCTGATACCAGTACTACCAACACATTATAAACACCGAGCTACCATCATTATATAACTAACGCACTAGTTGGCACCTGAAGTAACTAATATTTAGGTGGGGCTTGTTTGCTTCAATGTTGTATTGAAGAATGCTCAGTCCTTTATGATACAGGTCAGTGATTGTAGGCTTTGAAGCTGACAAGGACAGATGCGGAGTAGGTACTGCTGTCGCCTTCTAGCTTGTTGCGGTAGTGGACCAGACGAGAGAGATAAATACCGCAACGCATTTTTTTACCCGACACCTACATTTTATGGTCCGTGTCATCGTTTGTATGACGTTGTGCAATATATTTAGGTGGGGCTTGTTTGCTTCAATGTTGTATTGAAGAATGCTCAGTCCTTTATGATACAGGTCAGTGATTGTAGGCTTTGAAGCTGACAAGGACAGATGCGGAGTAGGTATTGCTGTCGCCTTCTAGCTTGTTGCGGTAGTGGACCAGACGAGAGAGATAAATACCGCAACGCATTTTTTTACCCGACACCTACATTTTATGGTCCGTGTCATCGTTTGTATGACGTTGTGCAAAAGAAATAGATAGAGATACCGATTTATTTTGCTTCAGTGTTACTGATGCGCGTTTCCTTTCAATTTGCGTATAGCGTACAGTTTATTGGTTCATTCAATGTAAACTTGCCATTAATTTAGTCTAAGATACGTTATTAGAAATATATACCCTCATCTGTTATTTGACCATGACAAAGATTATAAGTTAGATAATATATAGGTCGATAAATTGCAAATGAGTTGCCTAGCTAAATCTGGGTCCGATGCTGTTAAATCCGCTTTCTTTCAGAAGAATGCTCTGCATCCCTGTCTGCTACATGGAATGGCGGATGCAGCGCTCTCTGTCACTCTCCACGCTCGCGCTGAAAAGATAATATGTAAAATCTAGGCAACCAGGAATGTGATGGTAGTGACAGAGAGCGTTGCGCGCGCCATTCCATGTGACAGACAGGGATGCAGAGCATTCTTCTGAAAGAAAGCGGATTTAACAGCATCGGACCCAGATTTAGCTAGACAACCCATTTGCAATTTATCGACCTATATATAATCTAACTTATAATCTTTGTCATGGTCAAATAACAGATGAGGGTATATATTTCTAATAACGTATCTCCTACTAATTGATCTCTTGTGGTACGAACAAAATACAAATGAAATGCGCCGTCCATGTAGACCAGTCTTGTTTTCCATCATTTGAATCACTTTCAATATTGAGCAATTATCTCCTTGTTCCTTTTATTTTTAGAAATGATATTCAATTACAGACTCAATAACTTTTAAACGAAAATCGATACCTACTTTTAAATTTAGACCTTTTATTACCTTTATATAAATGATCAATTAACGCATCAATCACAATTGATGTTCATAAAGCTTTTATATAACGTAAAAATTGTGATGCAATTTACGTGATGAACAGATTGGTAAAAACCGTTGAGTGAAATCTTTATTCAATGTAAAAACTGAATTGATGTTCGTGTAAGGATAAAATAAAAATAAGACGCTTCTGGCTTCTGCTGTATTAACTCAGACATTGACCTTAACATACGATCGATATAAAAAAAACACTCACTCATAAGTGTAAACGTTTACGTATTACTAATAATAATATACCTACGAATAAAATGGAAGAATCGAATTATTTTTGATTCGTTTAATTCGATAATTATCATCATTAATGCAATTTAAATTCGTTTAACGTGTGGGTAAACTACAGTGTTTTATTGCGTAGTGATTTAGTGTTATTAAATAAATACAATAGATGTCACGGCGGTATGAAATTGGCTGTTAGCATCGAACACGCAATGATTTCTGGGAATATGAAAGGGGAACCATATTTTACAGTGTCAACTATAGGATATTTATGTGATTGAAGTGAATTAATAATTATTTATATGAAAGTGATAGTTGGTGTATAGTATTCATGCCGCGCTATATACGTTATTATGCAGTTGAACTTTAAGGGTTTACAGAAAATGATTGTTTGTGGTTTATTTCATAAGAGCAGAAGGAAAATTTAGTAACACAGGTGTTGGGTTAATCTCAGTTGCAGATTTTAGTGAAAACATATTTGTAGTGATAAGTTTCTGTTCATAGTTAATCTATTGATTGTAATGCAAATTTTTTCAAACAGCGATTATACAAAGGCAAAAAAGACGAAATGCAGGTAAGATTTACTTTTTTTCTTTTGCTTATTACATTTACTAAAGCAGTACAATGAATACATATATGTGCTCTATCTGTTTACACCAAACTTTTATGTACCTGTATAATATCTTCAGTCAGTTTAAATTAATTGTTTGCACAAATAATCTTATCAAAAATAAATTTTATAATTAAAATTTAAGTTTACCTTATTCAATACAAGAAATTTTAATCAATACTTATGAACTTTTAAGTCTAAATTAGAACTAAATTGGAGATTGAATGAAATTTGACAATTAAGTAATTTTCTTATAACACAAAGGAAATCTTGGTGCATCTACTTTTTGTTAGAGCAAACAGAATTTTTGTTCTTCCGTCTTCGCTAAGAAAAAATATCGAAAGATAAATTTATCATAATCTGTTTTTGTTACAGGAATATTTTTCTATAAGAAGAGGCACGCAGCGTGGGCCGATAATGTGCAGGCAGGATGGCTGGCAAACCTGAGTTATCGGCCGCTACTGGAGTGCAAAATGTTGTAGTCTATGTTTCTGACGCTAATTTCGGCCAAACATATGCGGTCGGTCAGCAGAATGTTTCACCTTTCAACACGCAAACATCTCATAATGCGACGGTGGCATACACCAACTCATCACATTCATTGGCCCCTGTGGAAGGGACGACCAAAACGTTTCCCGAAAAAATTCGTTTACTTAAACCGTATTCCCTTAATGGACAATTTGTTAACGAATCGGAGGGATATTTCTCAAATAACGCACCCCCTGTGATATCAGAAAATGGATTTCCGCAGTCGTGCACAACAAATATTATAAATAACATAACCGAATATCAAAATATTAATGTAAATAATGGTACAGTTTTAAATCAAAGTAATTTTACTAGTACGTCGATCAAAAACTTAGTCAATTATGGCGGAAATAGTTCCGAAATATCTACCGAGAAATCGACAATTCCCGGTCGACTCGAAGTTAGGGTCCGTGAGGAATGTGATATCCGTGAAGGTTATTCTTCTGCGGATTCGGGTTATGTGAGTGTTATGGGTGGTGATGGACCTTGTCAAAGTGTACGGTGTGATTCAGTGAGATCAGAAACTGCGGAATCAAGTTGTAGTAGTTTAAGTTCTGCAGATGAAGGATTATTTGTGATTCAACCGCAAAGATCTGAAATGGTCGTCTATGATGGTAATGTAAGCGTTAGGCCGGGTGGTGTTGTGCTTGCTGTAGGATCCCCAGATACACCTCAAGTGCAAGCGTCAAATATACCACTTGTTCGAACTGTTTCTGGTCCCCCACCGTTGTATGTCACTGTACCATATGGATGGAAACGGATACTTAACAACGGAGTTGTTATTTATGTCAGGTATGGTTGTTGCTTCATTACATTTCCTATTAATTAATGTTATTTGTTTGTTTCTGTCCATTTTATGTCTGATCTTTGTGTGGTTACTAATTAATTATGTATATAAAAGAGAAAGGCAAGAGTGAAATTACTAGAAACAAATACAGCTATTAAAGTAGTTGTAAAATATTTTGTGAGGTTAATAATTATGCTTTAAAAGTTATTTGTACCTACTTAATTATTTTGTTTTTGCCGAAAAGCTACAATGAAACATGAATTGCCAACCAATTTGAGTTATACATGGGGTATGGTTTTGTGATTTTCTCCTAATTGGAAGTGTTATAATCACCCCATTTCGAGTTCTACCTTTTTACAACATCCATACAATGGACCAAGTCAATTTAATTTGAGTGGGATGATATGTATCTATTAGGTGTTTTTTTATTTTTAATTTTTGTCATATTTAAGTTACAAAATTCTAATTCTAATGCAGTTACATGTTGAAATCAAGGGATGGAATGCTGCAAATTTGTAAAAAAAAAATGCAGAAGCAGTCTAATTAGTAATTACAATGTAGGATAAAGCTTTGTCATGTGATGTTTATTCTCGGAGAAATTAAGACACTCTGAAAAACAATGAGTTGATAGTACACTTCTGAGCGGAAACTACTTTACACAACACTAGACCAATTACTTATTTGAACTATTTATACTACTTACTACTAAGTGAAAGCGGCAAAACTAGTTATAACAAAAGTTTACAAGTTTTAATAAGCCTAAAGAACCTGAGTTCGTGCTTATTATTTACTTGCTTAACTAAGGAAATATTATCTGCTTTGTGTGATTATTTTCAAGCGTATGTATTCGTAATTCAGATAGTGTAACTTGTAGTTCAGAATACTCAATTGTAATTCAGAAAGTGTCAGATGTGATTCAGATTAGTAACTTGTAATTCAGAAAGTGTAATCTGCGACTGTAATTCTGAAAGTATAACTTGTAATTCGCAGAATGGCGAATGGGATCTGTTGTTATAGTGCTCATTATAGTGTCCCTTAGTGCGACTGGAGTTATACCAAAAACTGATTGTCAACAATATATCGAACAATCCTTTTTTGAGTGAGGAATACCTGGTCCCTGGGCTATGTAGATGATCCCCAAACGGTGATACCGTATGATAGTCTACTCTCTACTACATAGAATGTATTTGAGCGAAATAATATGTTAGCAATTAGCATGTGCTTTATTCTAATAAGTTTTTTAATGTTGCGTATTTGGTAGCACTATGTGTTCAGCTTCCTCACAACATATTCACAATAGCATTTCCAATTAAGATTTTGATCTAGGTAAGTAAGTAGGTATATGAATTCCTAGAAAATTACAAGTTCCACTTTCTGAATTACAAGTTACTAATCTCAATTATATGTGACACTTTCTTAATTACAATGCATTGATCTGAATTACAAGTTACACTTTCTAAATTACATTAATCTGAATTACAAGTTACTAATCTGAATTACAAGTTACTAATCTGAATTATATGTGACATTTTCTTAATTAAGTACAATTCATTAATCTAAATTACAAGTTACACTTTATAACTCGCTTTATAAATTACAAGTTACTAATCTAAATTATATGGTGACACTTCCTGCATTACAATTCATTAATCTGAATTACAAGTTCCAACTTCCGAATTACAATTGGAAAAGGTGTAGACGACAGAGGCCATAATACAATTCGAGATTCGAGAGCTGTACATTGAATTCAGAGAAATTCTCTTATATTCTCTGGAACTTTGGGGAGATCTATGATAGTCTCTAGGAATTTGTGGTTAGTCTGGAAGAACTCTTGAGGGAGGCCAATTAATGATAATTATATCACTTAAATAGCCCTTCATAGTACCTATGAGTAATTTAACTATTATTAGTTTATAAATTTATGAAACATATTGACTCTGCTCAAATCGATGTTTCATGTATTCCAAACGCCGCGAGTAAGTCAATGTAACTACTCACGGAATTCTAGAAGAAGCAGAATTCTGAAATTATCTACTTAGTTGCCCCTGATAAGGAATTATCTTATACAGCTTGATAAGCTTGCATTTAAGTTATGAGAGTCAAGGTGCACGAAAATAATCTGATAAATGTTGAAAACAATTGTGATGATCCATAGCAAATAATCACATTTTTGAATATCGTTGGAAAGAATTCTGATCAATAGCGATAATTTCAGTTATAATTTCGCTAGGTTTGCGGTATATTTATGTATTTACAGTTGGTGGACCTTTGTTGTTATGACACTATAAATGTATACCTACCTGAATAATTTGTTTCCTTCTCTCAGTACTATATAATTAGGGTGACCATATTTATTTTCAGAAAAATAAGTACAGAAATAAAAAGTAACAAAAAGTTGTATTAGGAATAGGTAATAACGGACAAATCAAAGAACTAAATGTAGAGTGACATAGCCAAGCATCAAAATGAGAATAATAAAAAATAAAATAATTCGCTTCGATTCTCGCACGTTCCAGTCGCGGAGCATTTTGGACTGTGCGTCTAGGATAATCGACGGCGGAATGGAACGTTCGGAAAACAAACTACGCGAACATTCTCAACAACGTCTTAACGTCGTTATTGCATCATGATCAGTGAATCACCGATAAGCATTCTTTTTAAATAAAAAATAAATATTTTGGTATACCTATTTGCGATATTTGCATCTTCAAGAAAAAGAAAGTACATTTTAGTGTACTTCATGCTTCTATTAAGGACCTTAGGACACTGGCAGAAAAGAAAGTACTGTCCTACTAAAATAAGTACGTATGGTCACCCTAAATATAATATGTACCTAAACATATTCGTACTTTTTCGACATAAGTAATGAAGAGTTATATGTCCCTTTTAATGAGTTGAAATGTCGTCTTGAGTTGAAAAACTTGACTTTCTTAATATGAATCAGCAATGATGGAACCAGAATAGGGTAAAAAATACAGTATCAGTCATAGGTTTTCTACGTGCTTTGGACAATTCCACAGGTCTGCCCAACAAAATTTCATTTCCTGCAGAAAATGCAGCAACCGAGGCAGCAACTATATAAGAATAATCATAAGAAACTTTATTTTTTGTTTTTAGTAATATTAATAAATTCCTCAAGATCATTATCACCAAATTTTGTATACACTGGCGAAATTTATTATTAGGTATATTAAAACTTTATACTTACAGGAATAATGAACACTAATTAATTTATGAATCGCCAAATTATACAGTGCTAGATTTTTCCTTGTGTCATACTTGTGACATTATTTCATCGTTTTTGAAAGCGATACATAAACAACACAAAAATATTTCGAAGAATATCGGAGAGATACCTATGTACCTAAGTATATGTAATTACGCTCAACCATTGTAGTACAGTCAATTTAAACACAAAAATATACAAACATTGCAAAAAATCCTATGTTAGGTTTGCTTTTTTCATGGTGTTAGGTTCGGTCCCAGTAGTAAATACTCAATTTTGCAACTTCGAAAAACTTGTGGAAACTGGGGGGGGCACCAAAAACCGCGATTTTTTCGGACTTTTTTCAGTTTTAGCCTAGTAGATCAAAAACTATGAGTTGTAGTGCAAAGAATATGATAATCTTTTTTAAACTGGACTAAATTTTCTACCATTTGAGCCTAACCGGAAGTCTGTAAGTTTCCGAGATACAGCCCTTCAAAAATAGGCATTTTCCCTAAATCTGTTTTTAACGTATCATCCATGATTCGAGCCAGATATTGCCACAACGACGGGCCCTACGACCGTTGTCATGGAGGAAAAAATTGTAGGACATTTTATCACCTTTTATTTAAGCATAGATGCATTCCTGTAGACCTAACAGTTCTCGAGAAAAAGACGGAAAACCGGAAAACGGTGAAGTCGCTACGACTCCACATATATGTAATAGTATTAATATGATTAGAAGACATTTTCTGATTATTCTTATTTAGCCTAGCGAACGAACGCTCAAAAAGGGCTTGTAGACAGACTTTTTGATCCTAATGATTTTATTTCTGGGATGTGTTTGGTGATGAACTGATGATTATACGAAAAGTAGCGTAACAAAATGTGCGGATTTGTTTGGTTTTCCGTTTACATCTCTTGAACAGGCCATCGTAGTGGGAAATGGCCAATTATAAAAAAAAGCTGATTAAATTTTCTACAAGTTTTCTTCTATGCGTTTTTTCTCTATCTCTATCCGTTGAAGAGATATTCGCTGTCAAGAATTGACATTTTCTTTTAAAATCGCTTTTACACGACGTTTTTCGGCAAATATTGTGTCCTAGCTCCTAAAGTATTGGGTTTATAGTAAAAACTGCTGAAATAAAAGTTGTAGACCATAAAATTTCCTATAAAATACATATACCGTTTAATATTTTATCTCAAATAGATTAGATGTTATAGTTATTTAAAAAAAACGTTGAGTTCAAGATGGAATAGAGGGCACTAGAGAACAACTAATTTTGTGGGAGGTTTAGAGCTAAATCTGATATGTGAGTATTAAATACAGATTACCTGCATCCTTAGCCAAACAATTTCACTCTTATGCGCCACCATGTTTAATGGTCTCTAGTCTTTTCTAAATACATTTATGATAGGGTTAATGTTTGACGAAAAGAACAAAAGTATTTTCTCGAGGCAGCTTTTATTTTATAATTGGCCATTTCCCACTACGATCGCCTATTCAAGAGATACAAAGGGAAAACTTAACAAATCCGCAAATTTTGTTGCGCTACGGAGTTAGCTCATACGGTAGGGCCGGGGACTTTTCGTATAATTATCACCAAACACCTCCAAACACATCTTAGAAATAAAATCATTAGGATCAAAAAGTCTGTCTACAAGCCCTTTTTGAGCGTTCGTTCGCTAGGCTAAATAAGAATAATCAGAAAATGTCTTCTAATCGTACTAATGCTATTACTTATATGTGGAGGATTTCACTGTTTTCCGGTTTTCCGTCTTTTTCTCGAGAACTGTTAGGCCCACAGGAATGCATCTATGCTTAAATAAAAGGTAATAAAATGTCCTACAATTTTTTTCTCCGTGACAAGAGTCGTAGGGCACGTCGTTATGGCAATATCTGGCTCGAAACATGGATGATACGTTGAAAAAAGATTTTGGCAAAAATTGCCTATTTTTGAAGAGCTGTATCTCGGAAACTATTATACTTGCAGACTTCCGGTTAGGCTCAAATTGTAGCAAATTTAGTCTAGTTTAAAAAAGATAATCGTATTCTTTGCACTATAACTCGTAGTTTTTGAGCTACGAGGCTAAAACTGAAAAAAGTCCGAAAAAATCGCGGTTTTTGGCCCCCCCCCCCCAGTTTCCACATGTTTTTCGAAGTTGCAAAATTAAGTATTTACTACTGGGACTGAACCTAACAACATAAAAAAGTCAAACCTAATATAGGATTTTTGCAATGTTCATGTTTAAAATGACTGGACTATTGGAAGTTGGAAGTGTTTCATTTACTCCGAACCTCTCAGGTATTGACAAGTTTGCTTATGAAAACTACTTGCAATGGACGATTTAATTTAACCACATCGCGCTTATTATTCAATTTCCCATACAGATATGCGTTGCGGCACACTTCTCTCTCGTTTTTGAAAAAATAATTTTTTTGGATTTTTTGTTTGAATGATGTACTTAAATTCTTTAACTCTTCAAGGATTCTTCACGATTAATGCCATCCCGAGTGCCATCCATATTGAGGGCAAAAATTCTTCGTTTTCTGACGTCATTAGTAGCTTCTATTGTGCTTCTGATTTGTTCTGACGTAGGAAAGTATTTTTTCTTCAAACACTTTCCCGCCGCAGGAGGTAAAACAATGTACCTAACTCTCAGCATGCGTTACCAAGGAAACAGCACTTTTACCTACCTATTCGTGAAAAAAAATACATACCTATTTGACAATGACGTTTAATTTAACGAACGCTTCTAATAATATCCCTCAAAACCATTTAAAAACAAATGTTTTGCGTAAATTTTCGGAAGTTTGAAGGAAAAATAGCATATTTTATTTGGAGGAGAAGTTACTTTTCATGGTTTGCCTTCAATTAGCTGCCGAACGAAGTGCCAGGCGCGCCATGAAAAGTTTACTTCTCCTCCACATAAAATAATCTATTGTAGGGAAAACAATGTTTTCATATTTCTTATTTATTTTCCTGGGAAGGCAAAGGTTTCCTCGAAAAAGCAATTAGTATTAGTACAGTTTTATTAAGGACTGTAAAAATTGAAAAAACTTGAAGGAATATCGCAAAAAGTTTTAGAGAGTGGAAGAAAACTTGAAAAGTAGTTGGCAACGAAGGGATGAGTTATTCATTGCCTTACGAATTCTGTCACTGCCTACAAATTTTGGAGAGTATGACTAACATATTTAAATACAATGGTATGAATATCACGTACGAAATCATTATCGACGAAAGGTATATTCTTATAGTTTATGTTTACCGAGGTGTTTTCATATGTCAGATGCAATTTAAGAATTTAATTTATTAATTCAACAGGCGATAAATGCCCAATTACAGAATAATGTATAATAAAGAAGTCAGATTCACAAAAATGCAAAAAGAATATAAAAATTAAATGTAACGAAACAAATTTAAACAAATATAAACAAGTAACCATGTTAAGGAAGTAACATATTAATAAGCTACAAACATAGTTCCACAATTTGTTAATTTATTGTTTGATCTGTCATTGTCTAAACGAAATTGATAGTACATACATAGAAAAATTAATATCGTGCAGGTTTCGACATTCGTATACATACTATATGCTTAATTACTAATTGCCTTAATTTTTTTAAAAGTTGTGCTTCATAATACAGGGTGTTTCAGACCACCCGTACCGGCCAAATATCTCGCGAAATACAAAACGCATTGAAAAAAGAAAAAATACGTATAAACATTTTTTTAATACTCTATTGTTTGATAGTAATACGATGTCCCCACTCCCACCCCCGGGGGGTGGAGAGGGGGGTAACTTCGTAATCTTAAATACCACCCCCCAGTTTATTATGCAAATTTGAATTCTGCGTTAACAAATAGGAACTTTTTGTTTGAAACATTTTTTGAAGTTCTTGACAGATGGCGCTATGATCGCCGAAAGAAGTTTTCCGATTACCTATGCAAAATTTGTTGTCAGTTTTGTTAAGTGACAATCAAAAATGTTAATGCTTTGTAAAAGAGAAGAGGGGGAGCTTTATTAACCCCCCCTCCCCCAATTCACCCCTAATTTTAGATTTAAACGTATCTCGAATGTCAATGTGTTCTTTACTCGTGAAATCAAAGTATTTCAAATTTTTTTTTCTATTTTCCATCAAAGACAAAAAAAATTTACAAAATTTAACTTCTTCAATCGTGGTATTGAACAGTTGTTTAAATCTAAAATGGTTGCGTTTTCCCATCCTAGGTTATGGGTTGAAGGGGTGAAGTGGCGATGTGGGGAAGGGGGAGGGGTTAATAAAGCTCCCCCTCTTCACTTTTGCAAAGCATTACCATTTTTTATTGTCACTTAACAAAACTGGCATCAAATTAGCATAGGTAATCGGAAAAATTTTTTCGGCGATCATAGCGCCATCTGTCACGAACTTCAAAAAATGTTTCAAACAAAAAGTTCCTATTTGTTAACGCGGAATTCAAATCTGCATAATAAACTAGGGGGTGCTATTTAAGATTACGAAGTTACCCCCCTCTCCACCCCCCGGGGGTGGGAGTGGGGGCATCCTATTACTATCAAACAATAGAGTCTTAAAAAATAGTTTAGACGTATTTTTTCTTTTTCCAATGCGTTTTGTATTTGGCGAGATATTTGGCCGGTACGGGTGGTCTGAAACACCCTGTATATAGAGCATAAAATTTGTTTTATAGTCTACATGCACGGTATTTGTTTGTGCATCCTTTTACAAGAAATGCATTACAAAATAGCCTCGAAAATAGCAAATTTAAATTTCATATTCTGTTTATTTTTTTACGTCTTCAATCTTCTATTTATTAATTATGTAGACATTTACAATCCTCTTATCTTATCGTCATCTTTAATAACGTCTTTAAAACGTCTAGGCATTCACTTTTTTAGTAATTATCCGTAATTATCTTTTCCAGGTTCCGAGGAAAATATGAATCGTTTAATTTTCACTGCTGCAGTATGTAATGTAATTAATTAAAATAAAATGAAAACTATATGTACTTATTCAAAGATTATTAGTCAACTAGGTGGTACTTAGTTGAGACGAAAAGAAAAGATAAAGATAGTATAGTCACAAAACCTTTCCCATGTTTGTTCATTTTAAAAAGTTGCAAAATCAGCGACTAGTTCCGACCAAAATGGTAATTTTCATTTTGAATTTGATGATTTGACAAAATTGAAGTTAAGAAATACAAGGAAACATGTGATGGATTCAAACGAAACAAAAACTGAAGAACATCCAATCATTGTGAACGCATAACATGAAAGTGAGGTTGAACTAGTAAGTGTATTGTCGATTTTTGATTTTCTTTAAAACGAAATTAAGGGTCGCGACAAAATTTTACTGCCATTAAGTAATTATGGACTGTGTAGAATTTCTATACGTATTTTAGAATAATTGTGCCCTTCAGTTTTATTTATGCGCCTCCAAGTGTATTTATGCTGACTTGCTTTTTTAACCACAGAACAAAGCATAAGTAGAATCGTTGAGTGAAATATACAGGGTGGCGGAGACCAAATGACCACATTTGAAATGGACACCATACCTTTAATTTTCGAGTTATGGGGATGAAAAAATCACACTTTGTAGCTAATAAACGGAAGTTTTACTGTAATACAGACGAAAATGTTCAACCCACTTAGAAATTGAGCGGTTGTTTGAGAGAGTTGCTCGTGGAGCGAGGTTGAAATGGTCGGGAAGGCGCGACGTGTGGCCGCAAAACATTCATTATTACGAAAAAACGCCCCTACAGCGAACGCACGATGGTGACTTTCCCAACGCGGCATGGTAACTAAACTTCCCACCTTAAGCTACCAACTGCGCTACAGAATGACTTTCCCCAATCTACCCACTTTAAACCACGCCTTTTACAAATGTGGTCATTAGGTCTCCGCCACCCTGTACTTTTCACTCAACGGTAGAATGTTTAATACCTCCATAATAATACTGGTTTCCATATTTGTTGATGACAAGCTATTGTTAACTTCGCACCTGAGAAATTTGGCACCTTTCCTTGGATGTTCTTAAAATTCTTCAGCATTCTCTAGCCGCCCTTTAAGAAGTGGCACATTTTTTTAAAGCGAGATACCCCTCCATTGTCTTAAGAGGATTGCAACAAACGACGAAGAACAGATGAAGATAATAAATTTACCAAACCAAATTTATTATATTTTACCTCTTATTCGTTCTAATGTCTCATAAGATAGCAGTGTACTTATAGCAGACTGCAATAAAAAATATTACATAATTTGTTACTTATTTGTTGCTAATTTGTACCGGTAAAAAAATGTTGATACCATCAAAGATTTTCAAAAAAACGCCAAGTTTAAACTGGCAGTCCACGTGATAGCGCCTCAAGCGCCTCAACACCAGTAGTCAAATGAAACATCAATTATAATTTGTTACTTAACTTATAGTTTAAAACAACATATTATGCATTTTCTCGTGATGGGAAAAATTTCGTATGGCGGTGCACATGATATAGTTTTTGTACGCATTTAAAGAAAAAATGCATATACATATGTTGTTTTAAACTACAGGTTGAGTAACAAATTATAATTGATGTTTCATTCGCATAACTACTGGTCAGGGGTGTAAGTATAGATATTTTTCGGGGGGGGGGGGGGGGGGGCTGCATGAAAGTTTGTCAGGTCGAGTCAACTATCTCCAATTCAGTAATGAGAAAATTTACGGCTGACCATGTGATTTAGAATTTAGTACAGAATGTTAACTTATTTGGAGGGGGGTATTACCCCCCTTCCATATGCGCCACTGCTACTGGTTTTGAGGCTTTTGGTTGGATAATAATAGAGTATTGATTATCTTAGCATTAACATTAATTTTGTTATCTAAATTTTTCGGTATTTTGACCGTGTTCGCCTTGTTCTTTATTCCTACCTTCTACAGTTATTGTTTTCGGCGTATAGGAAATAATAACCAACAATAATTACCGTCAATAATATGATAGGTATCTTGTAACGATTGGTGAAATGCAGTAACGATCTTTCGTTCACTAAAAGTCGTGAGAATGATGTTTTTAACAGAAGTTAATTATGTAAGCTGTACGGAAATATTTCATTCACTTTTTCTCGAATAATATTGATTTCCCTTTAAGTTCATATGTAGCCTCCAGCGTTTTTGGGGATTAGGCAGTGAAATTTAAATTTCTCTTTTGAAGTAGGTTGATTCTCACATAATTCAATTTAAAATTTCATAACCTGAAGAACGCGTGTACCAGGTTGACCTCGAAGGTTACACTTCTTTGAACTATAGAATTCGAAAAGATTTAAAGATACGCTCGAAATATCAATTCTTGTATATACTCTTTCTTACCTTGGTATTAAGGTCATCAAACTCGAGACCTTATTTATTGTTAAAAGTAATATAAATCACGGAGATCGTTGAGAGAGTATGTACCTAACATAACTAACGAGTTAGTAATTAATATATTGGATTTTATAAACACGTTGAAATCGGTCACCATCTCGTCACCATTATTAGGTATAACGGAACCGTCAAAAACTAGTCGAGAAATATTTTGGTATCTTTGATTACCCACGCTCTTCCTATTATGGATAATTGATCATCAAATCAATCAAAGAAACATGTACAGATATCAACATTAATTGTAAATTACGTTTGAGATTTTCCCGTATTAGCAGTTTATGACTGATGTTATTTAGTAAAATTGGCAGCGTACAAGATTGTTTTTGGCCAAAATCCAACATATTGTAATCCCGATATATTCGACGTGGTATATAAATACGTGATTTGTGATATGATGTAGAGGGATTCGAAACTCTTAAAAGAGTATTTTCGTAAGTAAATTGTAAGCGTAAAAACCCATATATCGACGAATGTGTATACAATCTACAGCCAATTTAGAAAGACAGAGCCATTTATTTATTTATTACGGATGAAGATAAAAATAGGACATTTGCCCAGTTCTCACATTTGTACCCAGTAACGTAACCTATTTAGTTCATTTTTTGTTGGTTACCAGCCATCAAAAAGACGCTATTAACTGTTCATTTATCATAAATATGTTGAAACGCTGTAAGTAATTAAGTGCCAAGTTACAGTTTTATGATATTCCATGTCAAATCGGAACAAACGAGTTGTACACAAACTTTCTGCACATCAAATTTAAAATTAATGATCTATCTAAGTGCAACATTTTCGCTGTTTGATTAAGAATTTGTGTAACGGTTACCTTGACCAGATGTTTTTTAAAAGCTCCACTTCTCTTTATCCGATTTTTAGATGCTATAAAATCGTCAGACGAAAAACTTAATTAATAGCTAAACTGTGGAATTTTTTTAAATACACTCATTATACAGGAGGAAACGTAATGAAATGCCAAAAATGGAAAAGCACTTATTTTTAAAGCGACTGGAATAAAGAAAATTAAATGCCACTCATTCATTTGTATGCACTAAAAACCATACGTATAGAGGTTAATATGTTAATATCTCTGTTAATATTAGCAAGTAGTGAAGCAATTCGTAGATTCAGTGCTTATAGCGGATCACAAATACTCTGTTAGTAATTAGGCCTTTAGGACTTCGTATTTGGTAGTCGCCGTGAGCTAAAAATTGGATAACTCTCCTTTATCACAAGGGTTTGAAATGTTCTGTTACCTCCAATTAATGTTAAGCTTAAGGTCGAACATGCATTAATTACAATTCTCCCGAGCTACGATTTTGAATCTCAATTTTAATAATGACCACATGAATTCGAGAATCAATTTTGCTATAGTGTGACAAACTGATTTTCAATACGATCGTCGTTCTCACCAAGATGTGGGGTTGTTTTCAAGTTGGGTAGGTATTACATTAGGTGATTTGATGAAAGGAGGTTAAAATTGTATAGTGTCATTTGAGAGACTACATTATACATATTTGTAACACAATGCGATAACCCAACGGAGATCATTCAGAGTTTGAAGTGACCAGGAAAGAAATGAAATTGGCACGAAAATAATCGTGCACTAATTTTGTGCCCAACAATATTGTAGTCACTGGTATGCAAAGTTTCAGCGCAAAAATACTAGTCTTGATAAGCAGATAACAGCCGCAATTTCACAAAAATCTTGCACGAAGAATTGGGTATCGGAAAGCTAATTTCTCGTTGGATTTCTCATTTTCCCACTAACGAACAAAAAGCAGCTCGAAATCGCCAGTTTTCTGGCTAAACCTGGACATGTCATCGTTACTCTTGAAGATCAATCTGACTCTAAGCTTACCGCATGTTATCACTAAACTGCTAAAATCGCCGTGCATCCCTCTTCACCATGACAATACAAGCCCTCACATAGGACTTCGCAATATTGAATTATTGTAGCCAGAGAACGTCGACGTTCCCAAAAATCAATAAGTTGCGCAAAGGCGCTTTCAGTTTAGAGTTCACCTTAATTGAGAATAAAGTTACCCATAACTTTCCATCCATAAATTATGCCATTGACTTTCTACACTATAGACAAACGGTGAGATAGGGAAAAGTGAAAACTACTATTTAGTGAATTTTTGCGTTAAATAGGCAACTTGTTATACACACTGGAATGCAAATCTTATTGATTTTTTCAGTATGGAACGTCATTACATAAAAGGCACCATCAGGTTAATGACGTTTTATTCACACTTGTTATAATTGTGACGATGTCACATACCTATTCCCACCCACATACTATAGTTTATTCGCAATGCGTTCATTTTTTTAACACCAACAAATCAATTTTTAAAATTTGTTTTTTGAAAAAACCTTACCTCATCGGTGTCGAATCACGAAAAGATTATTTGTTTTTTGGAATCCGTGGAAATGTTTAATTTTGTTTAAGTTAAAAATGAGATGTTCATTTTATTTTGTTGCAGCTTAACATTCGTTAAGAATACATAGCTATCCCTTTCCGGGAATTACAAATCCGTTTGCCGGGGTGGTTAAGTCCCCACATAATACATTTCACATGTCACTTCATCTTTCCTACTCATTTCTCCTCTTCTTTCTTATCCTGTTTTCTCATCAGTCATCACCCTTTCCCGTTGCTGTCATTCATTCCTCTTTGAGTTATATTACCTTGTGTTTTTGTTTTTTTATGAGTCTATACAGTATATTTTTGATTCATTTTTCCTGTTAGATATACATGTTTCTATCTCCTGCATTTTTTCGTCATCCATTTGTTCTTTTTGCTCTTGTACATCTTATCACCTTCTCTAAAGCATTTTTTGTACTCTTCCAAATCTTCTTTCCGCCCCGTCTTTAGCCTAAATCCCCCCCCCCCCACTCCTTCCTTCCTTACTCTCAAATTGAGAGCGTGATAGACAATTTTTAGAACCAACATCACTCCGTTTTCATGAATCCTGGGCGCAAATCTCAACAAAAATTCTCCGAAAATATCTGGAAAAATCCGGGACGAAATACTCTAGCGGGAAAAGTCCGCGAGAACATCTTATTTTCTTCTTCTTTTTTTTTTTAATTAAAATCTCGATAATAAAAAATACTTTAAAAACACTCTGACTTAGAGGACTTGGCTTAATTCAAGAGGTGCAAAACGCAAAGGAGGAATTTTCTCATGGACTTTCCCCGCTAGAGCATTTCCTCCCGGATTTTTCAAGACATTTCGGGAGAATTTTTATTGAGATTTGCGCCCACGATTCAAAAACAACGGAGAAGTATTTTTACATGTTGAAAAGTCCTCTAAAAAATCTAAGGTTATCCTTAAGTAAATACGGTAGTGAAATTTATGCGATTTGAAATGGAAATATGTACAAAAATATCGGACAGGACACCAACAAATAAAACTATGTACAGCAGAAAATGTTTCAAAGCAAATTCATGAAAGAAGCGTAAATAAAGAGATTGAATTGCAGGTGTTGTTTTGAAACGGCACTGCAATTTCCATTGATGTTATCATAGTACGCAAAGACCGTAATATACTTTCTGTGATCGTAGTAAGTAACTGTATTTCTTTTTTTTTTGCACATACGCACAAAATTGATGCACAATTAAACACCGCCATGAGAATAATCAGCGGCACACTTACATCTACTCCTATACCATGGCTATCTGTTCTTTCAAATATACCTCCAGCACATTTACGTAGAAAACAAGCAGTTAAGAAATTATGGAATAAATATCAATCATTTAAAGAATTTGGATCAATATACAAAATTACAGCAATAGGCCCTTTTGAAAAAGAATTATAGAAATAGAAAATTTTCTTCTAGAAAACCCTTTTGGAAAAGAATTATAGAAATAGAAAATTTTTCTTTAGAAAATGAGTGGAAACTATTTTGGACAAACGAAAAGGTCTTTAATGTAGCTTTGGTTATGGACCCTACTAAATCCCTTTCTGGATTTCATCATTCTAGGATGATTTGGTCTAAATTAAATCGTATACGTACTGGTCATGGGCGATGTAATTTTATGTTATTTAAATGGGGTATAGTGCAAAATCCATTGTGTGACAAGTGTGATAATGACTATGAGGAAACTATAGAACACATTGTTGACCATTGTCCAGTGACTAAATTTCAGGGAGGTTTTGCTATATTAAATGAACTAACACCAGAAGCTATCGATTGGTTACGCTCAATTAAAAATTTGTAGTTTATCTTTTACAACCTTTATATGCTGGTTGTTTTTTTTAATCTATGCTCTGTTTATACTACTACATTCATAAGACTAAAAAAAAAACTGTATTTCTTGTAACGTTATCAGAATATAGGACGGGCGCTAACGTAAACATGACGTATACATATTTATATAACGAGAGTGGCGCTGTGAAGATTTGGTGGCACAGCTCCAAACTAACACTTTCACAGCTCCAATATTTGTCGGGAATTTATAACATTGCACCGTTTGTCTATAGTGTATAAAGTCAATGATTATACGCGCGTTCACAGAAAATCGACGATAATTAAAAAAGTACATTTTTTTTAAAGAGATAGTTAAGCTATAAGGAATACAATATCAAAAAATGGGAAGGGTGTTTTTTGTTTAAAGGAAACAATTTAATTTCAAAATTCAGCATACGAAAATCTATGGATGGAAAGTTATGGCTAACTTCCCCTGGCTCAATTTTCGGTAGCGTCTAATATTCAACAGTACAGCTAGAATCCTTTTTGTTGCATTAATAAACGTATATGTATGGGAACATCCTGTAGATCCAATTCAATGGTTTTTATTATACCTCCATCAGTTTGTCATTTGAGATTTAAAGTTTCTATACTTTTATTGCTTATTACGCAAGTTATTTTTGTTACATTAATTGGTATGAAAATTTATGTCTAATTAAAAAACATTTAATTAAAAAGAAAGCTTAAATGGCATGTATAATGCCCCTAAACTGATTAGAGAACAAATTTTATAATTAATTTAAATCGAGGATTTTCGTGTTAACTGCTTATATTTAAGTGACAATGCGAAGTTTGTTTTTAGAATTAATTAATAAAACTCAAAGCGGAAAATTAGAATTTTAATTAAATCGTTTAATGTCGTTATAAAGCTTTAAAAAGCATGAGGCAGTGTAGGACAAAGCAATGTGTAAAAAGGTAATTATTGTACAGGTACATTATAATAGGTATAACCTTCATAAGTAAATAATGATATAATGCGTAACAACTTTTAATTATCGTTTTACTAGAAGTGTACGAGTTGTACCTAAAGGAACGAAGGGAAGGAAAATTGTATTTCATGGAAGTAAATTAGTTCCCTTCAATTTTTGTTTTTAATTCCGTTTCAAATTCATTTCTTATATTGATGCGCTGTGATATGTCTTCACTTCTTTGAGAAAACTATATGCGGTTTTGACCAGTCGAATAGTCATACAATCAATGAATGGTTATCGCCGGTTATCGCTTATCGTTGTTCAATATTACGAAGTAGTGTGTTAGCTGCAAATGTGCGGGCACAGTACTTACATTTTTGGGACCATTTGTATATCCATGAATCGTGGCATCTGTTTAATTAAATCTTCGACGGACAGCGTAATCTTTTCCAGCTGATTTCAGTTTTCTTTTGATCGTTCTAGCGTTTCTTGTTCTTGTCACGGCTGTTCTACCACTTAATCATTTATTAGTTATTATCTAATAGATTTGAAAATGTATTCATTTCCTGACAATTTATAGACACTTCAGTTATATTGAAATTCGATATCATCACTTTGCTTGTTGCAAACTCGAAACTATTGAAAGTTAAATTTCTGTGAACTTGGTTTATTCGGGAACAAAGCTACTGTACAAAAGTTGATCACTTTTTAATGTTGGTCGGATACATGGATTGTGCAAAGTTATTCATTATTTTACATTAGTGGTTTTGTATTATCGGTTAATTTTATGCGGAAGTTGGCGGAGGGCGGAGGTATCTTTCATTGATGTAACTTCAAATAGGGTTGATGAATATGTTAGCGACTAGTTTTGATCTCGGTTTAGACTGTAAGGTAGTCTTCAAGAGAACAAAGGTTTATACTGGAATTTTAAAGTGTGATTTCTTATTAAAATCATCACTGGATTTATTTTTCATCTTAAATCTTAACTTTTAAATAAAATGTTTGTTATGGTGGAAGCTTGATCACTTTTTGTGAATAAGTAGGTAGTGAATCTCGTCGACTTCTTTGGTTCTGTACAAAAATTAATATTTAAAAGAACATCCTTAATTGCATACTGGGGAAAGTGTTTATCACTTTAAAGTACAAAAAGGTGTCTGATCTTGTCTATTTTGAAAAAGGTGTTTAAACTAACAGTCACATGTTTACCTAGCAGCATAATAATGATGAGAACTTTCCCATGATTTTACGAAATTTTATTTTGTACAATTCAATTTAACAGCATTAAAGTAACTTTTTATCACATTTTTCAGTTTTCAGTTGCCTACCCATTCGATTCGCTTTTATTTATTCGGATGATTTTGTTTTTTGTTAATTTATGTTTACTGTATATAACGCTGCAGTGTTTAGAGATTTTAATACAACGCTGTTGTTCTTTTTAAATTCTCACTACATCCGCAATATTGAAAATGTCTCTGTAATAAATTTCGCATGGTCCGTATAATCTAAAGGGGCCCACAGACTGCGTTTTTGCTCGGCAGTTTTGTTCGACGAACAATAATCATCGAACAAAAACGTAAAACGGTCTTTGCACACACACTACAGTTTTGTTAACAGTTGTTATTGAAATTTAAGTGACATGAAGACAACATATCTTTGTGCAGTGGCGGCGGCACTAGCCACAAAATCTAAAAATAATAAAAAGAAACGAAGAAGGTGGTCAAAGGAAACTGCGATAGACTTTAATAAATTCTAATAAAAACTTTCTACTAGTAAGTAATTTGACGACGATCCGACATTTCTTGAATTAAACTTCTCAGTGTAGTATCACCCGAGTACACCCAGACCGCCTATCACTGAGAAAAACGACGGTTTTGAAAACTGTTTCCGCCACACACCTCCGACTTAATGTTCGATGAACAAAATCGGCAGACAAAATCCGGCGCAGCTTGATTATTTTCATCGGTTTTGTTATCGAGCAAGAACGACAGATTTCGCACCTACACTTCAGTTTTGCATCCGTTTTGTTCGATGATTATTGTTCGTCGAACAAAACCGCCGAGTAAAAACGCAGTCTGTGGGCCCCTTAAGTAGCCAGTAAAGTGACAAGTTGAATGCATACAGGGTGTCTCACGGTGACCGTCGGTTAGAAGTATATCAAGAACTGTAAAAGATAGAAATTTGAAATTTTGCACATGCGACATGGAGTGTTTAAGCTATTAAATAAAAATATTTTCCAAATGGCAGTTGAAAAAATTGAATAAAATTTTTTTGAAAATTTTCAAAGCCAACCATGTTTTGTAAAGTACGTATGTAATTATAAATTTAAATAGAAAAATGTAAATAACTCTGTAATCATTGATTTTAGGTATAGGAACATGGTATATCAATTTAAAGGAAATTTATTTCTGCATCGAATAGGCTGATAATTAAATAGGCATTCCATTTAAAAAAAGAGACTTTTTAAAGTTTTTCTTAAGTCTGGAAATAACGTCAAATAGATACGTAACCGCGGGTAATTTTTTATAATCCATGACAGACAATTGTGTCTCAATCTTTTGACATTGAGAACCTAAAATCCCATTTCCCTAACTTTTACCACTTTCGACTTTCAATTTTATTTCCTAAACAAGATTTTGATATTTTTCAGTGAAAAAAATTTTTTTTCTCAACAATCAAAATTGATACGCCGATTATTTTAAGCATACTTACTAAACATTTTATGACACATCAGAATGTGAAAAAAAATTGCCTGGTTTGTATTTAAAATAAAGAAGTTGATGCTCACTTCCGGTATTTCCGGAAGTGCTGCCATTTGGAAAATATTTTTATTTAATAGATTAAACACTCCATGTCGCACGTGCAAAGCTTCAAATTTCTAGCTTTTACAGTTCTTGATATACTTCTAACCGACGGTCACCGTGAGACACCCTGTATTACTTTATTATCAAGCTCGTACTGGTACATACCTACACATTTTTGTAATTGGAATAATGTAATGCACGACGGTGACATAAATATCCCCACAAAAAATTGACTACACTTAAGTATTAAACAAACGAATCCCTACTGTATAAACAGCATTATTTGAGTTTGAGATGATCCTAAAAAATGCACATTATAGTGTTTTTTAATAATTTTTTGGTACATTATTATTGATCTGAGCGTAAAATGAGTAGTGGTGATTGAACAGTATCCAAAGAAGAAAAGAGGGTCGTTTCGACGTTACTTTTCATTGGATAAAGGAAGTTGTGATTTTTGGTTTTATGAATACGAGCTAATTATTTAATACCTAACATAACATTTTGCGGATCTAGTTAATAAGAAGAGTACATATCTTATTTTTTAACACTAATGAGGAGTAAGTTCAACATTTCCTTTGGCCAAGTAGCCTCGGAAACATTTTGAACATTAGTAAGTAACCTTCCTTTGTCACACATATCAGTTTATTTCGTTTATATCTAATATTATGTATTGCCTATTGTTGTCACGAATCCGTCTTAAGAGTGATCAGCGTGCGATCATTGAATTTTTGTGCGCTGAAGTTGTGCAAATTCAAATGTGTGTGTGAATGCGATGTATTGCGTATTCCACTGTGAAGAAGTGATGCCGAATTAGATATGAAAAATTGAGGACGAATGCTAAACTGCGACTTGGTTAATTACATCAAACCTATAGCTTGTATGAAAGGCCTGATTAGAGAAAATCGTCGAATTTCAAACAGAGAAATTTCAGAAAATGTTGGCGTGTCCAAAAATGCTTGCAAATGAACTTCTCTTTTCAACACCTTAGGGAGTACAGTCAAAATGGTAATTTGCTCTTGTCAATAATTGCTGGATAGGAAACGTGGTGTAATTGTTTTGAACCATACAGTAAGTTGACATCGATACAATGGAAACATCCAAATTCACCATTACCTACCTTGTTGATAAGGTTTAAAGAACCTAAAGTGAATTAAACAATTAAATTCTGAACAAGCTTCTCCAAGCAATAAGACGAAAACATCCAGGAATGCTCGATCTCATTTATTTGATGGTGGTGACGGGGTTGTCATATAATTACCCAAGTGACTCAAGCACTCAATCTTTGATATAATGTAATGATAAATTGTGGAGAAGCAGATGCTGTGAGAGGGCGCTAACTTAATGGTTATACTGACTCTGGGTTATATTATAATAAATAAAGAACAAGCTTTTTAAATATCAGTATTCAGGAAGTTTAAATCTTAAAGTTATGCTTGTTTTCTATTAAATTTTCAGAATATTCATTGTTAACCTTACTAAAAATTGTATTATTCATTGAATCACAGTTCATTGTCTTGTAAGAACAATCTGATGCAATGTGAGATTATTTTGTTCATGGTTCATTATCCTACCTCTTGCCTAGTATTTACTGCTCTGTGTAATTATATGATTTTGAGGAAATAATGCATTTTTTTCACAATCATTGCTAGTTTATACCTTGTTAACCAGATGTCCATGGAAGGAGATTGTTTTGTTCATGGTTTATTATCCCACCTCTTTTCCAGTATTTACTGCTCTTTGTAATTATATGATTTTCAGGAAATAAATGTATTTTTTTCCACAATCATTGCTAGATTATACCTTGTTAACAACATTTCCGTGCGGTGGAACTACCTACTACTTATAATCCAATAAATTCTTTATTGCGATTTCACTTTTTCTTTTCTAATAAGTTTTCAGGAGCATTTTCATGAATGAAACTTACAGCTTACTGGCGAGCAGCTAAGAAAGCGCATTTTTTAATCTGCCTCTGCCATCATATGTTTGAAACGGTGAGAAATTGTAACTGAACTAAAAAATATATATTTGGAAAATAAACATCTATTAGGGTTCATAATAATCTTTACAATTTTATAAATTTTTCTTCTTTTTTAAATGTAACCGTTGAGTCAACGTTATTGGAAACATAGAAGTCACGGGAAATTTTCCTCTAATTTTGGCAATTTATTGAGAAATACTATTTATATTTCGTGCGACTAAAAATGAGTCATATTAACTTTCCGACACTAGGTACAACAAGAAGATTGACATAATAGATAAAAGAAAAGATCTAATGCATTAGATAGGTGATCTAGAATTTTAATCTTTTAATTTCGATTTACGTCAGTAACAGACACTCTGTGTTATTTCCCTTTAAAATTAAATAATTTTGATACCGGATGCATAACATATTTTAATTTGAAATGTGTTTCTTAACTAAGGGCTGCCTAAAACGGAAGCATGTGCATAACGTATACCGATAATGTGTTCTGATGTGTGCAAACATCACTAATACCACACCTTGTTTTGGTAATTTACACGTTAAAGTGATACAAATTTTAGTAATTCAAAACTTGTTTCATCAATAAGCTCAAAACTTACCGGGATTTCAAAATTACAAAAAAGCGTTTAGATTCCTTAGAAATTCAAGTTTTGGTTTTTTTTATAATAATGTGTGGGATTGACATTGAATAGGAAAAATTGTTATTAATCAAGTACTATGAGACCAGTTTTCGCGAGTCAGGCGAGAGGAACTTCGTAGCCGGTCTTTCCATATTCGACCATAAATAAATAAATCTCTATAGACTAGTTTTTTTTATTCCCAAGTTCATGCATTGAAAATATTAAGAAGCTGTTTGTAGAATCGATTGTGTAAAATTAATTCATTTGGAAACTCGCAAACGTTGATTTGTAGTTCAAACACCTCTTTATAACATTTTAGAGGTTTTTTTTTAAATCAGATTTCTGGTAGCAATATTAGCAACTTATTTTTAGTTTTTGCTTTGTCATAATATTAAGTTAGTGTATTTCTAGGTGGGGTTACTTAACAGGGGTTCCGGAAAGGGGAAAATATTCACCTTGTGCATGCAAGCGTTTGTTAGATATTAATGCTTGATATTCCTAAATATGTAAATAGATTTACAGGGAGATAAAAATTACCTTTGTTACAAACGAATTTAAAACAAAATAATGTTTGACCTTCGCTTCGGGAACCATTACGTAGTTACTAAACCTGAACTAAATTAAAAAATATTAATTAGCAGATGTACATTGATTATAATAAACAAGAATGTTAGTATTATTTACATAGATGCATTCATTTTCTTATAGTAATACGTAAACGTTCACGGCATGTTAAGGGTTATTATGTCAATTATTTTCTCCTTGAAAAATTGTAGAGGTAAATAAACGCTCGATTGTTATATTATTGAAACAAGGTTTTTCATTTCATGTGCGCAATTACAATATTTTTTCGCTTAGATTATCATTATTGATTCTCTTTGCATATCACAATAAATTAGTAACCTTTCTAAGTATACCTAACAAAAATAAAGTAAAAGCGTGTGTATTCAATGAACAACGCAATAGCGAGTAATTAAATAAAATGCGGCTGGTAGGTAATTATATTTTTCCGTTTCAACTTTTTTAATTCTGGTCGTGGAACCTGGTGTAAAAAATTACGTATATATAGGAATGTATTATTCATAATTGAATCCTAAATGATTGCCCTTGACCACCGTATGACGTTATATACGATCACAAAAAAATGTTTAAACTCGTCTTAATCTCAAAAATATTGTATAATATTATTATAAATTAAACGTTGTTTCAGGTTATGAGGCATAACTAAAATATTATCAATATTGCTTTTTGTCATGTGAATAATAACGTAAACCGGTCTTAGAATTTTAAAAATGGTGCAATTTAAGATCAATTCATTTTCTTGGTTCAAGGCTAAACTTAAGTTGTTTTTAGTAAAACCTTGAAATTAACAAATTAATTAAATGTGGTTTTACATTGAGTTAACGTGCTAGGATCTTCAACCAAAATATGTAGTCAACAACTCATTTCTAAACTCGTTTCTAAATTGGTTTAATTTTTCTCCCGTACATGTTTTAAAATAGTACACAATATGATTTTTAATTCTAACTTTTTTTATCAACATGAATTCATCTTTTTAATAAATGTATAAAACTTATGAAGTTGTATTATTAGACAATAATTGTTTACCATAATAATAAGTATATTACGTACTTAATACCCGCTTTTAAGGCAGGCAGTGTTATATTTTGTTTTATTTTTTATTATTTTACTAATCACATTTTTTTTTGTATTTATTATTATGTATAAGTTGATATAGGCCCCGCAAAACAAAAACAAAAAAAGCAAAAAAAAAACAAAAAAAGTATTACAGGATTATTATTTTTAGTTGATTATTATGTAATGCATTGTGGCTTTTTTGGAGTAGATGCTACTCTGTAGTCACTACAAAGATAAATAAATAATAAATAAATAATGGCGTATCGGTATCCAATTTGCCCGTTGAATTGGTAATTTTCTTCCTTCGTACTGAATTTGAAGAATGAACAAGTTTTTGTGCAGATTTACTATAAATACGCAAAATATCTTTGTTGGAAGAAATTATTAAAAATATAAACTGCTTTCCTCCTAACCTGTTCAACAATACAGAACTCAGAACTACAAAATTTATTTCCAACTTATTAGAACTTATTTCATCAAAAATCAAGAATTCATTCAAGAGGCTAAGTCCGAATGTGACCGGTTTTCTCGAAATTAGTCACCGAATTAGCAATTTTATAAAATAAATAAACACGGGGTAGGTTTTGTGATTTTCTTCTCTTCTTTATTGGAACATTGCATGCATTGTTTTGCTTGATGAAATCTAACAAACATAAGGGAATTCTAATGTGGTTGTTCTAAACATGCTTTTTTAGAAAGTTTTATTAACGGGTGTTTTTTTTGTTAATTCTTAGACAAAGTTTTGGAAAATTAAGTGTCAAAGACTGAAAACGGAAATTAGCCGCAACGCGCCTACACGTCTCTTTGGAAACGGCGCGCGGCCATTTGGGTGCTGCTGTTGGGCTTCATTTGCAGTAGAGTTCGAGGTTTGTTTACATACAATTTTTCTTTAAGGTATCCCCATAAGAAATAATCAAGGGGTGTAAGATCGGGGTATCTCGGAGGCCAGATGGTAGCGACGCGGCCCACTGACGAGAGATCACCTTTTCCTGGAAAAATTGATTGACAACCGCAAGCGTAGAACCAAAAAGTTCGTTAACATGTCGCAGTACCGTTCACTGTTTACTGTAAGTGGTCGCGCTCGCTGGTCTTCAAAAAAATAAGGCCCAATGATGCCTTGACCAGACATAGCAGCCCACACAATAACTTTTGAACTATGTAGTGGTTGTTCATATTTCCGTCTTGAATTTTCGTTGGCCCAGTAGCGGCAGTTTTGTTTGTGCACTGTCCATTTAAGCGAAAGTTCGCTTCGTCACTAAACAGAATGTTTCATCCTTACTATCCTTACTGCGTCCTTCCGAACCGTGCCGTTACATGGACAGCGCAGATACAAATACCCCCTACTCTTTGTGGACGTTATAATCTAAGGCTTCAAGGTCTCATCCTAAACGGAACTGAGTTGAGTGACATTGAGTACAACTGAAATTTGAGTCGTCCTGGAGACATGCACATGTTGCTGCATCGCTGTTTTTTGCGCAAATGGCAGCTAGAGAACTTTCTTAGATGTTCACTATCAGCGTTGGAACTTTCCATTCCATAATTCATAGTCTTGATTACACTGGTGAACAAAAGAATTTCCATTTCTCCTTACAGCTTTTGATCAACAAGAAGGTAATGCCTTTTCTTACACTAAATTGTTACAGGTGATGAGTCTTCCTAAAAATACTAATTAAGTGCAGAAAATTGTGCTTCTCTAAGTAAAGAAGTTTGATTTGAATTGTGATGTGGTTAACGATGAACCATCTGGCGATTGTTTAATTGTTTAAAAGCCATTCCCTGAGAACCTTAATCTGGTAGTAATAATAACAGGATACATATTCATTTATCATTTACTTTTTTCAGTGAGCTTAACAAACAATTTCTAAGAACAAAATTCGGAAATTGAGGCTTGGTGTTTTTTGTAGAAGCAGATTGAATTCATGTGTAACCTGAACGACTTAAAACTGTACAGAGTTCACATATAAATATAATTTGTAGCATCACGATGATTTGATAACATTGATAAATAATATCTTACACATTTTCGTGTTTTAATCATCGAATTATTGGAAACATCCCCTCAAATATTCATAGTTTGGATGATTGTGTTTGTGCTTCAATATTTATATTACATAAGCACATAAATATCTTTGGGATACCTATTTGTATATGTAACAAATTCATTATCATACAAGATTTCTGTTAACATGTTCTCAATTAGTAGCATTTTGAATAGTTTCTTATTGTGAAATTTATTGATAATTTTACCGTTTAGGATATTTTATGCATTGGTTGTTTAAATTTGGATAATATACAAATCCATAAATTAGGTGTAGATATATTCATTGTTTTTAATTATGTACAGTGAACTAATTTTAGTTTTTCTTTCAGTCCCAACAATACCGCACTAAGTTCCTTGGATCAAGTAAAAGAATATTTATTAACTCCTGGAACCTGTAAATGTGGATTAGAATGTCCTTTGAAATATGATAGCGTGTTTAATTTTGATCCTAAGGTGAGTACATTTGCTACATTTTCACTGATTGAAAGATCAGAAAAATCAATGAAGCGTAATTTAACTTATTATTGTATAGGTTTTTGGAAAGCCTTGGACTTTAACACACGATACATCTTCCATGGATCTAAATAAACTTTGTAACCACAAAAGGAAAATTATAGCCATGCTTTCATTAGGACATAAACAATCAGATTCAAATAAATTCCGTAAAGGTACGATTATACAGTTTAGAACAATTTTTCATGCTACGATTTGTAGATTTTACAACAAAACGAAAGAAAAGAAGAATTGGCAGCCCTTATTCTGGGGTTTCAGTGTCACAGCTGTTGGCACAACGTGATAAATTAGCTTTATCCCATCCAGTCTTGTGTAAAGGAGCAAATAATTTGCATTTTCCAAATCAAGTAAATTGAATATCAATATTAAGTACAACATATCTCATTAACCATATTTTCAGGTCTGGCCTAATATACCTGGAAATCATGCACAGCAAGTAAGCAATCGCGAATTTCCAGATGGAGTACCCAATCAAATTCCTCAAGGATCTAATTTACAGTTCTATAGATATCAAAATCAAGAAGCGTCAGTTAATAGGGTTATGATGGACACTCAGGCTAGTAGTGATGCAATGAATTTGCAAGCACCCTCAAATCCAAACATATCACGTCATCATCAACAACATTCGCTACCACAGTCAACTCCTCCTTCAGTATTTCATGCTGTTCCTAATTATATGAAACAGTGCGATGTTTCCAATCCTTCACAAATTCAAGTACATCAGCAACATATAGTGGGATCAAATGGTCAAATCATAAGTCTTCAAAATCCAGTGTACCCTAATGTTTCCCATTTAAATAATACCACAAATATTGGCAATGGATCCATGATTACTAATTCTAATGGAATTATAATACATGACCAAACTGTAACAGCAAACCAAGAACCACAACAGAAGCTGTTTGTTAATGGTCAAAGCATTGAATCTAGTGGACCGGGAAGGCCAAGTATACAGGCATTACCCATTATTCAACCGACACAACAAAAACACGAAGGAAATCAAAGATTACAGCAGCAAGGATTTTGCAGCGAATCATTCCATTACCAAGGTGTAGTGCAGCAATTTGATGGAAATAAAAATGTAAGAGCTTCATTTCCTGGAAACTGTACTCTTAAGCCCGATCAACAATATAATCCTGTAGTTCAGCAGAGTAATCAAATGACGATACAAAGTAGTAACACCCCTATCATAGTTCATCAAAAGGAGAAACCAATATGGCAAGGTCGACCACCCAATAGCATATCAAATACTGTTCATATTAATCAGGCATCTCTCTCTCCGCAAATTAAACCTCAAACATTAAATGTTGAAGAAAGAGTTCCACCCATTTATCAGCATACACCCTCTTTATCGATGTGGTCTGATGATATCGCAAGGAAAAAAGTAAAAACCTCTAAAAACGCAAAGAAAAGACCATTTAATATCATTGATAATTCCCGAGTGGTTCAAGTAGAATCCTCTTGTTCTAATGTTGATGTTAGGCAGCAATCCAGTGAAAGTGAAAGAACGACAATATTGGATGAGTCTCCACAAAGTACTCCAAATTCTTCTAGTCCATCATTTATGGAAGATCCAAGCGGCTATTTAGCACAACAAACTGCACTTCTTAATAGTACCATATCAAGACAGATGGGAATGAATAGTTGTGGAAATTTCATGTGCAGTAGCCCTGTAACATCAATTCATAATACCCAAGTGCAGCACTTGTCGAGCTCTGAATTAAATGAAGTGCCTTTGCCGAGTAACATTTATGTCTCACAAGTTAAACAGAATCCAAATAATCGCAACAATCAAAATGTGCAAGATCCTAATAATGTTAAAGTGATACATGTTTCTCAAAGTTCTAATCTTCCACAGCAATATAATCAAACAGTTATGGCAAAGGGACCAGCAGATAGCACGGGTATAAGCGATCATATGCAATGTCAAGTTTGCATTGCCGATACTGCCCATTATCAACAACAAAAAATTGTGGATCCCTCCAATCCATATCTTACCAAAGAATATTTTCAAGGAAATCGAGTTTTTGATCAAAATAGACCAAATTCACATACTAACAATCCAAGTTCATCAAATGTTTTGGATGATCCTGTTACATCTTCCACATATATTGATAAACAGGGAAGAGAGGGAGATTCTCCAGATTCTAGACCAATTCAAGGAGGAACTATTAGTACCAGTAATATCTCGTCATCGGATTGCTCTCAGTCTGAGCCTTCAACACCAAATCCTCATACATCCACAACACCACAACCCATATTTTCTGATGCATCACAAATGCATAATCATTTACCGAATAATGCTAGTATTGTAAATGCACAACCTTGTTCAGTTGAGGTGTCTTTTCCTCCGACATTCCACAATTCTTCAAGATCAACTGAATATGCAAATCCACAACAATCGATGCACATGTCCAGGATGACTAATAACTCAGGTTTATCACATCCCGGTGTTATCACAACAATGGCTAGTGGACGAACAGTTAGTTGTAATACTATAACATCGGTTCTAGCCGGTCGTGCCAATACATCTACAGTTTCTGTGAATAGTCCAGTAAATGTTCCCCTGACCACTGTTCCATCAATGTTTGCGAATCAAGATGCTTTATCAATATCATCAGTTCATTTACCACCACAGCCTATATCGGTCAATACCTCAAAGTCTCCTTTGGAAATGGTTCAAAGTGTGGTTAGCAGCATCCAAGTACCACATTCACATAACACTACTACTGGCAACATTCCACAACATAATCAGCAGATATCACCTCTTCAAATTATAAAACATTCACCCACACAAGGTTTACCTCCGGGTCACATTTTAGTCTCTTCAGGAGGTCAGTTAATAATGGCAAGTGGGAGTAGTGGACATAATGTAATGCCGCCTCCTTTACCAAAGATTGTTGCAAACCAAAATTCGATGCCTCCCATATCGGTGTCACCTATGATTACAAATGTTACTGCATCAGTAACACAAGTTATACCAGCAGTTGCTCAGCAAGTATTAGGGCAACAAACTGTTTTGGTAAATGCTTTACCAGCACCATTTATGCTTCAACCGGGAGTGACTATGACTATGGATGGAATGGCAGTTGCGCCCAATGTTCAAATACCTCACTTAGTAGCTGGAAATGTTCTTCAACCACAACTTCAAGTCGATGCTACTGATACAAACAGAGTTCTAACACGAACAACTGCTATTCTATCACCAGATGCAAAAAAGAAAGGAAAGAAACGAAAAATGCCTTCCCAAACAATCGCATCAATGTTACAATATGCGTCACAACAAAATTCCGGCGTAGTAATGTCTCAGCCTAGCTATCCTCAACAAATTCAAATGGCACATAGCCCTCAAGGTCTAACTTCTGCACCAGTTATGCAAGCTTTAACTATTGTGCCAGGAAAAACAGGTACACCGACACAAATTGTAATGAATGGCCAAACAGTCGGAAATGCAAGTCAATTTGGACCGCAACAATTATTAACTAATTCTAACCAAACGCAGCAGATTAATTTACTACAACCTGTTAATTTAATAAATAGTACCACCGGCATGGTACAAAATTTCCCTACTATTCAACAGTTTATTGTACCAAATTTGGGAGGCATGGTTATGAATGCAGATGGTACAGCCACAATTCTTCCTGATACTTCTAATTTAGGTATGCATTTACAAATACAGAATGTAAATGGACAAAATGTTTTAACACCTGTACAAAATAATAATGTATTCGGAAGTGGGCAAGGAATACTTGCAGCAGGTCCTGCAGGGATGGTTATTCGTACCCCGAATGCTCCACAAGGGAAAATTATACAACAGCAACATAGTCCAGGTGCTCAGTTTCTATCCCCAAACGGAAATCAATTTGTAGTGAATGGTGCACAGTTTAGTGGTCAACTTAGCCCTCTTATAACAAATGTGAACCCCACACAAGTTACTTTTAGTGCTGCACCTCAAACAATTCGGCCTAATGGAGCTGTGCAACAAACTCAACCCGAGTTTATTCAATGTGGGCAAGTGGGTCAAGCATTAGTAGTACCGGCAGGTAACATCACCGTCTCAACTGCGAATCAGCAAAACACTACATTTGTTCAACAAAATACCACAATTGTTCAACAACAAACAACCATGGTTTCCAATAATCAACATTTGCAAAACTTACAAGCAACTAATCAAAATAATCAGAATGTTGCTAGTCGGACAACCACACTGAATGTAGATCAGAATTTAATATTGAATGCAAATGATAATCGATCTCTCCAGGCAGTACTCATGCAAGGGCAGAATGCACAGTTATCCGCTGCATCATATCGTCATTCCGTTTCTACTCAAACAGCTGTAAATCAAAACAATCAAGCTGTTACAACTAATACATTTTGTCAGACATCGGCATCTGCGGGTAGTCCACCAGATACCACTACCCTTAGTCCTCTTGCTCAGGATGTACATCGACCACCTACAGCTGATACAACAACTCACATGGAAAATAATGATGTAGGTTTATCTCCAACTCCTTCATGCATTGATATCAATGTATTACAAGCTGGAGCAAATTCATGTTCAGTGGTATGTCTAATGATTACTTATTGTTTTCATTCTAAGATTGTGTTTTAGGCAATGGTCGATTGCATATCTAGTAGTGAACCAGATTCTGCAGAAGTAGGTGTACACAATAGAGAACACAACTGGACACAAATGCATAACACTCAGCAAAAATTAGAATTTACTGAGGTTACTAGTGGAGAAGATGAGTTACATTTACACACCACAAGAAAATCTAATAGTCCGATACATATTGAATATCCCGAATCATCAACGATGGGATCTGAAATTCACTATGCAAAGGAACATATAAATCTTCAAGAATCAACAGTTTCTTCTAAAAACTCAGATAAAATGTCACATAAACAGAAGCATGCAAATATAAGCATAGTTCCAGAAAGCAGACATATATACTTATCCCTCTTTCAAGATGAAAAAGGTAAGATCGTGATTTGAATTAGAAATTTTTCTGTAGTAATGAATAGAGATGTAACGGATAGTGGTTTGGCCGGATACCGGATACCGAATATTCGGCAAGTCACGAGGCCGGAGCGCCGGATATCCGGCTGCCGAATATTCGGCCCTCTATCGCGTTACATGACGCAATCAATTTGATGTGAATATATAGGCGCTGTGAACGAGATCGGAAATATTCGGGTGTTATCGCACGTGAGCGGAGATCGAGACGACTTGTGGGTGTTCGAGTGTCGTCGCGCGTGTCAGTTAGTGTTTGTTTATGTTTATTGTTCATTGTTTTTTCACTGGTCGTCGTGGTTTTATGTTTCATTCATTAACAGAAATGTCATCATCAAAAAAACGATCGCCTATTTGGCAATATTTTGATTTAAACTGAGCCAAATTTACTATCCGGTATCCGGCCGGATACTGATTACTATCCGGTATCCGGCCGGATAGTGAAAACATGGCCGGATAGGCTGGATACCAGATAGTTACCGGATATCCGTTTCATCTCTAATAATGAATATATTTGAAGTCTGTCTCTTCTTTCCTACCAGCGGTTAATATTCTTTTAGGTGTTGTTAAATTTATTGAGATTTTGAAATTTTGTTTAATAATGCTAAGTAACGGTTTTCTATGCTTTAATCTATCATATAAAAAGTGTGGTATTTGTGGTGTACACTTTACACTGTTGCAGTTGTTTGGGTTTACATTTACATAAAACATAAATGACGTTTATTTATTTTATGTTCAGTGAGCACAGTTTGAAATAAATTTCTGTTTGGACATATCCAAACTGTAAATAAATATATAGATTTCTTAAATTTTTTTAATTCACAAAATAGGTATTATTTTCAACAAATATGTGGTGTAGGGAGCCAAGGCCTCCTTTAGTAGAGGCCTGGAACTGCACGACGTGACGTCACAGCTGACGATCCATTCTAGTAAAATTGTGCGTGACGAAAATGCAGTTTTATAAAGTAAATGCGTGCTCAAGCAAGATACGGTAATTTGTACCTAACTGAAACGACAATGTATACAAAGTCTTTAACAATTTTTACGTGAAAATCTGTGATGCCGATTGACGCAAACTGTGGTATGCATATTTTAAAACAATGTAAATCTTTAATTGAACCCTTTTCATTTGCCAAGCGGTCAGTTTATTTCTTCCTTTTGGAAATTTCCTTGGTTCTAATGTTAGGATCTTACGTTTTTTGGCAAATTAACAGTCATATAATGGGGACGATTTTCAAAAATCGTTGGATATGCATAATGGCGCTCGTGGAACAATTAGAACGGTACCATCCTGTCTAACTGCCCGATCCTCGCGAATTACAAATTTATCTACAAAATTTAAAATGCATATTCTTGAAGATTCTGTAAGTACAACATTTTTGCGACGAATTGCGTGTATTCACTTATTTCTTTTCACTACATCTTTTGGAAATCTAAGTACCGAAACCTTCTCAGAATTTCTGTAATTGCTTCGGCAGCAAGGTACGCATCTAAAATATTGCAAGTAGATACGTTTTACCAAATGTTATTTAAGGCCGAGAACTTTTGGTCATTTGTGAATTAATCTTAAGCGCCCCATACACTAGAGACACAAGTGTTAAAATTTGCCTGCACAGATCTAGATGCGCGTGCAAATACTATTGTCAGTGGGCAAAATAGTCGCAAAACTGTTCAGTTCCAGGCGCGGCTCGAAGGGAATCAATTGAGGGTTGATTTTTAGAGCAAATGCGAAGGTACACCCTTGTGTGTGTGTAAGTGCCTGTTCACGCCAAGCCATTGGCCACATGGTAAAGTGAAATAATTAGGGTTATTTACACAATTCTTCAACTTCCATGGCCTCAATGGCCTTCAAGCCCTCACGACTGACTGAAACAGCCATAAACACTCAAATTAAGCATGTGGCATAATTGCTGTTACACCGAAATGGATCGGCAATCGTGACGTCACAACAGGAGAGGGGATGCAGTTACCGGCCTTCTGTTTTAGGTGGCCTTGAGGGAGCTGTTATTTTGTTTGACATGGAGAACCTAAAATCGCATTTCCCTAACTTTTACCACTTTCGACTTTCAATTTTATTTCCTAAACAAGATTTTGAAATTTTTCAGTGAAGAAAATTTTTTTTCTCAACAATCGAAATTGATACGCCGATTATTGTAAGCATACTTACTAAACATTTTATGACACATCAGAATGTGGAAAAAAATTGCCTGGTTTGTATTTAAAATAAAGATGTTGATGCTCACTTCCGGTATTTCCGGAAGTGCTGCCATTTGGAAAATATTGTTATTTAATAGAGTAAACGTGCAAAATTTCAAATTTCTAGCTTTTACCGTTCTTGATATACTTCTAACCAACGGTCACCATGAGATACTCTGTATATTTCTACTTAGTACGAATCTTCTGCACCACACAAAAGAAATGTACTTGATAGACTTCTAACCAACGGTCACCATGAGACACTCTGTATACATATTTCTACTTAGTACGAATCTTCTGCACCACACAAAAGAAATGTATGGCTTTGTTCAACTGTGTTTTTTTGTTTTGCTTAACCTGTAGTTTTTGAATTACCTTGTACATTAATTTTTGGTCAAATTTTTTTCTTTGTACTATGAAGTTGTAATTCAAAATGTTGCTTCAAGGGTTGCAAATTTTATCCTTAGTGTAACTTACTACATCAAGGAGACATTTATCTTAGTAGAAAGGTAGGTAAAACAATGTCAATTTATGCAAGTAAATATCATGATGTTCAGAGTGGAATTTTGTGAAACTTGTAACCGGGTGAAAACATTGTCTCTGTCGAGAAAATGGAAGGAATGGTATCGTTGTAAACTAACAAAATGTGAAAACAGGTACAGTTCTTCAAATCTTTGTGAATTTGCACTTAACTCACAATGCAGTTCTCAAACCATTGAAAAATATACATTGTGTCCAAAATAAGGAGGGCCACTATGGGGCTTTCGGAAACGGTACGAGATAGACTTTCAGTTAATGGGTGAAAAGTTTTCAGGATTTCGTTTTTAACAAATTGTTACTTTGTCGTTGATGTTAAATAAAAAGTAAAAGAAGCTTCAACAGGTACTTTTTAACGTTCTTTAACGTGGCATATAGCAAATTGGAATTTGACGTTTTGTTTTCAAGTAATCATCATCAACTTTGTTTTTTTAAATACGGTCCTGATTTTTTATACATAATAAGAGATTTTGGAAGACGCTCGTGATATTTTACCCTAAGTCGTAGTACACGATTGTTGGTTTCAGCAGGATGGTGCACTTGCACACAAATCAGGGTGGTTAAGGGTTCATTCCTCTATCAAATAGGTTTGCCGAAAGAGTTTTAAGCACCAATTCTGAAACAACCTAGCCAGCTTGTTCTTCCAATACAACTGCATCCCTGTTATTCTCTCTTACATAATAATTATATTGTCTGTGAATATCCTTAGGTACTTGATTGTTAATAGCATTGATAACAATTCCTAATTCCTAATAGCCTCAGTTGCTGATGCACAATTCCTTAATACCAATTTTTCAAATTTATTCAAGCTTCATTTTCTTACAATAATTCTTACACCACTTAAATGACTCTGTATTTTTAAAAGTGCAGTGGCTAATTTCACTCTAATCAGTAGGAAGTGTTTCCTCAGACTGTAAGGTACAATGCTATTCTTGGTTACACCCTTGAGACCATTAGCGTCGTTCTGGTTAAAACTATGAATCATAGACATGGCCTCTAGTTATTAACTCTAAAACATTGAATTTTTGTACAACAAATAACGAAGTAATATAGACAAAAGGAACAGAAGTTGAATGTACTTAAATAAATGTTATGCAAACTCAAATTCTCAGATATATTTTACTTAAATTATACCATGTATTGTTAATGAACTTTTGTTAATAAATTGGTTTCAAATTTTACATTCGTTAACAATTAAATCTTGCCCTTTATGCTTAATATAATATCAATAATACAGTTCTGCTTACAATGGAGTTTCCTCTGCAATCTAAAATATAAAGCTTGAGTGACATTATACTTTTTTGTGTCTAGAAACTTTGACAAGTTTCGAAACTATATTCTAAACTAGTTATCAACATTAACCGTAAGTACGTCCCTAGATGTCTCTACAATTTTACGTTTTGTGCATGTCAGCACTACATATTTTAATATCATTGCCAACTTTCCATTTTATGTGTTCGCATACAGAATATAATAAAGTTATTTAGTTAATTAACTCGCAGGGATTTGTCGCTGCAGAGGTTGGCATCACCAAAATTCGTGTATGAAATCATCAATGCGCAAGTCTAGTATTGAAAGAATTTGAAGTATTTGTAAAGAAAATAGGACCTAGTTTATAAAATAGTTTCAAGGGTTCTGAATTACACTACTTATCCAAGTTTCTACAAGTGCGTCTAGTTTTCAAACTTATCAAAGTTTCTAGACAGAAAAAGTATAATGTTACTCTTTTTCAATCTTTTTTTGTTTTATCACAAGTTTTGCAACTACATATTATGTTGAAATCCTCATTGACATTTTAACATCTTACGCGTTTTGGGGGGCTTAGTGTCAAAGTGATCTCCATATTGCAACTTGTGCAACTTCATTAATTTGTTCTAGAAATTTTAGTTTGACTAATCCTAGTTTTTTTATTTAGAAATGATCAACTATCCATCCACTTAAAGAACAACTATGCAAAATTGGCACTTCTGACATGCTCTACATACAGGAACTGTGATAAACGTACCAGGTGCGCAAAATGTGGTGAAAAAGGCAACAAGGTGATTATGAAGTAGATGAAATTCTGTTTACTATTAAGTCAAAGAAGTTTACTTCATTAAATTTTATTGGACCAACATCGAATAATTATTTGGAAAACTATTTATAGATTTCAGTTTGTAGGTCAAACATTTACACATGAGCGCATATTAATACTAATACTTTGTGTAAGGGCGCCGATGTATTCTAATTGGTGAAGTTTCCTAAATGGTAATAATAATAATAGTAAATATTACATTATGGTTATATAATGAAAATATTTTTAAAATGCCTTTTTTAAATTAGTGTAAGTGGGCACGTGGATATAATGATTTTGTTTGCCTAATGTTTAAAATTTATTATTAATACATACTAGTTTTATTATGTAAAATCATAACGTAAATTGGGCTTTCAATAATATTTGTCTAATTAGAGTGTATTTAAAATAGAGCATAGAATATGAAGTATAAACTTATAATGATTCATATAACTGTAATGATATAGAACAGGCCACCAGTACATTTTGTATTTTCTAGTCAAGCATCTGAGCAGACGTTTGTAATGACAATAACATTATTATTTGGTTCGTTCATTTCGTACTGTGATATGCAGGCATAAGTACACGCAGTTAAATATTATTTAAGTTTACATACATGCATGCAGCTATTATTCATTCTTGTTAAATTATAGTTTTATAAGTGTAATTAGTTGCATCTGCGTATGGTTTATAACCTATAGTACTCTCTTGAAATTTGATGATTTTATAGCTTTGCATATTTAGAGCATACTATATCATCTAGTCTTCAATAACAAACAAGTTTTTGTTGTCTAATGTCAAATTTATTATATTATAATAATTGTTAAATATGTATTACGTTGGTCTTTTATTTCATGATCAATATTGACGTGACCGAAACTTTCAGTTATAAGTAAAATACAAGTTGCTTCAGATCGACATTTTGTATTCTACATAAACATAACAAAAACAGTAAACATAAAACAAAAAAATTCACAATGGTGCATGTTTGCAGAGAGTTAGATAATTCTGTTACATATTTTTTGTGAAAATAATTGAAGTACCACGTCCGGGACATTTTTCTCCCCAGTTTTAATATTCATCCATTTTTCATTTTCTTTACTAAGGATCTCCAAAAGAGCTTATGATTTTGATTTTGATATTGTCCACATTTGGTTTCATTTGATGCATTATGCATAACATAGTTATTGTATTCCAATGATCAATAGTTACTGTATCCCCATGACAAATTTGTTTGAAAAAGGCAAACAACATTGTGGCTTCAATTTATACAATGAAGAAGCCAATAGTATGTTTATCACTTTACAGTTCATTTGGACCATAGAGTGTGACTATTTTATCACTAGTGATGTTTTATTTTTTCTGTTCTCGTAGTCACAATTCTATTTTGAATTGGTTGCATCGTTTGTTTACATCAAGTTAATTTGATTTGTTTTATTACGTGCCGTTCTGCATTAAGGCAAATTTGAAGAAAGTTTTTACTTTTAGTTTATTTTAAGATGACGATTTCATTTGTCGATAGCAAATAGAATAATGTGCAGATTATTTGCTTCCATTAAATAGAAACTGAACAAAAATTACAAGAGTTTCCTTTTTTAGTTTAATCTTTTGAATTATTGCTTTAGTTACTTTATATAATAGCACAAATAACAAATTTGTCCCAGTGATTATACCAAAGAATTAAAATTGTGCCACTTTTGTAAGTAATAATATCTTATAGTTTTCTAAAAAGAAAGATCAATTTTTGTTGAATGTAATTCTTTAGTCTTGTTGCAAATATACTGTTCCGTAGAATATATTATGTGTAATACTTCTATTTCCTAGTTTTCATTCTGCAGCAAAGCTATAAAGTTTATTAATAATTACAATGTAGTTGAAATGGTTGTATTTTGCATGTATCGGGAGCTATCACAACTAAAAAAGTTTGCGAGATCATAAAATGGGTGTTTTTCTGGGGAAAGGAATACAACTTCATTAAAACCAAATTTTTGTAATATCAATAGTGTCATTTTTTATATAGAATATTACATACAATTAACTATAGATACTGACCATATTCTCATAACTAAGTGTTGCTTGATTTGTTTTTTATATAAACAAGCCATATATTTTGGCCATTTTTATTTTACAAATAACGGTTACATTAATATGTAATTGTATGAAAAAAATATATTATTTGTATATAAGGTTTGGTCAAGTTTACTAAATTAGTAAATGTACATTTATTATGTTTCAGATTATTTTAGTGAATCATAATTTGTAAAATATTAATTATATAATATAGTTATTGATTATTATTAAAATAATGTACTATATTTTTATATATGTATTTATTGTTTTACTTTTAAGTTATATAGATTTGCTTATTTATTGTATATTTATATTACAAAAAAGAGGTTTATATGCTTTACGTTTTATTTATTTTTAATTTTTCTATACATCACGCTGCTGAGGTTAAAGCAACTGAAATAGATAATGCTACTATCTGAAAGTTTTTGTGCATCTTGTAAATGGTATTAAAGTGTATAATTTATATTTCATTTTTGTAAATAATTTTAGAGGTACCTGTTTCTCTATGTCACTGATTTCTATTGTAATTCTGTGTAATTGTTAATTACTCTTGTATGGCTGCTCTTGTACAAATAGTGCAAAATGTGCTCATGATGAAAGTTACTGCCTGCAAGAATGATTACAAGAAAATATAATACAGTGTTAGCGCTACTTCATCACAAGCAGTTGGCTATGTGTGGTAGCACACCATCTACTGTTTGTAAATATATTGTATTAACAATACTATTTGGCCTGGTAGTTGTTGAACATTTTGTCAGCCCAATAAATACTGAACTAATATTTCATTTTACGAATTTTTTTTCCTAGTATAAAATGGTAATGGTGAATATCGTGAGATAAGTTAGTTATATTGCAACAATGTTATTAAATCAACAGCAAAACCAATCTAGTGTGGGGTATGACCCCGAGATTTGATCGTCGAGTTGTTCACTTCAATGTTTTCATATTAAAACTGACTACTACTTTTATTCTAACTTGTACTATCATATAAATGTGCCTTTATCTTTGGTGTTGTGTTACAATGGGAGAGCTGAAATCAAATTTGCGTATCTATCTTACTTTACCTATAATATTGTTTTAACGTAACTTTATTCTTTTTGATTTGCTTTTCATTTGGGGACGAATTCAAAGGTTGTGTGAAATCAAATCAAATATTTGATGTAATTATTTCCAAATATCACAAATGAAAAGTGGATAACAGTTTATTTCTTAGTGAACAGAGAAGACTCGATATTATATTTGAAAGTAAAATGAGGACAGGAGATCGGAAGCAACCACTTTCTGGTCATGAAAGGAGATTATAGAACAAAGGGAGCAACTTGGGATACAAAAATAATATACTTTATCCCTTTTTTACGTAATTGATTAATGGACTGTTTATACGAGCATTTGTGAAATTGTAATCCAAAAAATAGCGTTATTTTTTCTTTTGTCCTACCCTAAAATTAATCTCATTCTATTATCAATACGGATATATTTGGTTAAATAATATTTTTTACAAATAGTTCTTACACTAAAGACTAAACTGTACAATTTCATATACATACCTAATTTTCCCATTATCCTCCCTCTCTTCAATAACACCCCCTTTCACCTGCTACCCTTACAAATCTTCTTTCTACGACTTCTTCTATCCACCCTAACCCTTCTCCTCCCTCCCTTAATACCTTCTTCCAACTCCTATGTTCCTCTCGCAACTCATCACTCCCCTAACATGTGTGTGCCAAATTTTCCCACCCCACACCGCACCCTTCCCCTTTAGTTTTTTGCGCTGCTTTGCTCCCCTTCCTCTTGGCTCCACTTCAGCCTTCCTCTTTCCTCATCCCAGTCGTACCTACTTTCATCCATCCATATTTTTCTATAACCCACCCTAACTCTGCCTCTTCTCTCCCGATCCACCTTCGCAATCTTTCTTGGTTCTCCTTGCACGCTCCATTCATCAGACCATCCTCAATGAATATGTTTGAATTCTTCAAGTTTCCATTTTTCCCCATTACCTCCCTCAACTGCCCAGCCCAGCATTAGTTCTTTTTCTGTCCCATTGTTTACTGCCCATATTTCTTTAACGTTCACACTCACTCCCACTTTGTCCCGTATAAATCCTTCCAGGTGCTTCCCTTCACTTATATTGCTATACCCCTCACAACTATATTGTTTTTCCTTTTAATTCTTTCCATTTTCCTCTTTATTTTTACTATCTAGACTTTTAATTCTAATCTCGCCTCACTCCATTCTTTTTCTTTCTTCCCATACTCTTCTTTCATTTGCTTAACCTCCTCTATCAGTCTTTTGCTTTCTTTCTTGTTTTCCCTGACTTTTTTCTTATCTCCCCCAGCTCCTTCTTTATCTCATTCATCATGCTCTCCAGCATCTTATCCATCTCCTCCTCTCCTATCTCTATTTCCTCTCTACTTCCTCTATCTTCTCTGTCCTTTACATCTTCCCTTTTCCTCTTCAAAAACTCGTCCAAATTTCCCCACACAAAAAAAAGGTTGAATTTTTTGAAACTTGTGGGTAATTCGAAAAGTAGTTAAATTATGACCTTCTTTAAGACATAACATTATGCTCTTTTTGACATTCCTTGACACTCTAACCGAAATTATACCCTCATTTTACAATCGGCACTTTTAAGTGTTTTTGTTATGAATTTTATGTAGGTACTTACTTAATCTATGGTGGCCCTGGCCGTTGATTGATTGAATTTCAATCAACGCCCTGGCTCAGTTTGTTCTTTTTATTTGGAGAGTTAACTGTATGACTTACAAAATGAATGATTTGCCTACAACTGAAGTCGCCAGAGCTGTGACAAGATTGAAGAAGGTTACACCTACCGACCAGTAAGTGTATCAGTATCTGTGATCCACCGTAATGTGCAATGATACAGACAGACAGGATCTAATATCGGGGGGCTGATACAAGGCAGAAATTGTGCGAGCAGTACCGTAGATGACCTTTTATAAGGGTACAAATGCTGAGAAATCGTCGTTAAACGGCTGTTCAGACCGCAAATCTCTTGGAACTTTGGAAGAAAACTCGCTAATTGAAAACCCCAAGCAAATTTGGTCATTTATAAGATCGAAGACTAGGAGTAGTAGAATACCTGGCAAAATGACCCACCACAACTGCACCTTCACTAACCCGCAGCAAATCGTAAATGCTTTCAAAGACTACTTTGCCTCTGTCTATCTACTACCTGGTAACATTAGTCCGAGCATCTCGGACGGTAACATCGTATCATCCATTAATATAAACTGCATCGACGAATCCATGGTTGAACACGCTATCTGCTGCTTGAAAAACAAGTATACTGCCGGTCATGATGAAATTCCATTACTTCTCGTGAAATCCCTGAAAAGTGTGTTCGTCTCCCCACTGTGCACCATATTTAACCTCGCGCTTCGTCAGCAAAGTTTTCCGGACATGTGGAAAGTAGGCAAGATATGCCCGATATACAAATCAGATAATCCGACACATATATCTAATTACAGGCCAATCAGTATCTTATCCACCTTTGCCAAGGTCTTCGAAATTGTACTCTATAACCAGATCTATCCACTTGTTAAAAACTGTATCTCACCAAATCAACATGGGTTTATGCAAAAGCGGTCAACGGCAACGAATTTAGCTTGTTTTACAGATTATTCCTGTAAAATCCTAGACAACACAGGTCAGGTAGACGCAATTTATATGGACTTTGCAAAAGCCTTTGACACCATCGATCATTCTTTAATTCTTAATAAGCTAAAAGCCTTTGGCTTCGCAAATTCGCTTCTTACCCTCTTCTCTTCGTACTTATTCAATCGTCCGCAGTACGTTACATTTAACGATTTTACCTCCGGTTTTTTCGTGGCCACCTCGGGTGTACCTCAGGGGTCAAACTTAGGGCCATTACTCTTTCTATTATTTATTAACGACATCTCAACTGTGATATCCTCTCCGCATCTCTTGTTTGCCGATGATCTCAAACTCTATAGCGAAATCTCCTCACCACAAGATTGTTACATCCTACAGGAACAAATAAATACCATCGTATCTTGGTGTAGTCTTTGTATACCTCTATTGTAAGTGATTTGTTATTGACTTGTCCCATATCATGCACTTTGATCGACGGATTAATAAAAATATATTATATTATATTATATTATATTATTATATATTATATTAGTACTAACCGGTTAAACTTAAACATAAACAAGTGCAATGTCGTCTCCTACACTAAAAAACGTGACGCAGTTCTATTCAATTACTTCGTAAATGCTGAAACTCTAAATCGTACCACCTCTGTGAAGGACTTAGGTGTTTTATTCGACCACCAGTTCAAGTTTACCGCACACATCCAAAACATTTGTTCCTCCGCATCTAAAACGCTGGGGTTTGTCATAAGAAACAGCAAATCGTTCAAAAATCCTAATACATTATTCTGCCTTTACTTTTCACTGATAAGGTCTAAACTAGAGTACTGTGACTTAGTGTGGTACCCAATCTACGATACTCACAAAACTACCATTGAACGGATTCAGCGCAAGTTCCTGAAATATGTTGCATTTAAAGCTGACGGCGCATATCCAGAAAGGGGATATCCGAATGAACTGCTTCTTTCAAGATTCCACGTTTTGTCAATGGAAAAACGTCGCATGCTCAACAGTTTGAAATTTTTATACGGACTGCTGCACAATTCGATCGACTGTCCTTACATGCTATCTCGGCTTAATTTTTCCATTCCGTCGCGTACATGTAGGTATCCGAAAACATTTCAATTTTCAACACCTCGGCGTACAAACATGATGTTTAAATGCCCTACAGTACGTTTGTCTATCAACTACAACGTAGTTTGTAAGCATGTAGATATAAACTTCAGCGCACTACCATCCATCCTGGCTGCCGCAATTGATAATTGATCATTAAAAATAGGTATTGAATACATAACTAAGCAAGTTAGAGTTAAGCTTCAATTTCAGGTACCTTTAGTTTTAGTTTCTCTTTTTCTCTTTTTGCCATCCTTTTTCTTATTTTTCTCTTGTTATTAGTATACTAAGCATTTTTCTTTTTTTTTTTTTATTATTATATTGGTAACTATTTTATTTGTACCTTACTATGTTACATTACTTTAATGTTGTTCGTTATTGGACACCTGTCTGTGGAACAATAAAGTTAATATTATTATTATTATTATTAAAGAAGTGCGTAACGTGCGAGTAAGTGAACGAACAGTGAGAAGAAGGTTAAATGAAGTTGAATTGAAGTTATACGTGCCAGCAAAATCCGCTAAAACGTGAGGTGAGTCATCGAGTTGCAAGATTAGCGTTCGCTGCTCAGCACCAAGATTGGTTCCATGAATGGAGTCAAGTTTTATTCTCTGACGAAAGCCGTTTTTGCGTAAATTCATCGATGGGACGGAAAGGATGTGGAGGTATCGACTAGAACGACGCACCGCCTTGGTCATCATTGATGGCGGTTCTCTGACTGCACACAGGAACATAACTGAGATCTTGGAGTCTCGTTTTTTACCCTATTCATAGGTCCAGATTAAGTGTTTTTGGATCATCACGCAAGGCCTAACACTGCGCACGGAGTGTATGATTATGTAAGTTACGTCAAAATAGCCCAAGTGGACTGACCAGCACGATCACCAGACATGAGTCCAACAGAACATATCTGAGACAGGGTTGGATTACGGTTATAGTTGGGGTAAAACGAATCTGAAGAGAAGGAGTTAAAACGATCCCGGTATCATTACCTCGTAAATTATTAAGTATACAGCTTGTTTCAGAGCAAGGGCATCCAGAAATTGTCTATGGGAGGGCCAATATCTTTTTTTGGTCCAACAAGGTTTGAATCCCTGATGCACCGACGGTTTCTTTTAATTCAATAGGTATCGTTTGATTTCATACATACTTACCGTTTTTGAAAAATATCGAAAAATGTTCAAATTATTGTATATTGAATTGAATAGGGTCGGTATTCAGTAGCGACGATGCCAACTATAATAGGTCGGTATCGAATTGTATCGGTCGGTATCATCACTCGGAAAATGAAGAGGGTTAAAAGAATCAGATTGTCAGATATATTTATAAATGGAGTAGGTACTTATAAATAATAAATTATGTATATAACAACGTTGATTTTTTGACTTCGTGAACTGAAAAATTTCTTTCTGCAGAAGCCATGCTAATTGGCAAACTCAAGAAAATGTGAAACATTTCCGCAACAGATAGATCGCCGTTATGTTTCAATTCGCGATCACAATAGGCCTTCCACAGCACATAATTTTTTTTTCCTAAAGGCGAATGAAATATGGAAACAAAAAATGACCGATGGGTGGGGCCATGGCTCCCATGCTCCCATCTTAAAAACATTCGTTTTACCATTGAATAAAATTTATTCAATGGTTTTACGAAAGTATTTCGCTTTTCTTAAAAATACATTTCTTTCCCTGTCAAAAAGCAAACGGGGCCGGGACACTACGCGCGCCGAATGCCCACAACGCCGACACGATTTTTTGATGGCTCATATCGCCGACTAGGGACACTACGCCGACGGACACTACGCCGACTGTGCCCACATCGTCGACAAGTGTACAAGGCGGGACACAACGCCGACCATGCCCACATCGTCGACGGACATTACGCCGACAGTGCCCACATCGTCGACAAGTATACAAGGGACACTTCGCCGAATTTTTATTTTAATTGCAGAATGTAAAATGCAAAACTTAAACGTCGATTGCCACTAAAGCGCCTAGGTTATTTGCAGGTTTAGTATATTTTTTTTCAATTGATACTTTTTCATAGTCCAGTGCAACATTTAATTACGCAAATAAGTTTAAAAATAATGACATTACGTTAGGTAATTGCAATTAAAAATGCCGGCGTTGTGTCCACAGAGAAAAATTCGGCGAAGTGTTCCTTGTACACTTGTCGACGATGTGGGCACTGTCGGCGTAGTGTCCGTCGGCGATGTGGGCATGGTCGGCGTTGTGTCCCTTGTACATTTTTCGACGATGTGGGCACTGTCGGCGTAGTGTCCGTCGACGTAGTGTCCCTAGTCGTCGATATGGACCATCAAAAAAGCGTGTCGGCGTTGTGGGCATTCGGTGTAGTGTGTCATATGCCCATTTATTTATTCCGTCAGTGTATCCTTTATTTTGCTTCTTAATCATGCGCTACTAGATTCAAATGTTAGTTTGCTTGGGCATATGACACTACGCCGAATGCCGCAAACTAACATTTGAATCTAGTAGCGCATGATTAAGAAGCAAAATAAAGGATACACTGACGGAATAAATAAATAAATGAAAAATGCAATTAAGAAGAAAAACAAATGGTGGAGAATACACTTACTTAAAGATAAGAAAGATACAAGCCTATGAGCATGAGGCATACCTACCAGGTGGAAAGGGAGAAGGTTAAAAAATTGGTAAGAGGAAAAGAAGAAAAGCTGAATAGAGTTAAAAAATTAATACAGCCTATAAATGAGAACGAGAAACTCTTCTTCTCAACTGCAACGAATGCAAGAAAGGAACAAAATGTTAAAGGAGATTTTGATTCGACGAACACGCATTCCGAAAGCAGCACGAGTTGATGAAGGGAGACGTGACAATGCGGGTGACGTGTGTTTTAATTTTCCGTTTGTTTGTTTGTAGAATACATAATTTCAAGTTATTTTTTTAAAGTACCCGACTAATCGTAATCGTTATTATGTTTTTTTCGTTATTAAATAGTTGTGTAGGTACAAAAGCGTGTTATTTAACCACGCATTTCTAATGGAAATGATAAAAGCGGGAGACAGGAACGGGAGTGCAAAAACTAGACACGACAGAAAAACTAAACTCCTAAAGCATCATATGAAACAGAGGAGTAATGTAGGCAGATTATCCAAAAGGCATTGAAAGAGGACAGCAAGGCTCATTTATGTTTTATAGATTTGGAAAAGACCTTCGATAGGGGGATAAAGAACCCGTAGAGGGAGAGCGCTGAGGAAATAATCCTAGATGAAAATATAAATAAAAGGAAATAAATGGTGCAATATACAGGGTTATTAAAAAGTATGGAGACGGCGATTTATTGTCGTTAATATTCATTTTAGGAAAACTTGTTCAATACAAAAGTTGTTTATGTAATTTTTATCTATACTTGGGAATACTTCAATTTTTGTGATCTGCAACTGTTTCTGAGTTACCCCGTTCCGTATAATTTTTTTAAATGAGAACATATTACTTTTACCTCACTATTCGATAGAGCATTTTTTTCTCTTTAAAACAGCACTAAACAAAATTTTTTAAAAATTTATTTTAATAACATTTTTTCAAAAATACGCCGATTCAAGTATTTACATGAAGTAGGTATATGGAAGACAAAAAAAAAGTTATGAATCAAAATCTTATCACTAAAAACAAATTAATAACTAAGTAATTTAAATAAAGTAAGTGTTCAAATTGTCCCCCATTTGTCATTTGACAATGGCTCAGTCGATTTATAAAACCACGTTCTTACTTGATATAAATACTTGAATCGGCGTATTTTTGATAAAAAAAATTTTTAATTTATTTTAATAACATTTTACGTCAAGTAGGTACGTGGTTTTATAAATCGACTGACGACTGAGCTATTGTCAATAATGACAAATGGGGGACAATTTGAACACTTACTTTATTTAAATTACTTAGTTATTAATTTGTTTTTAGTGATAAGATTTTGATTCGTAACTTTTTTTGTCTTCCATATACCTACTTCATGTAAATACTTGAATCAGCGTATTTTTGAAAAAATGTTATTAAAATCAATTTTTAAAAAATTTTGTTTAGTGCTGTTTTAAAGAGAAAAAAATGCTCTATCGAATGGTGAGGTAAAAGTAATATGTTCTCATTTAAAAAAATTATGCGGAACGGGGTAACTCAGAAACAATTAATTGCAGATCACAAAAATTGAAGTATTCCCAAGTATAGATAAAAATTACATAAACAACTTTTGTATTGAACAATTTTTCCTAAAATGAATATTAACGACAATAAATCGCCGTCTCCATACTTTTTAATAACCCTCAAACGTCAAACCCTGTATAATAGGTAAGTCTAATAACTTAAATTAAAGCCATTTATTTAGTTTGCAAGAAGAATTCCGATGTGTTTCAGGCAGGAGGTGTAGAAAGGATTGGACCGTTAAATTAAAGAAGACTTTCGCGTCGCAAAAAGTAGAACATTGTCGCCAGCTTGACTATTGGGTCGCTACAGGTATTATTAACTCTCTGAATGACTTCATTGTTCCTAAATTCACCAAATCGACTCATTCCGAGGGGTGAATATCTGACCAAAATTTTGTACACCATAAATCCTTTTATGTAAATAAATCCTCATAAATCCTGGTAAATCACAGAAAATCTTGATAAATCACTCTAAATCCTGTTAAATCACGATAAATCCTTCTAAATCATGATTAATTCCTCTAAATCACCATAAATCTTTATAAATCCTTCTAAATCCTCGGAACTAATAAACAGTTTTTTTGTGTAATGTGTATCTAGATCTCCGTGAAGACCTAAAATCGGCTAAAACTTGTTAAGCGGGCCGCACACGGTCAATATATTGATCAATCGAGGGTAATATTGATCAATATATTGACCGTGTGCGGAGTGGATTGATGATGGTATTGAAGGGGACCTGATCACACAACGGCCACTGATCATAACAGCCACCTAGGTTATTGTTATTTAATAACAGCCACTTTGATCACATACGGCCTCTAATACTATTTGATCATAACGGCCACCTTGTTCACGTTATGATCAAATAATATAAGTGGCCGTTGTGATCAAGGTGGCCGTTATGAGATAGCAAAAACCGGGGTGGCCGTTATGATCAGTGGCCGTTGTGATATAGACCCTATTGAAGTACATTTTCGATATTGATGAATATCTAGATTTTTTGATTTTTATTGATCAATATCCGTATATTGATCAATATTCTTGACAGTGTGCTGTCTAATTCAATATATTGATCAATATTCAGTTAGAGTTGACTTCTTGTGTTCACAGCATTGACTTATGTCGTTTGTCATAGACACATGTCCAAAAAATAACCTCACTTTTACGTTTATTTATTCCTTCCTTTATTTGTATTTATTCAAACCGAAATGGATGAAGATTATTTGGACGACAGCGGCGAGAAGAGTATGAGAGATTTTATAACAGCATACGAAACATTGCCTGTGTTATGGAATACTAATCTAACATCTTATAAAAATAAAAATAAACGAAAAGAAGCAATGGAAAAACTCCTCAAATATTTTGAAAAAGTGCAACCGGGAGCAACAGTAAAAGATTTATCCAAAAAAATTAATAGTATTAGAGTAAACTTTCGAAAAGAAATGAAAAAGTTATTGCTTCCAAAAATCAGGCAGTGATCCAGATTCGGTTTATGTCCCATCGTCATGGATGTACCTATTGCTCTTAAATTTTTGGAGGAATAGTCAGCCCCAGTTGGATATAATCAGATTACAAATAAAAACAACATTAAATAATGATCGTTTATATTCAATGCATTGGTCCAAAATTAAATTAACATTACATTGTGGTTAGTCGATTTTTTAATTTTTTAATCAGTTATAATTATTTAAGTAATCACGATACTTATCTCTCGCCTTCTTTGCATCCATGTTGCTGTTTCTAGCCCTCGTCTGTTGCAAATTGGTTAGGAGATTAGGTTGCATAACTTCTTGATCATTCAGCTTACCATATCCTGAGAATTCGTCAGACATAAAATTATGCAAACAACAACACGTTTGAGTTACAAGTCTAGCTTTTTGTGGACTAAGATGAATGGGTTTCTGAAATACACCAAACCTGGTCGCTAATATTCCAAACGCGTTTTCAACATTTACTCTAGTGGAGGAGAGAATTCTATTGAAATTCTGAGTAGCTGAGTCAGTTGCTAGTGGATATGGTTTCAGCAAATTAGGTTTTAGAGCAAAAGCACCATCGGCCAAAAATACAAATGGAAATTTTTCTGAAGTATTTGGGAGCGAAGCAGGTGGTGGTAGGTTTAATTGACTGTTGTTAAACATTCGTCCAAATTCAGAATAAAAAAGCACCGCTCCATATGATAGTCTTCCGTTTGTACCTATGTCCACCATAATAACCCATAGTAGGATGCATAATCTTTTGGGTCAATAACCAAGAAAGCTGTTTCTCGCATGAAGAGCTCCATATCAAGAACATCTTGATCGCAAAGTTTTCCAAGTACAAGTGGATTATTAAAACCGTTAATTAACAGAATTTTTTTTATCATGGGCGAAATCACAATTTTCAATGCAATTTCTGCCTCTGCAAAAATGTCTTCCGCTAAGTGTTCCATTGTAAATGAAAGTGTCATACGTTGTCATATATTTGGCGAATATCCTGCAAGAAAATAAAACAAAATATTTCAAATTTCCGCTTTCAATCCTCGTTTCAACCTAAAATTGTTGTTCTAATAGCGAGTTGCATGAAACTTCAATACCAGTTCAAAATCGGGGTAAAACCATATACGTATATGGGTAAAACGGCATGATATTTCACTACAAATTGAGGTTATGTCGCTCCAAAATCACTTTTACTTTATGTGAAATGATTAACAATAAGAACAAATAATTGAAATCTTACCTTCTAACTTGCATGACACACACAAAAACAACTAATTTAATCACCAATACCGCCAGTATCTACGTGAGTCTCGACGTGAGTTCAAACGTATAAACAAAATTAGTGTTATGCGCATGCGCAGTTTTGCAAAGAACTTATGTAAATCCTGGTAAATCCTAATAAATCCTCAAGAAATCACTTACATCCTCGTAAATCCTCAATAAATCCTCAACAAATCACCGAAATCCTCTTAAATCCTCAATAAATCACTTAAATCCTTGCTAAATCACTCTAAATCCTTGAGGCTGTACACCATAAATCACCAGATATCTACCCCTCGACTCATTCTTAAATTTTTTATACATGAGTTAAATTGTCCCCGTTATTTATTTCATTATCATACCTCTTTTGCAATTCATTAAAGCATATTTGCCTGAAGATGACTCTTTAAGTTGAAACTAGTCACAACAAACTAGGTATTTCAATGAATAAGGAAATACAGAGGAGGTTGTGTTAATCATTTTGTCTTAATTTGTTAGCCCATTTTGATGGTATATAAATCATCGACGGATACTATCATAATATATTTTGTATGTTATACCTACATTACTTCGTATGTTTTTCTTGTACCTTCCTAACAGGATAATTTAGCATTCAAATTAAGTATGTTATCATAGCTATCTTTTCCCTACTTAGTTATTTATATAAAGTGGCTAAACTTCAAATCATTCTACTTATGGACGAATACTATTCAAAATGAGTTGTGATTTTAGTAATCCATCTAAAATTAAAAGAACGGAGTAAACCGTTTAGATATCAATTTTGAAAGGACGTTAGGTTCCGCAAGTGTCGCCACGTTATTGAAGAGCATTAATAATGAGAACGAAATAACCCTCGCTGATAGGTAGGTAGGTACCTACTCCATTTAAAAAAGTGTAATTTCATTAATAAGTAACCAAGGACTTGCTCTGCATACTTTATGGTTAGCGTGTTTACTGAAAACACGAGAAATTACGTCGATCAATAACAACTCGCAGTGTACTGCAGCAGTGAATCATCGCTTATAAAGATTTTTGTACATGGAGTCCTTAGATAGTGCTCATCTTTAGATCGGTGTGTAGTTATGTTATCGTATGAGAAATATGCAGATTTATAGACAAAAAAACGTAAATGTATTATAAAGGTAATTGTTATTACTGATACCACACATGTAAAAGTTCGTTTGCAACAGAAAGTACATTTATATACAACTCTTTTATCTTAATTCACTCTAACTCTACACAAACTGGAATAAAAATGTTTGTAAGTGAAACAAAGTTCTAGCTTATGTAACTCGCCGAGCGGTGTTACTGGTACTTAGTGATGGAAGAACTTTATAGATTTCCATGTAACTGGTGACAAATACGAAGAAGGAAGTATGACGCAAATTTTTACTTATAATATGCACAGTAGGTTTGTATTTTACCGAGTAAATTTGGGGTGTTTAATAAGAATCTGTTGCCCAGAGGCGTAGCGAGGATAGGGCGCGCCCGGGGACAATTATTAAAATTGCGCCCCCCCCCCCCCCCACCAGCAAAAATGCACAAAAAATCATTTTGATTTACATAATATCGTCATATATACAGTGTGTCTGCTTAAGTTCGCACCATATGAAAAAATTTAATATCTGATGATTGTATTTTAGCTTTTAGAACATGCAGAACTTTTTATAAAGAATAACTTTTTTTCGTAAAATTAATAATAAAAAAGTTTTCCATATGGTGCGAACTTAAGCAGACACACTGTATATAGTAAAGGTAAAAAAAATAAAGACTCTCTTTTTCTATACTCAAAAGAGCTAAATTTGACAATCGTTCTTGTTTCATTGATGCTCGCAAGTATGACAATATTAATTTTAATTTACTGAACGACCTCTCACAACTGGCTATCGATACCGACACAGTTAGCAGGATCTGTAAAGAAATTCTCAAATTTGGAAAGACATCATTACTGTACTGAATTACAAAACGGAGCAATTCGATGGGGGTGTTGATCATATTATTATTTTTCTTTAGCAATTGTTACTGCCTGTTACTGCGTACTGTAATGTTGTTACTCTTTTTATTGTTTGATGCAGTCAAATTTCCGAAAATGTTCAAGATTCATATAAAATTTGTTTTGTGATTTCGAAATTTGGCGCCCCCGTGGACGGCGCCCGGGGGCAATTGCCCCCCTCTGCTCCCCCCTCGCTACGCCTCTGCTGTTGCCTAGTAATAAGACGAGAAAATCTGTCAACTAATTGACAGGTTTTCGAGTCAATTTACTCTGTATAAATACAAACCTCGAGTGTAATTCGGCAGGACAATTTAACGAACACGAAATTTAGAAATCCGTTTACTTTACTAAATCTACTCATTCTTAAAATAACACAATCATCATAGAATTAATTATTGACAAATCTCAAACTATGTATCTACCTACCTACTATACGGGCACGGATGCTGCGATAATTGATTAAAACATGAAAGTGAAAAAACCATTTGTCGCTGTAAAAGTGTCAATTGCACTGCGGCTAAAGCGATTTTTTATACAGGAGTTAAATAGTAATTAGAAATTTATATATAATGTGTATCACACAATGCAGAATAAGATGTCAAAGATATTTTAAAGGAAATGTTTAGCCAGGAGCTCTCAAACGTTGTAAGTCTTCGGCGCACTTAGAAGTTTGTATGTTGTCCCTGCGTTTTTTTCAAAGTGTGTACAATTTCATAAATCCGGCACAGAAATGAAAATAACTCTTGGGATAAACCTCACATTTATTAAAATCGAATCACAAGAATCATCAAACTAAAACACAAAAAATTCGAAATAAATGGTGGATACCTTAGTAAACGTAAAACAAAATCCGTTGCACGTCATCAATCAGCTGATAATTGACATCCCTGCCGTAAATGTAACGGCATAAAAATCGTGAAAATTCGACTTGTAAAAATTAATTTCATCAGAATTTTATGATCGCCACGTTGGTAACATTGAATTGTTTTCAGCAACGTTGCCAATGCCAATTCCATAAGGTTTAATGTTTCGTTTTGGTTATGTTTTGACTGTCACAATTTTGAAGTTTTGATTTTGTTTGACTAATTTGACATTTATTATAACTAAAGTTACGAGTGAACTCAGAAGTTTTATTTGCGTTTCCTTCTTTCAATTACAATCTGGCAACACTGCTCCCAATCTACGTCACTCACATTATATGACGTGCAACGGATTTTGTTTGGCGTTCACCATACGTAAGTTGATGTGTTGATCATCGCAAATTTTTTTTCAAAAGCGCCGAATAGGGTTTCACGCTACAACTCTCATTTCGTTTTGAGCGATATTTGTTTTTTATTACAGCTCCACTTGATATTCTGCATAAATACGTTGTTGCAGAGCAAATGAACAGCTAATGAACTTTAGATATTAATTTTTGATTAATATCTACAACTCCTCTAAGTCAAAAGAAGTACAGTGGAAGAACTCTTTGAAAAAGCTTACGCGATAGTAGTTAGTAGTTAGCCTACGATGGAAACAACCGTTCATGGTTTACAAGATCCCAACAAAACAGATCAGTACTAACAATAACGGAAAGTGAAACTGAAAAGAAGAAAATCAATCCGCTGAGCAAAGTCAATCGGAAGAAAGTCAAATTGAAGAAAAGTATACAGAAGGACAAACAGAAAACAGAGAAAAAGACACCCCATGAAACAAATAGTAGGGGAATCTGGGGCGGGACGGAACCAAGGGGCGGAACGGACACCCTATATTAATTTATCTGTAAGGTGGTGCTAACTATCGGGCCTTTCTAGAAATAACAGACGTGCGAAAGCGGTTGTGTTAGCAGTACGCGTCTTTAGACCAAGCAGAAGCCTGGGTGTTATACCACAGATATTTATCTGTGGTCATTCGTACATAGCAATTTTTGGAATTTACTCTAAAATCCAGGCTTCCTGAATCCTAAGGTAAGACCTCTATACATCTTAGTTAAATAAAATTTTTTAAAAAACAAAGTTTTCTAATATTACACACTTTCTCATGCCCTAAAAAGTATAAAATAATTTTTAATATACTAAAAAGGATGAGGGATACCACGAATAGTGATTTTATTATTATTCTGAATACTCATAATAGGAAAGTAATAGTGTATTAAATAAGATACATCCCCGGGCTTCGTAAAATTGCTAAAAAATATAATGTGTAATAGTAGAACTAGTTTATAACATCATCGAATATAGCGTAACTCGAATATAACGTCATAATACCCGTGGTCCCTTAACGACCAAATATTCGAAAAAAACTCGGTTTTAACGTCATTTTAAATAAAGGTTTGGGAACTTTTGACCATATTTTTAGAATGTATAAGCTGTTTTCGTTCTTTAAGGATTTACAAAGGTTATCTTAAATCCTACGGGTAAAAATAAAAAAGAGAGAACATTATTAACTGTATCAACGCACGCGACGGAAGTTGTACAAAAGGAGGTTAACGGAGTGGGGGAAACTTATTAGCTCAGTTTACGTTTCTTAGTGGTTGCTAATAATATTTATAGCCATATAGCAATAGTTATGTGTAAAATGTTTCGAATTATTATATTTTACCCAAAAATCACTTACATCGCAAATAACATCACTGTTGCAGTGGCGGTTGCTCTATAAGGCCGCTTGGCCGCGCGCCCCTCCTAAGGATTGTTAATAACGTACCACAATTTAAATGTTTCTAAATTGATACATACATACTAACTAAACCAAATAAAATTTCTAAATTTCAACAAAAAACTAAATATCTAGTCTACTTCTATCATCTCATTCATCTAATAATAGTTTCGCGCACCGAGGATTATTACTTTGCTAATAAGTCTCGGCGCCCGCAACCAGCGCCCGGCAGTTTAGCATTTGAAAAGCATACGAAACAGCCCGAAAGCCACAGGATGATACACGATCGTAACGTGCTATGAGGCCGCAACATATCGGCGGCGGAGGCAGTATCTTATCGTTTGCCTTTGTTTTTGTATGTATCATGACGAGTTTTTCGTTTTGTTTGTTGCGTGCGGCTGTGATAATGAATACGGTAAATTATATTATTCAAATAAATTTTGATAGGCTGCCGTTAGTCGATAAACTTAAAATTAAAGAACTAGGGAGACCGTTACCAAACTTAAAGTTATCGCAAAGTTGCGAACGAAAAGCCGAAAACAGGTCTTTTACCTACCTATTTTATTTTGTTTAATTTGTGTAAATATTTTGTTCTTTCATTTTTCTACTTAGACAGTGCCTTAGACTTTATTTTGTGAAGTGAAGTGTTTTATGACATTATGTAAAATCCATTCCGCTGTTCCAGCTCAACTTTTGACTTTTTTTTTCGGCGTGGCACCCCCAAAATTTTAGCCAGCGGCGGCACCGCCGCCTACAGCGCGCTTATTCGATTTGCGCCCCTCCAAACTTAAACCTCACGACACGCCACTGCACTGTTGTAACCACAAAAAATCGCTAGCCCCGACAATGACGCTATAACCGAGGTCTCCTGTGTTAGAAAACTTTGTTTTTTAAACATTTTTATTTTATCCTTTTTAGTCTTCAACAATACGAATACATTCAAATGTACATACACCGAGGTGTAATATCTAGCCCGGTTTCAGCCTTCTAGTCCTTATAGGACCGGAGATGCAGACCTCCAAAGATTTGCAACAAACAATTACATATTCAAGTGAAGGTAATAGAAAGTGTGTAAAAATAGGAATTGGATGCTTATTACAGAAATCAGTAGATTTAAATAATGAATTAAAGGCAACAAATATGTTACCCTCTACGTCATTTCAATGATTACAAGTAAATTGAATAACTAAAACAGACAAACATAGTTGCAACTATGATTAAAGCAGTTTCACAAAACCTTCGATGTCACCCTTTGTCGATTTCTCATAGTGATGTAAATCGGTGTCAACTGTCAAGTGTGTTGTTTTCTGGCTTTATTAAACAATTTCCCAATGATGTCAGAACTCAGAAGACACGATAGTTCGTATAACTTTCTGGTACAATCGACTTAATTAATCT